>VDFB02168118.1:169324576-169386831 GCA_007258455.2 Sequoia sempervirens
TGTTTGTGGATTGTCTTGACAAAAAGACTGGGGCAACTTCGCTCTTAGTATGAGTTAGGACATTCCTTGTCTGTGACTATCTGTTTTTCAAGTCGATGACCTTGCACACCTTGGTCTACGTCATATCATGGTGTTTGTTGTCCATTTGTGTCATTTTTACCGCCCAATGATGATTAAGAGCAATGAATATTAGTCCTATGGCAATATTTTGAAGGATTTGGTCTAGGAATTAACATGCATCATCTTTAGTCTTGTCATCTTCTCTCACCCATCTCATATAGGCATTGCATCCATATCATCATCCATATCTTTTGCACTAACATTTATGTCTCTTCATATTCTAAGTCTTCTCATCAATTTCGAGAGCACACCCATGTTCTTCGAACCCGTCTATCCTCTCGAGGGGGCATACCGCAACCCTCCTCGTCATTCTTCCTCATACTATTTGGCACTGGGGCATACTTTTGACTTTTTTTCTTTGTCACAATGCAACAAACAACATTATGATAAAGAGGGGCAAAATGTAGACACCTAAAAATGACCTAGGCCTGCAAGCTTCATTTTTACCACTTTTGTCCTAGCATAATTATGACATTTAATTATATCCTTGGTCCACATTCGACTATTGATTAAATAATTCATAATTATTTAATTAATTCATGTCTTTGTATTCTTCATGATTATTAAATAAATAAATTTTATTTATTTATTAAATGTCATTAATTGTCTAAGTCTTCCCTTAATTAAATAAATTTCTTAATTTATTTAATTCCCCTTTGTAATATATTTCTTCCTGATTATTAAATAAATAAGTTTTATTTATTTATTTAATATGTCACTAATTGTCATAATTAAATAAATTGATTAATTAATTTAATTATTTAGTCTTATATGCTAAATTAAATAATTATATTTAATTATTTAATTGTCAATTTAATATTCCTCTCATTTTAAATAAATTAAATTATTTAAAATGTTATCACAATCTTAATTGTTAGTCCATTTTGGTAAATAATCTGAAAAAGATTATTTATTGTCTCATAAAATCCATAATTTGAATTAATTTAATTCAAATTGGTAACTAATCTTCCAAAAATCAAGTAATCGGGCAGATTCTTGATTTTCCAAATCTAATCTTCAGTTCAAATCTTATCTTCTTGATTTTTCGAATCTTGCAAATCAGGCAATCTTTATCTTCTTGATTTTTGAAAATCTTTATTTTCTAATTAATTTATCTCATTTATTCTCCACCATCGATCCAATTATCTAAGATATTATCTTGACCGTTTGATTAAGGAATTTGCCCTAACCCTAATTAGGGATTCTCAGACTTAATCTGGACCTTTCATTTTAGGTTCTCATCATCAATTAATCTCGTCCGTCCACTCAAAATTGTGTTTTCTATAAAAGACAATTTTGCTCATAATTTCGGGATCTGACAACTTCATTTTCGAATTTATGCATTATAGTCATTTTAGTATTGGTAATTATTATTTCATTTAGCATATTTTCATAGTCATAGGCATTATTCTATCAAATCCTTCAACATTTGTATAGGACTTGGACTTGCATAGTATTTGAATTTACTGCAAGCTAGAAGGTGTAACGAAGGTGAACCATGGAAAATGAAGAGATCTCGTGATCTAATTGCCTTTTGTTTTCATTGTATTCCTTTGTGCTTCGTTATTTTCAGTGGATTTTGATGTTATTGAGCTAATCATCTAACAATCTAATTTTCCCTTGATTACAATTACCTACCCTTAATTTATTATGAATATGATCTAAACTATTTAAGGAATGTTTTAACTTGTCACCTAACCATGTGATAAATTATTTAATTTTAAAAGTTAATAATTTTAAGACATGTCTAAACTTAATTCAACAATGGCGTAAATATATATGAAATTTGATTCTAGAAAAGAATTTATATAGTGCATATTACTTGAAAATTAGATAAAATATATATACATACATTAGTGCATATAATCATCAAAATGAACACAACACAATCATAATTGAGTGCATATATAATCATCATATTAAAGTCAGCTGGTATAAATAAACACAAACATGATCATATTAATCCATATAATGTATGTGAAATGGTCCATGAAATAACATGTTCAAAATTTATATGTTAAGTCCAACACATATATTTAAGTAAAACTAGATCTATAGTCCATAAAATTTACAACCATCTAACTATCATGGCAATCAGTCAAATCAACTCTCCTCTTTGCTCCACGTGGACTAGATGTACCTGTATCATGTTGTAGAAGAGTACAAGAAACTTGAAATTAGATTTAAAGTTATTTAGACATTTTGATTTAATTTAACATATAAACTTGATAAAAATAAATTTAATTAAATATCTAGTAAATACAGTAAAAATGATTTTTAGTATGCATAAATTACCACCTAATCATGTGAATCTACTGGTACATTTTATTCAATGGGTAGTATAACTATCAATTGAGGAGGTCCATATTCTTGATCTACTAATTCCTGCCAATTCCAATAGAGCAAACAATATGTTAGAACCTCGAATATATATATTTAAAAGACCTAAAAATTGTATAGGAGATTTAGTAAAGTTTACAACATCGAATGATATGACCTCATGATCTGTAAGGAAAGCTAGATGCGGAAACAATTCTTCTAACGTCAAAACCTTGGGGAAGAACGTAGAGACACTTTAAAATTTTTACAATTACAGTTCAATTAAGATGCACTTTGAAATAAATAACAAAAATAGAGAATTAGACAAACACAGATGAACACCAGATTTACATGGGAAAACCCTTACGGAAGAAAAACCCACCACACCAAGAGAAGTCACTTTGTATTACAGTAAAAAATAATTACATACAAAGTTTTGACTTATCTTTCTGATGCCAGATTACAACAACTTTCACAATGATCAATCTTGTACATGAACCTTCAAGTTATAGTCTTTACAGAATAGAAATCACTCTGATACAATTCAAACTGTTCACCCAATTATTCTTTGAACCAACCAAACCTCTGCAACATTACAGAATGTATTCATGTCGTTCCGTGTCTGTTGAGCTTCCCCTTAGAACTGCCACAAAAAATTGTCTTCCAACGGTTCCCATTCGACTCCTCTGATTGGCTATTGGCTCACCATGTAGGATGGTCTTCTCTCGGTCAAAGAAATCAACCTATGTTGGCATGTCGGTGAGAAACTAACTGTGTCTCCCCGATGCCACAATACTTAACCATCGATGTCACCAAAAGTCATCCTTATTGCCAAGATTTTACATCGAGTCTCCTCAAGCTTCCCCGACTTCAGTTTTCCTTTCGGCAAGACTATCGCTCTTCGCTGAGACCTCCCACTGAGCTCTTCATGTTGTTCTGAAGCATCCACTAGTCGGCGAGACTCATCACTTTCGCCAGGACTTCATACCGAGGTCCATAAGTCAAATAGACATGAGTGTTCACATCGGCAAGACAATCGTCTTTCGTCGAGACATCCTATCGAGTTCTTTATGTTACTCTGAAGCCTCAAGTCATACCGAACAGTCGGCAAAAACTCTTTCCATTGTTAAGACCTCACAGCGAGATCTTTTGTGCTACCCCGAGTGTACACCGTCGGTGAGACATTCCTTATCGATATAAGTCATACCAAACTCCAAAACTTTCCCCGAAGACTTCAAAATAAACACTGTCGGCAAGACATCCATATTAGTAAGACTTCTTATCGAGCCATCTCATGTTATACCGATGTATATTGTCGGTGAGACAAAGCAACTGTCGCCAGGAGTTTATAATGAAACCTCTGAGTTACCCCGAAGACACCAAGTGAATGCTATCGGTGAGACATTCATATCGGTAAGAACTCATACCAAAACCTTAAATATTTAGGCCAAGTCTCTCCGATATATGATAGAATGGCCTATTGGCCAGAGATCTCCATGGGTGGTGAGAGGTTACAATGACTACCACAAGTCACAACGATAAGATCCTTCAGCATGACTGAAACAAGGTCACAGTGACCTGTACAAACCATAAGGCTCCAAATCTGCTCGTCAGTTAGACATAGAATATGTCACACCGACTTGGCTCCAATAGTTATAGCCTGTGATGATTTAGGCATATATTTCTAACAATCTCCCACTGACGAAGATCACACAGGCACCTCCAGAGCACAACAAAACCTACTGAAAATCATGGGCACTAAGGCCCATTGAACTGGCACACCACCTGAACTTGTCTGTGCTCACTGGCTATGTCAATGCATTTGCAACATTCTCCAGAGTATCAACTTTTTCTAAACTGACCTTTCCATCCTCCACCATATCTCATACAAAGTGGTATTGTACATCTATATGTTTCGTCCTGGCATGGAAAGTAGGATTCTTTGCTAGAAAAATTGTACTTTGATTGTCACAAAAATTAGTTATTTTCCTTGCATTAAAACCAATGTTAGAACACAAATTTTTTAACCAAACTGCTTCTTTACAAGCATGTGTAGCTACCATGTATTCAACCTTTGTAGTGGACAAAGCGACTATAGCCTGCCACTTACTCATCCAGCTCACTGCACCACCATTCAACATGAAAATGTATCCACTGGTGGACCTCCTGTTGTCAATGTCCCCTGCCTAATCAGAATCTACATAACCATGAATGCTGAGAGTCTTCTGTGATTCAACCAAGTTCCCATGGTAACACAAAGCATATTTTGAAGTCCCCTTCAAATATCTAAACACTCTCTTCATAGTATCCCAATGTATTCTTCCAGGATTAGCCATAAATTGACTAAGTACTCGCACTGCTTGGGCAATGTCTGGCCTTGTACAAACCATTGCATACATAAGACTGCCAACCACACTAGCATAGGGTACAATGGTCATGTCCTCCATCTCAGTAGGAGATTTTGGATAGTCCTCAATAGATAGCTTCATTCCCTGCAAGACTAGAACAACTAGCTGCTTGCAATCATTCATGCAAAATATCTCTAGAACAGTCTTGATATACTTACTCTAGCGAGCCAAAGTTTTCTACTATTCATCCACGGTTATCTCCATCCCTAGAATATACCTTGCTGCACCAAGATCTTTCATTTCAAACTTAGTAGACAACTGAGACTTAAGATCATAAATCATTAGCTTACTATTGCCTATGAACAACATATCATCAACATAGAGAGCAATAATAAGAACTTGATCACTTTCAACTTTATAATAAACACAATGATCAGGTTTTGATCTCACAAATCCCAAAGACAATACAAAAGTATCAAATCTCTGGTACCACATTCTAGGTGACTGCTTTAACCCATACAAAGACTTCTTTAACTTGCAAACCAGTTTCTCTTTACCTTTCTCCACAAAGTGCTCAG
Source organism: Sequoia sempervirens (assembly GCA_007258455.2). Lineage (NCBI taxonomy): Eukaryota > Viridiplantae > Streptophyta > Pinopsida > Cupressales > Cupressaceae > Sequoia > Sequoia sempervirens. The sequence continues at coordinate 169,329,942 of VDFB02168118.1, forward strand.
GCTGGGACATGTAAATCTCTTCTTCAAGATCACCATGAAGAAATGTTGTCTTCACATCCATCTGTTCGACCTCTAAGTCATATGCTACTGCTAGTGACAAAATAAATTTGATAGATGCTAGCTTAACTACAGGAGAAAAAATCTCCCTATAATCAATTCCCTCTACTTGGGAATAACCCTTCACAACCAACCTCACCTTATATTTTTTCACACTGCCATCCAGACCAATCTTATTTTTAAATATGCATTTGTAGCCAACAACTTTCCTACCTTTAGGCAAGGGTACCAAACTCCAAGTGTCATTCTTTTCTAATGATGCCATTTCTTCATTCATGGATTCCAACTAAGAGTCTGAATCAGACATTCTAAATGCCTCTTTCACAGTCCTAGGCTCATCGGTGCTAGAAATTAAAGCATAGGCACAAGTAGAATATATCAAAGAAAACCCATACCTATTAGGTTGCTTTCTTTCATGAGTTGACCTCCTCACTTGTTGAGGCTGAGTTTTTTCTTCTTCTTCATAACTTTCAGAACTACTTGAGCTCTCCTCAGTTTCAGGTACATTTTGAATTTTCAATTCCTCTTTCTCTAGTGTAGGAGGAATTACAGCTACATCCTTATTGTTTTCTGACTTTGTCTCTGACTGCAGATCCAAAGTAGAAGGTTTTAGCTCACAAAATATTACACTTCTGTTGTATACAACCTTCTTTGTATTAGGATTCCAAAGCTTGTATCCTTTTATGCCAGCACTATAGCCAATAAAAATACATTTGACAGCCTTGTTCTCCAACTTAGATCTTTTCTCATTTGGCACATATGCATATGCTTCACAGCCAAAGACTCGGATATGTCTAAGAGAGGGCTTCTTACTAGACCACACTTAAAAAGGTGTTTTCTCAACAAGAACAAAGTTTGGAGAATGATTTATTAGGTAACATGTAGTAGATACAACCTCAACCCAAAACTTCTCCTCCAATCCAGCACTACTCAGCATACTTCGTGCTCTCTCCATCACTATCCTATTGAACCTTTCTGCAACTCTATTCTACTGTGGAGTATAAGGTGTGGTCTTATGTCTTTTAATCCCATGGTCTTTACAATATCTTTCAACTTCATCAGAACAAAATTCACTGCCATTATCAGTCCTTAAGCATTTTATTTTTCTACCAGTCTGATTTTCAACAAGATTCTTAAATTCCTTAAATCAACTGAACAATTCTGATTTACTTTTCAGAAAATATACAAATGCTCTTCTTGAATAATCATCAATAAACGACACATAGTATCTTGATTTAGACAATGAAGGAACATTCACTAGACCAAATACATCAGAATGAATATAATCTAGCAAACCAAAAAATTTATAGGGACTAGAATAAAAACTTTCTGGTGTTGTTTTCCATATATACAATGTTCACAAAATTCAAATTCAAGGTTACAATCTTCAAGCCCCTCAACCAGGTTTTTGTTCTTCAAGGTTTTTAAACCTTTCTCTCCAATGTGGCCTAGCCTATGATGCCATAGCATAGTCTTTTCTGCTGGAAGTTTAACTTCCATAGAGTTTATAGAATTAGGAATTTTTACATTCTTTTCTCCATGAGTAGCTTTCTGTGACTCTACAGAGACATTGTTACATTGAACAACATGTGCATCCAGCTTGTACAAGGTACCAATATGAGCACCCCTTGCTAGCACCATTGAGCCTCTAGTCATCTTGCAGCCATTTCCCAAGAACATGACTCGCACTCCAATATCATTCAGCTTACTGACAGACAATAAATTTCGAGCCAGACCTGGTATATGCATAACATCCTTGATTCCCTTTACTTTTCCATTAGGGAATTGGATTCTGACTCTTCCATGACCAACTATTTCCAAAGTTGAATCACTTGCCAAGTACACCTTTCCACCATCGTATTCTTCATACTTCATAAACTAGTCTCTATGAGATGTCATATGGAAAGATGCTCCAAAATCAATCAGCCAAACATCATCTGATGCCTATGTAGCCAAGGCTACAATGAAGGCATCTGAATCACCCTGAGAAGAATCATTATTGGAAGAGAACTTATTCTTCTTTTTCTCCTCTTTACAATCCTTTTGGACATGACCAGGTTTCCCACAATTCCAACATTTCACCTTAGACTTCTTTCTAGGAGACTTTGATCTCCCCTCTGATTTCAATTTTGATTTCTTGTCCTTCTTCTTTCCTTTATCTTTCAATCTTCCTCTAACAACAAGAGCTTCATTTGCCATCTCAGAAGACTTCCTTCTCATCTCTTCTGATAGCAAAGAACCAACAACGTCTTCCATCTTGAAACTCGATGTTGTACTCCCAATAGCCATCACCAGATGGTCCGAAGAGTCTAGAAAAGAACACAATAGAAGCATACAACAATCCTCTTCTTCAATTTTTACACCAACAGATGTTAATTGAGCAATCAACATATTAAATGCATTCAAATGATCAGCTACAGACCCTCTTTCCTGCATACTCAAAGAGTACAACTTCTTCCTCAGGAATAGTTTATTCACCAAAGACTTCCCCTGATAAATAGATGCCAGTCTCTTCCATAAAGAAGATGCAGTCTTCTCCTCATGTACATTCAGAAGAACAGAGTCTGCCAAACAAAGCCTTATCAGCCCCTTAGACTTTCTATCTGCAAGGTCCCAATCTTCTTGCTTCATGCCTATAGGTTTAGTTCCAGACACAACAATCCAAAGATCACGATCCACTAAGAGATCCTCCATCTTAAGTTTCCACAACTCAAAATTGCTGCCATTGAATTTCTCTATTTCAATCTTTCCTGACGTGCTAGCCATCTCAATCTGTAATTTGAATTAACAAACTTCTACAGGATTCCCATTGAACATAAATGACACAAAAAACCCAACGTACCCACAAGGATAACACAACTGGCCAGGCTCTGATACCACTTGTAAGGAAAGCTAGATGTGGAAACAACTCTCCTAATGTCAAAACCTCAGGGAAGAACACATAGAAACTTTAAAATTTTTACAATTACAGTTTAATTAAGATGCACTTTGAAATAAATAGCAGAAATAGAGAATTATACAAACACGGATGAACACTAGATTTACATGGGAAAACCCTTACAGGAGAAAAATCCACCACACCAAGAGAAGTCACTTTGTATTACAGTAATAAATAATTACATACAGATTTCTTACTCATCTTTCTAATGCCAAATTACAACAACTTTCACAATGATCAATCTTGTACAGGAACCTTCAAGTTATAGTCTTTACAAAATAGAAATCACTTTGATACAATTCAAACTATTCACCCAATTGTTCTTCGAACCAACCGAACCTCTGCAACATTACAGAATGTATTCATGTCATTCCATATCTGTTGAGCTTCCTCTCAGAACTGCCACAACAAACTATTTTCCAACGGTTCCCATTCAGCTCCTCTGATTGGCTATTGGCTCACCACATAGGATGGTCTTCTCTCTGTCAAAGTGATCAACCTGTGTTGGCATGTCGGTGAGACACTAACTGTGTCTCCCCGATGCCACAATACTTAACCATCGATGTCGCCAAGAGTCATCCTTATCGCCAAGATGTTACATCGAGTCTCCTCAAGCTTCACCGACTTCAGTTTTCCTTTCGAAAAGACTATCGCTCTTCGCCGAGACCTCCCACTGAGCTCTTCATGTTGTTTCGAAGCATCCACCAGTCGGCGAGAGTCATCACTTTTGCCAGGACTTCATACCAAGGTCCATAAGTCACGTAGACATGAGTATTCACATCGGCAAGACAATCATCTTTCACCGAGACATCCTATCGAGTTCTTTATGTTACTTTGAAGACTCAAGTCATATCGAATAGTCGACAAGGATTCTTTCCATTGTTAAGACCTCACAGCGAGATCTTTTGTGCTACCCTGAGTGTACACCATCAGTGAGACATTCCTTATCAATATAAGTCATACCGAACTCCAAGACTTTCCCCAAAGACTTCAAACTAAACACTGTCGGCAAGACATCCATATCAGTAAGACTTCTTACCGAGCCATCTCATGTTATACTGATGTATACTATCGGTGAGACAAAGCAATTGTTGCCAGGACTTTATAAACAAAACCTCTGAGTTACCCTGAAGACACCAAGTGAATGCTATCGGAAAGAAACTCATATCGGTAAGACCTCATACCGAAACCTTAAATCTTTTGGCCAAGTCTCTCCGATATATGATAGAATGGCTTGTCGACCAGAGATTTCCATGGGCAGTGAGAGGTTACAATGACTACCACAAGTCATAGCGATAAGATCCTTGAGCATGACTGAAACAAGGTCATAGCAACCTGTACAAACCATAAGGCTACAAATCTGCTCATTGGCCAGACATAGAATATGTCACACCGACTTGGCTCCAATAGAGGTTACAGCATGTGATGATTTAGACATATATTTCCAACATGATCATGCACTTGAGATTTCCTATGCATAAAATTCAACAATGTCTTAGGTGCACTCACCATGGGTATCGCATGAATTCCCTGCATATAGATACAATAATTTATAGATCATTCACATGTGTACAAATTCAAATTAAATTAGATATGATGTGTATTTATTTTTAACTTAACAAACTTTTGAAAGCACACACCTGAGATGGCCCATGCATAATAGCTGACGATGACCTAGGAGCACTCACCACAACTTGTGGTTGGTCGGTACTCGAGATCGCATGACCTCCCTACATTTAGATACAATATATCATTTCACACATGTGTACAAATTGAAATTCAATTAGATATGCCCACATAAATTAAAATATATATATTGGTTTGTACTTGACCAAAAGGAGAGCCCAATTCTACAACACTTGAAAAATAGGCACGATCATATTGAGATTCAGGCATCGTGTGGTCATGCATCTACACCGAGCACTTCTTGAATTAATATTATATTATATATAATTTAATATTATTATTTGCATGAATTTTGCACATTTCAAACAAATTAAAATGTGCCTAAGTTCAAAATACATACATACCTATGTAGGATGATCCTTAGAATATAGTAAATTCATAAATGACTTTGTCCTAGATGCATGTGGGTCACCTGAAGTGAATGCCTGAGTATTCCCATAGCCTAAGCCTCCATGCTCTCTATTTCCCACTTCAGTCGTCGCGTGTGTAGTCTAATGAGTGAGATGTCCTAAAAGAGAACTCAATGCTCCTAATGTGGACAACATAATTTGTTGTTGAAATGCAACAGGAACACTAGGAGACAAAGGAGCAACAATTAGAGCAATCAGAGCATGTCACTAAGGATTGACATGTGCTCCTAATCTAGGTTGGGGCATGCCACGCCTAGCTCCTTGAAATGACCTCATATAAAAATAGTTGGGTTTTAAACCCAACTCAAAGTCAACCCACAACTTTCTCAAAAAGTAAAGGGGCACCTCACAATTTCCATGTGGTGGAGTATCAAACACCATCCACCTCCTGTCCCAAAATTTTGCAGCTATCTACGGGTGCCTACACCATTTAATTAAAATTTTATTTTTAGTGGGTAGAATTGATTTGTTTGTTTAGGGTCTAAAGAAATGTTGGAAAATGGCTTGTTTGGTAATTTTAAGGTCATGGATTTATTTATAAGACAATCCATCTACATAGAATTGTCTCTACTCTTTTCTCCATCAGTGGAACCTATCTAGGTCTGCATCAATGGATCAAACAAAATTGACAATAGTTTGCATCAAAGATGCAAATCATGTGAGATGGGGGGGGAATGTAAGGCTCATTTTTTTTTATCAAATCTATATTTTCTTGAATCACATTTAGGTTTTCTCTTATGCTCTCTCTTAACTAATTTTGATCTAATGCGGGGTATGGGGGGTTAGGAGGTGGAGAGGGTGGAGGTGTGGGGTTTTTTCGTGGTGGAGAATGTGATTGTATGGGATTTTCAGGCTGGTAATTAGGTATGAAATCCTCTATAATAAATTTAGGCTCCATTTGATGAAATTACAACTGCATGTTAAATAATTAAAAAATATATATCAACAAACTAATTAAATAATGTACACAATTTGAGCTAAAAAAGACATTGAACATGCACAAATTCAAAATACATGCCATTTGAAGACACATTCAATTTAAAACATTAAAAAATCCATAGCATGAAAATTTAGACTAATTTATGTTGTAGAATTTATACAAACAATTAGAATATATATATAGATGGTTAATTATGCTGAAATTATGGAATAATTAGATAATGTTAAAATTTGCAATGTTGGATATTTTAGTGTGACTAAATAAATTAAAAATTTAAACTTTGTGGTTTAAATTAAGTTGAATGTTCTCGAGTGAATTAATTTATTTATTTCTTGGTGAAATTATTTTTTAATGAAATATGTTATATGGTGTTGTTTGAATTTTAGCTTATTCATGTACGTAACTGTTTACTCTTAAAATTTTCATTGAGTCAATTATGGTTTTCTCTTAATTGGGATTATGCCTTGTGGGAGAAACCCTTAAGTCAGTTATCATTTTGTAGGAGCTTAAGTTGCTTAGTGGCTTCTAGAGGCATGGGGAAATGATGTGTATTTATGATTTTTTAATTTGATATTTGTCCCTATTTTGGACTATAGTCGTGATCTTGAGTTTACATTTGGGGTTGTACTGTTTTATGGGTGTATATTCATATGAGTTTTGGTGAGATGGTTTTTCCTCATGGTTGTTCTATTTTGTGGTTTAGTGTTCTTGTTGGTATAACTCCTTGGTATTGGATTTTATATTTTGGGTTTCTAGGGAGAATGGCTCTATGTGGGTGTTGACGCACAAATGGGCTGTTAGGATAACCCACGTTAGAGTTAGAGTAAAAAGTGATAACCTAATTAATTAATTAGGGGGTGGGTAGTAAAAATAGACTAAAGGTGGGTCGAGAAGGCCATGGTTGGCAAGATCATTGCCTCGTCTCCATGAGAGGTTAATGGTTCCACACGAGTCACCCTATGGGGCCGACGCCTAGAGAGGCTATCAAGATAACCATAGATGGGGGCGACACCTAGAGAAAGGTAGTCATGATAACCCATGTAGGACTGTGCGATGACACTCTCCTCTAGAATTCCCTTGAGTTGTTTTTATTGCTAACCTCTGGAAGTGGTATATTGATATGTTTTGGTGTTTTATTGTTGTTATGTTTTGGGAGTGTTCTTTTGATACTATGTTTCTATTGTGTTCTCTTGCTTTTCATGTCTGGAGTTTAGTCTTGCATCTTTTGTTTGGATGTGCTTGGTTGGGGATCCTTCCTCATTTACTCCTATCATGGGGGTGGTTGGGTGGAACGTGCTACGCACCTCGTTGGGTCCCCTGTGATGTAATTGTACCATTTAGTGCAGAGTTTATAGATGCAGGTTGATCCAAGGTTCATATGTTACCATATGTATATTTGTACTCCAGATATATTTTATGTATTGATGTATCAATCTCACGTGCATTGGGAAGACTTATGATGTAATTTTGTATATGTGTCATTGAGATGTACTAGCAGACTGATGTAATGTATTATCACACCATGTAAATCATTCAAGAACTACAATTTGTAAATACCTTAATGTTATGTTGTACATGTGGAAATATGTACTTTATATTTCCATGTTTAATTTATTGTAATTTGCATGTACTGTTTTATATGGATTATTCTTATCATTTTGGTTATCGTTAATGAATGTTTAAATGAAGATATGTGAATGAATGGATTGCGTTATTGGAAATTTAATGTTCAGCTCTTAACTTTGTTACATGATAGTTTAGGTAATGTCACCTCGTGTACCCCAAGGGACTTAGGTGTTTAATGTGTAAACATTAGCTATGTTAATTACATTAGTAAACTTAGTGTTTATCCTTTATGTTTTTTTTTAAAAAAATTGTTGCATTTTATTTGTTCCTTTGGGGTTTGTGTGACGGGGCATTACAACACCTAAGCATGAAGATTATGAACATAGGTGAATATTGCTAAAGAAATTGAACAAGGACTTGGAAAGTTAGCAGACCAAGCATTTGAATATTTGTTAGAGGTGGAGAATATAAGGATTAGGAGTGATAAAAGGTATTACTAATGAAATCTTGGGCTCACTAATAAATATTATTAAGACCATATTTGAAACAAGTTATATTATTTCCTTGAAAATATAGAATTTGGTGCTAGATATGCTCCTTGTATGGAAAATATACAAGCATTACCAAAGGTTGAATGTGATCTTATGTAAATTAAGGATTAACTAAAGAATCGTTATAAAGATATGAGATTTTCTTAAGAAGTTATTATTGTAGGGATTATGTGATTTGAGGGCTAGTAAAAAAACAACAAATCTAGACATTATAAATCTAATTTAGGTTTAGGTTTTAGGTTTAGGTTTTAAGGTTTAAGTCCTAGGGTTAAGGGTTTTAGTTTTTAGGTCTATGTTTTTTGGAACCTAGGGTTTAGGGTTTTGATTTCTAAGTTTTGTGTCCAATTTAGGTTAAATTCTAGTTAATTTAGGTATAGATTTTATGGCTTTCAATTTACAATTTAACATTTTTGGTTACAAATACAATTTAAAAATTATAAAATATTCAACCTATTACAAACAAAATAAATAAAAACTAAATAACAATTACAAAATAAAAATGCAAGATATAAAGCCAAAAAAGAGTAGAATTCAACCAACTTGGAGGTAACTGAGTTGGTTGTGTCAACGGGAGGAGGTGGCAGTGAAAATTAGGTTGAAATTGACCATCAAAAGATTGTATGTAAAATTCTCTCTTGCTCAGGTCGTTGGCCAAGTTGTAGTGAAAAAATGAATATAATAGTAGTTTATTTAACAAATTAAATATCTTTCAATAATGCGTATGTGTTATAAAACACGTACATGTTAGTAACGCGTACATGTTTTATAATTCTTACATGTTTCTTGGTGCATACTTGAATCTAAATGCATACACATTTAGATTTAGGCTCAGGTACCCCATCCAAAGCACACACATTTTTAAAAAATGCGTATGTGTTTCCCACGATTTTTTTTGTTTTGGCCAAAACTTCCCCTCTTCGTGGACCCAAATTCTTGCTTTTACCCATTTTCAAATCACAATCATTCACATTATGATATATTGTAGTGTTTCCTTAATCAAATATTAAAATTAGCCCTTATCCCTCATTTGATACGTATCACATGACTACAAATTTTTATCTTGATGGCATATGCCAAAATGAAGAAAATAAAATATTTCAAGGTAAATAAAATAGAAGATAGTAGAATACACACATAATACCTTCACATTAAAAATGGATAGCACAATCAAGAGACTCAAAGAAGAATATGCAATAAAGGGGAATTTTCAAAAACCTTATTATTTTCCTATATGAAGAGATCATCTCCCCACATGTGCAAGATCTACAAAAAAATCTCTTCTCTAGTTAAGTTTTGGAACTTGATCCCTGATAAAGAAAAAATAAATTCTTGGGTAAATGAAAATTGGGAAGATATGAATGATCTTTGCTTCATTGGAAAAGAAAAAGGATTATTTGTAGCCATTTTCATATCATCTTTTGCCTGAGATCTTGTTTTAAATAAAAAATCTTGGTTCTTGCATGGCTTAGGATTATACCTCCAACCTTGGGTCCCTAATTTTGACTCCTTTAATTAACATAAAATTTATACTATGCTGGATAAAAAATTATAATCTTTAATTAGAATACAAAGGTCTTCAGATATTATAAATTATTATAAATTTCATAGGTTTATTTCAAAATCATAATTTGTCTTCCTTCAAAGACCCTAAAAGTCTATTTGGTTATGTGGTATGTTGGATATTTCTAAACCTGCACCTAAATATTTTTCAATCTCTATAGTAAATGGATCATGGGAACAAAAAATTCATTGAAGGACTAGATACTCTTTGCTCACTTTGTCATTCTTATGGAAATATTTCAAGCAAATGTAAAATAATTCTTCTTTGAACCAGGTCTATGAGGATCTATAAGTAGTTGGTCCTCATCCTTTGGGAATAAAAATTGTCTTCTTAAGAAAGAAAATAATATTATTGAGGCTTTCCCTTCTTCTCCTTTAGATATTTCTCACAATGTTGGTGTCATCTTCTCAGTAGCTAAATATTCATCTCCTAAGCTCCTCCAGTTCCTAGAAAATGATGGTTCCTTGGAAATTCAAAGATATTCTCAAAAATAAAAATGGAGGAGATGAAGTTATGAAATATTATTTTGAAATTCAAAGATCTCCCGAAGATAAAAATAAAGCGCATAAAATTGTGAAAGACCAAAATCTCAACAAGGTCATTCCTATCCCAACTAAATCTACCAAGATCTTAATCACCTAGAAAATATTGAAGGTATGATTGATAATATGCTAAAGCAACTAGGATCTGACCTTGTTGAAGATATTGCAAATGAAGTTCTAAATGAAAGCCTAGATTATGAATATAATCAAACCTTTTCATTTTCATAGACAAAAAGAGAAGAACAGAAAGATGGGTTTCTTTTTGAATTAAAAGAGGTAGAATTTTTTTTTAGGAAGAAATAGAAATAGAAATCCAATTTACCCTTGACAGAAGCTTGAGATCGAGGAGGGAATGTTTCTCTCAAGAGAAATAAATATCCTTTCATCAATTTAGATATCAGTTTGCATCACAAAAAAAATTGAGGAGCAAGGTAATGGTATTTTTTTAAAATGGTGTAATTGGACCTTCTTCTCTATAGTAACAATAGGACCATCTAGAGGATTGGATATTTTATGGAACAATAAAAAGGTAAAATTGTTAGAGTAGGTTTTTAATTTTCCTTATGTTAGAGAATATTTATTTTTTCTACACACATTATTAAGCCTGATTAGGTTATATTAGAATGGTTAGGATGAGGACATGTGGCATAAATCCATCACTCACACGTGTCACTCACACCCACCTTTGGGTAGTTGAGTCTCGCACCCTCTTTTGGATTCTTATGCCACCTTTCATAACCATTTCTTGTCTTTACCTAAGTAGGCATAACCATGTAATCTAGCATTTACCAAGTAGGTTAAAATCCCACCTATTATGGGCACTTGGGAATTATTACTCCTCATCTGCCATAATTTTTCTATATAAACAACACTCATCCCTCACCCTTGGCTAGTAAGAATTATGGATTGCTAGTTCAATGCTAAGGGAGTGCTAAGTTTATTCATCTGTAAGATCTCTTTTCTTGCTTTCCTTCAACCATTTTGATCTTGGGTGATTTCACAACCGAATCTAACATGGTATTAGAATTGGTTGTGAGTTGTGGGTTAGTAGTTTTCTCAATCCATTCTTGAAAGCAAAGTATGCTCTTCTCTTGCATCTGATGATGACCTGGAGAATCAAAAAAGCTTGATAGAGATCTCAATTTTTGGGGAGGTTTCCTTTCTATTTCATTTTATTGCAGGTATTTTGGAGCTTCCTAGAGACATTTTGAGCTCACCATTGAGTTCAAAATAACTAAAAAAGTCAGATTAGGATTTTGTTTCATCCAAATCGGACATCGGATGCAAGATCTATGAAGGGTTGAAGAATAGAGGTTTTCGGTAAAGATCTAGCGAGCTCCTAAAAATCAGAGCAATTTGAGGCAAAACGAATTGTGTCATCGTGTCTAGAAGGCCCCAAAACTCCTATTTCTATATATAATTTGTCAAATTTGAAGAAAGTCATTTTCGAGACAATTATTTTGACAGGTGAGTTGTACGACCCACCTGCGATATGGAATTCCAAAAAAATATTTTAATATTTTTCTACCTTTAAAATTCAGAATTCTTATTTACTATAAAAGAAAAAAAATATTTGTTAAATTTTGAAAAAGAAAAAAAGAAATAAAAAAATAAAGCAAGTCATAAAAATTTAAAAAGTTTTTATTGAAAATGTAAATTCAAAAATAAAAAAGGTACCATCCAAGTTGGAGGCTGCACTTTTTTTGCAGTGATTTAAAAGACATGCATTTAAACATTTAAAATGTTGTACTTTTCCTATAGGGGTTCGACCCCTTTATTTGAAGTTTATAAGTTTTAAAAATTAAAAGTTTTTATTATTAAAACTTTTAATATCAAAAATTTCAAAAAAAAAAAATAAAAAAATAAAAAATCAAACATCAAATCAATCGTACCAGTATGCATACATGCGCCCTTGTACCTTCTACATTTCAGCTTTTGTGGCAGGGTTTTAGCTGGTTCTGCTAAAGTTAGCATCGCCCCCATATTTAGCAAAGCTCCAAATTTAGCGAGTATCCTCTACATCTAGCGGAGTTCCATATTTAATTGGAGGACACTTATTTTTGGCAGCACTTCCAACTTTACCAATAGTTTGCCAAAATTGGCAGAGCTTGTCTTTTGAAAATTTGGACTCCTCACCATTGGAGTTTTCCTTTTTGCACTTGAACTTCAGAGAGAGATATCTCAATCATATGGAGGCATTTTTAAGTGCAATTATTTTTTATTCAGGGTAAAATTTCGTAGGCTTTGCAGTGGTAAATTTTTTTTCAAGTGATCCTATTTTTCCAAAAAATCAGTTTTCTCATCAGATTTGAAGGACAGTCCTCATTTTTTGAACTTCAAATGGATGTAATTTTCACGTATGACCTCGGATTGAGGTCATTCTTTTTGTGAAGGTGAATATTTTTTTGAGCACTACACATTGGTGCTATTTTTAAGCTCTCATTTTGAGGTTTGATTGTACTTTCAGTATTTGAGTCTATTTTTAGACATTGTAAAACTCTAGAAAACAACTCCAACATTGTAAATGCACTGATTTATAAAGTGCCAAATCACTTTTTGTTGGGGGGATTCTTGATTGTGTGAGAGGGGGGGTGTCTCAGTATGTTTCTTCTTGCATTTTCTCTTGCATTGCAACAACAATCTAAAATGGATAAAGCGGTTCCTCTACTCACACCATACAATTACTTTGAGTGGAAAAATGAAATGGAACTTCACTTAAGAAAGTTAAAATTGTATAGAATAACAATGGGTTTTGATAAGGAACCTACAAAGGATGAAGAAAATCCTAAATGGTTCAACAAGTGTGATGAAGCTTTTGACACTTTATGCATGGTTGTGTCTCCTGATCTACGCTTTCATATTATGTCTGCAAAATCACCAAATGAAGTGTGGAATACTTTGAATACTCTCTTTGGTAAACAAGATGTTTTGAGAGCACATTCATTGGAGAACAAGCTCAGAGGATTGAGCCCATGCAATTTTGATACCATTCAGGATTTCTTTACTAAGTTTAATTCCATAAGATTATAGTTAGAGCAATGTGGAGTTAAAAGGATGGCTCACAGTATATTTTAACCATTCTTTCAAAACTTGGTCTGGATTATGCAGTGTTTGTTTCTACATTTCATGCAATGAAAAGAGCCTTAGGAAAAGGATTTACTATGCCTTATCTAAGTGACTTTGCTTTTGATCTCACAAACATGAGCTAGATAAATTGATTCAGATAGGCATTATTAAATATTCCAAGTCTCATGCCTTGGCTACAAAACAAGGCACTAATAAGCAAAATAAGAAACAAAAGAACCAAGGAGATAGAAAGAAAGATTCAAATCAATCTTCATCTACTTCTAAAGTAGACTCTAAATTCTCTTCAAAAGAGGATTCATCTAAGAAGGATAATCCCCTTGTGCATATTGTAAGAGGAGTGGGCATGAAGAACATTCTTGTTACAAGAAGGATATTGATGAATTAAAATATCTTCTTGAGAAGAAAAAAATCAGTTTTCCTTCTTGAATCATTGATTCAACTTCTTCTTCTAGTTCCAAAAATTCAAAACAATCAGAATCTAATAAGGACAAAGACCATACTACAAGGTAAATTAATCAAAAGGTAAAGCTCTTTGTGCTTCTATAGGTCTTGGATCAGGGAGATGGCTCCTAGATTCTGGAGCTTCTCATCATATGGCTTCTACACAGTCTATGTTCTCTTCTTTTGAGCCTTGTGTTATGCCACCTATTTTGATGGGAAACAATGCATACATGGATGTAATTGGAAAAATATCTATTGATGTTAGGGATGACACCTTCAATGATGTTTTGTGTGTACCTCATCTTTCAAACAATCTTCTTTCCATCTATTAGATCACTCATGGTGGAGTAGGGAAGACTATGGAATTCACACTTGATTAAGTTATCATTGGAGACTTGGAGAGTAGAGAGATAATTGCTACTAGAATGGTTGATCATGCATCTCGATTATACACCTCTTTAGACTTTGCATGTAACGCCCCGCCACACAACCCTAGAGGAAGTTGCAATTAACTACTCAAATGCATAATTTTTTTTTTGTGTTTAAGTACAATTAACATTCAAGTTCACTACCCATTGCCAACAACCTCTTGTTGGAGTTATGGATAGACACTGAGAGGGGGGTGAATCAGTGTATAAAATTTTTCAGAACTTCGACCAAGAAGTTTAATTCTGATTTCCTTTTCTTTCAACAATAGAGTAGAGTAATCACTTTTGAAAGCACAAAGATATGACAGCATTAACTCAGTCTATTTGAAAACTTATGAAAATATGATTTGAGTGAGATATCTTGCATTTGCCAAAACATAGCTTAGATTTGATCTCAATATTACTTTGATTAATGCATTCATGAGTTGAATGTAATCATTCATAAACAGAATTGAGAATAGTAATAAACCCAATAGTGAACTGAAACAACAACAACATAGAAAAGTAGTGAGCACATAGAAGAACAAAGAGACAAAAGATTTTCTGAGTGGAAAACCCTCTTGGGGTAGAAAAACCACTCCTAAACTACCTTATTGGCTTAATCTTCAAAAACCACTGTTAACAATTCCTTATAGACTAATTTCTAAGCACCAACTCAAGGAGCACCAACCCCTCATTTAGAGACACCAATCTCAAGGAGCACCAACCCCTTACTCAAATTTTAGAATTACAATAATAATATCAGAGGATCTCTCTGTTTTCTAGTAAGCTCAAGAAACTCAACACTCTTATCTACCTGATACCCTAAGAAACCAACTCTTGTATTACAAATTTTTCCAATACATCTCTTGATACAGCCAAAATAACTATCTCTCAGAATTATAGGCCAACAACTTCTTTACAGTTTTCAACACTGGTTTTTATATACATTTCAAGTATGTCTATTATCAAGAAATATTCAACAAGCGTTTTTCACAAGATTTTGAAACTCTCTTGCTATTATTAGAATATGAAGCTAATTCATAATGATCTGTAGATGATGGTAAAAATTAGAGTAATGCCTATCCATAAAGCTTTTAATTTCTGTGCTGAATCAGGAGATTTCAAATTGTAACATAAAGATTTTCATCAAAGTCATGACTGCCCACTAACAGAAAATCATATCCTCTAAAATCTCAGAGACATAAGAAAGTTTCTCACCAAGATGCCCTTTTCGTTTCATTCACTGTCGCTGTAACCTTTTGAAATCAAAGAGACATTTTGTAGACAAGTCTTTGTTTTGCCGAGAGCCCCCGTGATCAACCTTGTCGCCATAACAATTCAAAACCTATGCCGAAGGAAAATTATCACCGTCAATCATCCCTTTGTTTGTCGCTATGACATTTTGCTGTTGGGGAGATGTTATGTAGATTTCGTTGTGTTTCACTGAAAGGATTTAACCATTATGAGCTATTGTGACAAAAACACACTCTCGCTGAGATGTGTCCTTCATCCACCTTCGCCAAGACAATGTGTAGTCGGGGTGACATCTCATAGAGCATCCTGTGTCTTACCGAAAGCTCACATTATCATTCCTATCGCCATGACATATCGCTTTTGGGGAGACCTCATATAGATATCTTCATTATACCAAAAGTCACCTATCATCTTGTGTATCACTAAGACAAGTTAGATCTTATGCCGACAAAAAAACCTTTTGTGTTCCATTGGTGTGACCAGAGGTCACTCGCCAAGATCTCACGCAAAAAACCCTAACTCTTACTAAGATAAATACCTTTATGTTGTCAGTCGGTATAAGAAAACAAAATCGCCAAGACCTTTCTTCGAGCACATGAGTCATACCAAAATGTTCCTTTTGTTTTATGTATCACCAAGACTTGACGGGTTCGCTGAGACTCTACATCAAAACTCATGAGTCTTACCAAAATGTATTTCATTATCAGTGGTTGGCAAGACACAACAATTCTCTCATCGAAAAGTAACCTCCATTCTTATAAGTTTCACTATAGCATACCGTCATTGGAGAGACCTCTCGTAGAATGCTTGAGTCATATCGAAAGTCTTTATGCACAAGTCAGTAAGACACCACAAAATCATTATGACATTTTAGCAAAGCCACAACCTTTGTTGATAAGACCTTTCGGTGCATGGTCGGTGAGACTATATAACAAATACATTGAGTTTGGCCAAAGCGAAACCCCAAAGGTGATGTCGGCAAGACAAAAACACTTCGCCGAGACCTATTCCGATATCGCCCAACTCTACCGATGAACCTCCATATGCACTAGTCGGTGAGACCTGACTCATTCGGTAAGACCTCTCAGCGGTGAACACAACTCATTCTGATAACCTTTCCACTATCACCAAAACAAAAGAGAAGTCCTACCGAAAGCTACCTGATGAAACTCCATGTGTAATGTAAAATAAAATCATTATGACATCAAAAATGTCTTGCCAATAGGCAACACATACATTTCATAAATGGATCGGGAAGACCCTGCCATTCTCACGCCGATATGTTCTTTTTCTATCACCATAAGATATTAAAATTCAAACTGCACGAAGCTCAAACTAATCATTACCGTAAGATATTAAAATTCTAAATGTAGACTGTCCACTGAATGCCAAGACAAGTAAACCATATAGACAAAACTATACCAAGATAAAGCATGAGAAACCAATCTGAAACTGTCAACAAGTAGAATCAACTGAAAGGGATTTTGTCATCAAGGACAAACCATATGATCACAACTGAGATCCAACACCTCTAAGGTTACGAGACTGAGAATACTTTAAAACCCAAACAAGAAACATGAATTGAAAACATAACATTTAATTACTTAAAGAATTAAGAACACATACCACATGATTTCAAATAACAATCATTTAACAATAAGATTACAACTCTCATTCCCCGAATGAGGTAAATCCAATAAGCATGGTTACATAATACATCTTCCACCTCGATAACAAATGAGCGGTAATAAATTACAAGATCAACTGAAATGAATAAAGCATGAAATGAAACTGGATCCCATGAGCTCTCCAACTGGAAATCTCTTCTACACGAACAAGAAGAAAACCCAATGAAGTAAGGTGCATGTTCCACCCAACCATATGGTACACGAAGGACCAACCCCCGTGCTAGGAGATAGTAAACGCTTCCAAGGAAAAACCTACAACCTCTAGACATAGGCATAACAATACTAAACCAAACAAGTGCAATAATAACAACATGATTGCAATGCTTCCAGATACAAATGATCAACTACATAGTATAAAAAAACTGACTTCTGATTTTCATAGAGAGTATCAAACATCATTTGCTATGAGTTACCTTCGCTCAACCTTCCTAGGCTACCATACCCCCATTTTGGGTTACCCTGGCTTGCCTCTACCAACCGCTGGACCCCCATACAAACTGTGCTTCTCGTCTCATCTCAAGCCTTAATAAGCACATGAATCATGAGAGAGGCATTCATTATCTTAATTATTCCAAAAGTTTTTCATTAATTCTTTTTAAGTTATCACTTACATAAAACCTAAGTGAGTTACCCTGGTGCCCCTCTGTGTGTCAGACCCCCACATAGAGCCACTCTCCTATCAACAACACACACGGTACAAAACCAAAATTCAATGGGTAGACTAGATGCACAAAACTGATAAGAAATACCAACCTTAAGACATAAGGTCACACAACCCATTTGTAGTAATCGGGTGTTCAAATAACTAAACCCACGTGCACTACCCAAAGCAATTCACAAATTGAACCATCACACAAAACATCCCAACCTAGAATAATTCCTCTGGAAGACTTACTAACTCGATTAGCCCATTTTGCCCAATAGACATAATAAGAGAAACACAAGTTAAAAGCAACTCAGGAAAATAAAACTTCTAATATTCAGATTTTTTAAATCCAATTTAACAATAAAACTTGGCTCAATTATTTCTAATTCGAGACAATTTAATTCATAAGATAAGAACAAATCATAACTAATTGTTTATCTCTTTAATTTCCTCAATTACACATTACGTGAAAATAACTAGTCTTATCATAAATTCGTTTGCAACCAAATAATATTTAAACTATCATAACATCGTTTTCTTACAAATTTTCATTTCATTTAAAACAGATAATTATTTCCCTTAAAATAATTCCCTTATTAACTAAATACTTGAACATAAACATACATCTCCATTAATTAAATATTCATTTAAATAAGAAAACGTTTCGTAAATTTAATATCCATTTTTCACGTTTAAATATTCGTCTATTTAACCATATGCACATTATCCAATTTCCTTAATTACACATACTGATCAAAATCAATTTTTTTTTCTTTAAATAAAATCATTTATTTATAAAACCAATATTTACATCTAATAAAATAATCTTAAAATAATTATATTTAAAAATAAATATATGTTTAAACATATAAATATTATTTAAATATATAATTATATTTTCAATTTAAATTTCAACCCATTAAAATATTCTAATTATATAAAATATATATTATTTATATTAAAAAAATATATATAATATAATATAATATATGAATAGTATATATAATATTAAAAAAAAAATAATAATATATATAATATATATATATTATAATATAATATCTTAATATTATATATAATAAATATATATTATATATAATATAATATATAGTATTAAAAAAAACATATTATAATTTAAAACAAATATTTTATATTTTTAATAAAAAAAAGCAAACCCCATTACATAGGGCAACGCCCAGCTGTGGGAGCTCCCCATAGGGGGATGCGCTGTGAAGGCAACGACGCTACATCCACAGTCGCCTCCCTATGGGGGCGGCTGTGGGGGCAGCCCCCCCACCCCAAAATAAAATAAAATAAAACAATTTTATATATATATATTTTATTATAATTTTTTTTTTAAACAAATGAAATTCCCCTGTTCTAGGGAAATTTCTAGAATTTTTTTAATTATTAACAGAGATTTTATTTTTTAATATAAAATTTTTAGAGGAACTTTGTGAAGCTTAAGCACAATAATATATATATATACAAAGAATATATATGTATATAATATAAATTTGAACAAACTAAAAGAAAATTACTCACATTTACAAAATGAGAGTTTTTAATTTATTTACCAAAAGTATAATTTCTTAAAAAGCATAAGAGGGTTTCAGTTTTCTTGGAATTTTCTCATAGAGGTTTTCTAACTTCTTTTGTTGTTTTCATTTTGAATTTCCTTTTGTAAAAAAAACAAAACAGAGGATCTTAAGCTTTTTCTAAATTTTCTACAAATTTTTCATAGTTTTCTACAACAATTTCTAAAAATTCAAAGCAATTTTCAACCAATCTTTAAGAATTTACAATCAAAGCTTTTAAACAATTAACCCATAGAAGAACCTGTTTTTGAAGCTTGAAACCAAATGAGATTTGGAGTTGAGCTTTCCTACAAGATCCAAATTTTCCTTCCTTCCAAGATCTCCACTTTCAAAAACCAAAAATAGATGAAAAACCAGAAAACCCTCTTCTATTTTTGCAACCAAAAATAAATTCAAGATATTTTCTTTTTCTCTTCACACTTAGTCAACATTTTCCAAAATATCTCCCTTTCAACCCCATAGATGTTTTCATGCATTCCCAAGATATTTACTTTTAAATCATTTAAAAACAAAATTTAATTTCAAATAGATTTAAATCTTTTAATTTATGCCTTTTCAAAACAACTTTAATCTATGTAATTTATTTAGTCAACAACATAAGTTTAATTTATCAATTTATTTACTCAAACAAAATAAATTTAATTAATTAGTTTATTGACTTAATAAAATAAATTTAACCACGAAGATTAACTTGCTTTACCACATAAATGAAATTTACTTAATTACTTTATCCATTTAATAAAATAAATTTAATCAATAAGATAGATTTAATCAAAAAATTAAATTACCTTACCAATAAAATAAAATAAAATAAATTAAATTAAATAACAATTTAATCTAAAATACACAAATTAACATTTCTACCCCTTAAATATTAATTCCCACATATAATTTCCACTAATAATAAATGATGAAAACATCGAAGACGACATGACTCAACAACATACTAGACACAAACTAATGACACACTATGACAGGGTTCTGATTTGACAAGGAAACTTCATTACTATCTCCCAATAAACAATACCGTTGAGATATGGACATGCTCAAACCTGTGAAACCAGGTGGAGATGATGTTCTGTACCTGCAAACCTGTAACCAAAATGAATTTTGTACATGGATAATCATAACAGTCACACTGTGAAGAGAGATTATAGAATCACAGGGTGCTTGCATGCGAGTGATGTAAATCCATCCCCTTCACCTATACAGTCACATCCAAACTGACGAAAGTAAAGCATTATTAATCAATAGATAAACATATATCAATATTAACAACTATGCTAATCCAAAGCATAACATGAAACATAACATCCATATAGTGCATCATCTCATCATAGTAAAAGATCCACATCGCTCTAAAGCCAACGATCAGAAACAGTAACAAATATAAAGGTCTATGATAGTAAAAGTACCGTCTAACAACATATACAAATCTAAACACATAGTAGCATGACTAGAGGGGCACTACATTGCACCTAATGATGGTTTTGATCCTTTGGTTGTTGATCACACTCCTAGTGTGAAATTTGATTTTGAGGAGAACTTTAGCTACTTGAACTTGGGTATTCTCACAAGTGATAGAATTCTTGAGCCTTGCATTATTCCTTCTCCTCCACCTATTGTTGCTTCTAAAGATACTTGTGTTGCTACATTCATGGCTAATTGTGATTCAGTACAACAGGATGTAGATCATCTTCCAGATATAGCTACTTGGGATGACTACTTGGTAGACATTGCAAGTTTGTTCATAGAGTCTCATATTTGAGATTTGGGAGACACTCTTCATGACATTCATCTTCTCTTTGATGGAGTTGATTCTTCTTTGATTGTTGTGGAGGAACCTTTGGATCCCCTTGTTCATTCTCCACATGATCATTCATCACATGTTGACATGATTGTGGATGTTTTTGAGCAACATTTGGAGCTCAGTAAGGTCTTTATCTTCAAAAGAGATAGTGGAGTCTTTGGATCTTGTTTTGCATACATCTCTACTAGGTTCTGGATTATCATATTCATCAGTGTGGCCTAGAACACCTAATTTTATGGTGATAGCTTTCAACATCAACATGGAGACACATGAGCAGTTTTCATAGACTTCTTACATTTTTCGCTTTCTTCCTTCATATTCCTTTCAAGAATGGGAGGATGTTCATCGCACACCTTTGATTTTGTTTCTTCCTAAGGGGAGGAATGTTGTTCAATGATTGTGGTCTATCTTCATTATCCAATTTTGAGCATCAACCATTGGTACAGTTGACTACTTAAGGGAAGGCTACATAGTCTTTCTTATCTTTTCTAATTTGGAGGGAACTTCTTCCTTGCATGGGATTCTTCTTGTGTTGGGAAACTTGTTTTCTTTTCTCTCTTTTGGGGAGGAGTTCTATCCCACTAGGTTTTCTCCTTTTCTCCATTTGTGAGAGATCATTTTGTATATGGGTACCTAACATGGCCTAGTAGTTGAGACCCATCTTTGTGTCTTTTCGCCAACCTAAGCTATGTTTAAGGGGGTGTTAGTTTAGGTTTTTTATTTTCCTTATGTTAGGGAATATTTATTTTTCCTACACACATTATTAAGCTTGCTTAGGTTATATTAGAATGGTTAGGATGAGGAAATGTGGCATAAATCCATCACTCACATGTGTCACTCACACCCACCTTTGGGTAGTTAAGTTTCACACCCTCTTTTGGATTCTTATGCCACCTCTTATTTAACCATTTCTTGTCTTTACCTAAGTAGGCATAACCATGTAATCTAGCATTTACCAAGTAGGTTAAACTCCCACCTATTATGGGAATTTGGGAGTTATTACTCCTCTTGGATTTATTTTCCATTATTTTCTATATAAACAACACTCATCCCTCACCCTTGGCTAGTAAGAATTATGGACTGTTAGTTCAATGCTAAGGGAGTGTTGAGTTTATTCATCTGTAAGATCTCTTTTCTTGCTTTCCTTCAATCATTTTGATCTTGGGTGATTTCACAACCAAATCTAACAAAAGTTGGAATTAATTTATTTTTCTCAAAATTAGATGTTGGAAAAAGTCACAAACTTCAATCTTCACTTCTAGTTGGCTTTAATGTTTATAGATCAACTTCCATGGTGGGTAAGAAGGTGCTTTGAAATTCTCTATTGCAAATTCTAGATCATTTCAAGGAGGAATCTGCAATATTAGGAGGTGATCTCAATGTTATTTTAAACATGGAAGAAAAAATGGTGGTATAATTCCTCCCCTAAAATAGGAGATGATTTTAATGTTTTTGTGAATAAAAATGCATTGCTAGGATGTCCTCCTAAAAATGAGATGTTTACATGGACTAACATAAGGAATAATTTTATTTTAATAGTGAAAAGGTTAGAGAGGTTTTTCCTCTCCTCAAAGTGGCTTCTTGGAGATCACTCTTAGTTTTCATCTATCATTTTCATCTCAAGTTTAGACCATTTTCCTATTCAATTGGATTTTTTTGAAAAACTAAGAAGTTCCATTCATAAAGCATCCTTCAAGTTTGGGGCAATGTGGTTTTAGAGATAGTTAGCTTCTCCCTCTGCTAAGAAAATATTGGAGAATGCTTCTTATCAAGAAGGAACTAGGATGTTCTATATATGTAAGAAGTTGCATTATATTAAACAAAAGACCAAACAATGAAATTAGTGAGGAACATTTTAAAAATATTTTTTCTCAAAAAGTAGAAATTTATAAATTATTAAGAGGCATAAATGAGCATGTTAATCAATTTGGTATGAATAAGACTCCTTTTGAAATCCAAATAAAATTACAAGGAGAGATTGAGGAAGTCTTGGT
Source organism: Sequoia sempervirens (assembly GCA_007258455.2). NCBI lineage: Eukaryota > Viridiplantae > Streptophyta > Pinopsida > Cupressales > Cupressaceae > Sequoia > Sequoia sempervirens. The sequence continues at coordinate 169,353,118 of VDFB02168118.1, forward strand.
TAGGGAGGATATTTACTAGCTTCAAAAATCAAGAGAATTGTGGCTAAAAGAAAGAGATAGGAATATAATTATTTTTCATGCATCTACTAAGATGTGAAGACAAATAAATAGTGTTTTCTTCATTATTTTTTCATTTAGCCAATTTCTTTCTGATTATATAAAAATTAAAAAAGGTTGAATTATTTTTTGCTAATTGTTATCAAAACAAAATATTTAATCAGATCATTTAATGGAACCATCATTTACCCAAATGCTTTACAATAACCCTCAATTGGTAAATGATGAAGATAATAAGAGTATGCTAGAATAATTATCCCTTGATGAAGTAAGAGTAGTATTCTTTTCATTATCCGTAGACAAGGCTCCAAGTCGTAATGAATTTTTTACTCTCTTTTTAGAAACGTTGGGACTTTGTGGGAATGAACATTTGGTTGGAATTAGAGGAGGCAAGGAGAAATAGAGAAATTCTAAAGAAAATAAATGCAACATATATTGCATTAATCCAAAAAGTGTATTCTCCTTCCAATTTTATATATTTTAGACCTATTTCATTATGTAATACTTTGTGTAATTTTTTTTCCAAAGCCATTACTTTGCGACTAGCTCTAGTGATTCCAAAAATAATTTCAAATGAGAAGGTTAGCTTTGTTTTATGAAAGGAAATTGCAGAAGGTGCTTTAATAGCCCATGAAGTTATTCATTCTACTAATCAACATGAAGTCTCTACCATGGTCATTAAAATTAATACGATGAAGGTCTATGATAAAGTAAATTGATATTTTTTTCAAAGTTCGTAGAAATTTTGGTTTCTCTTACAAATGGTGTAAGTGGATTTTTGCTTGTATTTCAAGAGAAAAGTTCTCAATTCTCATTAATGGCTATCTTGTAGTTTTCTTCAACACTTCTTAAGGGGTAAGACAATGGTATCCCCTATCCCATTCTTCTTTATTATAATGGTTGATGCACTTAGCCAAACTACTGCAATAGACAATAACCCTCATAAATGAACAGGTATTGCTATACTAGGTACATATCTATCAATTACCCATGCTTTATTTGTAGGTGATACTCTAATGTTTGAAAATCCTTCTTGAAAATGAAGAAATATGTGTGGAAATGATTCCTAACACCAATCTAATGAGGATCTAGATGTATAATTTTAATTCTTTTAACAATTATAATACAAGATGTACAAAAGAGAGATTACAAAATAACATCACATGTATATTATAAATACCTGGGAAAACTCTTTTAGGTAAATACCTCCACACTCCAAAACTTTCTTGAAATGTATTATCGAATAAATGGTGATTAATATATATATATATATATATTATACTCACATGTTTATTAAATATATCATGTCATTCAATAAATATACACATATATCAAAATAGTTATATCTACACAAATATATACGTATATTAATAGATATGTATATACGTAATTATATACATAAATATTAATATATATATTTTGTATATATATATAACATTATTTTTATATCTTTATATATAAACACATATAAATTTACGTACTCATCGATCGATGTATATACAAAAAGTGTGTGTGTGTGTAGGGTTATTCATTCATGAGCATGCGTAGGTACATCTACCTATGTATACTCATGCATATGCTCATATATACGGGTTATTGTAGACATCTACGTATATACATATATACATTCCATGTATATACTTCATTGATTAACATGTAAATATGAACACACAAAGAAGAACTTACTCTCAACATAAAGACTCAATCACATTCCCCCAATCAAAAAATTCATAAAACAAGATCATAAACCAATATAAAACATTCACAACCAAAACTGAAGATCACTTACCATTTCCCTGAACTAACTTGACTCAACTTAGACCAACTAGGATTTGAGTGTGTGTATGTTTAGTTAGGCTCATTAAGGGTTACGAGACCAAGTTCTTCTCCTAAGTGATACTTCCCCTCTCTTTCGAAGGTTTGAATCTATTCCTACATCCATCTTAGTACATCACAACAATAGTTAGCCTATAACAATACACTCATGTGCATCATATATTCTATCTTCAAAACATTTAAAACATCATATTGAATTGCACATTCATTCACCACATTATACATCATGATTCATATACAAAACACAATTATATATTAAATCATTTTAACCAAACAAGGTAATAGTAAATAGGTAAAAAAACAACGGGATGTAACATGTGTCTTTAACACAGGTTACTTTAAGAATTTTTTTATATTTTGTATCATTTCAAATTTCTACTTTTGTCTTTATTTTCCAAAATATCTTATTGTGTTCTTAGTTATTCTAGATTTTCTTAGTCCACTATAAAAAACATAATAATAAGGAAAAAAAAGTTTAGATAGGTAAAAAAAATGTTTGTTGTAAGCTACATTACTATATTTTGTATCTATCTAAGGAAATAAGTAGATTGAAACAAAGAATAATTAGTTTTACAACCTTTTAGAAATATTGATGGACTTCATTATTGAGTTGTGAAAGTTAGAGAACCTTTTATGTGATCTTGGTGGTTATGGATAAACTCACTAAATATACACATTTTTTTGGGATCTCTCATCCATTTAAAACCTGTAATATGGAAAAATTATTCATGGAAAAGGTACAAAAACTCCATGTCATTCCTAAAATAAAAGTTAGTGATCATGAACATATATTCACCAACATCTTTTGGATAAACTTATTTACATGGGATAAATTTAACCTAGTACATAGTTCATCCTATCATCCTCAATTAGATGGCTAAAAACAAATTGTTAATAAACGTTTGTAAGGATAAATACCTTGCATTGCCTCCAAAAATCAAGAACATTGATCCGAATGGCCTTCATTGAAGGAGTGGTGGTATAACACATGATTTTAAAAATTAGTAAGGATGACTCTATTTGATTCTTTTTATGTATATAGTACTTATTATTTAGAGGGCCATCCCAAATCTCATGCAATAGAGGGTCATACTCAACACTAATAGGAAATAATTCAAATATTGAAGGAAATTTTAATTATCTCTCAAAATAGGATGAATAAATAAGAAGATAAACATCATAGTGAGAGGCATTTTGAGGAGGGAGATTTGATATTCATTTTGTTGGAACCTTAAAGTAAATTCCATTTAAGACTAGCATAAAAGGATAAATCTAGCACCCAAATTTTATGGGTCATGAGGTTCTCCATCAAATTGGTGGTGTATTTATAAGTTGGAACTTTCACCCTCTTCCAAAATTCATCATATATTTCATGTCTCATAGCTAAGAAATTAATAAGTGACAATCATGATTTAATCTAGTTAGAATTTCTTAAATTAGATGAAGTGAAGTTTATTTTAGAACCTAAGGTATTCATAGAGAAATGAGTGTAGTTGTGAAACAAATTATCCATTTATAGATTTATAATCAAGTGAATGAATCTATAGTTAAATAAACAACATGGGAATATGATTAATTAATATAAAGCAATCCAATTTTTTTAAGAATTGAGGGAACTTTTTAAAAAGGTTTGGGCACGTTATGCCTCTAATATTATATCTTCCTACTTGTATAATAACATTAAACACTTGTGGCATGCTTAACCTTAGTATTTTCACATATTAGTTTTAGTTAATTCTTTAGGTTGACCAAAATACAATTAAGGGGTGTCCCTATCTAATTAGGTTTAAAAATAAAGAAGAGAAAGGCTCTTCCAAACCATCATAAGTTATAAAGTTAAATCCATATCATCATATTATAATTTTTGGAAGTCACCCTATTGAATTAATTTTATATTTTGTTATTTTTTACCTTTACTTCTTAGCATCATTTAACAAAGAGGATTAGTACATCCCATCAACATATCTAGCCAATTCATCACCCATTTTATATTTTATCCATCCCTCTACTACATGGTATACCTTCACTCCTCCAAATGATTTAATGATAGGAACTTATCCTGTTCATTCTTTAAGGAGTCATTGGATAACATGGTTTGGAGTCTATTATAACCAAAACCTCTACTATATCTACCTAAATACAAGAGGAAGGGATATAGTACAATAATTCTCACATTGATGCTTAAATGATATCTATTCTAAATATTATCTATTAGAATGTGATAGCTACAAATGTCTTTCCAAAAATGCTTCAGGAAACAACCTTAAACAAGTGTTGGAGTTTCAATTGATAAAGAAAACTCAATCCTTTGTTGATATTTGATAGTGAATGTTTGATGCATTTATGTACATACAAAAAGGAGAGGAGAATGCATGCTTTAAGATGGTACTTATACCATGATGTTTCCATTCTCTCTTCTCAAATGACCTAGTGATGTGTTTAAAAACATAACATTCAACCCATGAAATTCAAAATTGGTTGTCTATATTGACAAGTAATGGTTGGATGGACTAGGAATGTTACGGGGGAATTAGATTTTGAAATAAGAAGACATAATTGGATTAGTGAGCTTATCTAGGATAGGATTGTAGATTCACGAATCTATATAGAGTGGATAAATTGGTAGGAATAAAGTTAATAAGACTATGAATTGAGATAATGAAATATATCAAAATGGTTAATTAGATATTAGATAAAAGTGAATTCACCAAATAAACAAATCATATACTAGAATTATTCATTTAAAATATTAACCCAAAAGTAAAAAATGTTAATTTTTTTTTTACTTTTATGCTCTATAAACATTGGAGACAGAACTATCTAATCTTGGAATGTTTATTTTTCACTTGCACATAATTATGTTCTTGTACAATTATGGTACTTTGAAAATATTAAGATATAGATACTAGTGAAACATTTTAGTTCCCCAACCAACTAAAATATTAGTTTACCTTGATAGTAGCTAGAAATCTTTAGAAATGTGTTTTATAGTCGCCAACCATGAAGACTCTTGGATCAAGAATGTTCCCTGCCGATCAGACCCCCAAAAAAATTCCAAATTTTGCTCATATAATACTCAACAATCTAGGTACTATGTAGTACCTTGCATATGGAATAATATACAAACAAAAGTGGGAGCTACTTTAAACTTTTCATATACTCGAGTCAAACAAACTTTAAGGAGAACACAAGTCGAGAAGCTCCGAGGGGGGTGAAATTATAGATGGTCGAAAAGACACAAGCCCTGAAACTTGTGTTCTAAGGCATGCAAAGCAACGTGCATTGGCCTGTCATTATCTCTTCCCTAGATTCTCAAACCATGTCCCTTCTTACCATTTAGAGCTCCAAAATCAAAATATTTATTATTTTTCTACCACCAAGTCCAACATACAAAAAACACTAGGCAGTCCAAATGCATTTAGAGCTCCAAAACCAATAATTATCCCTTTTAATGTTTCCAAAAGGAATATTGTGGATGGCCAAAATCATTGTCTATTATGTTTGAAACCTTGGTTTTGTCTTTGGCAAAGAGAGATCAATAGGACAAGCACAAGATAACAGAAATTACACGACCTTTTACAAGGCATACAAACAAACATTCCCTCACGCCCGCAAGGGAAAAATAAATATATAGTGATGTTGTAACGTGTTTCCTCATGCGGTCAAAGGAGCCGGTCTTTGACAAGATAGCATGACGCGCGGCTCGAGTCAGCACGCCGGGAAACTTCGGGTTTCTCCCGCCAGTCAAAATCTCGGTAACAACACCTTACAACTCACGCCCCGTTCCGTCGGCCGGCGAGGATCCCGATTAGGAGGCCGCAAAAACGGCAGGTAGAAAGGGGTTCATGGCATGTGACCGCTGGGTTAATGAAAGGGCTCTCTATATACGCCGCTCGGGGCGCATTTCATTTCTTACCGTCTCTGTCGATTGAAAACGAATCGAAGAGAAAGAGAAAGCCAGAATTTTGGGGAGTTTTTGTTTTCTGAGTGGGGACAAAAGAGAAGTGGTTAAAATTGGGTTTGGGAGTTTTGTATGGCCGGGCTGGATATGCTGTTGGCCAAGCGGATGAAGATGGAGGGTGAGGGTAGTTTAAGCAGTGGTTTAATGGAGAGAGGCTGCGGGTATGCATGGGATTTATGCGTCTACAATGACGTGCCACAGCCGAGCCGGGTGACGGCGGCTGATGGTTCTTTTCAGCTGTTCGGTGCGCAGCTGTGCTTGCCCAGTGAAGGGGAAAATGAGAGGTTGTGTGATGGAATAGGCGCAGTGGTCGGGCAGCATATTTTGTTCGGGACGGGTGGGACTGGGGGACAAACCGTGCTGGTACCCACCGGCGGCGGCGGCGGCGGCGGCGGCGGCGGCTGCTTCCCGGGTTGCTATTCGGACCCGGCGGTGCACCCGGCAAAGGAGCCGAGCTGCAGACAAGGCGGAACACCTAATGGTGACAAAGAAAGCGCTAATAACAATACTGGAAGGACGTTCAGAGGGGTGAGGAAGAGGCCCTGGGGGAGATGGTCGGCGGAAATTAGGGACCGAATCGGGCGGTGCAGGCACTGGCTCGGTACTTTCGACACTGCCGAGGAGGCCGCCCGCGCCTACGACTCCGCCGCCCGCCGCCTCCGCGGTGCCAAAGCTCGCACCAATTTCTCCATTCCTTCCCCCCTCTGTACCCCTCTTACCAAGCCCACAGACGCCGGCAAGAGAAGCGTTACTAACCGCACCGAATGCACGTCCGTTCAGTCTCCTTCTCACCTCTTCCAGTTGCCCCACCGGGATCTCAAGGTGCCTGCCTCCTCGCCCGACGGCTCGGCCACCCAATTGACGCTCGTGTCCCTCGGGTACGATAAAGGAAATGGTGTGCCCGTCCCTAAGCAGCTTCGGACCGGCGACGCTTCCAAAGCTTCTCGTGTGAAAGTTGAATTGGATCTCAAGCTGGGCGTTCAATGCCATAGCCCAGATTTTGAGCAAGATGCGTCTCTTATTGCCAATGCCTCCTCTTTGAATGTAGCTCGCCCTTCCTGGTGGCTCATGAATGCCTAGATAGTATATAAATCAATGTAATATATACATAGACACGGGTCTTTAATTTAAAGTATATATACACATAGACCAATTGTTAGTTGAAGTATATATACTTATACAGCGCAATTTCATAGCTTTTAAGTGGGGATGGGGTGTTTTTCTAATCTTTTTTTGGCTCTTCTGATGCAACCACTGCAGCCACCGGTTCTCGTAACCGTATGGATTTTGTAATCGCAGAGGCTGTGCTAGTAATTGGTAGTTATAACTGTTTTTCATGAGCTCTCTTGTCTTGGAGAAACTTCAATTTAAACAGTATATTTACTATTTATAGGATGAAGTGTAAATAATATTCAGCAGTTTTTTTTTTCTATTTCTGTTCTTTATTTGAAAGTACAATTTGCTTTGCTCTGTAAGCTTGCGGCTCTCCCCGAGTGGAGAAGTATATTAGTAATTCTCTAAATATTTGACAACCCATTATGTATCTGTTAAGACATATTTTATATATGTGGTAAATTGTTTTAAAGTTTGTGTGTTTGTAGAGCTGCGGCCGTCATTCTTTTGTAACGGCGTTAGTTTATAAATTTCAGAGGCTTTAAAAACTTTATGACAGTCTTTTAAGATTTAGTATATTTTGTCAAGTTCTGCAAGGCGAGCGTGTTTTAAAATTTCTCTGTAACGAAGTTTCTCTGATAAAATTTTATCATCTTTAGTTCGCTTTTTTATGTAGGTTAAAAATTTGTCTGCATTTCGAGCCCACTTACGCATGCCCGGATACGTGTGATATAACAGCGAGGACTTGCACGCCAAGCCCGAGTAAGTGGACGGTCCTTTTTCTTTCATTTTACTTGAAACCCTATTTTTCTCTGCCATAATTAGGTATATTTTTTCCAAATGCGTGTAGCTTCGCTTCTGTATTTTTAGGTATGCATAGGAAAAGTCCTGTACATTAATTGAAACGGAGGAATTTTGTAATCATTTTCAATGAAATACCAATGTCATGAGGTGGGCGAAAACATTTTGTATGTTATGGCAGCATCTGTTTTGGTCCGCATTGTATTCATTTTGAATGCCCATGAATTCGAGAAACGATTCTATCGAAGCACACCATATATTACGAAACATAATAAAATTCCTTGGAATCACAGTATAACTGTACACAGTATTCCTAAGTGTAGATATTACCAGCCCAAGATAAACCATTTCCAATCACACACTCAGCCCGTAACTCAACTTTTGAGAAACTTGTATAAGTTTGGTACTGCCCATTATTGTACTGCTTCGTATACTTGGCCAGTATTGAAGAGGGCCAGGATGTTAAAAGCTTAGAAACCATTTAACACTCTTCTGTTATGTCGGGTGCACGCTCCACACGAGCCACTGGAATCATTCATTGGTAATGCTTAGAAACAACTTATGCGTGATATTTTAGTGCATGCTAATAGTTATGGTTATGTCATGCTTTCTGTATTTGTTTGGCCTGGTGGAAAACATCTGAAGTAGGCGTTTAAGGGTGTTCTTTCTTTCTCTTTCTCCCATTGATGTCATAATAATTGAAAGGTGCGCCCTCCAGCAAAATCTCCTGCGAAGAAGTTTTCTGTGATATACCTAAGAAACCTAATTTAGTTAAGGTGAAGGAACTCACCTGAGAAAGAACCTATGCCAAAACACCAAACTCACAGTATAATAACAGTACGAATTTGCTGTTCGCCATTCAGGTCCTCCATCTTAATGATTAGACGACGCATATATGCCGAAATTACGATGTGTCTTTTGGTAGATAAACATGCAAGAGACAATCAGATTCTGTTGAGCAAAAACCAGTTTCAATCAGATATTTGTTTGTAAGTCCTAGTGTTTATCTTTGACGAATTAAGTTCTATTTATAAAAAGTTGTATCTGTGTGTTGATTTTAATGATCAGTTGCTTATAACATCTCTTCACATCAACCCTGAAAGAGTCACTGTTGATGTTAACCTGGTGAAGTTTCTGACCTGCAATTGGTAATGGCAATTCATTCATGGTTATTATATTTTTATTATATGGGGAATGTAGACATCTATGTTTTTAATCATTTGTATTTCAAAATTTCCAAAATTTCACACAAACAATGTTTTGGATTAAAATTTTTCTCTTTGAAACTATTTTATTTATAATTTTATTAAATTAGTTATATATTGGTACTACCATCTTATAGTTTATAAATCGTAATTTAAGGTAATTTAGAATTACATTAATAAACTTATTTTTAATAATTTTAATTTCTATCTTTATTATTTTTTATTATTAACTTATATTATAGATATATTTTTTTATAATATAAATTTTTGTAAGATTTAAATAAATATATTATACGTAGAATTACAAAGCTTCACCTCAGATTAATATTACTTTTTATATATTAATCAGATTATAGTCATTAAATTAATGACATTGAACAATACATTATTATTTAGTCTTTATTAATAGCGATTCCATTCAAATCATATTTCTGATAATATTTGCAAGGGCTGATAATTATTGTTTTTATTTTATGCTTATTTTTGTGATATTTGTGTAAATTTAGTATGATTTTTTTTAATTTTTACACAATTTTCAACTTATTTTAAAATTTATACAATTTGATATAAAATTTTTAGTTTTAATTTTTTAAATTCATTCTTTCTATTTAAATTAATTTTTTTTTGTTTTTACTTACAAATTATTGCATTCATCAAATAACAAAAATTTCATAAATTATGGTATATCTAATTAGACTATCTTTAACAACTTATTCTTATAATTTTGAATAACAACATAAATTTTATAAACTATAGATTATATAATTAGATTATCTTTGACTACTTATTCTTACAATTTTTTTAAAAAAATTGTTCTTTTATTGATTTTGAGTTTATTTATGATGATTTGTCTAAAATATAATTTGTCATTGGATAATCCTTCCATAGACTCAAGATTGCTTTAAAACGGTTTTAGATGTATTAAAATAAATAATATATTATTTTTTTGTAGTGCTAAAATAATTTTTCATGGTGCTAGTTTTTAGGAATACTTTATGGGTGAAAAAGTTGAGTGCTTAATTTTAAAACAGTTAAAAAGTTAATTTAGTGTTTACTTTTATATATCTTTTATTATTTATCATTATTTTTAAATTTATTTGTGGTTTGATTATTTCTACAAAATTTCATGCAAAATAATATCTGGGGATAATTTATATAGGTTTTAGATTATCCTCGAATGATTTTTGAAGTATTTTTTAAAATAAATTTTAAAATAATTTTGTATGGTGATAATTTTTGAAAAGATAATTGTTTGTTTGAATGTATTAAAAGGATTTTTTTAATATGAATGTTGAATGTTTAATTGTAAAACAATATTATTTTTAAATTTATTTGTGATTAGTTTTTTAAGAAAACTTTTATTTAGAGTATATTTTGGAATACTTATTGAAAAGATAATTGTTTGTTTGAATGTATTAAAAGGATTTTTTTTAATATGAATGTTGAATGTTTAATTGTAAAACAATATTATTTTTAAATTTGTTTGTGATTAGTTTTTTAAGAAAACTTTTATTTAGAGTATATTTTGGAATACTTATAAAGACTAGATTTCTCTCAATATATGAAAAATTATATATCTTTATGATATCAATATAAACTTTTCCTTACGTATCAAATTACTTACAAATTTCTATCAATCGACTTCTATAGAAAATATATAGAGGAAATTGAGCAATCTAAAGAAAATATGTAGATATAGAGAAAGATATTGGATGAAAGAATTTAAAGATATTCTAATGCATTTTAAATGGACAAATGTGGTTGATTGAGATGCGATCTTTTTATAGATCATTTATGGATTTAATGGTTTAAATAAAGATTGGAAATTGAGCAATTTAATGTCTACATACTCCATATTTTAAATTAACAATAAAATTTTATTTATATATGTATAAAAACTACTTTATCTTAATAATAAACTACAATAAAATTAGGGAAAAGATATTTAGTATACACATAAAATATTAGTAGGACAAATACATATTTGAGACTAACAAATATTATTTGTCTTATCCCTTTTAATTAAGAGATGCAAGGATTTATCAGATTCAACTAATCTACTAGGTCTATAATTTCATAAAAAATGAATGTTTATACATAAACACATGAAAAGGGGGGAAATTAGATCCAAAGAGTTTTAGGTGAATGCGTAGCCTAACTATAACTAATGAGTTCACTTATAAGCATTGAGTTCACTTATAATCATTTATTCCTTATTAGATTTGATTAAACTTACCAATTAAACTATAAAATTACATTCAAAATGCTTTTTTTTTTAGTAGTTTAGGAACCTAAACACATGTTATAAGGTTAATTATTACATTAACTTTTATAATTTATTTAAATTAGAGAATTTTAGCCCTACTTACATCTAGTTTCATTTATTAATATGCACAGTAGGATGTATTTTTATTCTTTTGTTTAGTGTCTCTTCATTCACACATAGGTGGTAATGTAATGTATCTCAAGTTTAGAAGTGTAGCTAAATTGCGTTCAGTCTCTTTATTCTTTTGTTTTGTTTAGAAGTGTACCTTTCTTAATAGGGCCATGTAATTTTTATGGCTTGGTTAGTGGAACAAACGTTTGATGTAAGGGTGGAGGACCTTGGTAACCTATTCCTTTTGTCTTCAGATGGTGTTTGTTCCAAAAGGGAATGGGTTTCATGTTCATCTTTATGTCACATCCTTGTTTTGTCAAGATCTTAAAGCCTTGGCTATAGGATTGCTCCAGATAACATGTGTGTTTGTAACTTTGTTCTCATATGATGGGAGATTGAGTGATATGTTTTACTTGTGATTGTTAATGATAGGTACTTCCATGCGCATTGGTTGAGGGATGAATTGCAAGTCACTTTCCCTATGCAATGTGGAAAACATTTCAATTGGTTGTATGGTAGGTGGTGTTGATTGTTGATATGGGTGATTAGGCCATTTCATTGAAAAGCAAAGGACCACATTATTCTCAAGGTTGGGCAAGGTATTGTTTATGAATTCATTCATGATGCCCTCTTCTTGCCTCAAGATATCTTCATTAAGAAGAAATGTGCTGGGAAATGAAGGATCATGAGTTCCATCATTTGAATTAGGGTCATTGCCAAACACACAACTTGAAACATCAACCAAGGATTTCACGAAAGTCAACATCTTACCCAAATACTTAGCCATTATGACCATATGATGCTTGCACTGAGGTTTAGACTAGTATACAACAATGAACTAAAAAATGGATATCAAATTTGGATAGAGGATCCTGAGAGGGTTATATCACAAAAAATTGAGCACAAATAGTTGGGACTAGGTCACTTAGGGCGACTGTGTTTGACTAGGCTTTTTGCAAAAAAATGTTAAACATCTACATTTCCATATGTTAAACAAAATAGTATGTCCCATTGAGTTAGCCACAACATTATTTGTAAGACTGAGGCCCAAGACAATAGTTTACAAAAATATCAAGGAGTTTGAAAATCATATTACTTCACTGCCTAGATTTGATGCAATTTTATTACATTTGAATTGATTCTTGAAACGTTGAGCTCGTACACATTGAATCAAAGCTCATTGAGTCATGTTGGTTAAGAGGTAGAAAACAGATAAATTTATACGAACAAATTGATTATTTATTTCATGATTTAGTGATAAAAAAACACTGATGTTACTTCTTGTATGGTTGAACTAAGTCATAAAATTAGCCTCTAAATTTCTTTAATAAAATTAAATAGAAAAAACTATTTTCATTCACTTCAAAATTTGATGTCCAAATTAAATAATTGTCTAATGTATTAAGTTTATATATAATGAATATTAAAATTCTATAAAAATATAAAAAATCATTTAAATTATAATTATTTATTGAAACACATATTAATTGCTATATAGTGAGGGGAAACAATGAGCACTAAGCAAGTCTAATGATCTCAATTGTGTGAGTGATCATAAATTTTGTTAAGTCTTTGTTAATCAAGAATAACATATCATGTGATTAAACATAATTGATCATGATTTTATAATTGTTTGTCTAAAAATATGTATTAGTTACTATACTTAGTGTAGTCACATAAATGATTAATCTTACATAGTACATTCATAAGTTCTTATTATTTGCAATTATATTAGTGTAAGTAGGAGCTTCATTCTAATGTGATATATTACTAAGTTTTAAAGTCACATATTTAAAAAAATGAAAAATGGGTGTTCACTTTTTATTTTGATAAAATAATCAATCTTTTAAAAAAATCAATGTGTTAGGAACAAAATGTAGAAGGTTTTTAATATGAATAATAAAAAATAAAGACACTAGTAAAAATATTTATATATTTAAAATTTACTCTTTAAAATTACATGGTTAGAAAGTTAAAATAAAAATTTACGTTATGGTTATGTTTTTGTGTGAGATCTTGTCTTTAAATATACAAACTGCATGGAGAACATGGTCAACATATATGTGTCTTTTGAGGATTTGAACATCCAAATTACATATCCAATCTTTAAGCTTGGTAAATTTGTACTTATTCCAAGCTTTGGGGCACAATTTTATTGATTTAATTTGATATACATAAACATTAGAATACACTTGCATTACCAAAAATGTGCCTTGAGCAACCTTAACACAAGTGCATTTTTTTTTGGGAATGTAAATAAATTATGACTTTAAATGAATTTTTGATCCCCAACTTTGTACACATATCCCATGTGTGTAAAAAAATTGTCACCTAACATAGATCCCACCCCAATACATGTTAGCCTGAAAGATAGTTAAAATATCCCTTCTACCCCTCATAGTTAGAAGTATATTTCTCTCCATTTTCATTATTATAAAATCCTACTATTTAAATGAACATGCTATAGCATTATAAATTAACATGCCCATCTAGTGAATTCCTCATATTTAAACCATCAATTATAAAAACAATGGATCTATGATCATAGAATATTTGGACATACTACTGATGAGTGTGGTGCAAGCTTAAAGAAGAAATTTGAAGAATTTTTTCCTTACAATTATCAACTTTATCAAATGATAGGGGTGATCCCACAATACTGGTTTACAATTTTTGGCCAAACTAGACACTGAACTGATTTTTTCTAACTAAATCTTCACTTTTGGGCACCTATAGCGGCTAAACCGTGAGGAATTTGAAGATAATGCAAACTAGTGATTTGTGAGATTTTGTCTGTAGATTCTAAATATATTTTTTTCAATTTTTTTGGAATCGGATTGCACTTCTTTTTCCATCTCCTTCAAAAACTATTTTTTTTTAGTAAACACCATTTTTAAGGAGTGACGCTCACCGTATAACACATAACATTTTTTCCATGAAGGATAAAATTCTATTTTTTTCGAATTTAGATTTGTAACTATGATATCTAGTGCTCCCAATTGGTTTAATAGTGTTCTATTGAATATTTTTTCCTTAATCAAGTTTCAAAGTCAAACCAATTACAATTCAGACATAGGCGGACCGTATAACACAACTTTTTTTGTATGTATCAAATTTATTTATTTATTTTTGGATAAGGGACTTCAATATCTGGTGCACTCATATTTTTCAATTTTTTTTTGATAATCATCTATTTTTCCACATGTGCAAAACATAGAACTTGATTTTCGGTGAAAAACTTACATTCACAAGAAATAAAAAATAAATATAATAATAAAATTAAATTTATTTAAAATTATACTTTTTGGGAAGCTTATAATAGGGACTACATACTTACAAAAAATAAATTTTAAATGAATTCATTTGATCCCCCAAAACGTAAATGAAAAGTGGTTTTTTATCAGCATTTTGATAGGTGTAAAGGAGACTCTGTTATAGGTATGGTTTAAAACTAGCGGGGTTCTATCCATGGGGGTTTGATCTGAGGTAGTTTGATCAAACCCTCTTCAATTGGAATGCTTTAAATAGAATTTTTTAAGGCTTAAATCATTGGATTTTCTAAAAATATGTGATTTCAACAAAAATCAGAATCTCCCAGAAATTGTAAACCAACTTTGTGGGATCACCCATAGATTAACATATATGCACCCTGCTCCTTACCATGTGGTATTTGTAGTATCACAACATACTCACTACTATGCGTGGGGGTATAAACTAGGCTTTATGTAATCATATTTTATCTTGCAAGGAGTAGCGTATCATCATCCATATTCACTCACCTTTTTACCTACACTTGGGGGGAAAGGGGTTAGGTAGCTAGGTGCATTCCTTTTAGCAAGGGATCCCTTTGTATCTCCTTAAAATATTAGTGTATCAAGTACACTATCATTTTAAGGGGGCATATAATCCACCACATTTTATTTACATAAGAAATGGTCCCTTTTTAGTGATAATGACATACATCCCCTAGAAAGTGTGACCTTCTCAATCTATGTTGTGTCTCCTTTCTAGTGGTATTGGGCTTGAAATCCTCTAAGTGTGTGACTTTTCTTGGCATATGATGTTCCCTTTAGTGGTAATACTACGAATAGTATTCCCTAAGGTGTGAGATTTTATTCCTTGACTTGTCCTAGATCTTAGTGGTGATGTCATGTGTGATATTCCCTAAGGTGTGACCCTTCACATATTGAGTTATGCCCCTTTGTTATTTTTGAAAAGCACCTTTTGTGGTGGTGTTGTTTATAACACTCCTTGAGGTTTTGGCCTTGTCTTGTTCATCTTCTTAGACGTTTATACACCTTCTTAGGTGAGTTTATGCACCTTCTTAGAATTTTTTTCACCATCTTGTTAGATGTTTATGCGCCTTCTTAGGCAAGTTTTTGCACCTTCTTAGGTGATTTTGTCATTCATGCGTCTTCTTAGGCGAGTTTGTGCACCTTTTTAGGTGAGGCTTTGGAAAGATAGTTCATGGATTCAACATAACGAAGCTTGTTGGGTCATGGACTTGAAAAACATTTTTAACATGGTCATTAAGCATAACACAACTTGCTTGACATTAGAGCTATGTGTTTTGTGAGTGTCTAGCATAACACAACTTGCTAGCCTTGTGGAACCCATCATATTGCATGGACACCTAGCATAACACAACTTGCTAGCCAGTAGATCCATGTGGCTCGTGAGTGATGTGACATAATGCAACTTGCTAGTCCTCACGAGAGCATTCCTTTGTCTAACATTCATTTGATGGATGACATTCTGTATTTGAGATAAATTTAAGACTGAGGTCTCTTTTTCTTACCAACTCAAATACTTTGAGTACTAACCTTGTGTTTTGTTGTGTATCTTTGGTGTGTCTATTTCGTGTTTGTATTGTGTTTGTTTTCATTCTGTCATCATCTTTATGTTATGTTATGTTATGTGTTTTCGTCATGTATGCTTCATGTTTTGTCATGTATGTTTGTGTATGTTGTCTTGTTGCATTACATGTGTGTTCTTTTGTGCTTATGATGTCTTTCCATGGGATCTTGAATCATGGGGGCTTGTGCACTTAAACTCATTGCCATCCTATCTCTTCAACATTTTGACAATCATACCCCTCTTGACATATTTTTTTACTTTAGTGTGAGTTTGAGTGTACATACTCTCACTAAAGTGGGGGCTAAATGTAGTGTCATAAATTGTCACCAATGACAATTTTACACTATGTTTTGCTCCCCCCTAAGTGCATGGACCTAATTGTACACCTAATTTCCTAAATTATGTATTTTGTGGCCCATTTTAACATTTTTTGACAAATTGCAAGTAGAAATCTAATACATTCATTTGATATTTTATCCCCAACACCTCAAGCCTTGCAAAATAGGGCTGGGACACAGTCACCTAGGGAAACTTAGTCCCCTATTTTGCCTCCAAAATTGAATATGGATCGGAGGTGGCATTTTATTATTTGAATTTCAAATATCCAATGTCAGTTGTTGGGATTTGATTTTTGGAAAATTAGATTAAATACCTATAAATACATAGTCATTTCACCATTTAAAAACTAACAAACAATATTATCTAGCATTAAGGAGAAAATTGAGCAAGAATTATTGTTAAGAGCATTATCAAGCAAGTCAAGAGTAGCATTTCAGAGATTTATTGCAACAATTCAATATCCAAGCATCATGTCAAAGTGTATGTAAATTTGATCATGTTTTGGTCATCATATTGTTTGTGAAGACTAACCCTTGTAGGTCTCCAAGAAAATCAAGCAAGCAACATCCAAACCTTGAGTTGATTTGTATGAATTCAGTCCTTCTTGAGGAAGCAATTGGAGGGTGGCGAGTTGCAATACTTTGTGGATTCATCATTCCTTTTTATCATTTACCCATGTTTACCATTGACATTGCCATTAAATGGAAGTGGAAACACTAACATGGGGTTTGACTAAGGCAAGCCCCTAAATGGCATGACCCTTCTTCATTCCTTGAATGTGCAGGTTTTAGATCTGAAGAAGATTGAGAGAAGTTTGAAGGTCAATTATTCATTATTGCATTCAAAACCCTACACCTTGACAACAAACAAAAACTTAGTTACATCAATATCTGACAGTGATCCAATAACGTGACAAGAGAAAAATGAAGGCTCTGATCTGGCATCAAAGGACCATGAAATTAGATCTAGGATCCTTCTACTAATCTACCTCAGATTCATATCACATGTGCATAATGTTTCGCTCTATCCATTTCTGTAAACTAAATTTGTTTGTGGCTTTCTAGTTTGATGTATTTGCATTAGAACAATAATTTGCATCTTTAGGCTAGTTAAATCGTTGCACTTCATCCTTACGTCCATTTCAAATTTGGTCAAGGGAAGGTTGACTCACTTCTTAGGCTGTAAGTCAGTCCTATATCTTGTCCAAATTCATCAAACCCTGACTACCTCAATCTTTAAATAAAATACCCTTTGAAAAAGTGTTAAATTCTAGGAGTAAAATCCTAGGGCTTACCTTTTTTGTGCCATTTCAGCAAGAAACATAGGTAGTTACATAAGGACAATAAAAAATATTTTCCCTCATTAGAAACCTCAAGAAAAATGTCAATGCAACCATGAATGACCCTGAAGCTACTAAAATCCACTCATTAATTCTCTAATTGCATTGGGGTGGGGTGGAGTGGGGTGAGAGTGAGGCACAAATGTTGAGTTAGGATGGGTTTTAAAATAATGAAATCCTTATTCAACAAGGTACATGATTTTTTTTTTTTTGGGTCATAATATACATAATATTTGTGTTGGTGGGGTTGTTGTGGTTTGAAGAGTAAATAGTTCATTATAGTCATCATACAACTTGCCCAACTATATTTCTTTGCTATCATAAAGCTACCTATGATTGTATTTGTTTTGAGTGTTAAGTATTTAGATCTTTTAAACCCAATCTCTCTCGTGTAACATTTCCAACATAGAAGTATTATCTTAAAATAGACTAGGGCATGTGAGCTATTTGACAAAATCAGTCAAAGAAATGTGTTCACATGGACTCCAAAGGTTGCAAGACATGAAATTTAAACAAAGTCGGTCCTTGGGAGCATGGAAAATCCATATCCCATTGCTAGTTATGATAAATATAATAACATTGAATCTTGAACTAAAGAAAGAAAGTGCACTTACCAAGAAAAAAAATTGGGGTCATGAAATGAAAATTGGAAGAGGATTAATGTGTTTCTGGAGTTCAAATCCCCCTCCCTATAATAAGATAGAACATAACTCCAACATACATCTGTTCAAAATTGCATTGTAAGGAACATATATTCTTTTAAAACGTGTCTAGGTCCATGTTTTTAAAATATACCCTAACAACCAATATTGATACTACAAACCCACCTCACTATAGTTGGTGAGCTCTAACCCATAGTTTTAAGACATAGAACTTCCTTCAAGAGAAGTGGCCCTAAATTACAACAAACTTGTCTTTGAGGACTTTCCATTTAATAATAAAATAGTCATATGTCCAAAAAGTTAATATTTTTTGGGGGTGTAACTTTCCTTCCATCTCTCAATTTAACATCTAATTTTTTGCTTTTCAAAATCGATAAAAGGAAAAAAAAAAAGATTTACAACATGAACTCAATTTTAATGATTTTGGTCAATTTTTGAATGATTTTTAAAATTTTGATGAGTTGAATTCAATAATAAGGGACAATGAACCAAACCATTAACCATTATTTCCAAAAAATAAATATTCTTTTCAAAATTATGAGGATATTGTAATAATGATAACATAGCTAGTTAAAATTTGTGTTTGAGTATTCAAGAACTAAAATATGCGCACAATTTAAACAGACAAAATCAATTGATATCTATTACTCAATAAACAATATTTGAAAAATACCTCAAGATGGAAGTTAGTTTAAAAAATACTATTTAGTGCTAGGGTTTCACAAATTCAAAAGAAAACATATTGGTATTGAATCCCATGGAATCCTTTGAGTTGCATTATTAACTGAAGTGTGTGAATGGCAAGGAGCATTCAATTCAATTAAAAAAGGATGAGAGAAAATGAATAAAGAGAAGGGTGTACAAGGCTACATACCTTTTCATTTTCAACTTTGTCTAGCTTGCCAGCACAGGCCATTTTGGCCCTCTGCATGACCTTTTACACCTGATTCTTCCCAATCACCCTCTAATCACTCAGTCATGCAAGCCGTGATGAGTTAAACATACAAGGAAAGTTGGGCTTTTCTACTTTTGCTTGTATTGTCATTTAGGGTGCGCTGGAACAAGAGAGGAAGAAGTTTAACTTGCTTTTCATTTGACCAACCAGCTTTGCAAATGCCACAACAAGGGATTAGAGACCGTCCAATTTGTTTGTCTTCTCATCTCCTTTACAGTATTGAACATTGAGCAATGTCATTGCTTTTTTCAATATATCTAATTGTCATGTACCAGTTTATTGGCATAACTATAGATATGCGCAGTGAAATTTGTCCAAAGATATAAATATTCTCACCTTGGTTTCATTCTATGGAGTGTCCAAGAATGGAACAGATTGATCACGACCTTGGCCATCCAGTATAACACAATAAAAGGTTTAAGATTGATTAGTTCTAGATTTGCATATTCAAATGCTCGCCATCAGATGCTTTGAATGGGTGTCTATAAGTCTCCAGCACGAGCTCCTGCGTCGTCATATTTCAGCTGTTGTAACTGGACAGATGAATGGCTTACCGGTATCCAGGGCTTTACAGAAGCTGTGAAAGTAGGATGTCCTTGTACACTTTCGTTCCTTTATTCCCTAAGCTTACAGGTGTGCAAATGACCAAATTTCCAATTGACATGAAAGTCCAGATTGGTCCCCAGACAGACTGAAATCATGACGCCACAGCATCTAAGGGAAAGATTTTGTATATTACAACAATCAAGAAACCCAATTATGAATGGTACAAACTAACACGGCAACAAAATTAAATACCTAATAATAATGATAGGTAGCCTAACGTTTTGATCACAACATTCGAAATTTTCAATACAAGATCAAATGTTCCGGCAATAGTACGGGCAAATAAAAGCAGCGAGGCTTCGTGTAATACAAGTCTGTGCGTTCATGTACATCAGACAAAGATTTATTTGCAGGCCGCAATCTTTACACACAGTTTAATAATCTAGACAGCTTTACTTCTTACGTCATTTGGCACGTAGGAATTCATTACATACGAAATTAAAACTTGATGATTTGATGGTATACGGAATGCATTTCATGGTTATTTTTGATGATTTGTTTATTAGACGGCAACGGCAACCCACCACAGCCTGTGACTGATTTAATATCAATGAGCAAGGAATTCGTTCCTTGTAATGAACACTCTGGAATCTTGTGTGTTGTGCTTTCAAACATTCATAATTAGGAAGATTGTTAGTAAAGTAGTATTCAATTTCATTAGCGTAATTTGAAAATATTATCCGGAGTTTATATGTAGAGATGGAGATAGGTGTTAAATTAATAAAATTGAATGTGTATATACCTCTTCATATATATATATATATAAACTTTTGTAAGCAGTTTGCTATTAGATTTTAACCGTTTAGTGTTTCGAGTTAACCTTATTGATCTATGTTTCATGAGTAGTGGTTCACAAGAACCCATCTCTTATGATAATGAGCGGTTCACTTAGCACTCGAGAGATAGATTAATTATCATGAGAGATGGATTCTTGTGAACCACTCATTATCATGAGAGATCAGTTCTCGTGAACCACTACACATGAAACATAGGTCAATAAGTTTGACTCCAAAAACTTATCTTTTGTAAGTATTGTCAATGTATGTTAATGAAATTGAATGTTACTTTATATTTTTATTAAAATAAAGAAAGAAAATTTTCTAACAATCTTTTTAATCATAGATACATTCAAAATTATAATATGAAATATAAAATAAATGAAGAGATGTTATATAGTGGTATGAAAGTGTTCTATGTTGTGATTATGTTTAAATCTTTGTATAAATATATGCTCAACATTTTATTAAAACACTAATACAATTAATAAATCTTTTTAAAAATATATGGCTGACATACTATTAAAAAATTGATACAACTGAATTAAACTAGCATACCTATCTTTAGGAAAATCTATGTAAAAGATAGTGAGATATATTCTTCCTAAGACGTCTATTCCATTTATATATCACAATATTTTGGAACAATAGGCACCTTGAGAAGGATATCTTTTGATATTATTTACATAGATTTTTCTAAAGATAGCAATGCTAGTAGCATTTACCTTTGTGGTATGTTAACAACATGAGTTTGGTAATTTAATCATTTACGTTTTAATAATAATAGAGCAATAACTCTATAGAAGAGAAAAGGAGAAATAAAGAATGTTCAAACAATCATGATAAAGTATTATACACATGGGAGAAATTGAGAGATAGCGAAACATTTCATATCATTTGAAATAAATTTGAGAGAAGTACATGGCATTATTCATAGACCATGCAATAACTTTACACACGATATAGCTACAAATGTTAACCTTGCTCTTTCTTTTTGTCCTATGTTAACAATGACTTTTGAAAGAGTTAAAAATTCGAATTTGTGTATAGTTAATGTCTAAGCCAATAGTAAGGGTAATTTTATTAGTGTAATTGAATTGCTTGTGGAGTTTGATCTTCAAATAGTGTCCTTGAGTAACTGTCAGTCAACCATAACATATGTTAGTGGTTCTAGCAGTACACTTCAATGTTTGCATATCATATTTCAAACATACCTTAGAGTTTCATTTAAAATATTTTCTCTTATCCAAAGGTTGAAATTTAACATGACCCTTGCATCCTTAGTAGTTAATAAATCCACATCAAGTTTATCATTTTGACCTCTTTTTGGTGCATTGATATTACCTAATGTTTTTGAAATGTTACATGTAATAGGTGTTTTCAACGAATACCATTTTTTCTATTATGACTATACACATTATCGTTTGTGGTAAACAAATGAATACTTGTCAATTTTTTCATTGGTTGTATTCTATAACAACATTGATTCTTGTTATTATTAATTTCTAGTCATCAATAGTTGGATTTACTTCTTTGAGATTTATGAAAATTTGACAAAACCTTTGTTGTTGATAGATTTTTCTTTCCCTTCTAAATATCTTATCTAAAGTAATAACAATTTTAAATTCTTTCCATAGTATTTAACATGTCTATTACTATTATAAATAAATTTATTAATAATAAGCAACTATCCCAAATATCCAACCAAAATCATAGATACACCTACAAAATATTTGAAAATAAAAGGCTTTGATGAGTGCATAATATTTCTAGAAAAATTAATAGTAATGAACTATATGTATTAATCTTGATAAAAATAATATTTTACTTTCAACCAAAATCATAGTTATAGTTATACCTCCAAAACTTATGTTTGCATTTTTTGAAAATGCTTGATGAAGTCATACTTAGAAAATATTAACAAATTCTATATATCTAGATAGAGATAGGTGTTAAATATTAGTGAAATTGAATGTATATAACACCTTTTCATATATATATATATACATATATATGTAAGTATTGTGATATTGCTATTAGGATTTCAATATTTTATTTTTTTCAGTCAGATTCATTGATCCATGTTTCATGAGCAGTGGCTCACAAGAACCCATCTCTCATGATAGTGAATGGTCCACTTAGCACTTGTTGCATCCAGGGATGTTCATAGTGAATGCTAAGTGGACCATTCATTATCATGAGAGATGAGTTCTTCTAAACCACTACTCGTTAAACATGGGTCAATGAGTTTGACTCGAAAAACTACACATTAAATCTAATAGCAGTATCATAATTTGACACATTGGAAAATACCTCCTACTTATCTTTTGTAGGTATTGTCAATGTATGTTAGTAAAATTGAATGTTACTTTATTTTTAATTAAAATAAAGAAAGAAAATTTTCTAACAATCTTTTTAATCATAGATGTTCAAAATTATAATATAAAATATAAAATAAAGGAGAGGTGTTATATAGTGGTATAAAAGTGTCCTATGTTGTGATTACATTTAAATATTTTTATGATATATTCTCAACATATTATTAAAACACAAATACAATTAATAAATCTTTTTTTTTAATATATGACTGACATACTATTAAAACATTAATACAACTAAATTAAACTCACATGCCTATCTTTAAAAAAATATATGTAAATGACATATATATTTTTTAAGTTGTCTATTCCATTTATATATCACAATATTTTGGAACAATAGACACCTTGCGAAGGATATCTTTTCGTGTTATTTATGTAGATTTTTTTAAAGATAGGCATGTTAGTAGCATCTACCTTTGTAGTATGTTAACAATATTAGTTTTGTAATGTTGAAAATAAGCCACACCCAAACCAATACTAGGCTAGCCAAAAAGGGGCAAGTAGCTCAATTGGTAGAGTACTCCAACAGTAAATGGAAGGTCCTCGGTTCGAGTCCTAGTGGTCCATATGAGTTGTAGCTCAACAAGTGGTATTAGATCTAGGCTAGGAGACCTAAGCACCATCAATGTGGCTTAAGGGGGGTGTTGGAAAAAAGCCACACCTGGAGTGATGATGGGTTGGCCAAAGAGGGGCTAGTAGCTTAGTTGGTAGAGAGAACTTTGACAACAAATGGAAGGTGCTAGTTCATCCATGAGTTGTAGCTCAACAAGTAATTTAATCATTAATGTTTGAATTATCTTAAAGAAATAAATTTATAGAAGAGAAAAGGAGAAATAAATAATGTTTAAACAATCATGATAAAGTGCTATACACGTGGGAGAAATTGAGAAATAGTTCAAAATATTTCATATCGTTTGAAATAAATTTGAAAGAACTGCATGACACCATTTATCTTTTAATAATTTGAATTTCTATTTTATAACTTTTTGATTGATCTTGTTGTTTTCTGATTTTCATCTTTTCATAGAAGTCATATGTAAATGATAGGGTGCATGCACAAAGCTATGACACAAAAATGTCTCTTAAGATGCCACTTTTTTTTTCTTAAATCAACAAAATCTGATGTGCACGAGAAAATGAAGATAGTTATGCTCAAAATTTGAAGATGCAGAAAGAACAAAAGTTGAAGTGCTCTGAGTCTAGTTTCTAAGCTACTATTTTTTTTGAAATTATTGAAGATTAAGGGTTTCAAATAGGGGGAGAAAAAATAGGTCCTGTTTTTATCAAAAAAATTGCATAGCGTATTATGGCCCCACCTTTTTGATTAACTTTTTTTTTGAATTTTAAAATTTTGAATGGTGAGAAATTAGTTAACACCATGTAGTTTATCCCCATTCTTTTGGCTATTTTTTTTAATGAATATATAATATTTTATGAATTTACGAAGTAGACTAATCCTGAAAAGTTGAAATTTGAGCATGCTCCCCCCTAATTTTTTTGAAAACTAATTGAAAATTGAATTTTTTTCATCACGTGTAGAATGGAGTCTAGTTTTAAAAAATGTAATTTGTTTTACTATTCGATGAACGAGTAAAATTTTATCCTAAAACTAGCACATGTTGGTTTTTGGCAAAAAATGGAGTTAATAACAAGAGAAGTTATAAGCATGCATTGAAAGACATGCAAACGTGATGATGAGCACGACCAAAAATATGTGGAAATTTGATAAATCTTGAGAAATTCACGTCCATAAGCAGCTCATTTGGTGAGTGCCAAATTTGGTGCTCTCCAAATGATAGATCACATTTGGCACTCAACAAATTTGGCGAGTGCTAAATGTGATTTTTCATTTAGAGAGTGCCAAATTTGGTGCTTGCTAAATGAGCTGTTTTGATTAAAACCTAACTTTGCTTTGTCTTTGCTCCACCACTTTAATAATACTTAGAGTTGCGGGTTATGATCGTTGATGGATAGTTGAAGTTTTACCTTTCACAACCTCTCTGCCTCCTTACCTCTTAATCAATACATACCCATTCTCTCTCAACCCTCTCTAAGTCTATCCTACACTCTCTACCTTGTCTTCCATCCTTAGGGTTTAAGGTATAGGGTTGAGGGTTTAATGTATAGAATAAACCCCCCTCTTAGGTCTATTCCTCCCTCTGTCCCTCCCACCCCCTCTCTCTCAAGTCTCTCCCTCCCTATATCCCTCCCACCTCCTCTCTCTCTCAAGTCTCTCCCTCACTCTATACCTTCCACCCTCTACCTCTTGGATCTATTTCACCCCTTCTCCCTCTCTCAAGTTTCTCCCTCCCCCCTAACTACTCTCGCACCTCCTCTCCCTCTCTCAAGCATCTCCATCCCACCCTAACTAGATAACTCTCTCTCCCTCACTCTATCCCTCCCACCCTATGTCTCCTAGATCTCTTGCACCCCTCTCCCTCTCAAATCTCTCCTTCCCACCCTAACTATACAACTCTCTCTCCCTCACTCTATCCATTCTACCCTAACTAGAAAAATATCTCTCCCTCGCTCTATCCCTCCCACCATCTATCTCTTGGATCTCTTGCACCCTCTCTCCCTCTCTCAAGTCTCCCCTCTCACCATAACTAGACAATTCTCTCTCCCTCGCAAGTTTCTCTCTCTCAGGTCTCTCCCACTCCCTCTCTCTCTCTCCATCTCAAGTCTCTCTCTTAGGTCTCTCTCTCTCTATCTCAAGTGTCTCTTACTCCCTCTCTCTCTCTCTCACGTCTCTCCCTCAAAATATCACTCCCACCCCCTCTCCCTCTCTTAGGTCTCTCCCCCCACCCTAACTAGATAAGTCTCTCTCACTCTCCCTCTCAAGTCTCTCTCTCTCAGGTCCCACTCCCTCCCACCCTACCTAGAATAATCTATCCAACTCCAACCCCCTCTCTCACACTCTGTCTCTCTCAAGTATCTCCCTCAAAATATCCCTCCCACCCCCTCTCCCTCTCTCAGGTCTCTCCCTCCCATCCTAACTAGATAACTCTCTTTCTCCAGCAGTAGTCTGTCTCTCTCTCAATTCTCACTCCCTCAACCCTACCTAGACAAATATCTCTCACTCCAACTCCATCTCTCACACTCCCTCTCACTCCATCTCCCTCTCTCAGGTCTTTATATTTCTCTCTCCCTCTCATCTCTCTCTCTAGTCTCTCTCTAGATAACTCTCTTTCTCTTATGTAGTAGTCTCTCTCTCTTAGGTCTCACTCCCTCCCACCCTACCTAGACAAATCTCTCTCACTCCAACCCCCTCTCTCTCTCTCTCTCTCTCTCTCTCTCTCTCTCTCTCTCTCTCTCCCTCTCAAGTGTTTCTATCTTTGTCTCTCACTCCATCCCCCTCTATCAGGTATTTATCTTTATCTCTCCCTCTCATCTTTGTCTCTCTCTCTCTTAGGTCTGTCCCTCAAAATATCCCTCCAAATTCCTCTCCCTCTCTCAGGTCTTCCCCCCACCCTAACTAGATAACTCTCTCTCTCTCTCCCTAAATCAAGTATTTCTCTCTCAAGTCTCACTCCATCCCACACTACCTAGACTACTCTCTCTCACTTGAATCCCCTCTCTCTCACTCCCTGTCTTAGGTATCTCCCTCAAAATATCCCTCCCACCCCTTGTCCCTCTCTCAGGTCTCTCTCTCCCATCCCAACTAGATAACCCTCTTTCTCTGATGTAGTAGTCTCTCTCTTTAGGTCTCACTCTCTCCCACCCTACTTAGACAAATCTATCTCACTCCAACCCCCTCTCTCACACTCCCTCTATCTCTCCCTCTTAGGTATTTCTCTCTCTCACACTCCAACTCCCTCTCTTAGGTATTTATCTTTTTCTCTCCCTCTCATCTCTCTCTCTCAAGTCTCTCTCTCTCTCTCTCTCAGGTATCTCTCTTAGGTGTTTCCCACTCCCTCTCTCCCATGATGTCTCTACCTCAAAATATACCTCCCAACCCCTCTCCCTCTCTCAGGTCTCTCCCCCACCCTAACTAGATAACTCTCTCTCTCTCTCTCTTACCCTATCTAGACAAATCTCTCACTCCAACCCCCTCTCTCATACTCCCTCTCTCTGTCTCTCTCCCTCTTAAGTCTCAAACTCTCTCTCTCTCCCTCTCAGGTCTTTCTCTCTCTGTCTCTCTCTTTCTCTCTTTGTATCTCTCACTCTAACTCCCTCTCTTAGGTATTTATCTTTCTCTCTCCCTCTCATCTCTCTTTCTCAGCTATCTCTCTCTCAAGTCTCTCTCACAAGTGTCTCCCACTTTGTCTCTCTCAAGTATCTCCCTCAAAAAATCCTTTCCAACCTGTCTCTCTCTCAGGCCTCTCCTCCCACCCTACCTAGATAACTCTCTCTCCCTCTCAAGTCTATATCTCTCATGTCTCACTCCCTCCCACCCCACATAGAAAAATCTCTCTCTCTCTCAAGTCTCTCTCTCTCTCTCACTTTCTCAGGCATCACTACCTCCCACCCCACATAGAAAAATATCTCACTTCAACCCCCTCTCTCACACACACTCTCTCTCTCCCTCTCAGGTCTTTCTCTCCATGTCACTCCAACTCCATCTCTTAGGTTTTTAGCTTTCTCTCTCCCTCTCATCTCTCTCTCATCTATCTCTCTCTTAGGTGTCTTCCACTCTCTCTCTCCTAGGTCTCTTTCTTAAGCATCTCCCACTCCCTCTCTCTTAGGTATCTCCCTCAAAATATCCCTCCCAACCCCTCTCCCTCTCTCAAGTCTCTCCGCCTACCCTAACTAGATAACTCTCTCTCCCTCTCAAGTCTCTCTCTCTAAAAATTTTCTCCCTCCCACCCTACCTAGAAAAATCTCACTCCAATCCCCTCTCTCTCCCTCCCTCTCTCTCCTCTCAGGTCTCACACTCTCTCTCCCCCTCCCAAGTCTCTCTCTCTCTCACACACACACTCCAACTCCCTCTCTTAGGTCTTTATCTTTCTCTCTCCCTCTCATCTCTCTCTCAACTATCTCTCTCTCAGGTCTCTCTCACAAGTGTCTCCCACTCCCTCTCTCTTAGGTATCTCCCTCAAAAAATCCCTCCCAACCCCCTCTCTCTCTCAGGCCTCTCCGCCTCAACCTAACTAGATAACTGTTGGAATATTTGCCTCAATCCATACTAACATGTAACTCCTTGAAGGAAAAGTTGGTGTGACATTATTGATGTTTGACCAAATAACTATTCTGAATTCTCTTGAAATGTTCATGTCGTCAAGACAGAGTTAATGTCTTGCTGACAATTCTATTGCTGTGACCTATTTGCATTCACAGTGACCTTTTGTCGAGTAAGAGACCTCTGGCCGACAATATGTTCTTATCGGGCTAACACAAAGGGCTTCGGTAAGATGTCTTAGAGATAATGAAAGGTCACGCTGACGGGGATACAACTGAAGTCATCGGAGGAGCTCACAGCGATCGGTATGAAGTACCAATGACTGATGGAGAGTCTCGCTGATAATCTTCAGTAAGACATGAGTGCTCGGTGAAAGGTCTCGGTGAAAGACATAAGTCTTGCTGACTCGGTAAGACTTGGTTGTGCTCGGAGTGAAGTCTCGGTGAAAGACGAATGTCTTACTGACTGTCAGGTACTTCAGAGTAACAAAAGAGATCTTAGTGAAACCTCTTGGCGACAGTTGAATGTCTTAGCGATAGATGGGTGCCGATGGAAATGCTAATGTGCTTGGTGTGGGGTCTTGGTGAAATACGTTTGTCTCACCGAATTGAAAACTCACGATGGCATGACTTGAAGACTTTGGTATGAGGTCTTGGCAATCTGTGATAGTCTTGTCGATGGCATTTTTGAGATCGATATGAAATGTGGCATTGGGTATGAGTCTTGTCGATGGAGAAACTCTTGCCAATAGGAATGAAATGGATGTCAATGGATTCGGTATGACTCAAGGCGTTCGGTATGTTGTCCTGCCAACTATTGGAACCTATGGCGATATCGATAGTGAAGACTTTGTGGCATTGGGGAGACACTGTTAGTGTCTCACCGATATGCCAACAAAGTTTGAACGCCTCTTACCAAATTGACCATCCTATGTGGAGCCTCATGGACCAATCAGAGGAAGCATTTTTCAAATGGATGGCAGTTAGATTTTTGCAACAATTGCGACGCTGGAGCTGAACTGCATGCAGGGAAAAATCAACACTCAAGAGGAAACTTTCTACGATGGGGCAATGACAGATAAGGATGAATAGAAGACAAAAATCAGAATGTGGTAATATTTAAAGGATAGCATTTTGAGTTGAAAATAGACAGTGAATCTGTGAGAGCATTTCTATAAGAGATTGAATAGTGAATGAAACTACTATGAACTAGAACCAGAGAGTTGTATCTCTGATTTGTATGTAATTTGTTGTTACTGAAATACAAAGAGATTCAACTTGGTGTGGTGGGTTTTTTCTCGATAGGGTTTTCCCACGTAAATCTGGTGTTCATTTGTCTTTGTGTATTTGCTTTGTTTCTATAAATATTTCATGTGAGTCTTAATTGGATAGTAATTAGAAAATTAAAAGTACTATTTGCATTCTTCCCTATGGTTTTGACGTTAGGAAAGTGTTTCCGCACCTCTACTTTCCTTACAAGTGGTATCAGAGCCTGGCCAGTTGTGTTATCCTTGTGAGTGAGTTGGGTATTTTGTGTCAATCCTTTTCCAGTGGGACTTTGTTAGAGGTCTGATAATTTAATTACAGATTAAGATGGCGAGCACATCCGGGAAGATGGAAATAGAGAAATTCAATGGTAGCAATTTTGAGCTGTGGAAACTCAAGATGGAAGATCTGTTAGTGGATCATGATTTGTGGCTTGTTGTGTCTGGAACGATGCCTCAAGGCATGAAGCAAGAGGATTGGGATCTTGTAGATAGAAAGTCTAACTTGGGCTAATAAGGCTCTATTTGGCAGACTCTATTCTTCTGAACATGCATGAAGAAAAGACTGCTTCTTCCTTGTGGAAAAGACTGGCATCTATTTATCAAGGCAAGTCCTTGGTGAACAAATTGTTCTTGAGGAAGAAGCTATACTCTTTGAGAATGCAGGAGGGAGGATTTGTTGCTGATCATTTGAATGCATTCAACATGCTGATTGCTCAGTTAACATTTGTTGGTGTGAAGATTGAAGATGAAGATCGTTGCATGCTGCTGCTATGTTCATTACCAGATTCCTGGGATCATCTGGTGATGGCTATTGAGAGTACGACATCCACTTTCAAGATGGAAGATGTTGCTTCTTTGTTTTCGGAAGAGATGAGAAGAAAATCTTCTGAGATGGCAAAGGAGGCTCTGGCTGTTAGAGGCAGATCGAAGGAGAAAGGAAAGAAGAAGGACAAGAAATCCAGATCAAAATCAGTAGGGAGATCAAAGTCTCCTGGCAAGAAGTCCAAGGTGAAATGATGGAATTGTGGGCAACCTGGTCATGTCTGAAAGGATTGCAAGGAGGAGAAAAAGAAGAAGAAGAACTCTTTTGGAAATGGTTCTTCTCAGAGTGATGCAGATGCTTTCATTATAGCTTTGGCTACACGGGCATCAAATGATGTCTAAATGATTGATTCTGGAGCATCTTTCCACATGACATCTCATAGAGACTGGTTCACGAAGTATGAAAACTATGATGGTGGAAAGGTGTATTTGGAAAGTGATTCATCTTTAGAAATTGTTGGCCGTGGAAGATTCAAAATTCAATTCCCTGATGGAAGAGTGAAGGGAATCAATGATGTGATGCATATACCAAGTCTGGCTCGAAATCTACTTTCTGTAAGTAAGCTGAACGATATTGGAGTGCAGGTCACATTCTCTGGAAATGGCTACATGATGACTAGAGGCTCTCTGGTGTTGGCTAGGGGTGCTCAAATTGGTACCTTGTACAAGCTGGATGCACAAGCTATTCAATGCAATAGTGTCTCTGAGAAGTCACAAAAAGCTACTCATGGGGAAAAGAAGGAAAACGTTCTTGATGGTGTAAACTCCATGGAGGTTAAGCTTCCAGCAGAGAAGATTATGCTTTGGCATCATAGGCTAGGCCACATTGGTGAGAAAGGTTTAAAAACCTTGAAAAATAAAAACCTAGTAGAAGGGCTTGAAGATTGTAACCTTGAGTTCAAATTTTGTGAACATTTCATATATGGTAAACAACACCGTGTTTCGTTTTATTCCAGTCCTCATAAATCTTCTAGTTTGCTTGATTATATACGTTTTGATGTGTTTGGTCCAGTGAATGTTCCTTCTTTGTCTAAATCAAGATACTATGTGTCGTTTATTGATGATTATTCAAGAAGAGCATTTGTATATTTTCTGAAAAGTAAATCAGAAGTGTTCAGTGGGTTTAAGGAATTTAAAAACCTTGTTGAAAATCAGAATGGTAGAAAAATAAAATGTTTAAGGACTGACAATGGCAGTGAGTTTTGTTCAGATGAATTAGAAAGGTTCTGTAAGGATCATGGGATTAAAAGACATAAGACTACACCTTACACTCCATAGCAAAATGGAGTTGCTGAAAGGTTCAACATGATAGTAATGGAAAGAGCACGAAGTATGTTGAGCAGTGCTGGCTTGGAGGAGAAATTTTGGGCTGAAGCAGTCTCTACAACATGTTACTTGGTAAATCGTTCTCCTAACTCTGCTCTTGTTGAGAGGACGCCTTTGGAAGCATGGTCTAGAAAGAAGCCCTCTCTGAGACATATTCGTGTCTTTGGCTGTGAGGCATATGCATATGTGCCATTTGAAAAAAGATCTAAGTTGGAAAACAAAGCTGTAAAGTGTATTTTTATTGGCTATAGTGCTGGAATAAAAGGATACAAGCTTTGGAATCCTAAGACTAAGAAGGTTTTGTACAACAGAAGTGTTATCTTTCATGAGCTAAAGCCTTCTACACTGGATTCCCAGTCAGAGAAGAAATCAAAAAATGAAAAGGATGTAGCAGATATTCCTTCCACACCAGATAAAGAGGAATTGAAAAATCAAAATGTACCTGATACTGAGGAGAGCTCAAGTAGTTTTGAAAGTTCTGAAGAAGATGAAGAACCATCTCAGCCTCAGCCTGTGAGGAGGTCAACTCGTGAAAGAAGCAACCTGATAGATATGGGTTTTCTTTGATTGAGTCTACTTGTGCCTATGCTTTAATTTCTAGCACTGATGAACCTAGGACTGTGAAAGAGACATTTAAAATGTCTGATTCAAACTCTTGGTTGGAAGGCATGAATGAAGAAATGGAATCATTAGAAAAGAATGATACCTGGAGTTTGGTGCCATTACCTAAAGGAAGAAGAGCTGTGGGCTGCAAATGGGTTTTTAAAAAAGAAATTGGTTTGGAAGGTAGTGTAGAAAAATATAAAGCGAGGCTGGTTGCAAAAGGTAATTCCCAGGTAGAGGGAATTGATTATGGAGAAATATTTTCTCCTGTAGCTAAGCTGACATCTATTAGATTTCTTTTGTCACTTGCATCAGTGTATGACTTAGATATTGAATAGATGAATGTGAAGACAATGTTTCTTCATGGTGATCCTGAAGAAGAAATTTATATGTCCCAGCTGGAGCACTTTGTGGAAAAAGGTAAAGAAAGACTGGTTTGCAAGTTGAAGAAATCTTTGTATGGGTTAAAACAGTCTCCTAGAATGTGGTACCAAAAGTTTGACACTTTTGTTTTTTCATTAGGATTTGTAAGATCAAAATGTGATCATTGTGTATATTACAAAGTTGAAAGTGATCAAGTCCTTATTATTGCTCTCTATGTTGATGATATGTTGTTCATAGGCAATAGTAAGCTAATGATTTATGATCTTAAGTCTCAGTTGTTTGCAAAGTTCGAAATGAAAGATCTTGGTGCAGCAAGGTACATTCTGGGAATGGAAATAACCAGGGACAGGAAAAATAGAAAACTTTGGCTCAGTTAGAGTAAGTATATCATGACTATTCTAGAGATATTTTGTATGACTGATTGCAAGCAGCTAGTTGTTCCAGTTATGCAGGGAACGAAGCTATCTATTGAGGATTGTCCAAAATATCCTACTAAGATGGAGGACATGACTAGTGTGCTGTATGCTAGTGCAATTGGCAATCTTATGTATGCAATGGTCTGTACAAGGCTAGACATTGCCTAAGCAGTGGGAGTTCTTAGTCGGTTTATGGCTAATCCTGGAAGAACACATTGGGATGCTGTGAAGAGAGTGTTTAGATATCTAAAGGGCACTTCGGACTATGCTTTGTGTTACCATGGGAACTTGGTTGAATCACAGAGGACTCTCCATATTTGAGGTTATGTGGACTCTGATTGGGTAGGGGACATT
Source organism: Sequoia sempervirens (assembly GCA_007258455.2). Taxonomy (NCBI): domain Eukaryota; kingdom Viridiplantae; phylum Streptophyta; class Pinopsida; order Cupressales; family Cupressaceae; genus Sequoia; species Sequoia sempervirens. The sequence goes on from VDFB02168118.1 coordinate 169,386,674, forward strand.
GACAGCAGAAGATCCACCAATGGATATGTTTTCATGATGAATGGTGGTGCAGTGAGTTGGATGAGCAAGCGGTAGGCTGTAGTCGCTTTGTCCACTATAGAGGCAGAATACATGGCAGCTACACATGCCTATAAAGAAGCAATCTGGTTAAAACGTTT
>VDFB02168118.1:169401999-169471574 GCA_007258455.2 Sequoia sempervirens
TTCCCTTCCGACACGGATAAGAGGAATTGAAAATCAAAATGTGCACGTCGAGGGAGAGGCTCAAGTAGTTTTGAAAGTTCTGAAGAAGATGAAAGAACCACCTGTATACCTAGCCTATGAGGAAGTCCTTTCATTAGAAAGAAGCAACCTGATAGATATGGGTTTTCTTTGATTGAGTCTACTTGTGCCTATGCTTTAATTTCTAGCACTGATGAACCTAGGACTGTGAAAGAGACATTTAAAATGTCTGATTCAAACTCTTGGTTGGAAGGCATGAATGAAGAAATGGAATCATTAGAAAAGAATGATACCTGGAGTTTGGTGCCATTACCTAAAGGAAGAAGAGCTGTGGGCTGCAAATGGGTTTTTAAAAAAGAAATTGGTTTGGAAGGTAGTGTAGAAAAATATAAAGCGAGGCTGGTTGCAAAAGGTAATTCCCAGGTAGAGGGAATTGATTATGGAGAAATATTTTCTCCTGTAGCTAAGCTGACATCTATTAGATTTCTTTTGTCCTTGCATCATTAGCTTAGATATTGAGCAGGATGGATGTGAAGACAACGTTCTTCATGGTGATCTTGAAGAAGAAATTTATATGTCCCAGTTGGAGCACTTTGTGGAAAAGGCAAAGAAAGACTGGTTTGCAAGTTTAAGAAATCTCTGTATGGGTTAAAATAGTCTCCTAGAATGTGGTACCAAAAGTTTGACACTTTTGTTTTGTCATTTGGATTTGTAAGATCAAAATGTGATCATTGTGTATATTACAAAGTTGAAAGTGATCAAGTCCTTATTATTGATCTCTATGTTGATGATATGTTGTTCATAGGCAATAGTAAGCTAATGATTTATGATCTTAAGTCTCAGTTGTCTGCAAAGTTCTAAATGAAAGATCTTGGTGCAGCAAGGTACATTCTAGGAATGGAAATAACCAGGGACAGGAAAAATAGAAAACTTTGGCTCAGTTAGAGTAAGTATATCATGACTGTTCTAGAGATATTTTGTATGACTGATTGCAAGCAACTAGTTGTTCCAGTTATGCAGGGAATGAAGCTATCTGTTGAGGATTGTCCAAAATATCCTACTGAGATGGAGGACATGACTAGTGTGCTGTATGCTAGTGCGATGGGCAGTCTTATGTATGCAATGGTCTGTACAAGGCCAGACATTGCCTAAGAAGTGGGAGTTCTTAGTCAGTTTATGGCTAATCCTGGAAGAACACATTGGGATGCTGTGAAGAGAGTGTTTAGATATCTGAAGGGTATTTCAGACTATGCTTTGTGTTACCATGGGAACTTGGTTGAATCACAACGGACTCTCAATATTCGAGGTTATGTGGACTCTGATTGGGTAGGGGACATTGACAGCAGAAGATCCACCAGTGGATATGTTTTCATGATGAATGGTGGTGCAGTGAGTTGGATGAGCAAGCGGCAGGGTGTAGTCGCTTTGTCCACTACAGAGGTAGAATACATTGCAGCTACACATGCCTATAAAGAAGCAATCTGGTTAAAACGTTTGTGTTCTAACATTGGTTTTGATGCAGGAAAAAATACTATTTACTGTGATAGCCAGAGTGCTATATGTTTGGCAAAGAATCCTGCTTTCCATGCCAGGACGAAACATATAGATGTACAGTATCACTTTGTACGAGATATGGTGGAGGATGGGAAGGTCTCTTTGGAGAAAGTGGATACTCTGGAAAATGTTGCAGATGCATTGACGAAGCCTGTGAGCACAGAAAAATATAGGTGGTGTGCCAAATCGATGGGCCTCTTGGCCCATGAATTTTAGTAGTTTTATTATGCTCTGGAGTTGTCAGTAAGGTCTTTGTCAAGTGGGAGATTGTTGGAATATTTGCCTCAATCCATATTGACATGTAACTCCTTGAAGGAAAAGTCGGTGTGACATTATTGATGTTTGGTCCACTAACTGTTCTGAATTCTCTTGAAATGTTCATGTCGCCGAGACAAAGTTAATGTCTTGCTGACAAGTCTATTGCTGTGACCTTTTTGCATTCGCAATGACCTTTTGTCGAGTAAGAGACCTCTGGCCGACAGTATGTTCTTATCGGGCTAACACAAAGGGCTTCAGTAAGATGTCCTAGCGAGAATGAAAGGTCACACCGACGGGGATACAACTGAAGTCATAGGAGGAGCTCACGACAATCGGTATGAAGTCCCAGCGATAGATGGAGAGTCTTGCTGATAGTCTTCGGTAAGACATGAGCGCTTGGTGAAAGGTCTCAGCGAAAGGTCAAATGTCTTGCTGACTTGGCAAGACATGAGTGCTCGATGTGAAGTCTCGGCGAAAGACATAAGTCTTGCTGACTTGGTAAGACTTGGTTGTGCTCGGAGTGAAGTCTCGACGAAAGACGAATGTCTTGCCGACTGTCAGGTACTTCGGAGTAACAAAAGAGATCTCGGTGAAACCTCTTGGCGACAGTTGAATGTCTTAGCAATAGATGGGTGCCAATGGAAATGCTAATGTGCTCGGTGTGAGGTCTTGGCAAAAGACGTTTGTCTCACCGAATGGAAAACTCACGATGACATGACTTGAAGAGTTCGGTATGAGGTCTTGGCGATCTGCGATAGTCTTGCTAATGGCATTTTTGAGATCGATATGACTTGTGGCACTCGGTATGAGTCTTGCCGATGGAGAAAATCTTGTTGATAGGAATGAAATGGATGTCGATGGATTCGGTATGACTCAAGGCGTTTGCTATGTCGTCCTGCCGATTGTTGGAACCTATGGCGATATCGATAGTGAATACTTTGTGGCATCGGGGAGACACTGTTAGTGTCTCATTGATATGCCAACAAATTTTGAACGCCTCTGACCAAATTGACCATCCTATGTGGAGCCTCGTGGACCAATCAGAAGAAGCATTTTTCAAATGGATGGTAGTTAGATTTCTGCAATAGTTGCGACACTGGAGCTCAACTGCATGTAGGGAAAAATCAATGCTTAAGAGGAAACTTTCTACGATGGGGCAATGGTGGATAAGGATGAACATAAGACAAAAATTAGAATGTGGTAATATTTAAAGGATAGCATTCTGAGTTGAAAATAGACAATGAATCTATGAGAGCATTTCTGTAAGAGATTGAACAGTGAATGAAACTACTGTGAACTAGAACCAGAGAGTTGTATCTTTGACTTGTATGTAATTTGTTGTTATTGAAATACAAAGAGATTCAGCTTGGTGTGGTGGGTTTTTTCCCGATAGGGTTTTCCCACGTAAATCTGGTGTTCATTTGTCTTTGTGTATTTGCTCTATTTTTGTAAATATTTCATGTGAGATAGTAATTAGAAAATTAAAATTACTTTTTGCATTCTTCCCTGTGGTTTTGACATTAGGAAAGTGTTTCTGCACCTCTGCTTTCCTTACAATAACTCTCTTTCCTTCTCAAGTCTCTCTCTCTCTCTCTCTCTCTCTCTCTCTCTCTCTCTCTCTCTCTCTCTCTCTCTCTCTCTCTCTCTCTCTCTCCCAGGTCTCGCTCCCTTTGACCCCACATAGAAAAATATCTCTCAAGTTTCTCTCCCTCCCAACCCACATAGACAAATATATCTCACTCAAAACCCCTCTCTCACACTTCCTCTCTCTCCCTGTTATGTATTTCTCTCTCTGCCACTCCAACCCCCTCTCTTAGGTCTTTATATTTTGCTCTCCCTCTCATCTCTCTCTCTCTTAGCTATCTCTTTATCTCTCTCTCAGGTGTCTCCCACTTCCTCTCTCCCAGGTATCTTTCTCAGGTGTCTCCCACTCCCTCTCTCTCAGGTATCTCCCTCAAAATATCCCTCCCAACCCCTCTCCCTCTCTCAAGTCTCTTCCCCCACCCTAACTAAATAAATCTCTCTCTCCCTCTCAAGTCTCTCTCTAGGGTCTTTCTCCCTCCCACCATACCTAGAAAAATCTCTCTCACTCCAACCCCCCCTCTCTCTCCCTCTCAGGTCTCACACTCCCTCTCAAGTCCCTCTCTCTCTCTCTCACTGTAACTCCCTCTCTTAGGTATTTATCTTTCTCTCTCCCTCTCATCTCTCTCTTTCTCAGCTATCCCTCTCTCAGGTCTCTCTCACAAGTGTCTCCCACTCCCTATCTCTTAGGTCTCTCCCTCAAAAAATCCCTCCCAACCCCCCTCTCTCTCTCAGGCCTCTCCCCCAACCCTAACTAGATAACTCTCTCTCTCCCTCTCAAGTATATCTCTCTCAGGTCTCATTCCCTCCCACCCCATATAGACAAATCTCTCTCTCTCTCTCTCAAGTCTCACTCCCTCCCACCCCACATAGACAAATATCTCTCACTCGAAACCCCTCTCTCACATTCCCTCTCTCTCTCTCCCTCTCAGGTATTTCTATCTCTATCACTCCAACTCCCTCTCTTAGGTATTTATTTTTCTCACACCCTCTCATATCTCTCTCTCTTAGGTCTCTCTCTTAGGTGTCTCGCACTCCCTCTCTCCCAGGTCTCTTTCTTAGGTATCTCCCTCAAAATATCCCTCCCAACCCATCTCCCTCTCTTAGGTCTCTCCCCCCACCCTAACTAGATAACTCTCTCTCCCTCTCAAGTCTCTCTCTCTCTCTTAGGTCTTTCTCCCTCCCATCCTACCTAGAAAAATCTCTCTAACTCCAATCCCCTCTCTCACATGCCCTCTCTCTTTCCCTCTCAGGTTTTTATCTTTCTCTCTCCCTCTCATCTCCCTCTCAACTATCTCTCTCTCCCTCTCATCTCCCTCTCAAATATCTCTCTATCTCTCTCTTAGGTCTCTCTCAAGTGTGTACCTCTCTATCTCTCAGGTCTCTCCCTAAAAAAATTCCTCCCAACCCCTCTCTCTTTCTCATGCCTCTCCTCCTCACCCTAACTAGATAAATCTCTCTCTCCCTCTCAAGTATCTATCAGGTCTCACTCTCTCCCACCCTACATAGAAAAATATCTCACTCTAGCCCCCTCTCTCACACTCCCCCCGTCTCTCTCTCCCTCTCAGGTCTTTCTCTCTCTCTCTCTATCACTCCTACTCCCTCTCTCTAGTCTTTTTCTTTCTCCATCGCTCTCATATCTCTCTATTTATCCCTCTTAGGTGTCTCTCACTCCCTCTCTTTTAAGTCCCTCCCTCAAAATATCCCTCCCAACCCCTCTCCCTCTCTTAGGTCTCTCCCCCCCACCCTAACTAGATAACTTTCTCTCGCTCCCTCTCAAGTCTCTTTCTCTCTCAAGTCTTTCTCTCTCTCAAGTCTTTCTCCCTCCCACCCTACCTAGAAAATATCTCACTCCAACCACCTCTCTCATACTCCCCCCTCTCTCTCTCCCCCCTCTCAAGTATTTCTCTCTCTCACTCCAACTCCCTCTCTCAGGTCTTTATCATTCTCTCTCTCTCAGCTAGATCTCGGGTAGACTATCTCGAGTAGAGGGTTTAAAGTTTGAGGTTTGAGGGATTAGGTTTAAAGGTATAGGGTATAGGGTTTAATTGATAGGGTAGACGGTAGAGGGTTTAGGGTTTAGGGTTTAAGGTTTGAGGATTGAGGGATTAAGGTTTGAGGTTTAAGGGATTAAGGTTTGAGGATTGAGGATTGAGGGGTTAAGGTTTGAAGTTTGAGGGATTAGGGTTTAAGGTTTGAGGTTTGAGGGATTAGGGTTTAAGGTTTGAGGTCTGGGTTGAGGGTTTAATGTGTAGGGTAGAGGGTAGAGGGTTGAGGTATTATGGTTTAAGGGTTGAGGGTTTAAGGTTTAAGGATTTAGGGATTAAGGTTGAGAAAATAGGGTTGAGGGTTTAATTGATAGGCTAGAGGGTTGAGTGATGAGGTATTAGGGTTTAAGGGTTGATGGTAGAGGCATTAGGGTTGAAGGGATGAGGGTTTAAGGTTTGATGTATTAAGGGATTACAATATAAGGTACCTAGGGTAGAGGGTTTAATTCATAAGGTAGTGGGTAGAGGGTTGAGAATTGAGGTATTATGGTTTAAGGGTTGATGGTTTATGTTTTGAGGTTTGAGGGATTAGGGTTTAAGGTATAAGGTAGAAGGTTTAATTGATAGGGTAGAGGGTAGAGGGTTTAGGGTTGAGGGGTTAAGGTTTGAGGATTGATGGATTATGGTTTGAGCTTTAAGGGATTAAGGATGATCAATTAGGGTTAAGGGTTTAGTTGATAGGGTATAGGGTCGAGGGTTGAGGTATTAGGGTTTAAGGGTTGGGGGTTTAAGGGTCGATGGTTGAGGGATTAGGGTTGAAGGGTTGAGGGTTTAAGGTTTGAGGTATGAGGGATTATGGTATAAGGTAGAGGGTTTAAGGTTGAGAGATTAAGGTTTGAGCTTTGAGGGATTAAGGCTGAGAAATTAGGGCTAAGGTTTTAATTGATAGGGGATAGGGTACAATGTTGAGGGTTGAGGTATTAGGGTTTAAGGGTTGAGGGTTTAAGGTTTGAGGTTTGAAGGATTAGGGTTTAAGGTATAGGGTTGAGGGATTAGGGTTAAGGGTTTAATGTATTATGATTGAGAGATTGCAATTGAGTAGCAACATGCTCACACGTATCAGGAAAAATTGATGATAATTTGCCACTCTTGGTGATGTTTGGGGAAAACTTAATTACAAAATACTCTTTTCAGCCTCTTCATGGACTTGTTTACATCTCCATCCCTCCTGAAATGGTCTTATAGTGTTTTCTTCCTCTTAATCCCACTCTTCTCTATCCCCTCCATAGGTCTCCATTTATGATCAAGGCTTATAGAAGAAAAAATCTCTATACAAAACATTTGGTGCTCGCCAAACTACAAAGAATTGGAACACAACATTTGGTGCTCACCAAACAGGATGCCAAAATTTACAAAGATTTGAAACTGAACATTTGGTGCACACCAAACTTGATGTCACATTTTTTTTCAAATTTGGTGCTTGCCAAATTTGGCGAGCTCTAGATTTGGATTTTCCAAAAATGGTAAAAAAGGAGTAGACTCATGATTTAGGACCACAATTCTATGAATTTTTCTGGTTCTACGCTTTTTTCAACTGAGAAATGCCTTTTTATGCTCTTGACTTCTTGTTGTACCAAATTATGCTTGATCCATCACCTTTTCAACACAAATTTGCATGCTAGAAAACATAGGAGACAATTTGATGTTTCTACATCAATTTTCATTATCTCAGGTATTATATTCATTTTGGTACAATTTAAATGTTTATATTGAGTATTTTTGTTTACTTTTGACAATATAAACCATTCCTTTCATGATTTTATTAATCATAATTGTTATACATAGAATTCAACATCAAATTAGATGGAAGTTGCATAAAAAAGTTCAATTTTAGGAGTTTGAAGAAAAAAATGAAAAACATGAAATAATTTAGATGAATTCATGTAAATTTATATAGAGGATATCAACTTAACACAAAATTGCTTATGAATTCCATTTTCTTTGCTTATATTAGTGCATTTCCATCATGGCTAGTGGATTTCACATTTTTTCATTTTTTTAAAGGTGTTAATGTTTTAATTTGTATTTTTAATGATAATTCACACTGATATCTAGTATGTATGGTAAATTTTTTTTCCAAATTATAAGTGGAAGCTCCTTGAGATCTTACTAAACAAACTTAAAGCTATGAACAAATTTAAATTTATGCACACAATACAAGTTTACCAATAGGGGGTTTTACATCAAATGTAAATTGCTAATTAACTATGTTTTTTCCTTGATGCAAATGTCATATTGTCAACAATCAACATTCAAGGCACTTAGTGAGATTTTTAAATATGAAGGAGAATACATTCAAGCACAAATGGATAACTTCAACCTCCTATAGGCTAATAGAGAGACCAATATTTAGTTGCAAACAAAATTTTGAAAGAAAAACATAGATGAATGTTGATTATTGGCTAAACCAAAACATAAATGAATGTTGATTATTGGCTAAACCAAAGATTAGTAACTCTACATCAGGAAGAAATATTTAGAAGAGAGCATACAATTTTATGAAGGAATTAATTAAACTACATTCAAATTTGCACTTTAAATAAATAGATTTTTCCAATGCTATCACAATTACAATGATTTTAATCAAGTAATAGCTTTTGCAATGTAAGCTTAACTTCCACTTATATTCATTAACTTTTCCAATGTAAGTTACCATATAGGATTGAGACTAAAAAAATGTTTTATTGCAATTGAAATTTTGTCATGTAGATAGATCAACATCTAGTTATTAGTTATGCAACATGAAGTAATGCTTTGAGTTTGAAAGATATGCAATGTAATGTAATCAGCGATAAGTTCATATGTTTCATAAAATTCATTGTGTGTTACATAAAATGCAATGTAATCAATGATATGAATATGTTTTGTAAAATGCATTACTTACTTTTGTTCTTTGTGTTTTTGTGAACATGTAGCACTCAATGTCATGTCAAGGAAATGAGAAAGCCTCTAATGTCGGATGAACATGTAACTAAAAATTCAAGGAGAAGAGAATCAAATACGAAAGTTCATGAAGAAAAGAAATTGCAGCCCATAGAGGAAGAAATTCCCATGTAATCTAAGAGATATGTCAAATTGGCAACACAAAGGGAACAAATGAACAAACTTTGTGGAAGGAAAAAAATGGATCCCGAAGTTGGGGGGACATCATCAACCATAGGTGAACTTCAATGCACACCATATACAATATATTAGGTTCAAAGTACATCAACAATTACATCTCCAGTTGAAGACACACCATCAACACCATGTGGTTTTCCAACTACATCAACAAACAAATCTATAGCTAAATACACACCATAAAAATATGTGGTTTTGCAAGTACATCAACAAACACATCTCTACTTGAAGAAACTCCACATACCACATCTCAATTTGGAGGTACAACATCGTTTACATGTCAATCTCAAGGTATGTCATCAATTTCATCTCCAATTGAAGGTACACCATCTATCCCCGATGTTGTTGACATTCCTAATGTTGACACAACTCTACCTTTGAGAACTCCTCCTAGAGTTTTGCATAGAAAAACTAAATATTTAATTGATATTGATGCTAATGTTTTAAAACCAATGGCTGATAAGATTCCAAAATGTACATGTCAACGATATGTAGAGAGGATATTGAGTTTTTTTTTTGAGAAGCTAAGTGAGGGTGGAAGATGTCAACTACTTGTTGAAATGATGAGGCAACTTAATTTTAGGCACACCATGAAGATTCTTAGACTTTGAATTTGATCATGTATCAGATCTAGTATAACCGAGTAATATACCTTCATGCATAGTTAATATAAAATTCCTACTTTTATCTTTTTTGTTTTATTGTGATGTTCATTAAATACATCTAATTGAAAGAACATATCAATGCAGGGCATGTTTATGTAGTGATTGTAGATGAAGACAATGAAGAGGGAAGAGATTATTATCTGTGTCATTGTATAAGAGATTATTATCTGTGTCATTGTATCGAGGTGAAAAAGAAATTGGACTCCCTAGTTATAGATGGAGAAAACATAGAATATCCTATAGATTCAGTGGTTGTTACTGGAACATGGCTTAGAAGGTACCTAGTTAAGAATGCTCCAATTTGGTTGTTTGAGGACTCTGACACGCATCAAAATATTCTTCACTAATCCAACCTTCTTGTTGTAGCCAACATTCATTTGATCAAATATAGGGGTAAACCTATGAACAAGAACTTGTGGAAAGTGCGTGAACAAGACCATGAGGCAATACTTGGCACAATAAAGAGTAGAGTAGGCCTGGATGGTTACTTGGATTGATTTGTAAGTATGCACATTAAATTTGTAAATTCATGTTATTGATCACTATTTTATTTCAAGCGTAAGTTTGATTGTAGAAGGGTTTGCAATATTGCAAATTATATTGTTAATGCAAAATGACATTATATGCTACTCTCTATTGACTACCTTTAAGTTGGTATTTCTGCTCTATTGGTGTTTGATGTCATATGCATTTATGACTATTATTGACTCATTTGTGACTGTCTTTTCATCCACTTATGACTGTCCTCAATTATTAATTTGACATTTTCCATTCATTCAAGGTTGTTGCTCCTTAACAAGTCTACCCTTTGTAGCATGGTAATTATGCATATTTGTGACTTTATTTGCTACATATTCCTTGTCCTAGGTATATTTGAACTATCATTCTGTATTGAGAAGGTTTTAGGATTTAATCATGAAAATACATGTATTGGTTCTCAAAAAATACATGTACATGTGGGCCCGACTTTCATATAATTTGAGATTAAACAATCTAAATGGATATTGTTGAACAACTCAAGAGAAGACACACATCCAAGAAATGAAAGGGAACTTGTTGTAGTAGTCCATGATATTGTCAAAATTTATTTAATCATGCTAAGTACATCCTACCATAGGAAAATTTATAATATTCCTTAGTCATTAGTCTTCTTGTGGTATGTGTAATGATGAAAATACTAAGATCTACATGGACACCTTTCTTATGCTTGTTCATGCCAAAAATTATGTTGGAATAGGTCAAGCACAAGCCATCAAACTTTAATGCATCTAGATCAAAGATTTTATTTTCCTTGTTTCATTAAGAATTTTAATTGATAACTATGCAAGGACTTGGGTTGTACTTGTGAAAAATTATTAATTAGATGTTTTCTTTAGTAAAGAGATATGCAAGACTAGTGAAGGAGAAAAAAGAGAAGGGCTTGGTTAAAGATCATCAACTTAAGAAAAGAATAAAAATGGTTGCTGGTGCAAGTGTTTAGTGGTATGAGAAACCTAGTATGTTAGAAAGTATAAGTTGTATTTTCTAGTTTTGAATCTTGTCTTTCTTTTCCATTTCCTGGATTTTTTGGATTCTTATATGCTACATGTTTTATGTTTATTATGTTTATATATTCATGACATTTATACCTAAGATCATCAAGAGATGAGAAAGTAGTGAAAGATGGTCCATATAACCATTGTACGACTTTCAATTGATTTGCTTAGAACACGCATGAAGGTGATAATAGATCTAGTCAAAAGGTCTATGTCTGACATTGTTTTAGTTACTAGTGTTTTAATGATATTAATGTGACTTCATGTATGAAATTGTTAGGATTTTGCAGGATTTTTGTGGACAAAATTCTAGTGAGAGTACACAAGCACACCAAGGCTACTACCCATGTGTTTCCAAGGGAGTAGGGGATGTACATGTTTTTAAGCATTTGGAATGAAGATAATTGGGCAACTTGAGGTGGATTAGAGACACAAATTGGGCAACAACTCCTTTTGTTTCTTCTTGTACAAGAAATTTCATGATCTGGGATGCAAATGGGAGGGTTAATTCTCTTCATGTATTGCTACAAGTACTGAGAAATGAGAGGATTTTAAAGATGTTTTTCCTTCACTACTATAATATTTGTTAGTGTATTAATGTATTTTTTTGAAATAGAAAAATTATGAGAAATTATTACATGCAAATGTGTATATTCCTTAATATGCCTCAATTGATTTTTTTCTTCCTTTCTAATGAGGTCTATTTATTATATATGTAGCTCTTGTTCTTTTCCCTTTAATATATATATAAGCTTGTGCACAATTCAGATCAACTAAATTTTAGTCATGGTGTTCCTTTCTTTTGGTATTCTTATCTAAAGCATAATGGTTTATGGTTTACATTTAAATTTAGTTGTATTGTATCTTTTTTATTCATGTATTATCAATTTAGAAAATTGGAAACATGCATCCATTTATGGTAAGAAGAGTGATAATTACGCTTGTTTATGAAAATAATTTATATTGAAACTTATTCATGAATGTCTATTCATGAAATATCATGCATTACATTCACATTGTCAAAGGATTGTGATAGTCATTGCTGCATTTTTTCTGTCATCATTTGTTGCACATTTCATAACTCTTTTTGCTGCTATTTATGTCAATTAATCTTCTGCTCCTTATGTCTTTGAAGTGTTTTTGATGTGTCACAAGGTTGAGATTGGTCCCTCAACTCTTTTTTTTGGCTTTCATGGGCTAAATAAGGTCTTATAAGGACCATGAGAATATGTGAGGGTATTTTTTTTGATTTTTTTCTTAGTTCTTGGTGAAAAATTTGCACTAAAGTGGCACAGTTGTCAAATTTCATGACATAATCTTTAGGTTTGAATGGAAAAGGACACATAAAATCACATGTAACTATTTTCTTGTAAGTTTTGGAATGCAAAAATCAACAAGGATACACTCCAAGAACATGAGGAGCATGGATTTCAAGAGTACACTATGTTTTTGACAATTTTTGTAACAGTTTTAAAGGAAAAACAACAAAAGAATGGTCTTGTACGACATTGTACAACCTTGGAACAAGAGTGCAAGAGTATGGTTGAATATATTTTTGTTTTCTTGATTGAATTCAATTGGTTTCATTTTATTTCATGGTTTTTTTCTCTAGATATGAAGATTTTACTCCTAATTGTGCTAACAGAAGCCTAGGGTTTTCCATGAGCTTCCAATGCCCATAACTTTCATTTCCAATGGTGAGAAATTCTGAAATTTGGAACTAATTTTTTGTAGTCCTATACACATGTTCTCACAAAAGGAGGGGCACTAATTCATTGGTTGGAGTGAGTTATTGAGGACAATCCTATTCTTTGTTATCTTTGACTATGCAACCCTTAAAGTCTTGTTGAGGGTTTTGTGAAATTTCTTTGTTTGGAGTTGAATGTTGTTAAGAAGGGTTTGATTGGAGCCTATAGGGTGTGATTTGAGTGGTTGAAAGCCAAAACATTGTCAAACCTATGAGTTGTACTTGTTGTATGTGTGTTGACACTAGGAAGTGGCTTGTAGAGTATGTAATGCAGGGTATCCATTATTTTCCTGATTGAAGGCTCAAACAATCTTATGTTTGTTGTTGCCAAGACCACATTATCATCCTTGAGAGTCCTTAAATTTTGAAACATCCATTGCTTTGCATAAATGCTCTATACCTTGAAACCAGAGGTTTATATTTTGTGCCAAGACCGTTCGTTCATGGTGGATTGAAGACTTTCTTTCTTTCATATAATCCTTCTGCATGACTTTGACTTCATTCATACTGTCATGCCTAAAAGGTCTACCCATTTATGACTGTGCTAACTAATCAAAGGCCTTCAAGTCCTTAATCACTGTTACTTCTACCTTTGAATGAATATTGATGGTAGCTGCATCTTTTTCTTCATCATTTATTGTCTTGACCTCACATTATAGTCTCTCTGATTGTCATTGGAAACTTCAAATTTGTTGTCCTTTCTGAAGGTTTTCCATTGAAACTTCAAATTTTTGCATTTGATTACATTTGATTGCACTCTTTGAAAGTCCATGCATAGTTGAACTCAATAGTGGACTGTCCCTTTATACTTTTTATAAGACTGTCACCCATTTGTCTTGCTCAGACTGCTAGTCATTTTTCCTCTTAATTGTCATACTAACCTTTGTCTTCTTAATGAAGTGACTACCCTCCATTGATGCTTTGATCTCTGAACCTAATTGCCTTCTATGGAAACTTACACCCTATTGTCCCTACAACTTTGCTAATGGCATGACTATCCATTATTTGCAAAGTGTCCCCTCTTTCTTATTAGCACTATTTTACAACTAACACAACCTTTTATTTCTCTCCATGAAAATGTCCTCCATATACACAAGATGAAAATTTTTCATGGAAATTTTCTTGTATATCTAGAATGCTCTAAGCACCACTCTTTTGGAAAGCTACAATTCCAAAATCATGGTAGAGGGCCAAATTTATGAGAGATTCCAAATGATATTGCAAAAGTAGACTAAGGTTTTCCACTACATTCCCATCTAGATTTGACTGTGATAGTCATAGATTCCCCTTACAATCTGGTCAATATTAAGCTCTACCATTGATAGGTTTTGTATGCCTCCCAAAAGCTTACTTATAACCATTTGTATCTAAGGGTTATTTTTGGATTGTTAGATTATCAAATCAATAAAGCATAAAACCCAAAGAAGCTATCAAGAACAAAGGAAACTAAAAACAAGAACAATTATACCTGTCGTTCATCGAATCTTCCATGATTTACCTTCATAGCACCTTCTAACTTGCTGATGGTTGCCCTCATATCGAACGTGTGAGCAATTTGAAAACAAAGACTAAGTCCTACACAAGCTTTAAAGGATTTGGAGTGTCTAAAATGAAACAAAGTATCTATGCCTATGAATAAATGACTATAATGCTAAGACAAGTATGCCAAAATCACAAATAAACTGCAAGCATATGCATATGTGAGTATCTGTAAGTGTCTAAGTGTCTAAATGTAATTGAAATTGTGAGCAAAATTGGCATTTTATAGAAAATGCAATTTTGGACAGACAAACGAGATTGAATTTTTGACAGAAGCCTAAAATCAGAGGACGAGATTTAATGTGACAAATCCTAATCAGGGTTAGGGAAAAATTATTAAATGAGTGGTGAGATGTCATCACGAGAAGATCGAATCGATGAAATTAGTGGCGGATAATTCAATTTGAGGAAAAATAAAGACATTTTCGAAATCAGAGAATGGTACATGGGTTGTGAGGATTCAAAATCCAAAAGCAGGGTTGGCTGGCGTTTGGAAAATCAAAGAATGCACTTGATTGCTTACGTTTTTTGAAGATTGTGCCGTTTTTGAATTAAATAGAAGTTAAAATATGGATTTTGTGAAATAATAAATAATCGATTTTCAGATTATTTACTAAAATGAACTAACAGTCAAGAATGCAAGATCATTTTAAATAATTTCATTTATTTAAAATAAGGGAAATGTTAATTTTGACAATTAAATAATTAAAGATAATTATTTAATTTAGAGGATATGATTAATAATTAAATAAATTAATAAATTCATTTAATTATGAGAATTAGTGACACATTAAATAAATAAATGAAATTGATTTATTTAATAATCAGGAAGAATAAATGAATAAAAGTACTTAAATAAATTATGAAATTTATTTAATTAGGGGAAGACTTAGACAATTAATGATGTATTTAATAAATAAATAAAATTTATTTATTTAATAATCATGAAGAATAAAAGGACATGAATTAATTGAATAATTATGAATTATTTAATTACTAGTTGAATGTGGACCAAGGACATAATTAAAGATGTCATAATTATGCTAGGATGAAAGTGGTAAAATGGAAACTTTGCGATTTCAGATTAGTTTTGCATTATTACATTTGCCCCTCTTTGTTCATAATGGCATGTAGGTAGGCGAAATAAAGTTAGAAATTCAAACATGGTGAAGGTGTAGGTGTGGATACCCTCGGGAAATTTTTCAAATTTCAGGTCGACGACATAAAATTTTGGAAAGTGTCCCGATAAGTCAATTTAATGACCAGAAAAATGATGGTGTAGACGATTTCAGATTTTGACATGTTTGAAGTAGCCAAAGGGGTGGTCAAAGGTTGTCAAAAGGGCCTCTAGTAATAAACTAGTTGACAAATGTCATTTTGACTTTATAAATAGGTTGACAAAGGAGTAAAATTCAATTCATTTTCACTATTTACTTTAGCAAATTTGAGAGCTTAGAGCAAAGAGGACTTTTGCAAGGATGGTGATTCCAGTGACTGAGCATCGTGGCGAGATCGTGCAGACCTACAGGTGGCCACAGGGCTTAGAGCCAGCGGTATGTAGCACTAACCCACTTTGTCATTTTCTTGTTTTGTGTGCCAAAATTAGGGTTTTAGGGCAAACAATGAATGCGCCACGACGCATATGCGTGCACGTAAGCCGCATTTGACTTCACATTCAACACAAGTGTAAGGGGTATTTAGTGAGGTCAAAGATGTGTAACACATTTGCTAAAAAATGCAACGCATTCGCAATATCGTCACATTCGAGAGTTATAATGCTGCATATGTCATTTTGCGACACATTCGAATGAAGTGACGCATGTGCCATAAACCGTGACACAAGTTCTCTGATGCGATGCAGTTGAGAGATAGAATGATGCGATCGATATGTCGCGACGCATGTGAAGTACGGAACGACGCAACCATTGTTTCGTGACGCAAGTGCAGTCAACGCGACACATTTGAATTTGACTTTGACTAGTGTTGATTTTGATGCTTTTCAACTTTTAAATGCTGATGATGATAATGACAATTGTCTAGAAGGTACTGACGCATTGTTTGGCTTTGTGCAGAGACAACTTGTGCCCATCTATACTCGAGAGAGCAGGCTATCAACCTTCTGGTTTGGTGATCAGCTGAATCCACAGGAGCGACGATGGTTGATGCAATTGGGCTTATATTATGTTTCCTATATGCCTGTTATTCGGGCAAATAGGGGTTTGCTGACTGCATTATGTGAGAGTTGGTGGTCAGAGACATGCTCATTCCACTTGTCAAAAGGAGAGGCCACAGTGATGCTAGAGGATTTATGGTGGAGCATTATGCTCGGTTCGATGCATTTCTAGTGACATTGAGCGATGAGATACTGATTCCTAATCGATGCGGGCATGGGTTTCCCATTGGTTGGGGAGACATGATAGTAGGGATGAGGTGGGACAGGACAGTGTATGCTTGGGGGCCTTGTTTGTTGGGTACACTCTACCATCAGCTTCACGAGGTGGCTTATAGGAGGGCAGAGAGCATTTCCTATGGGACCACACTTCTGATGATATGGGCCTGGGAGCATGTGGCCATATTTCGCCCTCTTATCTAGAGACTGCAGCTAGCTGAGGGGATGCCTTACGCTTACTATTATGCCGGTGCCCTACATCAGACTAGGATGGGAGAGACAGGTTGGTGTTGCCATCAGATTGATACCATGGTTTCATTCATCTGGAGGCCATATAGAGACTGCCAATAGTGGGATGATGAGGATGACCACCTCGGCTTTTGTAGACAGTATCACTATATGATTGGCAGGATAGTGCAGAGCTAGCTTATTATAGAGATGTACCTGTCGCAATGTGTCCTTAGATAGTTTGGAGAGTAGCAGGGTGTACTTGCAGACACAACCAAGTATGCCCAATCTTCTAGGGAGTCAAGTTGGGGGCCAACGATTCTTGTAGCTTTTTTCGAGCAGCAGATTGATGGGCTAGTAGCCCATCTATGGGGATTGAGAGGTGGGATTGCAGATCCTAGGACCATCGCTAACTACGACTTATGGTGGTAGGCACATCAACCAATGCCACTGATAGATGTAGATGGGCCAGCGCCTGTTGACAGGAGGTCAGTTATATGTGTGCCGAGAGTTAGGTGAGCGGGCAGAGATGGTGACAGAGGCAGACGTAGGGGGTGGCGGCAGGGATGGAGGCTAGGGGAGGGATGGAGGTCAGGGTGGAGAGTGAGATGGGGGAAGGGATGGAGGTCGGGGTGGAGATGATGGAGATGATGGGGATGATGGAGGAGATGGCCAGAGATGGAGGAGAGATGGCCAGAGATAGGGCAGGAGGGTGCGACTGCATGTGGGAGGAGCAGCATTGGATGCTATTCTAGAGGTGGCCAAGGAGGGGGAGAGAGAGGAGCAGGAGCCGGGGCAGGAGTAGGAGAGACAGGAGGGGGAGACGAGGCAGGATCATGATCTTGAGGTAGATGCAGATGTGGATGTGCCTCAGGACGAGGGAGTTGGTGGTGAGGAGGTTGATGTGTCTCGGGATGAGGGAGTGGGTGGAGAGGAGGTCGTAGAGGAGGACAATGATGATGATGATGCCATGGATGAGGCCGAGAGACTCTTGAGATGGAGGATGGTGGAGGGAGAGGAGGAGATACCCCCTACCTCGACATTGCCCCAGGACGCCACGATAGATCAAAGGGTGGAAGATCTACAAAGGAGGCTAGATGAGAGTGTGGCATAGGTCAGAGCACTATAGGAAAAGCTAGAGGTGGATAGAGTAGAGCGGGATCAGGCAGTGATCTGCCAGCAGGAGTCAACACAGTGGTGTGTGGACTTTGCAACTTTATGTTCAGGACCTTTAGGGGATATGGCTTGTGAGATTTCTAGGGTGAGCACTCAGTATGGGAAGTACATGACCTTATATGAGTAGGAAATGCCTCCTAAGCAACAAGAACCTACACTGTCATGCTCATAGAAGAGGACAGGAAACGGTCACCGATTAGGGAGTGGGAGAAGCAATAGGAGTCACACTAGTGCAGGAGGGTCTACCTCGTCAGGGCACACATCAGGGCATAGGTCCCACCACTCACATAGGCATGCCTTGAGTCATCATTTGAGCTGTAGTCATGGGTATACTAGTTCAGAGCAGAGGTCAGTATAGAGGCAACCACCAGTGATAGATCCTTTGTCCTCTCAGAGTCAAGCTACAGTATCAGCACAAGTACCCATTACCGTGGAGATGATGCCATCAATGTTAGTTTCGTTGGTTGTAGAGACAAATGTCGCTATAGGTCCACCCATTACCTTAGTGTCGGGCACATATCCTCAGTCACCACACTCTTTTCCATGAGGGGATGATGAGAGCCTCTCTTAGAGACATGTTTGCTACATTTGCTTCTATGTTATAACACATTATGTATAGACCATTGAGCCTGCGACCTCTATTTTTAGGATATCTCTTGACTCTATCCTATGACATTATATATCTCTCGAGATGATGTTATATGATGATGAATTTTTGATGTGGCCTACATATGTGTTATGCAATGTTATTTGATTTATGCATTATGATATATATGATGTGATGCTTTATGTATGATGTTGATTTATGATGGATGATGGTACTATTTATGTCTTGTCATGTATGTCCTATGATGCTTACTTATGATATGATGCCATGATGATACAATAGTTATTTACATGTTATGTCAATTTTGTGATGATGATGATAATGATATGCATAATGTATTTATTTGAATGGATGCCATGTTTATGATTATGTTAATGCAATATGCCATGAAATGTATATGATTTTAATGCTATGGATGATGTATGTATGGACCTAATGCAATGTTTATATGATTATGTATGCACTTATGTTTTTGTATGTCACAAGATATCATCGTGAGATGGACGACAGAAGATGACCAGATTGAAGGAGATGCATGTTAGTTCCTAGACCAAATCCTTCAAAAATTTACCATAGGACTTTAATATTTATTTCTCTTAATCATCATTGGGAAAACTGTTGTAATGGCCAACAAACACCATGATATGACATAGATCAAGATGTGCAAGGTCCTACCATCACATGAGACTAACAATCACAGACAAGGATGATCATGACTCATACTAAGAGCGTGATTTCCCCAGTCTTTTTGTCATAACCAACCACAAGCAGAAAAGACAAGAAGGGAAATTCATGAAACATCGTTGCTTCTCTAAATCCTGTTTCCAATCCTTGAGAAACTAGCAACATGATTGCCAAAATAAAAAATAGAGCCATTATCATGATACATCGCTATTTTTCTAAATCCCAAAATCAGGACCTCGCTGAGAAACTAGTAATAATGCGTGTCAAAAGTCAAGACAAACATCATGATACGTTGCTGCTTCTCTAAATCCTATTGTTGGGATCTCGCTGAAAAAACTAGTAACATGATAAAAAGCCAAAAGACAAGTGCCAAGTGTTTGCCAAGTGTGTCCGAATACCCATTGTTTTAATGTCAAGATGTCATGTTTGATGATGTTAAGATGCCCAGGTGTGAACGTTTTGACGATGCCAAGATGACGAATGTCAAAGGTTGCCAAATTTAGGAAGGACACATCCTGAATAATGTTGATGTCAAGAGGATTGATCCCTAAATGTCAAAAGGGATCCCTCAAAATGCCAGTGATAGGGACAGTGACGATGCCTAGGAAGGACACATCCTTAAGCATAAATAATAGAGTTTGTTCTTCAGAAGGACACATCTGAAGAATATTAATGTCGAGAGGAGTGATCCTTAGGTGTCAAGAGGATCCCTAAAAATGTCGAATGACATGATGATGCCTAGGAAGGACACATCCTAAGGCATGAATGACAGAGGCTATTATTCAGAAGGACACATCTGAAAGATAACCAAGAGTTGACAGTTTGACAGGTTATGATCATTTGACTTGTTTTGACTGAGTTTGACTTGTGTTGACCATATGTCGATTTCTTTTGACATGTTGATGTGATTGTCATGTTCGAATAAATGATTGCTATACCTTGTTTTAGGAGTTTTGCCATTTGGAAAATGATTGGTCCTGACTTGAAGACTTTTGACGTGTGTGCCAGTGTAATGACATGAACCCTAATGGATTGACCTAGTGTAGCCTCGGGGGCTCATCGACAGATGGCCTTGCCTATGTCATACACTCAGAGACCTCGTGGTTCGACACAATCAATGACTTTGTCTTGTTGACCAAAGATTGTGTCATGATTTTATTTTGACAAACCCAAAAGGACTGACCTAATGTCTCGGGGACTCAAAAATGAGTCTTGCCTATGTAGCAAATGCGCAAAGACAACATAGTTCAAAAAAATGATAAAGACTAACCGATTTGACAGACTTGACAAGAAATTACTCTTGTTTTGTGTTTTTTGAGACAATTTGATGTTTGTTGTGGTTTCTTCAGGACACTTTTCATTTTTATTTTTTTAGGTATTTTTTCAGAACATTTTATAATGTTTTGGTCTTTCTTCAAGACATTTTATAATGTTTTGGTCTTTCTTTAGGACATTTTATAATGTTTTGGTCTTTTTTTCAGGATATTTTATAATGTTTTTATCTTTTTTTTTAGCAAATTTTTCCATGTTTTTGGTCTTTTTTTTAGGACATTTTTCCATGTTTTTGGTCTTTCTTTAGGACATTTTGCCATGTTTTTGGTCTTTCTTCAGGACATTTTGTGATGTTTTTGGTCTTTCTTCCAGACATTTTGTGATGTTTTTGGTCTTTCTTCATGACTTTTACAATTGTCGAGACCATGCGTGATATCCACTATAGTTATATGATAAAAATTTTCCCCTAGTTAGGTCGAAGACTTCACCAATTTTAAAGGACGTGAACGGGATGTGCCTGGGGTGCTAGATGGACAACATTCATGACTTGATGTCAACCTTTTTTCAACCTTGAAAGGAAGGGTATGCTGTCATGGCAGATGTCGTAGCGGCGATGGAAAATGTATTTCATCCTAGGCCAAGGAAGACAAAGTAACAGTAGATGGCAGAGCAATGATTGATTACACATGGCGCCTGTTTGCTAGGTTTTCACTGTTGGACGAATTATTTTTCTTTACTATTTTTGTCAATTTTCTTTTTTTTTTGGTGCCGCCAAGACACTTGTTTGCCAGGTTTTCATCAAGGCAACAATTTTTTACCATTTTTCAATTTTTTTGTTTTTTGTATTTTTAAAGTTTTTGGCTCAACTTTCTGATGCTTATGCATAGAACTTACGAAGATGTAGACTATTGATATGATCTGTCAATTGTTCACCATCTGGCATAGCCAACTGATACACTCCAGAACCAAAAGAAGATACGATGACATAAGGACCCAACCGGTTTGGTTCAAACTTGCCTAGCTTTTCTTTGTTAGCCTGGTTCTTAGGGTTCTACATGAGGACTAGGTCACCAATGTCAAACTTCCTAACCATGACTCTCTTATTGTAACTATGACAAAGATGGTTCTGATATGCCTATAGATGGTTCAGGGAATTATGCCTTCTTTCCTCTAACATCTCCAGCTCGTGTAGACGTGACTGTCGATACTCTTCATCATCAGTTAGACCCTTCAGGGAGACTCGTAAAGAAGGAATTTCAACCTTAATGGGCAAGATGGCCTTAGCTCCAAAGACTAGGGTGAAAGGAGTGGCTCCCGTAGGCGTACGAATGCTAGTGCGGTAAGCCCACAGAGCAGGGTTGAGTTGAATATGCCAGTCACGGCCAGTGTCATTAATAGTCTTTTAAAGGATTTTAACAATGGTTTTATTTGACGCCTCAGCTTGACCGTTTCCTTGCAGGTAATATGGAGATGAAAAATCATGTTGGATTTGAAATCACTCACATAACTCACGAACGTTTTGGTTTTTAAACGGACGTCCGTTGTCAGTGATGATGGATTGCGGAAGGCTATATCGACAAATGATGTAGTTAAGAATGAATTTGGATATTTGTTTTTCGGTTATGTATGTCAGAGGGATGGCTTCGATCCACTTCATAAAGTACTCAGTGGTAGTTATGATGATTTTGTGGCCATTGGACGACATAGGATGGATCTTACCCACGAGGTCAAGTACCCATTGTGCGAATGGCCATGGAGACGTGATTGGCCGAAGTTCTTGTGCTGGAGCATGAATCAAATCAATGTGAATCTATCATTGGTGACAAGTCCTGAAATATTCTAGTGCATCTTTTTCAATGGTTGGCCAGTAGTACCCAAGTCTCGTTATCTTCTTGGCTAGAGTAGGACCACTTGAATGAGAACCGCATATACCCTCATGTACTTCGCGTAAGGTTGTACATGCTTCATTAGTGTCGAGACATTTAAGGAGGGCGTCGTCAAATCTGCGGAGGTAATGGGTGTCACTGAAAATGGCATATCTTATTTCTTTTTGGATAAAAGACTTCCTCTAGTTATTGGACAAAT
Source organism: Sequoia sempervirens (assembly GCA_007258455.2). Classification (NCBI taxonomy): domain Eukaryota; kingdom Viridiplantae; phylum Streptophyta; class Pinopsida; order Cupressales; family Cupressaceae; genus Sequoia; species Sequoia sempervirens. The sequence goes on from VDFB02168118.1 coordinate 169,424,506, forward strand.
TATGTGGAAGGGTTTGGGACTTAAAGTAGTCATAAATATCCTGGTACCAGGGAGAGTCGGGACCAACAAGTTCGCAGACCATCTTTGACTCTGGAATGTCATAGGCAGGGACCAACAATTGTTCTATTAGGAATTCTAGCTAAGCCATATTGCTTGGAATGTCGAGGAGAGAGCCTATTGTAGCCATGGCATCTGCCACTTTGTTCTGTGCTCTTAGAACTTGTTCAAAAGTCACCATATGAAATATGTCTGAAAATTGGTAACCATTCATTTGTAGGGCATGAGTTTCCCATCCTTTGTGTCATAGTCATCATTAACCTAGTTGATGACCAGCTGAGAATCCCCATAGACATGCAGTGTTCTGATTTTCCATTTTATTTCCATTCTAAGTCCTGTAACCAGTGCCTCGTATTCCGCCACATTATTTTTGCATGGGAAAGCTATGCAGAAAGACTTAGGAAGGGAATCTCCTTGAGGGGTGATAAACAATATCCCTGCCCTCGAGCCATGATTAGTATGCGATCCATCAAAGTATAGCCTCTAGGGAGACTTTGGTTCTATATGGAATATTGATTCATCTGGGAAATCTGCCACTAAGGGACGATCACTTTGTATAGGTGTGTTTGCCAATTGGTCTACAATCACTTGTCCTTTGATTTCTTTTCTTTCAACATACTGAATGTCGTATTCACTCAGAATCATGACCTATTTTTCCAGACGTCCTGTGAATGCTGCACAACTCAATAGATATTTGAGGGGGTCAATCTTGGCTACCAACTATGTCTAATGGCTCAACATATAATGTCTTAGCTTCTGAGCTGCAAAGACAACTACTAGATTAGCGCGTTCAATTGATGTGTAATTTAGTTCATACCTGACCAGTGTTCGACTAATATAATATACAACTCTTTCTTTTTCTTCTTGGTCGTTTTGTGCTAGCAATGCCCCTAGTGTTGAATTAGTGGCAGAGATGTATAGGATCAATGGTTTTCCGTGAATGGGTGACATGAGGATTGGTGGTGATAGTAAGTAGTTTTTTATTTGCTGAAAGGATTCTTGGCATTTATCTATCCACACAAAGGGGATGCCTTTGCGCAAGAGATATTGGAATGGTTGACACTTGTCAGCCAATTGTGCTATAAAGCGTCAGAAAGATTGTACCTTTTCCTATAGAGTCCTAAGTTCTCTTATTCCTCTGGGAGGAGGCATGTCCATGATGACTTTGACTTTTGCTGGATCAACTTCAATGCCTCTTTGAGAAACTATGTATCCCAAGAGTTTACTCGATGTTACACCAAAGTCACATTTCTTAGGATTCAGTCAGACTTTGTATTCTTCTAGTCTCTTGAAAATTGTGTCTAACACCTTCATATGATCTTTTCTTGTTACTGATTTAGCCAATAGGTCATCTACGTAATCTTCCATTATTTTATGCATCATGTCATGAAATATTATGGTCATAGCCCTTTGATATGTGGCGCCTACATTTTTAAGACCGAATGACATGACATTCTAGCAGTATGTACCCCAAGGGCAAGTGAATGTTGTTTCATGCTGGTCTTCAGGGGCAATATGAATTTGATTGTAGTAGGAGAAACCGTCCATGAGGGACAACATCTTGTATCTTGCTGTGAGGTCAACTATGATATCAATATTCGGCAAAGGAAAGTCATCTTTCGGGCATGCCTTGTTTAAGTCTCTAAAATCTATGCGGACTCAGATCATTCCATTTGGCTTTGTTACTGGCACAAGGTTAGATATCCATTCAACATAATGAATAGACCGTATGAATCCAACATCTAGAAGTTTCTTCAACTCAACCTTGACCAATAGAGTGACCTGAGGATGCATTTTGCGTAACTTCTGTTTAACTAGTTTGGCATTAGGAAATAGTGGCAAATGGTGCATAACCAATTCTGGGTCTAATCCCAACATGTTAGTATAGGACCATGCGAAGTTGACTTTACGTTCTACAAAGAATTTGTGAAATTCCGGTCTCTCTTATTCAGTCAAGGATGCAATAAAGAGGACCACTTTGGGATCTTCAGTTGTTGATATGTTGTCTTCTATGGTGTCCTCTATGAGCATAGTTGATTTCTCTTGTGTTATGGGAAGAAAGTCCAGTCCTCCATCCTTGGGCACCTCAGAGAGGTTTTCACCTACAGATATGTCCTTTGTTTTTACTTTTTTGTCATCAGAAGGTTCATTTCAGTTTTCACCTAAAGACATTTCATTTTTTATTTTATTTTTATTTTTAATTTTGTGACTGGAGGATGGAGTAGTCTCACTAAAGTAGGCTGCACAATCTAGGTCAATGGTGAATCCTGCCTTGTGATCACCACTGGGTATGCCCTCACGTAATCCCATAAATTCTGTAATAGCCTCATCATTCTAAAAGGTGTCCAGGACTGGCGGGCCTTGTTGGTCCCAATCGATTAATTGTTGATAGACTAAGGAAATGCCATCGTCAACGTTGGTGAATTGAGGGGAGGATGTGAAAAGCATGCAGATAGATTCAAAGATATTGTAGATGAAATTATCATCATCCAATTCCACATCAGACTCTATCCAATATTCCCCTTCACTTGTTTCATATTCGTTGTCAAAGTAAGGGGTGAAGAGCTCAGAGTCGTGGTTGTTTGCATTATCTGGCAATTCAAATGGATTCAACTTTTGGTTACTAGATTTAGGTGGTGGGTCTTGTATGTCATGGGGAAGGGAAATGGAACTATGACTATTTGGTGCCCGATCGATTTTAAATGTTTGCCAAAAATTTTGTTCAGAAGTAAGCTCCCCCGTTTCGACAAACAAATTATCAAGGCAATAGTCACTTAAGGATCTTTGAGAGCCAAATTCCCACTCTTGGGAGTCAGTTTTGGTGAAGGTTTCCTTAGTTGTCTCGACACTTTCTGAAGCATTCACGTGCTCACTCGAAATCCTAGTGGTACGTCGGTCGTCATTGTCGGGCAATCCATACCCTAATCCAAGATACTTTGGTATTTTGAAAGATTCTATGGGTTCTCTTCATCCAGTTTTATTTTTGCCTAGGCCACTAGTTCCATCGTATCCTTTATCCTTCATCATGTCATATCCCTTGCCATATTTCTTAACTGGTAATGGGGGTAGTTTGGCCATATCTTTATAGAGCCATCTTGTAATATCGGTCAGGTCCTCATTACTCATGTCTCCCCATTTTATGAAAACCGTTTTTGGTGGAACTTTGAAAATTTCTTTTGGTTCCATTCTAAAACATGGTCGACCATAGACCTTCGGAGACTTGGGTATTGTTGTGATGCTATATACTATATGTAGTTTGAATTCTCCATAGCCTAGGTCCTGGATCATGACATTGGGTTCATCCTTAGGAAGTGTGGAAGATGGTGGTGTAGTGGAAGATGTGGAAGGAGTGGACGTGGAAGATGATGCGAGTGTGTATGGGTCAATGTATTTAGAAGAAGAGGAGCCAAGAGCTTCTCGGTTGATGGGCACTCGGTTTGTAGAAATACCCCTTAGGTTGGTACAATATTGAAAAGGGTCGGGGTCTCCATATATGGTGATTTATGTGCCATCAAATGAGAATTTTAAGCATTGGTGATATGTGGATGGAACAAATTTTAAGGCATGAATCCATGGGTGGCCGAGCAAGATGTTGTAAGGTAATTCTAGATCTAGGACCTGGCAAGTTGTATCCACAATGATTGGTCCTACTTTGATAGGAAGAGAAATAACACCTCGTGAAGAACATTCTTTGTCATCATATGCTTTTATGACTATACTCTTTGTAGGTTCCACACATGCATCAGAAAATCCTAGAGCCTTAACCAATTTCAAGGAGCATATGTTCAATCCTGCCCCGCCATCTACTAAAACTCTTCTGACCTTGTGCTTATGGATGAAAGTTTCAATGTGTAATGCATCATTATGGTTAGTTTTGGGTGAAGAGTAGTCTTGATTAGAAAAGGTGACATGGTGAGGTGTAGTGAGGTATCCCACCATGGTCTCAAATTGGTTGACATCAATATCCTTAGGGACTGATGACTCTTGCAGGGTTTTATCTAGTATAGCCTTATGCATGGGAGAGATGCGAAGTAGCTTGAGTATAGAAAGTTGTGCAGGAGTTTTGCCAAGTTGGTCGATAAGGTTAAACTGACTCTTGGGTTGTCATTGCTTTATGGTCGAGGTGGGTTGTGATTGCTTAGGAGATGGACGGGTATGGTAAGCTTAGGTTGCCTAACAAGAGGTAGACTAGCTATGGTGACCTTGCCACTTCGAGTAGTAGCATTGCATTGGGGTGCTCTCTTGACTGTGATGGTATTAATACATTCATTATCAGTTTGGATATTGTTTATAGTAGTTCCACCAGAATAGTCATACTTGGCTCAGGTGAAATTGGCTTGATTATTGTTTGTCTTAAGACCTCACGTGGAAGCCTTATTAGAACCATGGTCTTGCAGTGGGTTCTTATGAATGGTATGATCTGAATTAGAGGAAAATTGTGGTCCACCTACCTCAATTATACAGTTCTCGATAAGGTCTTGTACAATATTTTTTAGTTGTCGATAGGAAGAAGTTTTATGTCCTTTTGCTTGATGATAATTGCAAAATGCATTATCGTCCCACCATGCTGGTTTGAATTGTCCTGGGTCATATGGTTTTGGTTCTTGAAGTGTGATGACACCATTCTGAAGGAATTTCTTGAGGACTTCCTAAATGGGCTCACCCAAGGGAGTGTATGTGTGACCCCTGGGGAATTGTCTCATTTGATGGTATTGTCCTTGATTATTTTGGTTGCTTTGGTTGTTTGGGGAGACATTGGTAGGGGGTGTCAATATCGTCATTGATTTTTTTTGCAGTTGAACCCCTTTTAGAGCCAGTACAAGACCCATAGTGTTTGTAGCCTTGGTGTCCACAACACCATCATTGGTAACATGTTTATTTTTTACCCAGTACTTATTTTTGTCAGTGGGAGGATTTGCATTTGCCTTTTTAGGACCGTATCTTAGCTCTCCCTTTGCAATAAGTGCTTTCTCAACCTGGACACCTTTTTCGACTAGGTCCATGAAGGTTGTGCAACAATGTACTTGTAATGCATATTTTAAGGGTCCTAGAAGTGTTTGAACGAACATGTCCACCTTTTCCTTTTCGGGTATGTCGATGTGGCAATGACTAGATAGACTTCTCAATTTTTGAAAGAATGGGATGAATGTTTCATGAACATCCTCTTGCGTGAGATTGCATAAGCTAGTAATAGAGGCGTCCATGTCAATGTTGTACACGTAATTTTTTATGAATTTGTGTTTAAGCTCATCCCATGTTTGGATATCCTTTTGAGTGGAGAACCATTCAAGGGCAGGACTTGCAAGAATTTTAGAAAAAAGTCTCATCAAGTATGTTTGTTCATAGGTGACGCCCATATAGTTGGTTGCAAATTCACAGACATGTTCGATGGAGTTTGTCTTTCCTCTGTATTTGGTAAAATTAGGTGACATATCCTGGAGGAAATGGTGGCATGTATAAGTTCATGTCGAAGGGATATACAGATAAATCATATGACACTTTTGAATTTTTGCTGGATATTTGTATGTTTTCTATGGTCTTCTCTAGACCCATCAGTTTTGCTTGTAAGGCATCAATTATAGGGTCATTTTTGGTCCCATACATAGGATTGATTGGTACGCCATAGGTCCCCATTTGTTGTGCGTGGATGTTGGTGTATTGTTGAGGGATGGATTGTTGTGACATGTGTGATGTGTTTTGATTTGCGTGTTGTTGGTATTGAAAGTTTTGATTGGGGGCATGTTGGTGGGTATGAATATGGGATGAGTATGTTGGGATGTGTCCCTTAGCCATTTGGGTCGATATTTGGGGAATATAGCGACCTTGAATATTTTGATGTGCGAATGATGCCATAGTTTGTGTGTGTTGACTGCCTTTTCCAAATTGTTGGGTTTGTACAAGGGGAATGGTCGTATTTTGTCCTTGGGAGGTCATGGCATTAGATTGTGTTGAAGTGTTAACATTTTTTTGTTGTCCTTGAATAAAGATACGTCGTTTGCCTCCACCCAAAGGATTTTGTGAGATACCAATGAGAGGATATGATGAAGATGTACTCATGGTATTAGATGTAGTTGTCAATGGAGGATTTATATGGCTTGATGATGCCCCCATGGCATTTACCGTAGTGGTAAAGAGAGGATTGGAATAACTTTCCCACACTGTCGAGTACCCAAAGGTGGTTCCAGCCGATTGTGACGGTGTTGTAGATATTGTGGGCACTGTGATGGATTGTGATCCTCCAATGGATGTAGCGTTTATTGAGTTGGAGTTGCTTGGAATGTTGGAGGTAGCACTCATGGTTGTTGTGACATTTTTTGAGGTAGCATCAAAGAAAGTATTGCTTGTGGTGCTTGGAGGTTGACCATTATTTGACATGTTATGTGTATTGTTGACGTTATTGGCAGGAGATGTCGATCTCAAGGTATCAATGTCGAATCCCTGAGGTAATTTGGCTCCTTGACTTAAAAGTATGGCCAAATATCTGTCTCTATCATATAAGACCATTTGTTCTAAAAAGTAGGCCACCTCTGGATCTTGTGCTGCTACCTCTAGGTTTTCCTCAAGTATTTGTCCATATTCATCCTTACGTAAAAATGGTTCAAAGGGATTGTTTGATGAGGATGTTATGGTCGTGAGAGGTTGAATGTCCGTGTTGCTGAATGGGTCATATGTGTGATTGTTGATGTTGGAAGTGGAGTCTTGTCCAAAGTTTTCTATTTGTTATTTCTTTCTTTGGATTCTGGTTTCCACCATAAAATGAAATTTCTCAAATGGAAATGATGAGAATGATGACTAAATGCGAGGATGATGACAACCTATGTTTTTGGGATTTTCGATAAGGGATGAAAATACAAGACTATGTTTTCCAAAGAAAATGCCGACTAGGATGACTAGGTGATGATGATGTTTGTCTAAGGAATGATTGATGTGAGATGACAAGGTTATCAAAGCCAAAATTCCAAATGAGGACTAAGATGATAATGTGGACTAAAGACTTAATATGATTAATGCAAGGTTTAGGTTCGAAATGATGACTAGGATGAATAATATTTTTGTATTTTTGGGAATAAAGTATGCAAGGTACAAACTAGAATGCAATTTGGAGAAAAATATACCTAAACATTTCTAAGCTTAGTCTTTGTTTTTCGATTTTGGTTACTAAAGGACTTGTTTGAAAATGACGAAGTGACAAGGTCAAGATGACTAGTGGGTTTTCCTAACCAGACTGTTGAGTTGGAAATTCTCACAAAAGGGAAAAAAAAAGGAATGATGATTAAGTCCAAGATAACCTAGTTTCGAAAGCAATGATGTTGCAAATCATGATGAGGTCAACCTAATCCAAAGTATGCAAGGAAACCTAGGGTCAAGCTAATGCCTAATGTATGCAACGAAAATTTGAAAGATGAAGCCTATGGTTAAGACTACAAACTAATGGTCAAATGATAAAACTTTTGAGCAATTTCAAGGTTAGTTTCTGACAAGATCCACTTGGAAAGTTTTTTTGACAATAGGCTGACAGAGTTTAGATACAGATTCAAATTTTTATTAGGGTTTTATTTGTATTAGGAAAATGTATCATTTGAGACCACAGATGCGTCAAAATATTTCAAATGTGTTACAACTTGAGCGAATATGGCTTTGGAGTTGACAAATGCGATGTAGTTTTGCAGATGCAGTTCTGTGAGTTTCATATGTGTTGCGACGCAATCAGATGTGGTGTTGATGGGATCAGATGCAGTTTAACAGAGCGATTACGTCTTAGGATTTTTCAAATGCATTTCATACCATTAGATGCGTTTCAACAGTTGCATCACAGGTTGTAAAAATTGAGTTTTCTAATGTATTTAGAGAAAATATGATTTGTCAAATGTTGAATGTTTTGTTCAAAATCATAAATGTGGTGAATAATGTTTGAAAATCCAACAAACACTTGACAAGCACAATGTTTTAGTGTAAGCAAGCACACATAAGACAAGTACAATCCTAATAAGCCAAATGTTTTTATACTTGGTATAGCCCACCAATATACCCCAGATTGGTGATGAACACCTTTCCTTCTCGAGAGCGAATAGCTTAGAAGTTTGGTGGCTCAAGCTCCCCTCCATGACACTCACTTCTACGGGCACATCAACTTTGGATTCTTGGGTAGTGACTTCCCAAGAACTGTTATCTCTCCTCAAGGGGATTAATAGTGAGTATTTTTGGGCATGATACTGTACCCTGCACTATACCAAGCAATGGCTGAAAATGATTTGCCTTTAAAACAATAGGTGTTTAGTAAGGGCATTCGTTCAAGTGGCCACACATGGGGCAAGAGATTAATCACCAATTAGGTGGCACTTCGGCCTAAAGAGGTTATGCTCAACATGGTTTATGGGATTACTACTCCGTCTGTGTGACACATTTGCACTCGTGGTACTTGAACTTTCCTCAAGCACCCATTTTATATTCTGGCTGGAAGTGGCTTGGCTTTAGCCTATTACCGGTCGAGTCATCCCTTAAGGTGAGTACTTTTTCCCTTAAGGCAGGCCCATTTCTAAAAATAATAACCATTTCTCTTACACCCAGGATCGCCCGAAAGCAAAAGGGGAGAGGATACTTTGATTATTAAGTCTTAAGGTTTTATAACAAATAAAATGGGTCTGGTTTTCTAATCACCAAGTTTTCACAAGTTGAGAGCATAATCACCTACCATTTGTTCAAACACAATCAAACACTTGCAAACAAAGTTCATTTTAGTGCACCAATGGAAATATTCGTAAGCTAAAATTCACAAACAAATGGTTTGAATGATAAATCTTTGACAAATGTAGCTGCAAAATCACATGTTAGTAGTTTCATCAAATTCCTTTGACCCACGAAAATGCTAACGCCACACGCTGCAAGCTAATATTAGTAACACGAAAAACCTATGCTAAAGAAGAGAAACAAAATGCCAAAATAGGAAAGAATAGAGAACAAAAAATAGAATGGAAAAGAAAAATAATAGAAATCAGAAAAACAAAATGCATAAGGAATAAAAAAATCACTAGGCAGATGCGTCGCAGTAGAGCGAATGCATTGCGTCCTGACAGGAAGATGTGGCTCGTTATTGTAAAATGCGGCTTTTCATACTACGAGTGCGTCACCTTAGAGTGATTACATCGTTTGATAATTCGAATGCGTCGCGACGCATCAAATATGACACGAGAAAATTTAAATGCGTCATTCCGTACCTATTCTTGCAAAAAGGACAAAAAACACAAAAAAACCCGTATGAAAACAGAAAAAGAACAGTCGGGTTCACCAATGTATCTAAGGGTTATTTTTGGATTGTTAGATTATCAAATCAATAAAGCATAAAACCCAAAGAAGCTATCAAGAACAAAGGAAACTAAAAACAAGAATGATTATACCTGTCATTCATCGAATCTTCCATGATTTACCTTCATAGCACCTTCTAACTTGCCGATGGTTGCCCTCAAATCGAACGCGTGACTAATTTGAAAACAAAGACTAAGTCCTACACAAGCTTTGAAGGATTTGGAGTGTCTAAAATGAAATAGTGTCTATGCCTATGATGAAATGACTATAATGCTAAGAAAAGTATGCCAAAATCACAAATAAACTGCAAGCCTATGCGTATGTGAGTATCTGTAAGTGTCTAAGTGTCTAAGTGTAATTGAAATTGTGAGCAAAATTGGCATTTTATAGAAAATGCAATTTTGGACAGACGAACAAGATTAAATCTTTGACAGAAGCCTAAAATCAGAGGACGATATTTAATGTGACAAATCCTAATCAGGGTTAGGGAAAAATTATTAAATGAGTGGTCGAGATGTCATCTGAGAAGATTGAATTGGTGGTCGAGAATAAATGAGATAATTAGTCAGAAAAATAAAGATTTTCGAAATCAAGAAGATAAAGATTGCTTGATTTGTGAGATTCAAAAAATCAAAAATACAAGAGTTGAACTAAAAAGCGGATTTGGAAAATCAAGAATCTGCTTGATTGCTTGATTTTTGGAAGATTATTACCATTTTGAATTAAATAAATTCAAAATATGGATTTTTTGTGATAATAAATAATCGATTTTCAAATTATTTACTAAAATGAACTAACAGTCAAGAATGTAAGATCATTTTAAATAATTTCATTTATTTAAAATGAGGGAAATGTTAATTTTGACAATTAAATAATTAAAGATAATTATTTAATTTAGAGGATATGATTAATAATTATATAAATTAATAAATTCATTTAATTATGAGAATTAGTGAAATATTAAATAAATAAATGAACTTCATTTATTTAATAATCAGGAAGAATAAATGAATAAAAGTAATTAAATAAATTACAAAATTTATTTAATTAGGGGAAGACCTAGACAATTAATGATGTATTTAATAAATAAAATTTATTTATTTAATAATCATGAAGAATAAAAGGACGTGAATTAATTAAATATTTATGAATTATTTAATTACTAGTCGAATGTGGACCAAGGACATAATTAAGATATCATAATTATGCTAGGATGAAAGTGGTAAAATAGAGCTTGTAGGCCTAGGTCATTTTTATGTGTCTACACCATTTTTTCATTCTTCACATTGTGACTTAGAGAATGCATTATTTTCTTGGCAAAAAGAGTCTAGAAAAAAAAAAATGGTTAAGTATCAAGAAGTGGCATATCCATGCTTGAAAATGATCAAGTGCCATAAATCCTACATAGCTGAAAAGCATTCCCTTTTGGTGTGTTTGTTAAAGTGAAGCTAAAACAAAAAACTTAAGTGATGGGTGGTAGAGTCATTAAAAGTGTGTGCTTTTGCAATTAGAGTCAAAAGGTCAATGGAAAGGACTTCCAAATGAATGTTTCCAAGGCACTTCATTTGAAGCAAGGAGATTTCCAAATTTCTAAGGATTTACACATGTGGTAATAAATAGTTTTTCAGTAATTTTTAGCTTATTTAGGTGAGTCACTGTGTTGGTCACAAATTTTCAGCATGTAATTAAACTTCATTGGCTAATCTTCATTCAAAATGGTTTACTCAAAATTAGTCATATGGTATTCTTTTGTGGTAGTTTTCAACTATTGTTAATAAAAATTAAAAAATAAATGTTACAGTTTTGATGTCAAGGGTTTTTAGATTGAAGTTATGAAAGTCATTAAAGTCATGTTACCATGAAGCTTAAAAAATTTTCTTCTAAGGCTATGAGATTAAATTGGGACCCTCTACAATAACCTCTCTTAGTTTTTGCTATCTCGAAGGCATTTTCCCGTTGTTACAACTTTTTAGTTGAGGAAAAAGTTCACAAATGCAAGTAGTGTAAAGTTGCAAAGTGGTGCAACTTTCGTTATGAAACTTGTGTGACCAAAACGACTATTCTAACATGTCAAAATGGGTATGTTTACACTAGGAATGGTCCAATTTGGTACCCAAACACACTGAATCACTCTGAGCTATGTTGTATCGACTCAATCCCTTAAGAGTCCAAAATGCAAAATGGTTGCAATATTTGGTGGGCTATTACTTAGATACCGTGACACTTAGAAACTTTCCATCAGAGGCTATGGGATCACATTGGGCCCTTCTACAATAACCTCTCTCAGTTTTTTCTATCTTAGAGGCATTTTCCTGTGGTGATGACTTTTCAGTTGAGAAAAGAGTTGTCAAATGCAAGTAGTGTAAAGTTGTAAAGTGGTGCAACTTTCATTCTGCAACTCGTGTGACCAAACTGATTGTTCCAATGCATCTATATGGTATGTTTACACTAGGAATGGTCCTATTTTGCACCCAAACATGCTGAATCACTCTAAGCTACGAGTTATTGGCTCAATCCCTTAAGAGTCCAAAGTGCAAAATGACTACAATCTTTGACGGGCTATTACTCAGAAATTGTGATGCTTAGAAAATTTATGTTGAAAGATATGGGATTGCGTTGGGCACCTCTACAATAACCTCTCTCCATTTTTTCTATCTCAGAGTCATTTTCCAATGGTGACAACTTTTCAGTTGAGGAAAAAGTTGTCAAATGCAAGCAGTGTAAAGTTGCAAAGTGGTGCAATTTTTATTTTGTAACTTGTGGGACCAAATTGACTATTCCAATATATATGGATGGGTAATTTTATGCTAATCATGGTCCTATTTTGCACTCAAACACACCGAATCACTTTGAGCAATGTTGTACTAGTTCAATCCCTTAAGAGTCCAAAGTGCAAAATAGTTGCAATCTTTGACGAGCTATTACTCAAAAACCATGATGCTTAGAAAATTTTTGTCTGAGGCTATACGATTGTGTTGGGCCCCTCTACAATAACCTCTCTTTTTTTTTCTATTTCGAAGGAATTTTCTTGTGGTGACAACTTTTTAGTTGAGGAAAAAGTTATCAAATGCAAGGAGTGTAAAGTTACAAAGTGGTGCAGCTTTCATTTTGCAAGTCATGGGACCAAACCGACTATTCCAACGCATCCAAATGGGTACCTTTATGCTAGGGATTGTCCTCTTTTGCACCCAAAAACTTCAAATCACTCCAAGCTACGTTTTATCGGCTCAATCCCTCAAGAGTCCAAAAATACAAAATGGCTGCAATCTTTGATGGGCTATTACATAGAAACCATGATACTTAGAATTTTTTTTTCTAAAGGTATGGGATCATGTTGGGCACCTCTATAATAACCTCTCTCAGTTTTTTCTATCTTAGAGGTGTTTTCTAGTGGTGACCACTTATCAGTTGATAAAAAAGTTGTCAAATGTAAGCAATGTAAAGTTACAAAGTGGTGCAACTTTCAATTTGTAACTCATGTGACCAAAACGACTATTACAACACATTTGTATGGGTATTTTTATGCTAGAAATGGTCCTATTTCACACCCAAACACACCGAATCACTCTAAACTATGTTGTACCGACTCAATCCTGTAAGAGTCCAAAGTGCAAAATGGCAGCAATATTTGACGAGCTATTACTTACAAACCATTTCCCTCAGAAAATTTCCGTCTGAGGCTACATTATCACGTTGGGGCCCTCTAAATTAACCTCTATATTTTTTGGTATCTTGGAGGATTTTTTTCATGGTGATGACTTTTTAGTTGATGAAAAGGTTGTCAAATGCATGTAGTGTAAAGTTGCAAAGTGGTGCAACTTTTATTCTGCAACTTGTGCGACCAAACTGACTGTTCGAACACATCCAGATGGGTAAATTTATGCTAGGCATGGTCCACTTTCACACCCACACACATTGAATCACTATGAGTTACGTTGTACCGACTCAATCCCTTAAGAGTCCAAACTATAGTTGCTGTCATTAAATAGTGCACCCTTGCTGAGTTACAAAATTCACCCTACTAGTGAAACATTAGTTCCAGATGTTCAATATTCATGAGGTATGGTTCTTCATGCTATAGAGTTATAAAACATGATGTGGTGGCAGTTATAGGACCATGTTTTCCATTGATTTCCCATGTTATTTCATGCATAGAAAATGGAAGGAGGGTTTGTAACTTATTTAAATGATGAATATTGGAGAAATGTGATAATTGCACTGGGTGATTTATCCATAAATCAAGCTTATATTGTTGTTCATACACATCTAATATCTTTAGAATATCATTAAAATTGACTTGTGCATTGATTTCATTTAATGAGAAGTGAAGTGTTATGATATCAATAGATGCAAATAAATTGTTGGTTGGATCAACAACTCTCATGGGTTTTGATCAATAAAATAAGATATTTTTACCTTTTCATTACTGTTCTATTGTGCAAATATTGAAGTTGTTTATCATCAACTAATAAAATTATTTAGCATTGATTAATAAATATTCAAGACAAACCATGAAGGACAACAATGAGCACAACAATATACATGTGAATAAGTGAAGCACAAGTAATGAAATCATTTCAAAGGATACGAACCACCTAGAATGGAGCTTATTTACATAGTACACATTAGATGGAGCTTATTGAGCAACCAACAGTAATTATTTAAGCATTAGATGTAAAAAAAATCCATTCCTACAACATTCAAGCATACAATTTACACAATACACATGATAACATTTGTAGACATCCAAATTTGGACACTTAATTTATCCAAATTTATCACTTTTCATCTAAACATCCTCCTATTCGAGTTAATTAAGTAATATTACTATTATTTAATTAATATCTTTAATTTTGCCAAATCCTTAAGGTATTTAATTAATAATTAAATACCTTACCCTCTTTAAATCCTCTTTTCATCAAATAAATTAAATAAATATTATATTTATTTAATTCCTCACATGTCATTTTCATCTAATCCTAATCCATTTTCTAATCTCTTCATTAAGGATGTGCACATGCCTAATCCTTAATTAGGATGTGTCACATCCTCCAACTTTTGCAAGTTGGCTTTTAATCCTAATTAACCCCTAATTATCCTCTAATTACTAATTAGTCAAAGCTAATTAGTACCTTAGTCAACTCTCCCCCCAAGGAATTTTTAATTCTTTTTTATTTATCCTAGATTCCCCTCCTTTATATGTAAATTTTTAATTCAAATTCCATCCTTCCAAGGCTTCTAGAACCTTGGACTTGTCACAATCTCCACATGTGACCAAGTCCCACCTTTTTGGAGCCCACTTTTTATCCTCTAGATCCTCCTAGGAATGTGAATTTTTAATTCACACTTATTTCCCCAACCACCTTTCCTTTTCCCATGTAGATTTTTAAGGAATTCCAAAATTCCTCAAATGTCCCTTTCACTCCCACTTGGGGACAAGAAATCCCTTTTTGAGAAAATCTTCTCACCCCCCAAGGTGCTTGTCCTTCCTCCACCTCATGTACCTTTTTGACACCTCACTTACACCTCATCTTCTCTTGGCCACTTCACCATCCACATGTCAAGATGTGAGGGCTTGTGGGTTCTCAACCCACCATATCCCTTCATCTTGGCCTTGTTGGATGCATCTTGACCATTGAATTCTCTAGAGAATTCAAATTCTCCTATAAATACCCCCTCCTCAAGGGCATTTTCAACACTTTGGATTTTCATAACTACATGCTGCCAATTTGCATTCTCAATCCTTTGCCATCATTGAGCCATCCTTCTGATTATTTTGCACATTCAATCTTGCATCTAGCTACATCACAAACCATCTAAGGAGCACACAAAATCATCCTAAGCAAGGGCCAATCAAGGAGACATCAACAACAAGGAAGGTGAAATTATTTGCATCTTGTTTTATCCATTTTCCTTCTTGTTTTATCTCTCTTTTGGCTAATCTTGAGGTGTCCTTGGTCTTTTATCACTTGCATTTTAAAGTTATTTTGCATGCTAGAGTAGGGTAAAATTTTTAGGTTCATATTTCTGGCACATCCAGTGGGACCCACAAACGGATCTTGCATTTAACCTCCCCTTTTGGTTAAGAATTTTGTAGGAAAAAACTCGTAGAAAGGCGACAGCGCCCTCTGCTTTACCGCAGAAAGGCGGCAATGCCCCCATTTTACCACAGAAAGGTGGCAACGCCCCCATTTTACCGCAGAAAGGTGGCAGCACCCTCTTGACCATTGCATAAAGGTGGCAGCGCCCCATATTTGAAAGTTCATTTTCTTCTAACGTGTTTGTTGTCTTTAGGGATATATTTAGAGGGATTTTCTAACACTCTTCTTGCAGTGGGAGGGGCACAACTAACTTTTTTTCTTTAAAATATGACAGTTTGTTGCAGAAAGACGGCAATGCCCCGCTTTTATGCAGCGCCCCGCTTTTATTCATTGCCCCAGTCTTACGCAGCGCCCCATTTTTACACAGCGCCCCGCTTTTACGCAGCGCCCCAGTTTTACGCAGCGCCCTCTGCCTTACCACAGAAAGGTGGCAGCGCCCTCTTGGCCACTGCAGAAAGGTGGCAGCGCCCCAAAACAACATAGTTTGGAAGGTAAAATAGGCATTTTGGCTTCATTTTTTGCTCTAGTTTTTTGCTGTTTTCAAGTATTAACCCTCTAACATTGTTTTGGAAAGAATATTGGTGCATTTGGCTAACGTTTTGCAGCGTATTAGGGCGTACTTGATCAAGAACGAAGGAAAAGACAGCTAACATTTGTTTGTAGGGCCATCTATTTGATTACATCTACAAGAAAGTTATCCTTTTTTATTTTGGAACATAGTCTAATTAGGGGGAATAAACTTCATTGCTTGCTATGATTGTTTGTTCTTGTGTCACCCAAGGGGGCATTAATTCATTTTCGCTTTCCCCTTGCACTTCGTGTGAGCCTGGGGAGTAGTTGGAAACGGTTAGTGTCTTCTTTTTAGTGGGACCTGCTTGGGGATTTCATCACCCCAAGGGATGATTCCAACCACGTGTACCGGCGGGGTATATAAAGGGGGAGAATAAAAGTTGTACCCTAATCCAATTGCGTCATAATTGGCGGAGCGTTGAAGCTAGGGTGATACCTAGATAGATGTGAAGAGTTGGTCCGAGCCTTTCAGTATCTCGCTGGGGTTCCTGACTCACGCTTGTGATGAACTGGTGTTCACGGTTGTGCCTTACGTACCGAGAGTATATCGAGGACTCCCTAGAAGCTTTGTGCATCCTAGATTAAGACTTTGCCTTACCATACCCTTAATATTAATCATAGGATTGTGCTTGCTTGAAGTGTTTCTTGTGAAAAATCTGTGAAATTTTTGATACTTTGGCCTTACTTTATCATTTTGCGTCCTTGCCATAGCCATTTCCATCAAAACCAAACTCTGCCTTACTATAGAAAGGCAGCAGTGCCCCTAATTTTACTGCAGAAAGGTGGCAGCGCCCCTAATTTTACTACAAAAAGGCGGTAGCGCCCCTGATTTACTGCAAAAAGCTATCAACGCCCCTGATTTTGTTGACTACGCCCCTGATTTTGCTGTCAACGCCCCCTGATTTGCTGCAGAAAGATGACTACGCCCCTGATTTACTGTAGAATGTTGACTACACCCCCTAACTTCCCAGGGCCATCATTTACAAACCGTGCATCGGATCAACTTCATTAAAAAACCAAAATTGCTTAATTTTTTGACTCTATCTAGTGGTACCTTTTTTTCTTCCTATCTAATCACACCAATCCATTCCTCTAATCGAATACATACATTCATCTAATCAATCCAAGCACCCCAATCCTATTAAGTTCATCCAATCACAATTATCCAATCAACATCATGTAATCATTTGATCCGATCCAATCAAACTGATCTAGTACTTTAATCAAATTCATCAAATCATCTACCCGATCCAATCATTTGTCTACCGAATCCCATCAAAATCAAAAGCAACCCCATCCAATCATCCTAATCTGAGCTTTTGTCCAATCCTGATCTGAGCTTGACCAAAATCCTGATTTGAGCTTTAATTTGTTCCCATCCAAAATATTTTATCCATCCTCTTTATCCTGTCATCATCATGAATCCTCATCCTCCATCAATAGTGGTCAAGGGAAACCCTAAGTACGTCGAAAATGATAACGAAAGTCTTGTCGATCAAGAAGAATATGACATAGATCCCCTTGATGCTATCGTCACTAGTAAGCTTTCTCCACCCACTTTCCACAATCCAATCACCCCTTCCGGTTATCCCGTTATGTCTTCATCCATGCCTAATCATGCTCCTTATGCCACCTTTGACAATGGATATCCAGTATCTTCTTCATCCCCATGTTTGTCATGTACTTCATCTACATCATCCTCTTATACAACATCTACATCCTCTTGTCCTAATTTTCCATCACAATATTCCTATTACAATTCCCCATCCATGTCCCCCTATCGTAATCCTCTTTCCCAATCTTCCCATACTAATCCTACATCCGCACCCTTTTACCTTAATCCTACATCCATGTCTCCTCATCCTAATCCATCATCCCAATATTATAATCCATTGCCCACACCTTCGTGTTCCACTATACCACCTATATCCTTTTGTCCTAATCCACAGTCCATATCCCCCTATCCTAATTCACCCCTCCAATATCCTTACCTTAACCCTCCATCCAATCCTAACCCTCCATCCAATCCTAGTCCTCCATCTACTCCTAGTCCTCCATCCAATCCCATTCATCCATCTAATCCTAGTCCTCCATCCAATCCTAATCCCCCATCTACTCATAGTCCTACATTCAATCCCATTCTTCCATCTAACCCTAGTCCACCAATCCATAATCCCTCATCCATTTCTACCACCCTAGCGAAGCCAACCATATGCAAGTCTCTCATTTCTGAAGTTCTCCAAGGACTCATTACAAAGAACCCATCCCCAACTCCACATCTTGAAGTCATGGAACCATGCCATCTAGATCCATCATCCACGGTCACTAGTGATGAGACCCTTCTCCATACTGCACCTATTATTGATGTTACCACCCCTAGTACTGCTCAAACCACTAAATCCATTGAACCCTCATCTCCTACTCCAAGAACCACCGAATCCATTGAAAAAACCCAATTCCAATCCTCTCCCTCTACTCCTAGGTCCACCCAAATCCAATCCACTCCTCCCACCCCTAGTAGCACCAAAACCCATTCCAATGAACCTCATTAATATTTCATCCCTCCATCTTCCCCACTTGAAAAGTCCCAACAAAACTCTGTTACCATGCTTCCCGCACACAATGAGTCACGCCAAGAGTCTAATCCAAAGCATGCCAGCATATCCCCTTCTCGGATCAAGATCCTACCATCCCATCTAGTCCACCTCAAGATCACAGTCCCCCATCCATTCCATCCCATGATCCCCTTGTCATTCAAGCTTCCACTGCTCCATCTCCATCTCCATCGCATGAGCCTACTACCACAAATCCAGATCCTATCATGGCCCCTACTCCCTCTCCTAATGTTGTTATCCCATCATCTCCTTCTCATGATCCCCCATCATCGCCTAAAAATGTTATCCCCACACCACTTGCATATCCATTTGGTCCTCTCACATTCCTCCATGGTGGTCTCCTCGTAGAAGAAAAACAAAGCATATACACCAACCCTCCTCTTCCATCTAATAATGAACTTGCATCATTCTTCCAGAATAACAAAAATCTTGTCCTAGATCGAATGCTCAAGAGAATGAACTATCAAGGAAAAGGTTTAGGCCTTCATGAGCAAGGTATTATAAAGCCCATCCAAGCTAAAGAACATTTGTATCCGCAAGGTCTTGGATGTACTACTCACGACTCACAATCCAAAAATATTGGTACAACCTCTAGATGTCCTCAACGAGCCTTTTCCAAAAGAAATGTTAGGTTTTTCCATCGCTCCACCAAATCATATGCGCCATCCCTCCTCCTCTATCGTATCACCTCAAAACCACCATCCATATTCCTCCTTCATCTGCTCCATCCATTTTGGGTCCTTACATCCCTCCATCTACCATCTCCAATCCTCCATCTACCATGCCCATGTTTCCTCCAGGTCCTACAGCTATTCTGGGCTCCTATATTCCAAGATCACCTCCTCCATCTCATCCTATCCATCCCTTCATCCATTCATCACCTATCCATCTCATCCATCATAAACATCCCTCTCGCATAACCCATAGTCAGGATCAACAAAGGCACTTACCTAAACATCCTCCATCTACACATAATCCCCATACTCCTACCCCCATCACTCCACATCATCCATCTCCTCACACCCATCCCATTGCTACTAAAAGCACTTTGGTTGTTAAAGAAAAAATGCATCAATCTAAACATCCACATGAATCTAAAGCTCCTCACGTCCCCTCCAAAAGATGTGGTGAACAAAAGAAAATCTACATCAAATCCAAGGCCACAAAGGCCCACCAAAGCAAAGATCAAAACCATGTGGATCCCAAAGAAAAAAGATGCAATGCCATCACATGAAAAATCAGTAAGAACATCCAAAGTCGCTAATCTAAAAGCTCATCATACACCCCTTTCATCTCCTAAGTCTGTTTTGGGTCCTTATGTCCCAAAATTCACCATTCCATCTCCTCCATTATCCCCACATTCTCCATCCCTTAATCCTATTATCTTTCCACATCCACCACCACATGTGCCAATGTTGGTCCTGAACACATCTCCCCATCACATATCCACCCCATCATTCTATCCATACCCTTTCCAGCATCCATCCATTGTCCCATGTATCAACCCCATCAAATCCCTCTAATTCATCCTCATGCATAATCCATTTATCCTCATAAGGTTGTACCAACATCCAACAGTCGCTTCAAACATGGGCTCATAACACCTTGATCCTTATCACATGTCTTCTAAATCTGCTTATCCACTTCCTTATCCTTACCCATCTCCTCTGCATGACATTCAAAAGTCCAAAAATCTATAAAAAAAAAAAATTAAAAAAAAATAGTAGAAATAATTAGTCCAATGGTGAAAACTTGGCAAAAGCAATGGATAAGTACCATGATGAAAACCTGGCAAACAGGCGTCATGCGTAAATCCCCATCTGCACTTGGGGGAAACTTCCTGATATGCATTCCCTCCATCCGCTATGCTTCCAGCTATGCACCCGTCTTCCTGTTATCCATCCTCCTCATAAATCCCTCCATCCCACCTATCTTCTGCATCCTACCATCATATCCCATTTATCTCCCATCCCTCCATCCTTCTTGTGATCTTGATCAAAATAGGGGCACCTATCTATGCATGCTTTGGACACCTATTGGTATACATTCCCTTCATCCATGCTCTATCATATTCCTTTGCCACCCATCCTATCCTCATCTAATTATTTCCTTTATCTCCCCATCCACTTGTCTTCCATCCCTCATGCCTCCTCATATATGACATATCTAAAGTGGGGGCATCTGCTTCCTTTGTGACATAGTCCTTGGAGACATCCATCTATCCTAGCATCCCTTTCATCTCTCAATCCTTATGTCCCTATCCATCTATCATAGCATCCCTCCCATCTCCCCATCCTTATCTTCGTATCCATCTATCCTAGTATCCCTTTCATCTCCCAATCCTTATATCCCTATCCATCTATCATAGCATCCCTCCCATCTCCCCATCCTTCTCTTCATATCCAGCTATCCTAGCAACCCTTTCATCTCCCAATCTTTATATTCCCATCCATCTAAACAATCCTTCCCATCCCCCATCCCTATATCTCTATCCATTCTTTCATCTTTATCCTCATCTGATCTCACAATCCCTTGTCATTGGTATATGGCTATAGGCCTCCCCCCATGCAACCCAATGCCATTTATCTCATCGTCACCACCTCTATTTCTCTTGCACATCTTTCCAATCCCCTATCACTTTTCATCACTCATCTATCTATCATATCATCATCCCAAGTCATTTTAATGCTTTGATAACTATCCCATCCCTGAGCTTTATGTGATCATCATCATCCTATCCAATCCAACAGGTCTATCCTATCTTGTCGTATCGGTCCCACCTTTTTATCCACTTATCCTATCATCTTATCATCCTTTCTCCATTGATCTTGTCGAACTACGTTGCCCCTGCGCTTTCACGTAGGCAAGGTTGATCATTTGATCCGCCCCCGGGGTTCCATCATCGATCTTCTATCATCTATCATCGGTCTTTCTCCTTTTGTCCATCCTATCTTTACCATCCATCAAGGTCTCCATCTTGGTCAGTCGTCCACCTTTCACTGAACTACGAGGGCTCTGCGCTTTCACGTAGGCAAGGCTAATCTTTGATAGGCCCCTGAGCCCCTAGGTCCTTAGGGTGTGTCAGTCCCATGTTTTGTCTTCCTTGTGTCGTGCCATCAAGCTATGCCCTTATCTAGCCAATTCTTCACAAATGAGATCCACTTGTATCATGAGATCCAATCGATTTTGAACATCCCACGTCATAACAATCTTTTAGTTTCGTATCCATCATCTTTAGTCTCAACAGGATGCATCCTTCCTAACAGACCTCATCAATCCCATCCATCCCCTTGATCCTATGGCAAATGACATTTGAAATTGATTGTGATATTTTGATACTTTTGGATTTTGTTTATCATTTTAGCTCCCTATCATCACTTGTCAAAGCCACCATAATCTATCATATTATGGTGTGTTTTGACTGGTTAACATAGGGGCATATCTTGATCTTTTGCTTGATTGTGTCTTCTTGGTTGTCCCACGTAGTACCCACCAAGATCCCTAAGGTCTTGTGTTATGCTGGGGCATCCTTTTGTGCTTTTGGTTATCTCAATACCTGGCCCGACCAAAGTCATTGTGACTTTGGGGTGTTGGGATAGCCTTTTTGTTTATTGTGTTTGTTTTATGCATCAGACACTAATTCACCTTGGTTCTTCATACCCTGACATCTTGTGTCTTATGCTATAGCAAAAATCAGTGCTCCAAAGATGGAAAATTGCATTAGGATTGCATTTCATTTTCCATTTCATCATCTTGCATTTATCCCCCATCCCTTCATCCTTCTTCACCAATTCCCCCATCCCTTCATCCTTTTTCATAAATCCCCCCATGTATCTCTTCCCCCTTTCTCTCCCCCCCGCTGTAGTAGGGCGGTAGCGCCCCTGGCCGGGGCAGCGGCGCCCTGTAGCGGGGCGACAACGCCCTAGTGTAGTAGGGCGGCAGCGCCCCAGGCTGGGGTGGCCCCGGGCAGGGCCGCTGGGGTTTGGGCGAAGGCCAGCGAGAAGCGGCAAAGACTCCCGGCGGGCGCTACCCACGGGCAAGGCTCTCACAGGGCGCAGCCGTCGGGGGCGGCGCGTGCCCAAGGGGCGTGCAGGCCACTGCACTGGGTGGCATGGCCCTCGGCAAGGGATGTGAGCGCCAGGCAGGGCGTAACGCCCTCGGGCCAACCTTGACCCCCCAAATTCACATTTTTACTATCTTTTTCAAAAAACCAATGCCGACCCATTTCCTTATTTTTCCCAACGAACAAAACGCATGTCTTGAAATTTTCAAAATTGATTTTTTATTTTTACATCGAAACTTCCGAAGGCCATAACTTTTGACTCGGGTGTCCATTTGAGCTAAAATTTGACGGGTGGTTGCGTTATTGTACGCACAACACACACACCCCATTTGGAATGGGGACCCTCTTTCTTTTCACCTTGCTGGGTCACTTTTGTTGCTACATCATTTTATGTGCCCCCTATTTGTGTCTTGAATGGTCAAGGAGCTTTAGAGAAGTCATCTTGAGTTGACCATCTTTCACTCCCTTAAATTTTCAAGGGTTTAGGCCTTTGCGGAACTCCCTTGGTCGTTTTCCTTCACCTTTTAGAACTGACATCTTTGGAGCCTGTCGGATCTAACCTTTCAGGCTGCCCCATGTAGGTGTCCCTAACCTCCTTGCTGTTCCAAACAACCATCATCCGGAGTCCTTCTGCTCTGTGGAACCTGAAATCTCTGGTGCCATTTTCCATTGCTAAACGATCAAGCAACTTTCGTCCATCGGCCTTCCACGTGCTGGGACCCAATGATTGTTTTCTATTTCTCTTACCATTGCCCGATTAAATGGCCAATTGCTAACCACCATCCAGTCGCTGGACACCGACCTTCTTGCAGGTGTTTTCAAATGACCATTCACCAACCATTGAGGCCTCAATATGATCATTAATGGGGTGTATTAAATGCATCAGTTTCTATAAATACCCCCTCTTGAGTTGTCATTTTCATCCTACCAGCTATATAGAAGTGAGTCAATGCCCTCCAATGCCACCATCACTCCCGTAATGCTAGTTCGCTACTTTGAGATCTTCGCTACCTACTCGCTCACCTTCATTCATCTAGTACTTCAAGTAGGTTTTTTGCCGCATACCCGACTTTGTGCTTTATTTGATTTCTATGCAAAATTGATGAATTTAAATGGGGAAAACTTGATAATCAACTAAAATAGACTAAGGCGCTCGAAACCCACATGTTGAAATATTGATAAACTTTTAAATCGATCCATGTGTTGTTCACGGAACTCATGTTCTTTGCCATTGTTCATCAACCAGGGCCTTTGTCCCTTGTAGGCCCATGCCCTCGTCGTTGCCATTGTAAATCTTGAAAATGGATTGAAGTTTAAAAACGACAGTCATCTCTTCTGGGTCCACCCTCACGGGAGGGATCCCTTCCTTAGCCGCCCTAAAATTAGCATAAACTCATGAAATAAAATGAGGAGCCGTCAACCCACTCAGATCACCGAACGCAGAGTTCTGCATACATAATTCCTTTTGGCTTCACCATTTGAAATGGCTAATCAAGCACAACTTACCACCCTCTGCATCCTGCCCAGTCAATTGCCTATAAACCCAATCTGTGCCAAATCTTAAGCCTCGATCCATCTTGGGTCCCGCCTTATGGATGTCCACTCAGGGAATTTAGTCTATGTTTCACCGTCTCAAACAAATTTTAGAGCCCGTCTTTCCGACCATTAGATCCTGAGTCTACCTCTGCTGGCCAACTTCATTTGCACCCCAAAACGACCAAGTCCAAGCTTCATCGTAGACCCTTCTTCCCGGACTTCTGTCCATGGATTTCCATGGTGAACTCACCATCTCGAATGACTCTTGATGGTTGACATTCCACCCTCTGGGTCCCGATCTTTCCTTGGCTACCAATATGAAAAAATGAAAATTGTTAAGTAATGAACCTTAAGCAGGCCATCCCTCGTAGGTTGCCACCACCAGAACTCCGTCCTAACTTCGTCATTCTCAAATGGAGAATAACCCTCGTCATCCTACTACCTAGAACCCTACCTCCCCATTACCTTTGGATTCTCCAGTGACAAACAAAGTAAAAACAAAGGCTCCACCTCCTAGCGGACCCGATATGGCAGGTTTCTCCTGTCAGACCACCGTATGACTTTCGCCGTTTGAAACGGTAGCGGCCTAACATCCATCCGCTCTCTCCAAACCAAAAGGGCCAAATTCCATGTGAGGTACATTGTAGCCTTCCAAAGCTTCATATCTTGCATGACAGAACGTCCCCCGTGGGCTGCCGCCTTGCCAGTGTTGTTTCAATGATAGACCCTTGAACAACCAAGCTGCTCCTTGATTCTACTTGCCTAAAAAATGATCTTAAGGCCCTCCAATTCTCAAATAGACTTCAAACCATGTGCCTAAATGGTGCTTTCTCCTTGTTGGACCCCACATGATGATTTAATCCTGAGGCGGGTTGGGATAGTCAGGCCATTGTGCCCTATTTGTTGTCCCTCCTACAGTTGCTCCAAAATAGCCACCAGCCTAGGGAAGTCTACACCCCTGGGCCTGCTTTGCTGAAACTCCCTCCAATGAAGGGTCAAAATCAATATGGAAGAGATGTTAGGCTTCTTAAATGATGAATTATTTAATCTAATGCTATTTCATAGAATTTTGGCTAACTTTCCCATCATTTTATGCTTGAATGTGCTTACCTCTCTCTCGCCTGCAGGATATATGGAACTAGGTGCAGGACCCTCATAGATGGCCATGGAGAAGGACAAAGGAAAGAAGTCAGCCATAGCACCTCAGGGTAAAGAGGACAAAGACCAGATGAAATACAAGTTCCAAGGGGAACCCCTCAACTCAAAGGTCACCACAACTTCGAAGGAGGTCTCAGATACAAACATCAAACATGTAGATATTGATGAATTCAAGCAAAGGGTTTGGATCAACCCCACAATAGAAAGTGCAAGAAATATTAGAGGCAGTGGATTGGCTAAGGTTGCCAGATTCCCACCAGCCCTCATTGCTCCCGAGCTTGTAATGGCCTGCAAGGAGGCATATCAACTAGAATCTAGAACAATTGTGGAAAGGGATGGAAATGTTTTGGCTAACTTGTATGCCAAGTCGATAGGAAAGACCATCCATAACCCTACCTTCAGGGAGATGGAGGAAGCAACCAAGGAAGATGGCAAGGAGATGTGGGATGAAGACCCCCTTAAGTGCAAAAGACTTATCAATAAATATTGGTTGAAAGAGAAGAGGGGTAGTGGAACTAAGGTGCCCCGGGAGCTCTTCTGCAATGACTTCTATGAGGATTACCATGACTTGGTGACCCTATTAAGTAGAGTAATGGGCCTTCCGACTGTGGCCTACTTCTAGGAGTGGATTCTCTATTTTGTTGAAGAGATCCTCAGAGGCAAAGCCAAGTTTGATTGGGTGAGAATAAGCAACAATTGCTTGCATGAGCAATTTGTGGCAATCAAGAAGACCTCATGCTTCTAAATGACTTCATACCTGGTCTATTTACTAGCTGACAAGACACAATATAGGGGCTTGTTTAGGGCTCCAAATACAAAACCATGCAGGGAATTAAAGGTCTATGATAGGTACCCCCAACTCCAATTTAGGAACTTCAAGAGGGATTATTGCAGAGTCAATGGTGCTTTCATAGGTCATATTATTAGATTGCTCGGGGGTGACTTTGAAAGAAGAGTCTCCCATAGTGCTAATGCCTTCCTTTGATAGTTCACCTTCTTGTTCATTCAATACCCTAAGTTTACCTACATTCGAGCCGAAGGTTTCTTGGAGAAACCATACAAGTTGCTCTGGTATCCAAATGACCGGATAATATTGTTGGAACTCTCTTAGCAGCTGTGACATGCACACGCCCTCCTAAGCAACAAACATTAGGCGGGGATTCCTTATCCCCTCTCATTCAGCCAAGGGATGTATGAACTTGACACATCTCAATGTGCAGACAATTTAGATAAATAACTCATGGAGTATCACCTGAAGTTGCACACTACTTAGCCGCGAATGGATCCCTATGGTAAACTAAAGAAGATGGTCATGGCTAAATACACTCATGGGCATAATGTTGAGGATTTTCGGGCCAATTGCAAAGATGAAAAAGAAGTGCAAATGAGGCACTACATGTGCATTGCATCACATTTTTTGAAGGTCAACTTGTTCCCTGTGCTGGATCAAGTGGTGGAGGATAAGAAAACAGTGATGGATCCTTAGTATAATGTAGTTGCCAATTTGTTGTTGCTGCTAATTGATTGGAATAAGCAAGAGGTTGACAACCTCGATATTTTGACAAATCCCATTGAGGCTAGAACCAAGGAATGGGTTGATGGGTAGATTTCCCAATTGAAGCAACAAGGAATCACCCTGAACTATAGAGAGCTTGAGGATGAACTGACAAGAAAAATTGACAATGGGGCAGTTGCTGCCCCGACTGGAGAATCCTCAAAATCCCCTCCAACCACCAGGTTAAGGAAGAGGAAAGAAATGACTGAAAGTCAACCCAAGCCTAAGGTGTATGCCAGAAAAATAGTGGAGGGTGAATCCTCCAAGAAATTGAAGACATTAGGCATGCTCACCATCCAGGAAGACTGTCTCCACAAAGGAGAAGAAGTAGAGGCCGAGTAGCCAAAGTATCCACCTGCTCCCTCCACTCTTGCAACCACTGCTGCTACTGATATTGCTATTGCTACTACCTCTCAGGCGATGGTCTCCAGTTCCCCTCCTGTAGTAAATATCTCAGTCCACCTTGCTTCCACCCTGCCCATGACCCATGTTATGGTAATAGACTCTTCTTCTGCCACTAGCTCTCCGCTCTCCTCTTCCTCCGTGTCTCCGAAAACATCACTCCCACTGGCTACAACAACAATTCCAATGCCCGCTCTCTCACTCCTGGAGGCCTTCTCCTACCACATGAAAAACATTCATGTGGAGCTATCTAGGGTGTTGATGAACCCATCCATACAAGCTGCCTTGGCACAAATTCTGCTAGTCTTCCTATCCATACTACTCCAACTGAACCACCAGAGATGAAGGCTACCATGGAAATATCAGAAGAGATGGAAAGAAAAGAAAGGGAAGATACAAAAGAGATGGAAGAGGAAGCAGATGATTACCATGAGTACCCCAAATAGCAGCATTTGACAATTGATAAGGTGGTGCATGAGGGAGAAGAAACATAGTCATCAGAGGAAGACACTAAGTTGCCTGGTGCCAAGTATATTATAGAAAATTTTGACCTGGATTTGAAGAGGAGTTGGCTCAGTAGCTTAAGGATGTTGGAGAGGAAGTAGAGAGGAAACCTTCTGACGAGGAGAAGAACGCTGAAGAGGAAATGGAGGAAGACACTAAACCTCCAATCGGGGAGCATGATAAAAGCCCCAAACATGATGAAGAAATGCCTCTTTCAGAAGAACAAGAAGAGAAAGAAAAAGGGGAGCAAGAAAAGAGCCTTGAGAATAATGAAGAAGTGTCGCCTCAGTGTGAAGAAGAAGAAAAGAAAGAAGAAGATAAACCTGAAGAAGAATCTGAAGCCCATAAGAGCCCAAGAACAAAACATCCTAAAGAAAATGGGAATGGGCATGATGAAGAAGAAGAGAAAGCCACAAAAGGGGAGGATAGCCCCAAGGAATGTACAACCATTGAGTCCCCAAGAAAAGAAATCATTTTAATTCAATATTTTGATGAGGAGGAAGGAGAAAAGACATAGCAAGATACTTTGGGCAACAAAGGAATTGAAATCCAACACACCCATGAAGAGGGAGGTGATTGCGAATCATCAAAAGGGGAATTTCAAATGCCTGAGTGGCTTGATTAATAGCTAGAAAAGAAAACTCCAACCTCAAAGGATTTGAGGGAAAGGCTGGAGGCCATCTTGGATCAAGCCTAAATAAGCACAAAGAAAGAGAAGAAGCCAAAGGTCATACCTAAATTGATGATGGATGCATCTAGATCTAGGACCATGCAAATAGCCACCCCAGTCATGGGAGAAGGAGTCAGCTACAATATCTCCACCCTTGATCTGGGAACAACCATGAGAGAGAAAAAGATTGATCATCTCCAGGGGTCCATTGCCACTATTGTGCATCAAATTAATAAAGATAAGATCTCTAAGGAGGAACTAAAGGCATAAGTGGCTGACCTAATGACGTTTATTCAATAGTGGTCATCAGTAGAAGAACTCCCCACCACGTCCTTGATGCTACCACAATTGTTGTCCAAGGACCACATTGATTAGTTAGAGAAGAGAAAGAACTAGATGAAGGCCATAAAGGATTGGTTCAGAAAAGTCCTCTATAATGGAAACATGGGCATAAGTCGTATAGTTAGGACAACCAACAAATTTTTGGAGTTGCAAAGAGTGCTCGAGGGAATAAGGAAATTCTGCACCGACTTCCTTGAGTTATATAGGATCATGTACCCCAAACGTGATGCTATCCTCAAGGTACCTGATAGATCTTGGGAGAAGTTCACTCTAGAAAAAGATGATCTTTGGCTTGTGGAGACATGGAAACTGAGCCTTAACGACATAAAAGAGGTGTTAGAACAAGTGCTCCATGAGGTGAAGTTGGAGATTGATTGGATGAAGGAAGTCCAGGCTGCTTGCGAAGAATACATAAAGTTGATGACTGACTTTGGTGTGCCCACAGTCGAGTTGGATCCTGAAAAGGTAAAGCCCTACTTTCACAAGATGGAGAATGGAACCATGGATGCAGTAACACCAGATTTCATGGGCTTTGCTACTCAAGTGTTCGCTTAGTCTGAAGAAGTGATAAAGAATGCACAGAAATATGACAGGGACTGGGATGACCTCACAAATAAATCTAGAAAATTTAACTTCCAGGTGATCCAATCAGATATATTGGAGTGAGATAAGCTTTGGGGATTGATCAACAAGTTTGTGGAGTATGCCACCTTAAAAAGAAATGAAGGAATTCCTATTATTGATGATGAATTCCTTACAGTGTAGCTACAACAAAAGACAAAAGAGTTATAGTGCTACCACAATAAGACAAAATAGGCTAAATGACAAGATGCAATTTTAAATTGTAATATATTTGGGGGTAGGTGAAACCCTAGTTTGTAATGAATCTTGGCCACATAATGCAAATCAATATTTTCCATTCATTCTACTTTTTGGACACTATAAATAGGGGGGTCAAGTCTCATTTTCAGAGAGAGTTGAGTTGTTGTAAAGGCATGTTGCTGAAATTTTAATATAAGTTCATTGGCTTTTGGTGAATTCTAGAGTTTTAGTTGCATGTTACATGGTTCTTCTCCCATAGTTAGTTAATTTGAGTAGATTTACTTTGATGTTTGGCATATTTTAACTTGCTTTAGTAGATTAGTTAATGTTATTCACTGGTTTTGAAGAATTCTATTGTGTGTTGGCAACCTTCCTTGTCCATACTTTTTTGCTATTTATTGATGATAAATAGCCGTGTAAAGTTAATCTAGGCATAAACTAAAAGCTGCTATAAACTTCTATCTTTTATTCATGCTTATGGTGAATGAATGGTTGATTATCTGTATTCCTTAGAAGCTTGCATAAATTTCATGAGACTGTGAGGTAATCTAGTTAAGTGGAATTCTGTTTTAGGAAGGCTGTCTGCAGTAGGGTCCTCCATGATCACTGTTCACTACTAGTTTCAGATCCAAGAACCTCCTTTCCTCCCTTCCCTTTTTCATTTTTTTAGAAATGACCTATGCTAAGGTTCATTGCACATTGTAAAGCCAAACATCAAGTCGAAATTCCATTTTAAGGTCCGAATTCCCTCCAAATTAACTCTGTAATTTTGCCTTATGATTACCAACAAAATCACATTGAAAAAAATGAGAAATTCCATGCAAGTCATGACCTGACACCCGAGAGACCTTGGGGTGATTTTCAATAACTTGTTGTTGGAGATTGCCTTTCAAGAGAGGTAGTGCACCTACACACTTCCTGTATTGAGAAAGTACTAAAATACCCATCAACAAGAGGCAATCACAATCTTCATACCAAGATGGAAAGAGCAGAAAATATAATGGTCATAAGAGCACCAAATGAAGATGAAAAGAGCAACAATATGATTATCATAAAAGAGAAAATAATAAAAATGTAAAAGTGCAAAAACTTCATAGATAAAAATATAGAAAATTCATGCATCATGAATGCAACAACTTCATGTACAAAAGGGAAGAAAAATCACAATCATGATAGCAACAGTTATGCACTAATGGAAAGTCCACCATATCACTAACGAGCAAAATGTTCATTATGAAGAGGAAAAATAGTTACAATACCCCAAAATCATGAGGACAACCTTTAATCCACCATGAAGGGATAGAGTTCATGTGTCAAAAAGAGTAATTTTTGAAGAAATAGTGAGAAATGTCAAGTGATGATAGGATATACAAGGGATGCAAACAAGAAGAAAATAATCTTCATGAGTCACCATACAATGGACATTCATAGTACACCATAAAAGACACATTTAAGGTTTCAAATTGTGATTCGAGACAACATTCTTCACCTAGGATAAAGGGTAGAATATTTTTCAGTCAAATCACCAAGAGACGAAGTCTCTTCAAGCCAAAAGAAAAATCACTAAATATAGTCACCTTTTTTCAAAATATGACAGTCTTAAAATGCATTGAAATTCCAAGATGCTTGATTGTATAGAAGGAACACTACCAAAACTTTTGAAGGAAGCTAGTCAAGAATGGTGATACTGATAACAAAAATCAATACGAGGTAAAGTTCAATGACAATTGAAATAACTTGAAACATAATGTTAAGAAAACTTTGGGAAGTGAAGGCAGTCTATGCAATAGTACAATCCCTATTGGTGGTAGTGACCTTGCATGAAAGAGTAAATGTTACTAGCAACTTTCAAAGGGATAATGGAACATAAGATGAATTAGGATGTGTCTAGGGTTTTACTATAGCACATGAAGTTGGTTTTTGAGGTGTGTAATAGTAATGGAGAAGAGAGTTGGTCAATAATAAGCGAAAGGAAAAATAACTTGTAATGATATGTGTATGGGATAAAATGTTAGTGTAATTAATATTTAATTACACTTGCATAACTTTACTTAGGTAATATTTAATTCCTAGGTTTATTTATTCTCATCCTTATCTTGTTGAGCTATCTCGTTGCTCAAGATAAGATTAGGGTTATGCATCTTTGCTTTTATAAAGCAAATCATATCTTGTAATTAAGAATTCCTGAATAATATTATTTGCACATCTTTTACAAAGCTTTGTTTTTTTCTGTTGTTCTCTTCTATGGAAGGCTTTTTTCTAGTTCGCATTTCAGATCTTGGTTTCTAACATGGTATCAGATCCTCGATTTGCAACCTTTTCTCAGATTTTTGAGAAAATCGTTGCAGAGTTCATTCGGGATTCCTCGAGGGTATCATGCCTTGAGTTCATTTATGAGGTGTTTTGGATCAGATCGGGCTTCACCATTGGATTCAGAGCACTGGAAAAAGTCAGGATTGGCTTTTATTTTTGTAGATTTTGGTCATCGTTTGCAAGATCTATGAGGGTTTCAAGCTGGGAGATTTTTTGCAAGTTTTGGGGGTAGCTGATTTTTTGGAGCAGTTTGATCACAAACGAAGGTCATCATCGCATTCGTAGTGGCTAGAAACCCTAAGATCGCCCTTTGTTTCATCGATTTCTGAGCAGTTGGTTCGGAAGGAAAATTTTTTTTGCTTGGGGGTCGTACGGCTTCCCTAGCATGCTCCCCAAGGCACGTTTTTTTAAAAAAAAAGAAAAATTGAATTTTTTGTTGAACCGACGATGCCTGTAGTTCAAAATGGTTCAGCCATCGGCGCACCACCGGACGGCCACCAAGAGTGGCGACCACCAGGCGGTGCCACCATGCAACCACTGCCAAGCTCCTTTGCCAGCCCTTGAGGGCTTTCTAGTCTATGATCGTGGTCCTATGGAAAACCAGAGCCGACCGAGCTTAGCCCTCGCCGGACCCCTCCAGCTAGCCGTCCGTCCTATGGGGGATCGGGCGCTATGTGCCCAGCCCCCAGCCAGCCTCCCAGCATACCCGTCAGTCCTATGGAGGACCATGGGCTCTGCCCCATCCCCCAGACTGCAAGCCCCTGGTCATGCACAAGACCAGGGGCTGAATTTTTTTTAGCCCTCTAGGGGCCCTGCAGCCCTTATTGGGCCTTCTGGAGCACTCTTCATGAAATCGTGTGTATTTTTTGCGTACGATGTCCATTTTTCACAAACAAGATACCCTTGGAAAGCTAATTCTGATGCCGATCTAGTGGTGTAGGTATTTTTACCATATTTTTCTCCAAATTTATTTACAGGTCCTTGAACTCAGATGTTGTTTTCACTCCGAAGGGCATAGCTTTGACTCGGTGATCCTTTTTTCGTCATTCTTGCGGCGTTGGAAAGATGATTCAGTCCTCTACACATATCTGAGGTATTTTTTAATTTTTTGTTTATGTATGTTTGCATTCTCTACTTTTACAATCATTGGGTTATTGTAATAAATGAACTGAGATAAAGTTCCATTAGGGGGGTTTCTTGCATAATAATTTGATTAGAGTGTAGTTTTCACTTTGATCTCCATCTTGCTTTGATGGAAACTCACATGGGTTATCTAGTTTCTTAGTTTCTTTTGGCCACATTTTTGCTCTAGCTTGACACATATCAGATTCACATCAGTTCACACTTCAGTTGAGAGATTATGGTTATTGATCCGCATTGGTTCAGATCCTTCTCAGTTTGAGGGCCATGTTTTTATGGTTAATGTTCTAGAGTCTTTATGGTACTCCTTCCCATGGAATAGTTTTAGTCTCATTTTGGCATCGACATCGAGATACATAGCTTCCAGATTCTGTCATCATTTCATCTATTGTTGCTTTACAGATTCTAGGGTTGTTCTAGTTTGTGAGTTTTCCAGTGTTCCGTGGCATTGGGTCTGTTGTCGCATTATTATGATTCCGTTTTTGGTTTCTTGTAGACAAAAGTATCTTTCCTTGCTTATCGGATTGCGGTTCCAGTGTTACTCCACAGTGTTCTTCCAGTGCTTCTCTGCAGCAGTCATCTCATTGTAGGGGGTTTTGTCCCACTAGGTTTTCCTTCTATACCTCATTATTGCATTTGTACTTGGGTACCTGATCAGGCCTTGTTGTCGGGACCCATTCATTCATGCGTTCTTGCATTCATCTTAGTTTTTAGGTGCATGCTTTGTTAGTCTCCCTAAGTTGCACTTATGGGGGGTGTTAGTGTAATTAATATTTAATTACACTTGCATAACTTTACTTAGGTAATATTTAATTCCTAGGTTTATTTATTCTCATCCTTATCTTGTTGAGCTATCTTGTTGCTCAAGATAATATTAGGGTTATGCATCTTTTATTTTATAAAGAAAATCATATCTTGTATTAAAAATTCCTCAATAATATTATTTGCACATCTTTTGCAAAGCTTTGCTTTTTCTATTTTTCTCTTCTGTGGAAGGCTTTTTTCTGGTTTGCATTTCAAATCTTGGTTTCTAACATAAAATTTGTATGGAGTTGGTATAGCATAGAAGGGATAAAGAGACAAGAACAAGAGGGGATAATGGAACATATGGTGAAATAATAGAGGGTACAATGGGATGGGAGTTGAAGGGGATAATGAAACATAGAATGGACTAGTAGAGATTAGTGGGATAGTCCAAGAGGGGGTTATAGAACATAGGGTGAACTATTAGAGGTTAATGGGATGGGATTAGGAGGTAATAAAGGAACATAGGGTAAATTAGGGGAAGATAATGGGACAAGACCAAGAGGGGATAATGGAACATACAATGAAATAAGAGAGGGTAATGGGATGGGAATAAAAGGGGTTAATGAAACATAGGATGGACTAGTAGAGATTAATGGGATGGGATAGGATGGGATAACAAAATATAGCGTGAACTATTAGAGGTTAATGGGATGGGATTAGTAGGGAATAAAGGAACATAGGGTGAATTAGGGGAAGATAATGGGACAAGACCAAGAGGGGATAATGGAACATAGGATGGACTAGTAGAGATTAATGGGATGGGATAGAAAAATATAGCATGAATTATTAGAGGTTAATGGGATGCGATTAGGAGGGAATAATGGAACATAGGGTGAATTAGGAGTTTCCTAGGGTTTGACTATAGTACGTAAAATGGAAACTTGAGGTGTGTAGCAATGATGAAAGAGTTATAGGATGAAACATGGACACAAATGGTATAACATAAAATGGATAAAGGAACATAGGGTGGAACATAGGGTGAAATAATAGACGGTACAATAAGATGGGAGTAGAATGGGATAATGAAAAATTGGATGAAATTGTAGATATTAGTGGGATGGGCTAGGAGGGGATCATGAAAAATAGGGTGAACTATTAAATGTTAATGGGATGGGATTAGGAAGGAATAAAGGAACATAAAGTGAATTAGGAGAAGATAATGGGACATGATCAAAAAGAGGTAATGGAACATAAATGAACTACTAGAGATTAATTGGATGAGCTAGGATTGGATAATAAAACAAATTTAAGGTGAACTATTAAAGGTTAATGGGATATAATTAGGAGGGAATATTAGACCATAAAGTGAATTAGGTGGTGTCTAAGGTTTGAATGTAGGACATGAAGTGGGAACTTGAGGTGTGTAGTAATAATGTATATTAGATTTGGTCAATAATGAGCAGAAGGAAAGGTTTCTTGTAAGGATATGTGTATAATATGAAATATGGAGGAAGGTGGTATAATATATAAGGTGTTAAAGATTGGGATATGTGATATAAAATGGTTAAAATATGCATGATTATAGGAATGGAAGAATGAGATGGACGTTGAATGGTAAATATAATTTGGATCTCACAAGACCAATCAACATTTGCATTTCTCAACATATTTTTAGATAAATGTATACAAAAAATTATGAAAACTAGTTAACATTGTCTTACAATGCTGTTAATGAATAAAGGTTACTTAAGTGAAAGTTGTTTGAGAACATTAATAGCAAGGTGTGGAGATTGAAGGTCCACCAACAAACTGTTTGACATCTAAATCATGTTATGAGACAATCATTCAAATAATCTTCAATCACTCACATACAATAATTATTTCTTTAATACTAGTTGCATACCTATGGACTCAACGTTGAAAGCAAATAAGGGTCTACAATAGCGGTGCATGTATCATGAACACTCTGACACTAAATTTTCATCATATTGATTTTACTAATTTAGTTATTCTTACAATTCAAAATAGAATTTAATAAACAAAATTAAATGAACTTTCTCAATTTTACCTGAGTATCAATGTTGTATGTTTCATTCAGTAATGCATCTGTCATAACTATCTACTCTACAACTGATGTAGAGTGTGTAGCTGCATCTCAAGCACTATGATAATCATACGTGTAAAGGACACCACAAGAGTAACAATGGTGGGATGGAACTCTAGGCCTAGAAGTCTCATCCACATCGGGCTCTTCTATAGGCCTCACACACTATACAATGCTCTGAGTGAGCGCACTAATCGACTTCAGTGTGTCTGCCTCAGCATTGTCCTTCACAAAAAAAGGAACGAAGGCATTTTCCACCATGGGTTTGGCCAAGGGTCTTGGTGTTAACTCTGGATTATGTTGTGCACCCGGTCTATCATGTGTGGAGCCCTCACCTCTACCCTGAAAGTCTAAAATGTCAAAATAATTTGACACCTTATTGAGGAAAAAGTCACAATAGAGTTTCCTTAAAAAATAATGTGGTACCTCATGGTTATTGCTTGGATGTTGGTCAAAAACCATCCACCATTGCTCCCAAAAATTATTTTTTATTAATTCATGGTGGCACCAATGGATGGGGAACCTCCTGCATGCATGCGATAAAGGTGTGTTGGTTCTTGGGTCAATAAATAGGGAACACAAGTCAAATTTTCTATTTTTCTCTTTTTTCACATCTATATATGACATACCACTAGCATAAAATTGTCTTAATTCATTCCTCTTATTCGACCAAAAATTGATTTTCTCACTCATTTCTCCTACATATGATACAATTGACTTCAACAATTCGACAATGCCTCTCCTATAAGGGTGGATTTCAACATGCTTAGTTAATCTTCCAATCAATTGTTCAATCTCTCTTTTATTTTTTTCAATTTGATTTAAGATATTTTCTTGTGTTCCTTGAGGATGCCTACAATGTGATGGAGGTGTTTGAGGTTTTTCTTGTTCGAGAGGCTCTTCATGAGGGTGTGATTGTGAATTCTCAATGTTTCAAGGTGGAGATTCATTCCTTGAGAATCAGAACAAATTTTTATTTAAAAAAGCTATTTCAATCTACATTCTAATTCAAATTTAAAATAAAAATAATAAAAATACATACCTCTTCACATTCTTCAACCTCTTTGATGTCTTGGCAGCATCCTCGCGAAGAATTGCAAGCTAAGAGTGCAAAAAATGGAAGAGATTTGGTGAGTGTGAGTTGCAAAGATGAAAAACCCCAAACCAAGTTGTGGGTTGAGCAAAAAATAACGTTTGAAGGCTATATTTTATATTTACCTTTTTCATTTGGTGAGTGCCAAATTTGGCACATGCCAGATGGTCAAGCCATTTTGCACACGTCAAATTTGGCATGCGCCAAATGGTTTGAGCATTTGGCATGCGCCAAATGGTTTGAGCTTTTGGCATGTGCCAAATGGTTTGAGCATTTGGCATGCGCCAAATGCTTTGACCATTTGGCATGCACATAATGGTCTATTTTGGTGTTTTTTTTCAATTTGGCATATTTTTGTGTCACATATTTGTGCACACACTCAGCGACATTATTCTTATACCTTGTAATAACTTTACATGCGATATAGCTATAAATGTCAACCTTGTTCTTTCTTTTGTCATATGTTAACAATAGTTAAGAAATTAAGGTTTACATATAATGATTTAGTTATTAGGTTGACCCAAATGTGTGGCGTAGTTGGTTGAGGGATTTGGGTTCATCCCATGTAGGTCTTGAGATCAATTTTTCCCCCTAGATCATAAATGGTTAGGGTTTTGTCAGGTGTGGTCTTATCCCCTAGAGGAGTAGTCTCACCTCAACTCACCTCCTCTTCCCCCAAAACTTGACAAAAAGTAAGCCTAGGGAAGGATGTTTGAATTTGCTAGACTGAATTGTAGATCTAAGCACCATACGACAAGGATTATGGATACCTTTGAGTTATCAAAACAATAATAATTTAGTTATAAGGTTAGTTAGTTGGGCGAGAAGTTATTCCCATTATAGGAGAATATTGGCTTTAATGATTATAATGAAAAATTCCTCTTTAATTTTGTTTGTAATGCAAATCTTTAATATTACTTTTACATTTTTGCTGCTCTACTTTGGTATCAGAGCAATAATCAAATATGTGTTTGTGAGGAAAGAAACCATGGATCCTCCTTTAGAGAAGATTGAATATCAATGAAAGAATGAAGAATATTATTTGAATCAAATTAATGCATATAAAGTTGGTAAGAGAAATGGTATACAATTTTGATTTTAAAATGACATTTTTTTTGGCAGTATAATGTAATCTCAGTAAAATTATGATATCTCATTCATTTCTTAGTCAAAAGGAGGACTAATGCTTTAATAGGAAAGAATAATTTCAAATGTTTCTATAGTGATAAAATATGACACATTCTAGTGAATTGCATTCAACTTGTTGGAGATATTATTGATGGTAAGTTAAGATATATAATGCTTTAATTGCTATTGAAACTAAGGGAGAAAGATGTAATATTATAATGTGTGATAAAGAATCTCCTCACAATGACATTGAAGAAGTATATCTTATTTAAGAATTAAATAGGTGGAATTAGAGGTTGGAGGCATCAGAGGTAGGAGGATCTTCATCATCTCCAGCTAGCTTCTCACTTAGAGATGATGCCTTGGATGAGAATAATTTTTTTTTTTTATCTCTAGTCCCTTCAAGAGCAAGAGGGGGCATGCAATGATTTGTTGGTTTGTGAATAGTTGAATCCATAAACTGAGTATGGATAGTTGAGCATTGTTGGTGACTTTCTTCTGAATAATGAACTATGTCTTGATTCATAGGTAAGCATTGGATAATCAAAACATTTTCTCAGACATGAAGAGTTTGGGTTGGTTTTCATAAAAAGTTGGATAATAAAAATATTTTCCTAAATAAAGGATTTTGGGTTGATGTTGATGTAGATTTGGATAATCAGGACATTTTCCTAGAAAAAGGAGTTTAGGTTGATGCCGATGCAATATTTTTGTTTTATTTTTTTGTAATGTAAACTTTAAGGGGGTTATCCCCTAGAGGACTAGTCTCACTTCAGCTCACCTCCTCCTCCCCCAAAATTTGACAAAAAGTAAGCCTAGGGCAAGGGTGGTTGAGTTCGCTAGGATGAGTCATAGATCTAAGTGTCATACCACAAGGATTGGGGATACCTCTGAGTTATCAAAATAAATAATAATTTAGTTACAAGGTTAGTTAGTTGGGTGGGAAGTTATTCTCGTTATAGGAGAATATTTTTTTTAATGATTAGACTGAAAAATTCCTCTTTAATTTTGTTTGCAATGTAAATATTTAATATTGATTTTATGTTTTTGCTTCTCTACTTTGGTATTGGAGCAATAATCATCTATGCATTTGAGGAAAAAAGCATGGATCCTCCTTTAGAGAAGATTGAATATCAATGGAAGAATAAAGAATATTATTTGAATCAAATTGATGCATAGAAAGTTGGTAAGAGCAATGGTATATAGTTTTGATTTTAAAATGACATTTTTTTATGGTAGTATAATGCAATCTCAATAAAATTGTGACATCTCATTCATTTCTTAGTCAAAAGGAGGACTAATGCTTCAATAGGAAAGAATAATTTTAAATGTTTCTATTGTAATAAAAAAGGACACATTCTAGTGAATTGCATTGAATGTGCTAGAGATATTATTGATGGTAAGTTAAAATATATAATGCTTTAATTTCTACTAGAACTAAGGGAGAAAGATTTAGTATCATAATGTGTGATAACTTGAATCTCCTCACAATGACATTGAATAAGTATATCTTCTCTAAGAATTAAATAGGTGGAATCAGAGGTTGGAGGCATCAGAGGTAGGAGGATCTTCATCATCTCAAACTAGCTTCTTGCTCAGAGATGATGCCTTACATGAGAAGAATATTTTTTTTATCCCTATTCCCTTTAGGAGCAAGAGGGGGCATCCATTGATTTGTTGTTTTGTGGATAGTTGAATCCACAAATTGGTTGTTAGAACAAAAAAATTGGCATCAAATTTTCACCAGTCCTTGCCACCTAAGTATGACCATTTAATTTTACACCATGAGCACCATCCCTCAAAAACCATAATTTTTGCCTAATAAGTCTAGAATTACCGTAATAATAATCTCCCTAAACTAGTTCTACTAAAATATTATTCAAAAATCACCTTTCCCATAACTTCTACCTTAACACATACATCCCCTTAAGTCCATCACTAGAAACACATTTCGGTGAGACAATGATATTTCAAGGAGAGCTACACTACAATCTCTTTGATAAGCCAATAAAAAAAGCCAACACAAAATGTCGAGGAGACTACCACACATCAAATAGACATATTCTAAAGTCTCTCCGATAGCCTAAAAAAGGGATATTTCAAGGACACTTGAGTTTTTTGAAGGGAAAATATATCTTGTCTCTTCGATAAACTAAAAAGTAAGCACATTGAAGAAATCTTAATATTTTAAATATGCTAAATTATTTTGGCATTCAAGAAATAGAAAAACATCTCTCGGACATTATGCAATAATTAATGGGCAGCTTTCAAATCCAACACTTGGATAACAGAGTGACAATTTTGAAGAGACATTGGACTATTAGAATGAGTAATGTATAAGTCCCTTTGACACTCCAAAAATAGTCAAAAATAAAATATCGAAGAGACAAGCTTATATCGAGAGGACATTGATAAAAGTCTCCTTGATCACTCTGATAACGAGAGAAGAAATGAAAAGAACACGAAAAAGTAACATTGAGGTTATGTTTTCAAGAAGACCACTGGATATCGAAGAGAAGTAATAACATGTCTCTTTGAAACTCTGAAATAAAGAATAAAGGAAAGAAACATCGAAGAGAGAAGCTCATGTTGAGGAGGCACAAATAGAAGTCTCTCTAAAACTTCGATAAAAAAATAAGATTCTTTTTTGAAGGGACATTGACATATCAAAGGGAGATGGTTGTAAGTCTCTTCAAAATTCTAATAACGAAGAAGGAAGATTTCAGAATATAAGAAAATTAGTAAATATAGTAATACCTAGTGTTGGTCTCCTACAATGATCTAATAACTAAGCCTTTACAATTGTGATTCATAGATTGGACATCTAACCTAAATGGTTATCTCAATCATCATGAAGGTGCATTTAACTTGTCAACCCAGGGACATGAACTTGAAATGGGTCAACACAGTATGTGCACTAAGGATCCAAAGTAGCCATATTCATCCTGCAACTAAGAAAGACACAATACTGAAAGTAAATTGCTTGGAAAGAAATGAAATAAGTGTTGAGAATCAACCAATGACTATACTAAGCTGAAATGCATGAAAAAAATAAAAATCTAAGTGAACAAATAGGAAACTACTCTGTCTGCTTTGGCTATAGGAAAAGTCATAGAATGAAATTCTAGTAGCTGCAGGAGTAGTTAGTGCCAGATGCTTAACTAATTACTGAAAATAAAGCAATGACTAAGCTAAAGGATGGAATGCTTACCAAGTGGGCCCCCTTGAATGAGTATTCCTTAAGAAAAATGTAAACTCAGATGCACGAACTTATAACTTCATTTTATTCATTGGAAAACAATAGTACAATGGAACAACATAACTGTATTGCTTGAAAAACTAGGAATGCGAGTACATGATAATATTAAGCAACCTCCTTTGAAGGAGCATCCAAGTCTTATTTATAGGAAGAAAATCTACTAACTAATCACCTAGAAAGGTGGTCAACTCCAATAGATTAGGAGGATGCCACTTTAGGGAAAGCATAGAAAGTGGAGAGGTGGTTACACATGCACGAAATCTGGTCATGCTTGTTTGCCTTAACGCAGATTTAGCACAATAGTAATGCATATATTAGCTCAATAGAGAATTAAAACCATTTATGAGGCAGTTACAATTTTGTTTTGAATGAGGAATCTCCTGCTGCCGAGAGTCTTCCATCCATTGACCTTCGAGTGATCACCTTGTTGACTGTTATGGTGAATGACCAACTGGCAGAATCTTCTTCAATTTTGTAGGTTGCTAATTATATCTACAAAACAATATTTGTATGCACAACAATTGCATATCCATAACTATCTTAAAGTATCATTAATTAATCCACATGTAAAATCAACACAGATAGTTCATATAGCATGTCAATGTCATTAAAGATCACAAAATTGAGGTTAGGACCAATGTCTATGGTTTTGTGGAAATATTATAAAGAGGTCAACATCCAAGTATCAAAGTCTATGACAACAATAGAAAATGGACAGTAAAATTCTCTCAAAATTGAGTCATAAACTAGACTCATCACTCCCCCCAACCTAAGACTTTGTTGCTCCTCTAGCAGAAGAAGGATTGTTCCTTTTCTTTGTTAATGCCCTAAAGTTTGCAACTACAAGTTGTCCTACATTAGTTTCTGTAGTTTCCAAATTATGGTCCCAATAGAACCCTTGTTGTTTGTCTAATCTACTCCATCTTTATCTCTCTGAAGCTATATCATACTAGTAATGTCTAAAATTTGGTATAGGCCATTATAGGATAGGTGGTTGAAAAGTTAGTGGGAGCCAAAATTGTCTCTTTTCCCTTCCAATCTGTATATGTCTATCAACTCTCTTAAGTGTTGCAACATAGTTCTGTATAGAGTGAGGCTCAACTTGTTTTAACTCATTAGTTAGGTTGTTCCACCTTTGTGATATGTATCCCATCACAGATTCCCCTTTGGTTTTTGCTTCCTCCTCATACTCTTTATAAACTAATTCTCTCTTAGACAAGATCTTGCTACCATAGCTTGGTCTAATTCTGTGCCAATCCATGAAAATGTCCCTTGGATTTCTAGATTCAACCCTGATAGACAAGGGAGTGCTAAATTCTATTTGCGTATATGTCCTAAACTGTTGTCCCCAACTAATCTCATTATGTATCCAAGAAATGAATGCCCTTAATTGGACATCTCCAACATACAACAGTGGATTCCAATCATAGTCTTGGGTCACAACATAATTATGCAAATAGAATTCAAACAATAAATTCTCCATTTCAGGAGGAGCAATCCGATAAGCATTGAAAAATTCAAGAGGAGTCTCAATGGAAGAATTCAAACTTGAAATAATCCTTTCCAGTTTAAAAGAAAGATGCTTCTCCTTCAAATATAGGGCATAGACTCTTGGAGGAGTCCTACACTCTAATATCTAAGGTACTAGAGCTGCCATATTATCCACTCTCTCCTTTAAAGCATCAATTTTTGCATTCTTATCTTCAATTTCTTCATCTCTCTTTTGAATTTCCTTCATCCTACATTTCTCCTCTTTCCATTCTTCTTCCCTCTATATCTCTTTCCATAAATTCATAGCTACCATGTGTATTGAAAAATTAGAGCGCCTATGTATTCCTACCATAATTTTTCCTAGCACTGTTGTTTGCTCTTCTTGTGGCTCTTGCTATAGGGATCCTATTTTTTCAACCAATTCTGGCTGCAGGGGTGTTGATTGTTCTCCCAGCTCTGGCTACAGGGCCTCTTCTTCTTGCTCTTGCTACATGAAATATTGCTTCTACTCTTGCTTCAGGAGTTCCTGATTCTCCTCAAACTCTTGGCTCTCAACTTGTTCAGTGATGGTAGCAAGGTCTACAAATGTTACATTTGTTGCTTCCTCAAATGTTTCTCTTTCCTCGACATTCACCTGCCCCATTGGGGCCTTTGTGTCCACTTTTGATGTTTCTCTAGTCCTAGGGCTTTCCTACGGAGACACACCATAGGCTGGACCGGCTTGTCTCAATTTTCTAGGAGGTCTCTCATGTTCTTCTTTGGCTACAGGAAGAAAAATGTTAGCCTTCCATTTTTTAGAGCTTGGCACTTTATTTCCTGTAGTTTTCTTTTTAGTTTTATCCTTCCTTATTTCTGCCTCTTTCTTTTGTGCCCTAGTTTGAATCAGTATGCCAAGAGGAACATCATCATCAAATTTTGAAAAGGAAGTTTCTTTGTCTGAATGCTTTTCCTCAGAAGAGCTAATCTCTATGGTTTGTTCAGTTGCAGGAGGGTTTGCACTAGGGTCTGCACTAGAAGTTGAGGCACTAGGAGTAGCTTCAACCATGCTCAATCTTCTGCTAGCTCTATGAGGTTGAGGAAAAACCCTAGGTTGCAATTTTTTTGGTCTAATTTGATCAATATTTAAGAATTCTTCCCAAGTCATATCAGACACATCATGTAGAGACTGTTCAACTAACAATTTTATTAGACAATGGTGGGAAATGAAATTATCCCTACCTTTTTGGGTCTTGGCTGCCATGATTGAGAGAATGTGGTATAACACATTTGGAACATTCATTCTTCTCCCTTGCCTCATATGATTCAGAAGTTTGAAGTGCACAAAATGTAGGTTCGATTGACAAACTTCGCAGGTAATGTACTTTACAACATGGACAACTACTTGATTCCATGGCTCGGGAAGAGAGGTTATTTTTTCACCTAGTTTTTCGACACTCAATGGAGGGTCACCAGGTTTTGGAAATTCAGCCCTATCTGACCTGGTGTCTTTGGAAGAAGGGTAATTTTCACTGTTGGCAGGCAACCCTGTAACTTCTGCAATTATTTCTTTAGTAGCCATTACTTCTAACCCTTTTA
Source organism: Sequoia sempervirens (assembly GCA_007258455.2). Lineage (NCBI taxonomy): Eukaryota > Viridiplantae > Streptophyta > Pinopsida > Cupressales > Cupressaceae > Sequoia > Sequoia sempervirens. Next base: position 169,469,054 of record VDFB02168118.1, read on the forward strand.
CCGCAGCCTTTCCTTTAGACAGTGTCTAGGAAAATTCCAACGCAACATCTTCATTAAAACCATTCAGCTTCAGGAAATAATCTAACCACCCACAATCTATAAACTCGATTAGGCTAGGTGCATCCTGCAGTAATGTGTCATGAACTGTGGGTTTATTTTGAATTAACCCACCTTCCATTGTTCAACTATCTGTAAATAAACAATCACTATGAAAGGTTTCTCTTCCTACAATCTTCATCTGAAAGCTACACTTCTCCTTCCTGCAACACTACAAATTTTTTAACGCCAGTATCATCTAAATTTTATCTTTTTTTTTTACTTAAGATTATGACAGGAGCAATAAAGGCAGTAAAGGAGTAATAAATGAAGGCTATGGTCGAGAAAAATGATAGTGGTTGATATCACCTGACACATGCGAGTCATCATCTCACTCAGAATTCAAATTGGCCTAATTTAAACTTTGCTGACGTGAACCAATATGGATAGACACGTGGACATAGTATTCACACTCCCCCCCCCCCGCAACCTAAATTTGAGCATGTGTCCTCACATGCGTGATAATTATGATAATTGACAAGGTAGGGCATAATGACATGCTATGGAGAATGTCTATATTAATTTAGAACAATTAAATGATTGTACTAAAAAACAATTAAGAGATAACAACCTGATGCACACGTACCTGGATTCTTGGAAGATATATTACAAAGATTATGGAGAAAGTATCGATCACCTTTTAAGAGGTTAGTTGAGAAATTAATGAAAATGAAGTGGAATGGAGCGAAGTGATGATGGAATGAAGTGAAATTATGAAGGTGTGATGAAAGAGAGAGAAAGGTGGAGATGGATGGGCGGATGGGTGAAGAAGTGGACCCCCAAAAAAGTGGAAGTTTTTATTCTGACATGTTACATACCTTAGTTAGCCAGTAGGAGGGACGCTATGTCCACTTCCTTCAGCTACAAGAAGTTCGGGTGTTGCATGCTGAGTGAATTGCTATAATAATTCCTCCTTAGAAGTTGTCTTGTGATACAATCTGAGGCAATGACCATTGAAAAGTAGCCTAAATTTGACAGGGTCAATGGTGGTGAGTTGACCAACACCATTGGAGAATACTTCAACAACCTCATATGGTCCTATCCACCTTGTCTACAATTTTCTTGCATTATCTTGATACCTTGAGTTGTAGAGTAGGGCCCAATCTCCTAGTTGGAATTTCTTGTCATTAATGAACTTGTCATGCCACTTTATTCTATGATTTTGCACTACCTCTTTATGATGCAAGGTTTCCTTCCTCATTTCATCCAATGCATTGAGCTACAATATTTTGTCTCTTTGTGCTTCATAGATATCCATCCCAAAGTCTATTGTAGTTCTAAGAGTCTTATGTTCAAATTCAATGGGAATCATAACTATATTTCCATACAACAACTCAAAAGGAGTGAAACCTATTGTTGTTTTCTAGGTTATCCTATATGCCCAAATAGCTTCTGGTAGCCTATTTTCCCAATCCTTCTTATGAAAAACCACTATTATGGTTAGAATTGCTTCAATTTCCCTATTAGTCAGCTCAACTGGGCCATTGGCTTGAGGGTGATAAGGAGTGGAATTCTTGTGACTTATGTTGTACTCATTGACCAGTGTTGCAATAAGGGTTGATGTGAATTGAGCCCCTTGATCAGTCACTATCTCTGTTGGAACCCCATACTATGTGAAAATATCGTCATAAAGAAATTCAAAAACCTTATTATCTTTTGCATGCTTCATGACCTTAGCTTCTACCCACTTAGTTACATAATCAATCCATACTAAGATATAGGATTTACCATTTGATGAAGGATCAATGTGTCCTACAAAGTCCAATCCCCACTTGTCAAATGGAGTGATTACTACCTAAGGGTAAAGGGGAATCTCATCAGATTTGGTTGGCCAGCCCATCATTTGGAATCTATCACACTTTCTCATATATCTCCATGCATCCTTGTGGAGTGTTGGCTAGTAGTATCATGTATTTAGAATCTTCATCGCTTTCCTCTTGGATGCAAAATGTCCTCCAAATGGTTCATTGTGGCATGCATAAAAAATATCATATGTATCATCTTCCCTCACACATCTCCTCATGACATGGTCTGGTCCAGTGTAAAAAAACATCTTGCAATCCGTGAAAAAAGAAATGATTTTTCAATGAGAACCCTTCTCTCTTTTGAAGAGAAGTGAGGAGGAACTCTCCCTGTGACTAGATAGTTAGCTATGTCAGCATACTAGGGTGTTTGCACACTAATGGAAAATAACTGCTCATCAGGGAAAGATCCATCTATGACCTGATTATCTTCTAATATAGTCAACCTTGAAAGAAAGTCTGCAACAACATTGGACTTCCTTGGTTTATCTACAATGGTTATGTCAATTCCTACATCAACAATAGCTATCTTGCTAACCTACTTGATATCAGAGGTTTATTCATGAGATACCTAATGGCTGTATGATCCATGTGCACAAAGATTTCGTAGCCTATTATATAGT
>VDFB02168118.1:169471674-169847622 GCA_007258455.2 Sequoia sempervirens
TAACATTATTTTGATTATCTTCATAATGCTCTTATTGTCGGATTCAACCTGCCCATTTTCTTTGGGATGATATGGTGAAGCATATGAGATTGTTATACCATATGATTCATAGAACCCTCTAAATTTGTCAGATCTAAAACACATGCCATTGTCTATTATCAGCCTTACAGGAACTCCAAATCTAGTGATAATGTTTTCTAATAGGAAATTTATCACAACCTTGCTAGTAGCCTATTTTTTTGGTATAACTTCTATCCACTTTGTAAAGTAATCAGTGGATACTAGGATCCACTTATTCCCACCATTAGATTTTTCTGTAATCTCACCTATAAAATTGATTCCCCATTGATGGAATGGGGCCTCCACTTGTATAGGTCTTAGTGGCAATGCTCCTTGATATTTCATCTTTCCAAAGAATTTTTGGCATGCTTCACACTTTCTTACATAGATGTAGGCATCATTAAAGACTCTGGGCCAACAGTAACCTATCCTTAGTATCTTGTGCACAAAATTCTTTGCTAAAAGTTTCATCCACAAACACCATCATGCATTTCTTTCTTAACATGTTTTGCTTGAGTTTCATCCAAGAACAATAACAACACAGCATCCCAATTTTTCCAGTACAAATCTCCATCCATGAAGACATATCTTGATGCATGAAGTTTTAATGTTCTTCTCTGGTTGTAATTCAATCCTTCTAGGAATTTCATATGTTTAAGGTAATAGGCAATGTTAGTGTACCATTGTGTGTTTTCTATGCTTGACACCCAATTTTCTTCCCCTTCCATGATGCAAATCTATGCATCTTCCATATTGGACCCCAGTCATCAACTTTGTTAGCCCCTTCCCTCTTACTAATTAAGTGATCTGGATATTGATGTTAAATTCTTAGATACAGTTAATCCAATGACAACTTCTTCCAGTTACCTTTCTTTGTACAAAAACATCTTTTACTACAACATTTGGCACATAAGCAATGACTTATGCTCCTACTATGTAAGGCTTGAATGCCTTAATTGCTTTTACTATGGTGTAAGCTTGTTTCTCAGTAATGTCAAATGAATACTTCAATTCAGCCCCTTGTAATGATTTACCGAAGAATGAAATATGTTGTTCATATCCATCATTGTTCTTTTGTAACATTACGGCTGCTATTTTGCGGAATGATGCAAAAGAAAATATCTAGAAGGGTTTTTCAAACTATGGGAATTTTAATACAAGTGCTTCTTTGATATATTTTTTGATTGAAACAAAGGAATCAATGGCTTCTTCCATCAAGTCAATCTTTGCACCCCTTTTTAGCATCTTTGAGATTGGTTCTACAATCTCTACAAAATTTGAGATAAATTGCCGAACAAAGTTAATTTGTCCAAAGAAAGACTAGATGGATTTCAAAGTCTTTGGGATGGGGATTTTTTCAATGGCTTCCACTCATTCTAGATCAATTTTTACTCCATCCTTTGAAACAATATTTGCCAATAATTTACCTTCTATGATAGCAAAGTGATATTTCTTCGAATTTAGAGAAATACCATACTCTAACGCTCTGATGAAAATTTTCTCTAGATGTGCACAATGATCTTTTTCCTTGTAATATGTTGTCAGATCATCCCGATATACCATCATTATAGCATTAATCAAGTCAGCAAAGGCCACATCCATAGCCCTTTGAAATGTCACTCTAGCATTGGTGAGACCAAAAGGCATTCTCACATACACATATGTACCCCAGGGCATAGTAAAAGCATTTTTGTATTGCTTAGACTCCTTGACCTTCACCTAGTTATATCCTAAGAATCCATACATCATAAAAAATAACTCACAGCTAGTGACTCTCTGCAGCATTGCCTCCATATTTGGAAGTGGATAATTGTCTTTGAGTGATGCCATATTCAAATTTTTGAAATCTACAAATAACCATATATCCATATTTTTCTTTCTCACAGGTGTTAGGTTTGATACCCAAAGGGAATTTCTGATTGGTTTGATTATGCCTCCATCTCTTAACTTCATAAGTTCCTCCTGAATTTTTGGTGCCAATGTAGGATTTATGGGTCACTGATTTTGTCTAAATGGCTTAGCATCAGGTCTTAACAGAATTTCATGTTGAAAGATATCTTCTCTATATGCTTTCAGGTCATCATATGACCTATAAAAAAAAAATTTATACTTAAGCATTTCTCTAACTTTGGGACTGATCCTTTTTCCAATGTATACTTTCTTAGCAACAAGTTCTGTTCCAAAATTAATCTCTTCAACATCTTCATCTTTAACAGGTGTAGGCTTTAGATTGAATCTATCATGTCCATCGAATACTCTTTCTAATACCACAAGTCCTTTCAGGATTTTGTCTATCTTAATATGTACTACTTCTTTCCCAACGATGATTTTGTTTTCCATCTACTTTCTCTACAAAGGCATTGAAGTCTATCTCCTGAGATTCATATTGATCAATACAATGGAGGAACTTGATTAGATCCTTGTCATCATTGAATACCTTCCAATTATATATGTTATATGGGATAGAAGGCCTTTTCTTGACTTTGACTTTTATGATTCCTGCTAATGTAATATCATCTCGTTTAAGAGCCATATTAGCCAAGAAATATGCCATTATGTTCTTGTTATCACCTAGAAATGCTCCCTATGCACAGTGATGGAGACTGAGCTTTCTAGTGAAACATGGGATCATTTCAAGGCTGTGGGTCACCTAGAAATTGAAATGAACCTTCGGAGAAGGCCGACTTCCTTTGGGTATCACCTAAACTAACGATTCAGTAAAGGGAAAAGGGAGAAGGAGTACATGAATGAAACTAAACTATGGTGATACACCGAGTTGATGATAAATCATGAAAAGAAAACAAGATGAACATACACTGAGAAGCTAATAGTTAGTATTTTACTTATTTAGCATGACCCCTTTAGACTTATGCACTATTCTTAAAAGGCTTGCTCTACATACACATCTTAAGAAGGAAAGATGAATTCACAACTTTAAGGTATGAACACAGATTTTATAAAAACACAGTTGAGAACTTGCATAATCTAAAAGAAATACAGAACTGAGAGTAATACAAACATTAACACTAGCTTTCGAGGTAAACTCTATGTTTTATTCCAGATTCTTAGTTGAGCTACAAAGCATACATCAGAAGAGAGAGGATTGTCAAAAATCACTAACTCCCCAAAATGCACAGTCTAAACTATTTACAAAAAGGAAAAAAATGCCTTATATACAAAAAAGATCCCAGCCCCTTAGGGCTTACAAAAATATCTCCCTTCGGGATAAATCTCCATCAGATCTTTTGATGAAATTAATGCTATACTCCTGTGTGTCTTTGTTGTCCATTTCGGTCAAGAGTCCTTCCCCAAAGAAGCCTTTAGATCTTTTTTAGCTACCAAATGCATTTACTTCTGGTTCTCGTGTCCTCCTTGAACCTCTTCGGCCGAGCGACCTTGAATGCTCCTGAGCTTAGAACAGATACACGTTGCTTTCCAACTTGTTGATCTTCTTCTCCCTGGTCAGACCGCCATGGCTCACCTTTAGCTCCTTTTGATTGATCGAGCATACTCCACGTAGATTCTTCGGGCAGTTAAAAACTCCTCTGTAGAATCGCATATCGGTGAGACACTAATCGTGTCTCCTCGATGTGATTATACCTTACTGCGATCATCAGCATAGCTTGAAACTATCGATGAGAGTTCATAGCGAGCCCAAATGTCATACCGATATCGCCTCTATGGTCACCAAGACAATCACTCTCGGGAAGACCCTTTGGCGATATCGCTTCATTCCTCAAGGGCTTATTTCCTTTTGGTGAGACTCCATAGTCGCCAGGACCTTTCCCCGAAAGCACAACCTTATCCTGAACCCATTCCAATTTGGCAAGACCTTTGTTCATCGATAGGACCACATGGCGAGAGCGTCAACTCTCAGCGAGCTCGAACCATTCTTCAGCAAGCTAGGATCCCTTCGGGGTGACACTACTTAGTTGCTGAGACTTTATACAGAAGGAAAAACATTCAACAAGCTCCTCATCATCGGCGAGACTCCTGCTAAAGGAAAAACACATATCGAGACCCCCTTTATCTTTCAACGAGACCACCTCTATTCGCTGAGACATTACGGTGATTCCTCCATCCTTCGCCAAAACCATCATCTCCTGCCAAGGCTTCTTCATCTGTCAACAAGACACCCTAGTGTCGGTGAGAGATCGAAAGTAAAACGCTACCTCGAGACCCCTCATTCTATCGGTGAGACATAATGCCTTCGCCAGGACATCATGCCGAAAGAAAAACTACCTCAATGAGCTTTCCTCATCCTCTATTGGCAAGAGTTTATTGATGTCACCCTGAACGCACTCCATGCTACCGAGCTCTACATTTCTTTCGGCGTGATACTAGCAAGTCGAGAAGACTCTATAGCGACGTCCATGAATTATACCAATACTCGCCTCCATCGCTGAGACCACACCATGTCGGCAAGACATTACCTCGATGGCTGGAAACTACACCGATGTCAAATATGTCAGGGAGACCTCCTACATTTGGAAAGACATTCTGGCAAAGACACCAACCTTTTCCAAGAGCCCATCCTTTCGGGAAGACATCTTGCCAAAGGAAAACTTTAAGTCAAGAGCTCCCCGGTGAACTACCGTCGGTGTGACCTCTTGCATTTGGCAAGACCTTTTGTCGAAGATGCCTCCCCTCACCGAGACTCACCCTTCTTGTTGGGGATACATGACCACATCGGTAAGACCTTTTTCCGAGGGCACAACCCTATACCGAATGCATCATCCCCTCGGCAAAAGACTTGTTATCGGGGAGACTCCTTCCAAGCTTCATTACTATCACCGAAACATCGGCCTATCGACCAGACATTCACCTGAGATGATTTTATTTCCCCGACACGACCATTTCCTCTGGATGATGCCTTCATTCAGTGAGAGCCCTTTTAGTCAGCAAGACATTCTAAAGGTCTTGGCGACTCTCTCCTTAGAGGATTTTCATGTTGAACTTGAACAAGGCAGGCTTCTCAATTGAGTTCCCTGTGACCTAGCATCAGATTCGTGACTTTTTCCCTTATGTGAATGTTCCATTTGGCCCTCGTCGAACCTCTGTCACATGTCTTATCCTGCCTGATTGAGCCCGCAAGTAAAAATTGGGCAACAGTTCTTAGATCTTTCTATCTAGTCTATTGAGAATGCATCAAATAGTTCAATGGTATCCCAAATGGCATTCCTGTATTGTTTAGTATTTTATTCTTTGATAAGTACTTTTCCCTAACTTGAGAGATGATTAGTGCAAAATCTTCATATACTACCAACAACTTAATCCCATATCTTGTAGCAATGTTCAAGCCTAACAACAATGCTTCATATTCAGCTATATTATTGGTACATTCAAATGTTAACAAGAATGAGTACTTAAATGTCTTTCCAAAACGTAAAATAAATACTATCTTAGCTTCGTTTCCATTTTTACTGCATGCCCCATTGAAGTATATTTATCATACACCCTTATCATCAAGTTGAGCTTCTCTGTCAATAAACTCTATTTTCTACAATTCAAGTTGTAACTTTTCAATCCTGAAGTTTCCAAGATCCACGTCACAAAAGCAAGTAATCTGGTTGGGTTCAAAATGCTCTATAACATGTGTTGATCTAGGTTCCCTATACAACTTGACTTCTTTCCCATTTACTGGTATGGTAGCATATGATAGGTCTAGTTGGATATTTCCTCCTACTACAACAATCCACTGTCTGGATAATATGATACCATAATAGGGAGATGTATCCACTACAGTAATATTAGTCCTATAAGTTGCATCATGGTATGTTGCCAACTTCAGTTCTACATCCCAGATGACTCCAACAACTGGGATAGACCTATTATCCATTGCGTAGATTTTCCCATATGTAGTGTTCACCCATAAGCCTAGATCTTTTATAATTGCCATTGGCATGATGTTGATTATTGCCCTAGAGTCAATCATTTAGTTTTTTACCAGCTTGTTGTTGATCAATAGTGTGGTGTAAAATGAGTCCACTTGAGAGGGATTTTTTGTTAAGGTATCACCAAGATACACTTCCAATATCAAATGAGGGAGCAATTACCCCTTGCTATTTTTCTCTATTCTGGTAGCTTTCTTATCCTCAATTTGAGTTTTACATCATCCTTTACTTTCTCCAATTTAATTTTTGTGGTTTCTTTTGGTATATTTTTCTAAAAAAAATCTTTATCCCCTCTCTTTTGGTCACTTGATGTGTTTTCTTTGTACTTATGTTCTTTTATAAATAAACCTCTAGGTGTTCCTTGCTCTACATCCATAGGTCTTCTCCTCAAGTTGTAACAACCACTTTTGGCCCTTGTCACAATAGTCATTGTAAGGGCCCTCTTTTCTTCTTCAATGGGTGTCTTTAACTTGAACTATGGTGTGGTGTTACAAACATAAATAGTCTCTTCTTCATCATCCTCATGATCATAGAAAACCTCTTGGTGGCCCATGTTGACATTGTATCTCTGGTTACTAACATCATACTCGAAGCCTTCTTCAAAAGATGAGTATTCATCATCAATTTGATGATATCTCCACCCTATCATATTTATGGTATGATCATCTTTTTCCTACTCATGATACCATTCATTCTCTTGTATGGTTTTGGCTACTATGTAATATTCTAGCGCATGTGGCATGTTGCATGCCAAAAACCATGGACCATTATCCACCACATGTATTCCATGTTTCTTCAAAGGCTCGGGATTTCCTTATTAAAAATTTTCCTATGATTACTTTCCACCAGTCTACCATCCTTCCAGTTGGTGTGATAAGGCATGCCATGTAGTCTTGGTATTTCATTTCTATATTGGTTTTCCTACCTATTTTGGTAGCTATTAAGATTTTGTGTAATTGTGATGTTATCTCTCTTGTTGATCATGCCCATAGCTTTTCTATTATTCTCAATATTTGTAGTAGCTTTCTGGGCTTCTACGAGGCTATTAGGGAATATGTTCCTGAGTTCATATTGAGTTTTAGGGTCAAATGATTTTAGATAAATAGACAAAGCCATAGAATTTATGGGAATCGATCCAGGTGGTATTTTGTGGTACACTTTGGAAAATATTTGGTTGAAATAAAAAATAGATTCATTTTTATGTTTTTGGATGCTCATTAATTCATGTATGGAAAAATCTAGGGTGCATTGATTTCCATATTGTTCTCTTAATTGATTCTTGAAATCTATTGAGGAAGTAATTGAAGCATTAGGAAAGTTGTTAAACCCATCCCTAGCCTCTTCAACCAAAGACATCATGAATAGCCTCATGAGAAAATCTTCATATTCTATGCCAAAGTCATCTACAAATGCATTGAAATTCCTTATGTGTTGTTCAGTTGTGACAACATTGTTTCTAGAAAGTTTCAAGTTTGCACTTCTTAAATCATTGTTGACTAGATATGGGCATACCAGGTGTCTGGTTAGGTCCAGTTGTTTGTATCTATTCACATTTGGGGGTCCTTATAAATAGGGGTTTTGGTTAGGTTGGTTGGGTTGGTACTGGGGTCCTAAATGATGAGGCATGTATTGTTGTGCATTTTTGTAATGGTTTATATTTCCTTGGATATTTTGAGGTACCTAGTGTTGGTGGGATGGGACATATTATTGGACATGAGGTGGGTAGGCGTTGGTTGCAGAATGGAAGATATTCTGTGGTTGTGAAGTCTATGTTGGGATATTATGTTGCACATAATTGGTGCTAATTGGATTTCCTACTACATGTAAAGCCATCTTTGAAGCCTTTGAAACACCTATATTTTGTTGTGATCCTTGGAAGTTACTTGTGTTGGCATACCCTCCCTATCTATGGGGTGGTATATATTTTGAGTTGCTAGTTGTACTTTGAGATTCTACCTCTAGTAACTCTTGCTTTGCTCATTCCTCTTCTATCTTGAGTTTGGCTAACTGAGTCTATTCGCGTATATTTTGAATGTTTTGTAGTATCTCCTCAATAGTTTGTGTGTCTTTTTGTGGGCTATCCCGAGTTTCTATAGATATCATTTGTTCTATTAGTTGGCCTTGAATTTTTTCATCGTGTTGAAGTGTTGTCCTATAATCATATTTTTCTTGGTTTCATATTCTTTTGGATTCCCATTGTGTTGAAATCTCATTCATCTTCTAAGGATCAGTCTCAAAGTAGTGAATACTATGATCCCTTGATGAACACCCTTTGTCACTTTAGAATTCTGATCCATGTAGAGGGATAAAATTGTTATGTGTAATGAGTGGTTGTTTTGTTGTATCTTGTTGATCATTATTGTTGTTGGTTTGTGTAACCTTTGGTTTAATTGATGTTGTTCCACCCCTAGCAGTAGTAACTTTTGCGGGAGTTGATCCCTTTTTTTCTGTCCATTTACCTTCATTCTTATTTGGACTTCCTTTATGAAGAGATCTTATGCCATCCATTTTAGGTGATATGGTAATTCTTTGATGTCTCAGATCTAGTATTTATGATCTAATATTCAATTTGTCAGTTAGACACTAATCTTAGAGATTTGACAGAGTCACTACCTACCCTTTCAAAAGTAGGAAAATGAGATTGGTTTTAAGGTCCATATGCAACTGTTATTGGTTTATTCCAGTGGAGTCTCCTTATTCAAGTATATGAAGGTGAAATTAAATGTGGATTTCAGGTTTGAAAATGTGATCTAAAAGTCTAATGATTCTATGAGGCAGGATGGTTTGCTACTAGCTTTTCTCAAGTTTGTCCCCAACAGATTCGCCAATCTATTAGGTCTCAAAAATGTAGGTTGTAAATCCTAAGAGGATGTTAGGATCTATGATCAGACTTACAACATTTTTGGGCTAAAAAATGAAGTTAACCTATGTGGTTGATAACTCCCTGTACTTCAAGCTCTGCTAAACCTAGGAAAGTGAACCTTGATAACTAATGCAGATTTAAAAGCTATGTGACTTAGTTTAACTTAGGGATCTATTCACAGTGGCATGAAATGTGGAATAGATGAAAATTTAATACCTCTGCCTACTCCTAGTGCTGAAATTTGAATGTATGAATAAGTTTTATGAGATTTTGTAATGTATTGGGTATGACCAGTGCCTAATTATATTGGATTAATAGAGTCAATATTTTTATGATGTATGTGTCCTATTTGTAGATATAGTTCAAACTTTTTAGCACTTTTATAAGTTTATGGCTGGCATAAACATGCAAGGATGTAATTATCGGGTTCTTCTTATTGATCCAAATGACCTTTTCTAGATTACTATGATTAATTAAGAGAATTTAATCCTTATTTGAAGGAACCAATTAACTAAATCATGCAAGAACAACAAATGTGCCCTGATAAATTGAATAAATAATTGATACACCAATTTAAATAATGAGGAAACATCAACCTTGGAGACAACCAAATAATATTTATCAATGAATTCAACAAACAATTGACACCAGAATTTGAATACCATTTTAATTCTTCTTCTCCATTTATATTACTTCAAAAGATAGTACATTGTATATTAGAAGTCTTCTCTGCTATGAAATACTTATGCGAATATTGTTGCTACTCTAATGATGATCCTAATCTAATATATTTTTCAAACTATCTTTGGTTTCCCTTATATATATGGGAAGCTACAAGCTTCAGGCCTTTATAAAAAAGTGTGTTGTTTCTTAACTAAAATAATAACAACTGTATTAGACATAAACAAGAAAAATGAGAAGTCCACAATAATCTATGATGCACCATGATTCGTTAGTCTTCATCAGGTACCCATGATCATTGAAGATCTGTTCAAGGTCCATACTCCATGATAAGGCATCAAATACTTATGAGACTTTGATGACCCCTATTCCTCACTTTGTTTGAGTGATAAACAAATTAACTTTAGATAGGTGCTCGATATATCTTTTTCTAGCATAGGTATCAACATTGCTAATGATATCTTTCATGGCATATTTGAGAGTAAAAATATGCTCTAATTGTATATGTGCCTTCTCCATTACTCTTTCTTCATCATTGATTTTATCAAGGGCCACTAGTAAATATTTAGCGATTTCATTCTTCCATACATCTTTTTCCTTTAGCCCCCCTTCATCATCGAAGAAATTTGGTAAATCCATACTCAAACTGGTTGAAATCACTAAGTTCTTGCGTCAGTATGGTGTGGAAATGGTCATGCATCTTCATTAATTTTTTCTACTCGTGACACACATGTTCACCAATATTCCCTTTGGCTTTTATTTTTTCTTTTCTCTTTCATTCTACCGTGTAATCTATTATGTTCTATGTAGGCTATGAACATCTTGCTATGGATCACCCAAACCATATCAATTTTCTTGAGCACTTTGTCAAACCTCTTCCTTATCAACTCTCAAGCCATTTCTAATTTAGTAGTCTTTAATTCCTTTCTTAATTCCTCATGTTTATGTTGAACCATTTCATACTTTTGCTTCTAGTATGTATTCTTAGACATAGCTTCAAGTAATTTTCTTTCATAGTCTACCAATGGAGAATAAAGGCCAAAGGAGGAAGGCATTAACTTATCTCTGTAGTTAATCACCTCTTGTTTTAATCTCTTATTTTTAGAAGCAATCACCTTGTTATCTCTTATCAATTTTTCAATCTAAGCCTCGGTGAATTTAGCAACATTGACATTCAATTCAGTTGTCTAAATAAGATTTGTACCTCCCACTCATTGCATTAAAAGATGGCCAAAGACTTCATTGGGGTTATCAATAAGTGTGGGCCTCTTCCCTGGTGGGTATAGAGTCCAAATCTGTAGAGTAGCATTATTGGGATTATATCCTGAGCCGGTATAAATCTTGTCACTAGCTTCATCTATCAGCTGCAAGGTTTTATTTTCCCTCCTCATGAAACTATCAAAAACTATATTTGAATTGATATCCCATCCCAGAAGAAGCATGACCCAACCTCGTGTAATAGATCTCATCCTCTTTCAGGTGTGATATTTTTCATTTCCTTTTCAACTTCCTCTTGTAATTCTTTTAGGGAATCAACTTCTTGCTCAAGGCTAATTTATTTCATTCTTTCTCTTATCATTTTCCTTTTGTATTCATAAATGAATGACTTAAACTCTGTGGTTTGAACAAATGCATCATCTAAAATGAATTCTTGACTTGCATAGTGTCTCACATCACCATAGAGTTTATCTTAGGCTTCAAATGAGATTATACTCATTTCTAGTGGTAATTCATATTGTGGGATAGTAGGAGTAGTTACTTGTGTGACCTCATCTTCCTCTTCAATGTCATCTTCAATTGTAATGGGAGTGTCTACTGAGAAGCTAACATCCAGAGTGGGTTGTGGTGATGAATGACTTAAAGCCACTATATTTTCAGCTTGTTTCCTAGAACAAGCCTCTCTTCTTTTCTTGAAGGCTATGAGAGGTACATCCTTAGTCAATTCTTCTTCATGCAGGATTAATTGTTCAACTCTTTTGATAAGGTCTTGTATTTCATGAAAAACTTCTGTATAAGTGGATTATGGTTTTTTCCTCCATGCCTCTGCCATCATTACCCTGTTGTATCCAACCTTTCTTATTGCTACTTGAGATTCATCACAATTTCTAATTACATCATCTACAAAGTGTGAACCTAAGAATTTTACCCTACTCTAATGTGCAAAATAACTAAAAATGCGAATGATAAAAGACTAAGGACACTTCAAGATTAGCCTAAAGAGTGATAAAACAAGATGCAAATGATTATACCTTCATTGTTGTTGGAGACTCCTTGGTTGGCCCTTAATTTGGATGACTTTGTGTGCTCCTTAGATGACTTCTTGAGTGACTAAATGCAAGATCAACTTATGCAAAAAGATTAAAATGGATGGCTAGATGATAGTGAATGATTGAGAATGCAAATTGGCAGCATGTAGTTATAAAATGGCTAAGTGTTCTAAATGCCCTTGAGAAGGGGGTATTTATAGGAGAACTTGAATTCTCTAGAGAATTCAATGGTTGAGATTGATCCAACAAGGTCAAGATGAAGGGCTATGGTGGGCTGAGAACTCACAAGCCCTCACATCTTGACATGTGGAATGTGAGATGGCTAAGGGTGAGATGATGTGTAAGTGATGTGGAAGGGAGGTACATGATGTGGAGGAAGGACAAGTACCTTCCAAGTACATTGGGAGATGGGAAGAATCTTGGGTGAATAAAAGTGAATTTTAAATTCACAATGATTGGAAGAATCTAGTGGATAAGACAAGGTTCCCAAAAGGTGGGAATTTGTCACATGTGACTTGATGTGACAAGTCAAAGGTTCTAGAAGATGCATGGGAAAAAGGAGATGCTAGAAGGAATAAAATGTGAATTAAAAATTCACATGGGGAAGAGGAGCCTAGGGTGAATAAAAGGAATTAAAATTCCTTGGGGAGGTTGACCAAGGTACTAATTAGGTTTGACTAATCAGTAATTAGAGGATAATTAGGGGTTAATTAGGATTAAAAGCCAACTTGCAAAAGTTGGAGGATGTGACACATCCTAATCAAGGATTAGGCATGTGCACATCCTTAATGAAGAGATTAGGAAATGGATTAGGATTAGATGAAAATGACATGTGAGGAATTAAATAAATGTAATATTTATTTAATTTATTTGATGAAAAGAGGATTAAGGAGGGTAAGGTATTTAATTATTAATTAAATACCTTAGGGATTTGGCAGAATTAAAGATATTAATTAAATAATAGTAATATTACTTAATTAACTCGAATAAGAGGATGTTTAGATGAAAAGTGATAAATTTGGATAAATTAAGTGTCCAAATTTGGATGTCTACACAAAGAACTCATGCTCATACTTTTCAACTTCTATGTCATTTTGGCACTGCGAATGAAATGTTCAGGATCAAAAATTTCCCTCTTATTTCCTTGTGGAAAACCATAATAGTATAGCTTGCTACCAACAGAATCATATCCCTTTTTAGAAACAATAGTAAAATCACCAGAACACAAGGTCGAAGGCATGAGAGATTTCCTTCCATAAACTTTGAGATGCATGTAATCCACATAAGCCAATTTCCTCACTATTTCTAAATGAGCAATCATGTTAGGAACTGCTTTAGGTAGGAGAAATGGAGCTCCTGCAAATCCATACACTCTAATCATAGTGCAATCCTAATAGGTGTACCAATCTCACTAGTTGTGTTTTACCTTTCCTTTTAGGTTTTTCTCCTTGGGTCTAAGGATTCTCTGTATCTCAGGGGACAAATTATAATCACAATGATGACCAAACAATTTGTATAAGGGATTCACAAGGTGTTCTTAAAAGTACAAGTAATGAGACCTCTCACATATACTATCTCAAATTGTAGTCCACATTTGTACCAGACTTATGTTCCCATGTTCATCCAAGTCTTTAATTCTCAATTCTTCTCCCCAAATCCCTATGGATTCTCCTTCATACAAGATCATATGCATAAGAAAAGAATATTGTCTGAAATTAATTGCATCACTATTGTTCTTTATGGAATCAAGTGATGTGTTTATAACCTCTGCCAGGTATTTTCATATTTGAAAGGTCTAGCATCTTGGTTCTAAACATATATAGCTAAGACAATAGGAGCTATAGCCATCTCGGTAGGAACATCTATTCCCAAAAAATTTCCAACCAAGTAATATGTATATTGATAATATTCTTCAAAGAAATCTACAGAAAAAGGAGGTTGTTTATTGCTAGAGAATCTTCTGAGCTAACTCCCTCTGTCCCAAGGTCTATGCAAAGGAAATTTCCATCTTTTGTAACTCATTTCCATAGTGCAAAATTCTTCCAAAAGATCTCTAATTCTCAATGGAATTTTCATAGATGTATAAAATTGAAAAACCATAGCAATGTAATCTCTGGTAATTGGGAGAAAGTGTGAGCCGTCATGTGAATGAATCATCCTCATTTTGGGGTTATACATTTTGGCCAATACCTTGATTAATTCCACATTGATAAACACATTTGACACAACGAGCTTTCCTAGATTCATATTCCATGGGTTTGACACAGGCTTATGCCTATACTTCTTTCTATAATGGTATATGAATATGTCATATCCTTGCTATGGAGTCAATACATCTCCTATATTCTTGCGTTTATATTTTAATTTCTCGGTTGAAGGATTTAACAGGGTTGTTCGTCTGGACTTTGGTCCCCAACTAGGACATTGTTCAATTAAATCTTGGTTTAGCAATCTTGTCTCTATTTTTTGTCTTTTACTTTGGGTTTCTCTGATGTTCCTTCCATGTTTTTAAAACCCTATCTCTACTACAATTTAAATAAACTTCGATAAAATATTCAGCTAAGTCTTGAATACTTACTTGAACAATTGTCACCTTCTTTGAGCTTCTCACTATCGCTCGATCCCACGTCCTCCAATTTTCAGGTTCAATTCATTAAAACTTTGAGATCTTACGAGCAAGATATTTTAATATTTGGCACACTTCTATCCACTTTGGTTCATAAATGTTGTTCCTTGCAAATTTATAATCAATGGTTGCATTAATGTTTGTTGTCTCTTCGAAGGATTCACCCGTCATGTTAGCCAGGTGAGAAATACTTTTTTGTAGTGTTCAAGAGACTTTAGTTACACTCTCACCAATATCTTGTTCTCCCTTCGACATGCTTGTGCCATTCTTTCCTTTTTGGAGTTTCGAAGAGACATGTGATTACTTCTCTTCGATATCTTATGGTCTTTCTAAAAACTTTATCCCAGGTGATGAGTCTAGTTTATGACTCAATTTTGATAGAATTTTATTGTCTATTTTCTATTTTTTTCATAGACTTTGATACTTGGATGCTTACATTTTCATAATATTTACTCAAAACCATAGACATTGGGCCTAACCTCATTTTTGTGATCTTTAATGACATTGGCATGCTATATGAACTATTTGTGTTGATTTTACATGTGGATTAATGAATTCTACTTTAAGATAGGTATGGATATATAATTGTTTTGTGTACTAATATTGTTTTGCAGATATAATTAGCAGCCTACAAAATTGAAGAAGATTCTTCCAGCTGGTCATTCGCCATAATGGTCAACAAGATGATCACTTGAAGGTCAATGGAGGGAAGACTCTCGACAGTAGGAGATTCCTCATTCAAATAAAAATTGTAACTACCTCGTAAATGGTCTTAATCATTTGTTGAGCGAATATAGGTGTTGTTGTTGTGCTAAATTTGTGTTAAGGAAAACATGCATGACCAGATTTCACACATGTGTAACAACATCTCCACTTTCTATGCTTTCCCTAAAGTGGCATCCTCCTAATCTATTGGAGGTGGCCTCCTTGCTAGGTGATTAGTTAGTAGTTTTTCTTCTTATACACAAGAATCAGATGCTCCTTCAAAGGAGGTTGCTTAATCTGATGATGTACTCGCATTCTTATTTTTTCAACCAATACAGTTATGTTGCTCCATTGTACTGTTGTTTTCCAATGAATAAAATGAAGTTATAAGTTCATGCATATGAATTTACATTTGTCTTAAGGAATACTCATCCAAGGGGGCCCACTTGGTGAGCATTCCATCATTTAGCTTAGTCATTGCTTTTTGTTCAATAATTAGTTAAGAATTTGGCACTGACTGTTCCTGCAGCCACTAGAATTTCAATATGTGATTGTTCCTCTGGCCAAAGCAGATAGAGTAGTTTCTTGTTTGTTTGCTCAAATTTTCATTTTTGTCATGCATTTCAGCTTAGTATATTCATTAGTTGATGCTCAACGCTTATGTTTTTTCTTTCCAAGCAATTTAATTTCAGTATTATGTCTTTCTTAGTTGTAAGATGAATATGGATACTTTGAATCCTTAGTGCACATACTGTGCTCACCCATTTCAAGTTCACATCCCTAGGTTGACAAGTTAAATGCATCTTCATGATGATTGAGATAGCTATTCAAGTTAGATTTCCAATATCTTAATCACAGCTATAAGGGCTTAGTTATTAGATCATTGTAGGAGGCCAACATTTTTTGGCATCATTGCCGTGGATGGTGTCAAACTAGGGAGCTCTTTGGAGTCATTAATAATTTTTATTGTTGTAGTATTTATGAAAGTTTGTTCTTTTTATACCCCTCATTTAGGAAAGTAATGATCCACCATTATTTTTCCAATTCTTTGTGTGAGCTAGCTGATATCCACTTGATAACATATGCATAGAGGAAGGTGGAGAGATGCTCATGGGAGATTCCTTCCTAATAATCCTGATCCATTCCAGCTAGTTGAGTATTAGAACCTACCAAGAGAAGTAGAAGAAGATCCACACCCCTTTGTTGATGCATTTCTTGATCTGACCAGTTCTAAAATTTCCTTTGAAGACCAAAATCAACTTGAAAATCCCTTTACTTTGAAACTACACCAAGCAGGCATGGGTGATGCAAATAGAAACGGACCTAACCAACCAAATTTTCTTTTCCCCATTGCTCATCAGAATGAAGTTGGAAACCTCAAAAATATCTTTGCTTCAATCCTTCCTAAGTACTATAGACTTGTCACAGAAGATCCTGATACTTTCTTGTTCGAGTTTGACATACTCTGCAGGAGTTACAACTATACCACTGATGCCCATAGGCTTAAGCTATTTCCTACCACCCTAAAAGAAGTTGAATTAAGATGGTTCATGAGCCTAGGCAGAAATACTCTACAGACTTGGGAGAACATGAAGAAAAATTTCCTTGAGAAATACAAGGAGTATTGCAGGGGCAGTGACATGAGAGGGGATGACATTTTTAGGATGCAACAAAAGGAAGATGAGAGCCTGGAGGATTACATTGCAAGGTTTTTGTTTTGTCTAAAGAAATATCCACACCATACACTCAATGAAGAATCACAAAAGCTGATTTTCCTAAGAGGGATTAACAGTAGTTGCACTGATGCCTTGGACCTAATGGGAGCAGGAGATATTTCTCAAATTCCTTGGGAGGATATCAAGAAGATATGTCAGAACTACTCTAGGGAATCTTCAAAGAAAGGGAGAGCTTACCGATATTCTATGGGTAAGTCATCTACCAGTGGATTTTCAAGAATGGAGATTACTCACTTGTTGTCATACTTCAAGCAAAACATTATAAACAATTTGGCTACTCGGTTGGATACACTTCAGGCCAAAAAGAAACAGGAGGAGGCAGAGGCAATGTTGTCAAAGTATTTCCCTCATTGCAGACAAAAGAAGAAGGATTGTAGATGCAAGATGGTAGCTAATATTGAAAGTAAGCAGATTCCACCTGAGCTCAAGCCAATCCAGGTTGAAGAAGATCAATCCTACTATGTTGCACAAAGGTGGCCATGGACTCCAAGACAAGGTATGCCACTAGATACACTCTCTTTTGTTGGGCCATATTTTAATTCTTATTCATGTGGTAACCAATGGAAGCCCCCATATCCATCCAATTATGGAGGATATCCACCACAGCCTTGGAGTAACCCTCGAAATACCCAGCCTAATCACCAAAACTCTCCACCCTAGTGGCAGCAACCTCAGGGGAATTGGTAGCAATTCTAAGGAAACTGGCAGCCACTTCCATAAAATTGGCAATAAAAAAATCAATGGAAGGGAGGAAAAGAATGGTCAAACGAAACAAATAGCTACATACAACCACCTTCTAATCCCCAACAACCTACTATAATTCCTCCTCCTACTAGCTCAAGTTCAAATACACCTAAGCCTACTTAGCTGTTAGCTCAGCCCACACCCAACCCAAATAACAAACCATAGTAATAGCCAATATACTCCGCTGATCCAAATCAATTCCTTGCATATGTTGTGAGTGTAAGTGACATCCACTTGCATTCAGGAACTACTTTTCTAGCTCCTTCCACACCCATTATCAGTGAGTGTCTTTTGGAAGAAGAGGAGCCTTTGAATACCCCCATTCAACCAAGTGTACCTAAGAATCTTGAACCAGCCCCAATCAAGCAAACTAAACAAGAACCTCCATTTCCCAAGAGATTGGAAACTGTGAAACAAAAGGAAGAGAAGGAGGACACAAATTTTGACATTTTAGATCATTTGCAGCATCTATGTGTCCAGACACCTCTATTTCAAGCCATAAAAGATGCTCTAATCTATAGAAATGCAATCAAGGAAGCATGCCTTAAGAAGCTAGGTAGGAAGAAGAAAGACCCCACTACGGTTCATGTGGTGGGACAACTAGCTGACATCATGCTTGGGAGAGTGATTGTTCCCAAATATAATGATCCAGGGAGCCCTGTGGCAGGAGTTGTCATAAATGAGGTCCAAATAAGAAATGCTCTGATTGATTTTGGAGTAGCAATAAATGTAATTACCAAGGATACTATTGTTCCTATAGCACACACACCCCGTTCGGAACGAGGACCCTCTCTTTCTACTTTGTCGGGTCACTTTTGTCGCTACCTTGTTTTGTGTGCCCCATGTTTTTGTGTCTTAAATGGTCAATGAGTCTTAAAGGAGTCATCTTGAGTGGACCATGTTCTAATACCCTCAAATTTTCAAGGCTTTAGGCCTTTGCAGAACACCCATAGTTTCCTGCCTTTATACTTTAAGGCTCACGTCCTTCGAACAACATGGCTCCACCCTTCCCGGCTGCTCCATGCAGAATTCCTTAGCTCCCTGGCCGTTTGAAATAGCCTCCACCTAAATCTCTCCCACCCCATGGGATCCACATCACCTTTAGCCATTTTCATTGCTAACCACCCGAATGGCTAACCTTTGACTGTCGTACACTCGGTCAACTCCACCACTCCCCCTATTTTTTTTAAATAACTGCCCATTCACCAACTCTGAACGCCACTGTACCAACATTTATGAGATGTATTAAATGAAGGAAATTCTATAAATAGCTCACTTCGAGCTGTCATTTTCACCTACAAATGTTCAGAGGAGTTGTCAGAGCTTATTGCAAATGTCGCCTTCACACCCATCGAGCTCCATTGCAACTTCGTGACCTTCGCTACTTGTTCACATGTCCATCTTCATCAGGTCTCACAGGTTGGTTTTCTTCCATGAGCCTTACTTCGAGTTTTCTTTACTTTCACAAAAGTTGTTAAATTTGGGTGAAAGAAAACTTAGAAACCAGCTAACACACACCTCAATGGTCAAAACACACCTCTTAGAATTTTAAAACTTCTTAAAAATCACCAATGGGATATGCACAGAACTTGAGGTCCCCACAGCCATTATTGAGCCAGGGTGTTCATGCCCTATAGGCCTATAGTGTCGCCACCGCCATCACCTTTCCTTCAAACATTCAAACTTTGTGAAATGGTAGACACCCTCATCAGGCCCACCCTCATGGGAGGCCCCCTCAACTTGGTCATCTTGAACTTAGATAAAATTCATGAGCTTAAAACTGGAATCCTTTGATCCATTTGGGTCTGATAGCACGAGCCTCCACCAAAAAAATTCCCTTCAACTTCATCATTCCAAAAGACCATTTGACACCGCCTTTCTGACACGTGCACCCCCCCCATTGACTGCTGACCAAACCTAGCACACCAAACACCTAAGGTCCCAACCCATTACAAAGTTCTCCTGGAAAGCTATCGTCTGTGGGTTGCCGCCCCGGCTTCGCCATCTAAAACGACTTCCACAACCCATCCCTCTGCCTATTAGGTTCCACCATCCGCTTTTTCGCCCAATCTTAAACAAAGTAATCTATGCTATGTGGTTCATTTAATGTGGACCTCCACTAGTATTTCACCACCGCATGAACAGTTACTCAAAATGAAAAAACCTTAACATTCACCCAACCGGCGGGTCTTGACTCCTCCATTGTCATTTGATTCCCCTTTGCACCAAAATGACAAGCCCTTAGCTATTTGTGGGCCTCTTCCTGTGGACTTCTGTCCACAAACTACAGTAGTGACTTTTTCATTCCAAATGACCTCGGGTGACTATCCTCCCACTCTGTGGAGCTAGCAATTCCAATCTCCACCTGAGCTAAAGTGAAAATGACCAAGTCTTAAGCCACAATTGGGCCACACCTCACGAGGGGATGTTTGCAGACTTTTTTCTTACCTCCTCCATGCCAAACACCCAAGGACCTCTGTCGACCCACTACACAGGGCCCGACCCTATTGTTTCCTCCTGACTGTTCGATAATGAACAAGGAAATGCTAAATCCATCCACAAACCTGATAATCCAGGATTCCTCTACCGAACCTCCGTCTGGCCTTCTCTGTTCTAAATGGCCAATCTCCAACACCCTCCCACACCTTCTGGCATGCAATCCTTTTAAATGAATCAATCTTCAATGATAGAATGATGTCATCCCCTGAACCCCCGAGGCCCATATGGTAGAACGCCACTTGCAGGCCACTACCTTGCCAAAGCCGTTTCAAATGGTGGAGCCTCAAACAACCAAGTTACTCTCTACACCCGCATGCTTAAAAAATGAACTGAACACCTCCAAATATTTGAGATGATTTAGACCCAGGTGCCTAAATGGCCTGACCTCCATGGTTGACCCCACTTCATAACCAAATTTTGGTGCAGAAAAAACCATGCGGGCCATCATGCCCTGATTGCCATCCCTTTTGTAGTTGCCTTCAGAATGGACACCATCCCAAGGAAGTTTGCACCCCTAGGCCCACATTATTATAACTTCCTCAAGTGAAAGGCCAATGTCGATCTAAAAGAGATGTTAGGACCTTTAAATGATGAATTATCTAATCTAATGTTGTTTTGTAGGATTTTGGCTAACTTTCGTCGTCTTCCTATGCTTGAATGTGTTTATTGCTCTCTCACCCACAAGATATACGGAACCAGGTGCAGGACCTTTAGAGCCGGTCGTGGAAAAGGAAAAAGGAAAGAAGTCAGCTAAGGTGCCCAAAGAAAAAGAAGATAAATACCAAATGAAATACAAGTTCCAAAGGGAACCTCTCAGCTCCAAGGTCACAATAGATTGGAGGGAGATATCAGATAATAATTTGGGATATGTTGATATCGATGAATTCAAGCAAAGGGTCTGAATCAACCCCATGACAGAAAATGCTAGGAAAATTAGAAGTAGTGGGTAGGCTAAGGTTGTTGATTTCCCACTTGCTCTCATCACTCCCAAGCTTGTGATGGCCTGCATGCAGGCAGATCAAGAAGAGACTAGCAGAATTGTAGACAAAGATGGGAATATATTGGCTGAGTTTTCTGCCAAATCAATGTGGAAAAATTTCCATATACCTACCTTCAGTGAGATGGAGGAAACATCCAAGAGCACGCCAAGGAGATGTGGGATGCCGATCCCCTCAAATGTAAGAAACTTATCAATCAACACTTGCTAAAGGATAAGAGGGGCAACGCAAACAAAGTGCCCCAAGAACTTTTCAAAAGTGACTTTTATGAGGATTGCCATGACTTGGTAACCCTGCTAAGTAGAGTTATGGGCCTTCCAACTACAACCTTGTTTCAGGAGTGGATGTTATACTTCATGGAAGAAATCCTCCGAGCTGAAGAAAAATTCTACTCGATAGGGATGATTAGTAATTGCTTGCATGAACAGTTTGTGGCGGTAAAGAGGAATTCCTAGTTCTACATGACATCATACTTGGTCTATCTATTGGCTAACCGAATGCAATATAGAGGCCTATTTGTGGCTCCAAGCTAGACCCCAGGGAGGGAACTAAAGGTGTATGATAAATCATTATAGACTGAAACCTCCTTTAGAGAAATGTCGGTGTGACGTTCTGATTGTCTGGCCGACTAGCAGTTTATTTTATCCAATTTTAAATAGGTTGCTGTGACCCTGAAGAAGTCTTGCCGAAAGGTTTACTATGGAATTTATCGCTATAGCAAGGTGTGTTCATTGTGACCTCATAGTGCTCAGGAGAGCTATGGCCGAAAGGCCATTCATTCGTTTATCGGCGTAACTCTTAGCGACTGTGATCTTCGATGAAGCTTATGGTTCTCGCTAAGATGTCTCAGTGAAGTGTTGTTCTCTTGCTGACAGCATATGAATTGATGTCCTTGGGGTAACTTATTATGGCTCGGTGAGAAGTCACTGCGAAATGAAATGTTATGCCGACTGTGTTTTATCAGAGAGACTTAGCTAAAGGAAGAGACTTCGGTAAGATGTCCTACCGAAGTGGATATGTCTTAGCGACTAAGAGTTAAGTTGGAATCTTCGGTATATCTTAATGAACTCAGAGAAAGGTATTAGCGATAGAAGAAAGCTATGCCGACAGGGACTACTTGGGAGTTATCGATATAACTCTTAGACTTCGTTATGAAGTCTGAGCAATAAGCTATTGTCTTGCCGATAGCCGATGGCTATCGGGGTAACTCTTGGCAAATAGTTAGTCATAGGTGAAACATAGATAAATCAATAAGTTCTCTCAGCGATGGACAAATTTTTTGGCAACAGGTGAATATTTTGAAGTAGCATATGAAGATCGGTATGAACTCTTGGTGATAGGAGTAAGTCTTGCCGACTTCTACTTGGTGCTCGGTAGGCTTGGCGACTTCGGTGTAACTTTAGTGTTTCGCTATGACCTTTTAGTGAAAGTGATAAGTCAAAGTGACTACAGAGACTCTTGGTGACATTGGTACAAGTTCAATGTGGCATTGGCGAGACACAGTTAGTGTCTCACCAAGATGCCAATGCAATACGAATTCTGTTGACCGTGTATGACTTCTGATGTGGCATCATGTGGACGAATCAGAAGAGTCGAATTGGAACCATTGGGAGTCTGTTCATTGTAACAGTTGTGAGAGGCATCTTGACAGTCAAGGAACGCCATAGATATAGTTGGAAATTGCAGATTTTTTGATGTTGGATAGTAGTTTGATCAACAGTGAAGTGTGAAGAATTCAAACTGTATCAGTGAAGGATTAAAAAATCTGTAAAGGTTGTAACCTGGAAGTTTTCTGTTTGAAGAATGTACATGATGAATGATGATGTATTATGACACCAGAAAGATAAGTCTAGAATTGTATGTAATTTTTGATTACTGTAATACAAAGTGATTTCTCTTGGTGTGGTGGGTTTTTCTCCCGTAAGGGTTTTCCCACGTATATCTGGTGTTCATGTGTGTTTGTCTAAATACTCTATTTCTATAATTTGTCTCATAGTGCATCTCAATTTGACTGTAATTGAAAATTTAAAAGTACTTCTGCATTCTTTCCTGAGGTATTGACGTTAGGAAAATTGTTTTCCGCATCTAGTTTTCCTTACAAGTGGTATCAGAGCCTGGCCAGTTGTGTTATCCTTGGGGGTATATTGGGTTTTTTGTGTCAATACTATTCAATGGGAGTTTTGTAGAGATTGTTATTTCTATTTACAGATTAAGATGTCTAGTTCATCTGGGAAGATCGAAATAGAGAAATTCAATGGCAGTAACTTTGAATTGTGGAAACTCAAGATGGAGGATCTCTTAGTAGATCGAGACCTTTGGCTTGCTGTGTCTGGAACTAAACCTACAGGCATGAAGCAAGAAGAATGGGACCTTGCAGATAGGAAAGTCAAGGGGCTGATAAGGCTCTATTTGGTAGACTCAGTTCTTCTCAATGTGCATGAAGAGAAGTCTGCTTCTCTCTTGTGGAAGAGACTGGCATCTATTTATCAAGGGAAATCTTTGGTGAATAAGCTATTCCTGAGAAAGAAGCTTTACTCTTTGAGAATGTAGGAAGGAGGGTTTGTAGCTGATCATTTGAATGCATTCAACATGCTACTCGCACAATTAACATCTGTTGGTGTAAAGATTGAAGAAGAAGATCGTTGTATGCTTCTTTATGTTCTTTGCCAGACTCTTGGGATCATCTAGTGATGGCTATTGGGAGTACAATATCCAGTTTCAAAATGGAAGATATTGTTGGTTCTTTGTTGTCAGAAGAAATGAGAAGAAAATCTTCTGAGATGGCGAAGGAGGCTCTTGCTGTCAAAGGAAGGTCAAAGGAGAAAGGCAAGAAGAAGGACAAGAAGTCCAAATCAAAATCGAGGGAGATCAAAGTCTCCGGCAAAAGTCCAAGGTGAAGTGGAAGGCGGCAACCTGGTCATGTCCAAAAGGATTGTAAAGAGGAGAAGAAGAAGAAGGATCTTCCGATAATGGTTCTTCTCATAGTGATGGTGACGCCTTCATTGCAGCCTTGGCTATTCAGGCATCAGATGATGTCTGGTTGATCAATTTTGGAGCATTGTTCCACATGACATCTCACAGAGAATGGTTTACAAAGTATGAAGAATACGATGGTGGAAAGGTGTACTTGGCGAGTGATTCAACCTTGGAAATTGTTGGCCGTGGAAGAGTCAGAATCCAATTCCCTGATGGCAGAATAAAGGGGATCAATGATGTTATGCACATACCAGGTCTGGCTCAAAATTTACTTTCTGTCAGTAAGCTAAATGATATCGGAGTACAAGTCTTGTTCTCGGGAAGTGGCTGCAAGATGACTAGAGGTTCAATGGTGCTGGCTAGAGGTGCTCGAATTGGTACCCTGTACAAGCTAGATGCACAAGTTGTTCATTGTAACAGTGTCTGCAAAGTCACTAAAAGCTGCTCATGGAGGTAAAGAGGGAATTGTCCCTAATTATGTAAACTCTACGGAGTAAAACTTCCTGCAAAATATTATGCTTTGGCATCATAGGTTAGGCCACATAGGAGAAAAAGGTTTAAAACCTTGAAGAACAAAAACCTGGTTGAGGGGCTTGAAGATTGTAATCTAGAATTTGAATTATGTGAACACTGTATATATGGAAAGCAACATCATGTTTCATTTTATGACAGTCCTCATAAAACTTCTAGTTTGTTAGACTATATTCATTCGGATGTGTTTGGTCCAGTAGATGTTCCTTCTCTATCTAAATCAAGATACTATGTGTCATTCATTGATGATTATTCAAGAAGAGCATTTATATATTTTTGAAAAGTAAATCAAAAGTGTTCAGTCGATTTAAGGAGTTTAAAAATCTTGTTGAAAATCATACTGGTAAAATAATAAAATGCTTAAGGACTGATAATGGCGGTGAATTATGTTCTGATGAATTTGAAAGATATTGTAAAGACCATGGAATCAAAAGACACAAGACTACACCTTACACTCCACAACAGAATGGAGTTGCAGAAAGGTTCAATAGGACAATGATGGAGAGAGCACGAAGTATGCTTAGTAGTGCTGGTTTGGAGGAAAAGTTCTGGGCTGAAGCTACTGCTACTGCATGTTACTTGGTTAATCGGTCTCCAAACTCTGCTCTTGTTGACAAGACACCTATGGAAGTGTGGTCTGGTAAGAAGCCCTCTCTTAGACATATTAGAGTTTTTGGCTATGAAGCATATACACATGTGCTGGATGTAAAAAGATCTAAGTTTGACAACAAGGCTGTTAAGTGTATATTTATTGGCTATAGTGCTAACATCAAAGGATACAAGCTTTGGAATCCTATTACAGAGAAAGTTGTATATAGAAAAAGTGTAATCTTCTGTGAGCTTAAACCTTCCACTTTGGATCTATAGTCAGAGACAAAGTCAGAAAACAGTAAGGATGTAGCAGCAATTCCTCCTACACCAGAGAAAGAGGAATTGAAGATTCAAAACGTACCTGATACTGAGGAGAGCTCAAGTAAATCTGAAAGCTCTGAAGAAGATGAACCTCAGCCTCAGCCAGTGAGGAGGTCAACCTGAGAAAGGAAACAACCAAATAGGTATGGGTTCTCATTAATTGATTCTACTTGTGCCTATGCCTTGATTTCTAGCACTGATGAGCCTAGGACTGTAAAGGAAGCAATTAAAATGTCTGATTCAGATTCTTGGTTGGAAGCCATGGGGGAAGAAATGGCATCTTTAAATAAAAATGAAACCTGGAGTCTGGTGCCCTTGCCTAAAGGTAGAAAACCTATGGGCTGTAAATGGGTATTTAAGAAAAAGATTGGTCTGGATGGCAGTGTAGAAAAATACAAAGCACGACTGGTTGTAGAGGGTTATTCCCAGGTAGAGGGAATTGACTATGGGGAAATCTTTTCTCCTGTAGAAAATTTGACGTCCATTAGATTTCTATTGTCACTTGCAGTAGCTTATGACTTAGAGGTTGAACACATGGATGTGAAGACAATATTTCTTCATGGTGATCTTGAAGAAGAAATCTATATGTCCCAGCCTGAGCACTTTGTTGAGAAAGGTAAAGAAAAACTGGTATGCAAATTAAAGAAGTCTCTGTATGGGTTAAAGTAGTCACCTAGAATGTGGTACCAGAAATTTGATACCTATGTATTATATTTAGGCTTTGTGAGATCAAAATCTGATCACTGTGTATACTATAAAGCTGAAAGTGATCAAGTGCTTGTTATTGCTCTTTATGTTGACAATATGTTGTTCATTGGAAATAGCAAGCTAATGATTTCTGATCTTAAGTCTCAGTTGTCTGCTAAGTTCAAAATGAAGGACCTTGGTGCAGCAAGGTATATTCTAGGGATGGAGATAACCAGGGACAGGAAGAATAGAAAGCTTTGGCTCAGTCAGAGTAAGTATATAAATACTGTTCTAGAGAGATTTTGTATGGATGATTGCAAACAGTTAGTCATTCCAGTCATGTAGGGAACAAAACTATCTATTGAGGTCTGTCCAAAATCTCCTACTGAGATGGAGGACATGACCAATGTGCCCTATGCTAGTGTTGTAGGTAGTCTCATGTATGCAATGGTCTATACAAGACCAGACATTTCCCAAGCAGTGGGAGTACTTAGTCGATTTATGGCTAATCCAGGAAGAATACATTGGGATGCTGTAAAGAGGGTGTTTAGGTATTTGAAGGGAACTTCAGATTTTGCATTGTGTTACCATGGTAATTCAGTTGAATCACAAAGGACTCTCAACATTCGTGGTTATGTAGACTCTAATTGGGTAGGGGACATTGACAGCAGAAGATCCACCAGTGGATATGTTTTCATGTTAAATGGTGGTGCAGTGAGTTGGATGAGTAAGCGGTAGGCTGTAGTCGCTTTGTCCACTACAGAGGCTGAATACATGGTAGCTACTCATGCTTGTAAAGAAGTTGTATGGGTGAAACATTTTTGTTCTAATATTGGTTTTGATGTAGGGGAAATAACAATCTTATGTGACAGTCAGAGTGCCATTTTTCTAGCAAAGAATCCAACTTTCCATGCCAGGACGAAATATATTGATGTACAGTACCACTTTGTACGAGATATGGTTGAGGATGGAAAGGTCAGTTTGGAAAGAGTTGATACTCTGGAGAATGTTGCAGATGCATTGACGAAGCCGGTGAGCACAGACAAATTTAGGTGGTGTGTCAATTCAATGGGCCTTAGTGCCCATGATTTTCAGTAAAGTAATTTTTTGTGAGCTCTGGACTTCTCTGAATGATCTTCGTCAAGTGGGAGATTGTTGGAAAAAGTGTCTCAATCATTACAGACTGAAACCTCCTTTAGAGCAATGTCGGTGTGACATTCTGATTGTCTGGCTGACTAGCAGTTTATTTTATCCAATTCTGAACAGGTCGCTGTGACCCTGAAGAAGTCTTGCTGAAAGGTTTACTATGGAGTTTATCGCTGTAGCAAGGTGTGTTCATTCTGACCTCATAGCACTCGGGAGAGCTTTGGCCGAAAGTCCATTCATTCGTTTATCAATGTAACTCTTAGCGACTATGATCTTCGGTGAAGCTTATGGTTCTCGCTAAGATGTCTCAGCAAATTGTTGTTCTCTTGCCGACAGCATATGAATTGATGTCCTAGAAGTAACTTATTATGGCTCAGTGAGAAGTCACCGTGAAATCAAATGTTATGCCAACTGTGTTTTATCAAAGAGACTTAGCCTAAGGAAGAGACTTCGGTAAGATTTCCTACCAAAGTGGATATGTCTTAGCGACTAAGACTTAAGTTGGAATCTTCGGTATATCTTAATGAACTCAGAGAAAGGTATTAGCGATAGAAGAAAGCTATGCCGATAAGGGCTACTTGGGAGTTATAGATATAACTCTTAGACTTCGTTATGAAGTCTGAGCGATAAGCTATTGTCTTCCTGATAGCCAATGGCTATCGGGGTAACTCTTGGTGAACAGTTAGTCATAGGTGAAACATAGATAAATCGGTAAGTTCTCTCAGCGATGGACAAATGTTTTGGCGACAGGTGAACATTTCAGAGTAGCATATGAAGATCGATATGAACTCTTGGTGATAGGAGTAAGTCTTGTCGACTTCTACTTGGTGCTCAGTAGGCTTGGGGACTTCGGTGTAACTTTAGTGTTTCGCTATGACCTTTTAGCGAAAGCGATAAGTCAAAGCGACTACAGAGACTCTTGGTGACATCGGTATGAGTTCAATGTGGCATCGGCGAGACACAGTTAGTGTTTCACCGAGATGCCAATGCAATACGAATTATGTTGACCGTGTATGACTTCTAATGTGGCATCATGAGGACGAATCAGAAGAGCCGAATTGGAACCGTTGGGAGTCTATTCGTTGTGACGGTTCTGAGAGGCAGCTCGACAGTCAGGGAATGCCATGGATATAGTTGGAAATTGCAGATGTTTTGATGTTGGATAGTAGTTCGATCAACAGTGAAGTGTGAAGAATTCAAACTGTATTAGTGAAGGATTAAAAAATCTGTAAAGGTTGTAACCTGGAAGTTTTATGTTCGAAGAATGTACATGATGAATGCTGCTGTATAATGACACCAGAAAGATAAGTTTGGAATTGTATGTAATTTTTTATTACTGTAATACAAAGTGATTTCTCTTGGTGTGGTGGGTTTTTCTCCCATAAGGGTTTTCCCGCGTATATCTGGAGTTCATGTGTGTTTGTCTAAATACTCTGTTTCTGTAATCTGTCTCATAGTGCATCTCAATTTGACTGTAATTGAAAATTTAAAAGTACTTTTGCATTCTTTCCTGAGGTATTGACGTTAGGAAAATTGTTTTCCGCATCTAGTTTTCCTTACAGAAAGAAGGAGCTATTGAAAATGTTATTTATTTTGTTAGCAAAAAATTGCAACGAGTTCAATTCAACTATATAGTGACAAAAAAGGAAATGTTGGTGGTGATCTATGCCCTAAAAAAATTCAGACACTATATAATAGGCTACCAAATCTTTTTGCACATGGATCATACATCCATTAGGTATCTCATGAATAAACCTCTGATATCAAGTAGGTTAGCAAGATAGCTATTGTTGATGTAGGAATTGACATAACCATTGTAGATAAACCAAGGAAGTCCAATGTTGTTGCAGACTTTCTTTCAAGGTTGACTATATTAGAAGATAATCAGGTCATAGATGGATCTTTCCCTGATGAGCAGTTATTTTCCATTAGTGTGCAAACACCCTAGTATGCTGACATAGCTAACTATCTGGTCAGAGGGAGAGTTCCTCCTCACTTCTCTCCAAAAGAGAGAAGGGTTCTCATTGAAAAATCATTTCTTTTTTCACGGATTGCAAGATGTTTTTTTACACTGGACCAGACCATGTCATGAGGAGATGTGTGAGGGAAGATGATACATATGATATTTTTTATGCATGCCACAATGAACCATCTGGAGGACATTTTGCATCCAAGAGGAAAGTGATGAAGATTCTGAATACAGGATACTACTAGCCAACACTCCACAAGGATGCACGGAGATATATGAGAAAGTGTGATAGATTCCAAATGATGGGCTGGCCAACCAAATTTGATGAGATTCCCATTTACCCTCAGGTAGTAACCGCTCCATTTCACAAGTGGGGATTGGACTTTGTAGGACACATTGATCCTTCATCAAATGGTAAATCCTATATCTTAGTATGGATTGATTATGTAACTAAGTGGGTAGAAGCTAAGGTCATGAAGCATGCAAAAGATAATAATGTTTTTGAATTTCTTTATGACGATATTTTCACATAGTATCGGGTTCCAAGAGAGATAGTGACTGATCAAGGGGCTCAATTCACATCAACCCTTATTGCAACACTGGTCAATGAGTACAACATAAGTCACAGGAATTTCACTCCTTATCACCCTCAAGCCAATGGCCCAATTGAGCTGACTAATAGGGAAATTGAAGCAATTTTAACCATAATAGTGGTTTTTCATAAGAAGGATTGGGAAAATAGGCTACCAGAAGCTATTTGGGCATATAGGATAACTTGGAAAACAACAATAGGTTTCACTCCTTTTGAGTTGTTTTATGGAAATATAGTTATGATGCCCATTGAATTTGAACATAAGACTCTTAGAACTGCAATAGACTTTGGGATGGATATCTATGAAGCACAAAGAGACAAAATATTGTAGCTCAATGCATTGGATGAAATGAGGAAGGAAACCTTGCATCATAAAGAGGTAGTGCAAAATCATAGAATAAAGTGGCATGACAAGTTCATCAATGACAAGAAATTTCAGCCAGGAGATTGGGCCCTACTCTACAACTCAAGGTATCAAGATAATGCAAGAAAATTGTAGACAAGGTGGATAGGACCATATGAGGTTGTTGAAGTATTCCCCAATGGTGTTGGTCAGCTCACCACCATTGACCCTGTCAAATTTAGGCTACTTTTCAATGGTCATTGCCTCAGATTGTATCACAAGACAACTTCTAAGGAGGAATTATTATAGCAATTCACTCAGCATGCAACACCCGAACTTCCTGTAGCTGAAGGAAGTGGACATAGTGTCCCTCCTACTAGCTAACTAAGGTATGTAACATGTCAGAATAAAGACTTCCACTTTTTTGGGGGTCCACTTCTTCACCCATCTGCCCATCCATCTCCACCTTTCTCTCTCTTTCATCACACCTTCATAATTTCACTTCATTCCATCATCACTTCGCTCCATTCCACTTCACTTTCATTAATTTCTCAACTAACCTCTTAAAAGGTGATCGATACTTTCTCCATAATCTTTGTAATAGATCTTCCAAGAATCTAGGTACGTATGCATCAGGTTGTTATCTCTTAATTGTTTTTTAGTACATTCATTTAATTGTTGTAAATTAATATAGACATTCTCCATAGCATGTCATTATTCCCTACCTTGTCAATTATCATAATTATCACGCATGTGAGGACACATGCTCAAATTTAGGTTGCAGGGGGGGGAGTGTGAATACTATGTCCACGTGTCTATCCATATTGGTTCATGTCAGCAAAGTTTAAATTAGGCCAATTTGAATTTTGAGTGAGATGATGACTCACATGTGTGAGGTGATATCAACCACTATCATTTTTCTCGACCATAGCCTTCATTTATTACTCCTTTATTGCCTTTATTGCTCCTGTCATAATCTTAAGTAAAAAAAAAGATAAAATTTAGATGATACTGGCGTTCAAAATTTTGTAGTGTTGCAGGAAGGAGAAGTGTAGCTTTCAGACGAAGATTGCAGGAAGAGAAACCTTTCATAGTGATTGTTTATTTACAGATAGTTGAACAATGGAAGGTGGGTTAATTTGAAATAAACCCACAGTTCGTGACACATTACTGCAGGATGCACCTAGCCTAATCGAGTTTAGAAATTGTGGGTGGTTAGATTATTTCCTGAAGCTGAATGGTTTTAATGAAGATGTTGCGTTGGAATTTTCCTAGGCATTGTCTAAAGGAAAGGCTGCGGTAAAAGGGTTAGAAGTAATGGCTACTAAAGAAATAATTGCAGAAGTTATAGGGTTTCCTGCCAACAGTGAAAATTACCCTGCTTCCAAAGACACCAGGTCAGCTAGGGCTGAATTTCCAGAACCTAGTGACCCTCCATTGAGTGTGGAAAAACTAGGTGAAAAAATAACCTCTCTTCCTGAGCCATGGAATCAAGTACTTGTCCATGTTGTAAAGTACATTACCTGCGAAGTTTTTCAATCGAACCTACATTTTGTGCACTTCAAACTTCTGAATCATATGAGGCAAGGGAGAAGAATGAATGTTCCAAACGTGTTATACCACATTCTCTCAATCATGGCAGCCAAGACCAAAAAAGGTAGGGATAATTTCGTTTCCCACCATTGTCTAATAAAATTGTTAGTTGAAAAATCTCTACATGATGTGTCTGATATGACTTGGGAAGAATTCTTAAATATTGATCAAATTAGACCAAAAAATTTGCAACCTAGGGTTCTTCCTCAACCTCGTAGGGCTAGCAGAAGACTGAGCATGGTTGAAGCTACTCCTAGTGCCTCAACTTCTGGTGCAGGCCCTAGTGCAAACCCTCCTGCAACTGAACAAACCATAGAGATTAGCTCTTCTGAGGCAAAGCATTCAGACAAAGAAACTTCCTCTTCAAATTTTGATGATGATGTTCCTCTTGGCATACTGATTCGAACTAGGGCACAGAAGAAAGAGGCAGAAATAAGGAAGGATAAAACTAAAAAGAAAACTACAAGAAATAAAGTTCCAAGCTCTAAAAAATGGAAGGCTAACATTTTTCTTCCTGTAGCCAAAGAAGAACATGAGAGACCTCCTAGAAAATTGAGACAAGTTGGTCCAGCCTATGGTGTGTCTCCATAGGAAAGCCCTAGGACTAGAGAAACATCAAAAGAGGACACAAAGGCCCCAATGGGGTAGGTGAATGTCGATGAAAGAGAAATATTTGAGGAAGCAACAAATGTAACATTTGCAGACCTTGCTACCATCACTGAACAAGTTGAGAGCCAAGAGTTTGAGGAGAATCAGGAACTCCCGAAGCAAGAGTAGAAGCAAGAGTTCATGTAGCAAGAGCAAGAACAAGAGGCCCTGTAGCCAAAGCTGGGAGAACAATCAACACCCCTACAGCCAGAATTGGTTGAAAAAATAGGATCCCTATAGCAAGAGCCACAAGAAGAGCAAGCAATAGTGCTAGGAAAAATTATGGTAGGAATACATAGGCGCTCTGATTTTTCAATACACATGGTAGCTATGAATTTATGGAAAGAGATATAGAGGGAAGAAGAATGGAAAGAGGAGAAATGTAGGCTGAAGGAAATTCAAAAGAGAGATGAAGAAATTGAAGATAAGAATGCGGAAATTGATGCTTTAAAGGAGAGAGTGGATAATATGGCAGCTCTAGTACCTTAGATATTAGAGTGTAGGAATCCTCCAAGAGTCTATGCCCTATATTTGAAGGAGAAGCATCTTTCTTTTAAACTAGAAAGGATTATTTCAAGTTTGAATTCTTCCATTGAGACTCCTCTTGAATTTTTCAATGCTTATCGGATTGCTCCTCCTGAAATGGAGAATTTGTTGTTTGAATTTTATTTGCATAATTATGTTGTGACCCAAGACTATGATTGGAATCCACTGTTTTATGTTGGGGATGTCCAATTAAGGGCATTCATTTCTTGGATACAGAATGAGATTAGTTGGGGACAACAGTTTAGGACATATACACAAATAGAATTTAGCACTCCCTTGTCTATCAGGGTTGAATCTAGAAATCCAGGGGACATTTTCATGGATTGGCACAGAATTAGACCAAGCTATGGTAGCAAGATCTTGTCTAAGAGAGAATTAGTTTATAAAGAGTATGAGGAGGAAGCAAAAACCAAAGGGGAATTTGTGATGGGATACATATCACAAAGGTGGAACAACCTAACTAATGAGTTAAAACAAGTTGATCCTCACTCTATACAGAACTATGTTGCAACACTTAAGAGAGTTGATAGACATATACATATTGGAAGCGAAAAGAGACAATTTTGGCTCCCACTAACTTTTCAACCACCTATCCTATTATGGCCTGTACCAAATTTTAGACATTACTAGTATGATATAGCTTTAGAGAGATAGAGATGGAGTAGATTGGACAAACAACAAGGGTTCTATTGGGACCATAATTTGGAAACTACAGAAACTAATGTAGGACAACTGGTAGTTGCAAACTTTAGGGCATTAACAAAGAAAAGGAACAATCCTTCTTCTTCTACTAGAGGAGCAACAAAGTCTTAGGTTGGGGGGAGTGATGAGTCTAGTTTATGACTCAATTTTGAGAGAATTTTACTGTCCATTTTCTATTGTTGTCATAGACTTTGATACTTGGATGTTGAATTCTTTATAATATTTCCACAAAACCATAGACATTGGTCCTAACCTCAATTTTGTGATCTTTAATGACATTGACATGCTATATGAACTATCTGTGTTGATTTTACATGTGGATTAATTAATGATACTTTAAGATAGTTATGGATATGCAATTGTTGTGCATACTAATATTGTTTTGTAGATATAATTAGTAACCTACAAAATTGAAGAAGATTCTGCCAGTTGGTCATTCACCATAACAGTCAACAAGGTGATCACTTGAAGGTCAATGGACGGAAGACTCTCGGCAGCGGGAGATTCCTCATTCAAATCAAAATTGTAACTACCTCATAAATGGTCTTAATTCTCTATTGAGCTAATATAGGCATTACTATTGTGCTAAATCTGCGTTAAGGCAAACAAGCATGACCAGATTTTGTGCATGTGTAACCACCTCTCCACTTTCTATGCTTTCCCTAAAGTGGCATCCTCCTAATCTGTTGGAGTTGACCACCTTTCTAGGTGATTAGTTAGTAGCTTTTCTTCCTATAAATAAGACTTGGATGCTCCTTCAAAGGAGGTTGCTTAATATGATCATGTACTCACATTCTTAGTTTTTCAAGCAATATAGTTATGTTGCTCCATTGTACTGTTGTTTTCCAATGAATAAAATGAAGTTATAAGTTCGTGCATCTGAGTTTACATTTTTCTTAAGGAATACTCATCCAAGGGGGCCCACTTGGTAAGCATTCCATCCTTTAGCTTAGTCATTGCTTTATGTTCAGTAATTAGTTAAGCATCTGGCACTGACTGCTCCTGCAGCTACTAGAATTTCATTCTATGACTTTTCCTGTAGCCAAAGCAGACAGAGTAGTTTCCTATTTGTTCACTTAGATTTTTATTTTTCTCATGCATTTCAGCTTAGTATAGTCATTGGTTGATGCTCAACACTTATGCCATTTCTTTCCAAGCAATTTACTTTTAGTATTGTGTCTTTCTTAGTTGCAGGATGAATATGGCTACTTTGGATCCTTAGTGCACATACTATGTTGACCCATTTCAAGTTCACATCCCTAGGTTGACAAGTTAAATGCACCTTCATGATGATTGAGATAGCCATTTAGGTTAGATGTCCAATCTATGAATCACAATTGTAAAGCCTTAGTTATTAGATCATTGTAGGAGACCAACACTAGGTATTACTATATTTACTAATTTTCTTATATTCTGAAATCTTCCTTCTTCGTTATTAGAATTTTGAAGACTTACAACCATCTCCCTTCGATATGTCAATGTCCCTTCAAAAAACAATCTTATTTTTTTATCGAAGTTTTAGAGAGACTTATATTTGTGCCTCCTCAACATGAGCTTCTCTCTTCAATGTTTCTTTCCTTTATTCTTTATTTCGGAGTTTCAAAGAGACATGTTATTACTTCTCTTTGATATCTAGTGGTCTTCTTGAAAACATAACCTCAATGTTACTTTTTCGTGTTCTTTTCATTTCTTCTCTCGTTATCGGAGTGATCAAGGAGACTTTTATCAATTTCCTCTTGATATAAGCTTGTCTCTTCGATA
Source organism: Sequoia sempervirens (assembly GCA_007258455.2). Classification (NCBI taxonomy): domain Eukaryota; kingdom Viridiplantae; phylum Streptophyta; class Pinopsida; order Cupressales; family Cupressaceae; genus Sequoia; species Sequoia sempervirens. The sequence goes on from VDFB02168118.1 coordinate 169,507,154, forward strand.
TTTTATTTTTGACTATTTTTGGAGTTTCAAAGGGACTTATACATTACTCATTCTAATAGTCCAATGTCTCTTCAAAATTGTCACTCTGTTATCCAAGTGTTGGATTTGAAAGCTGCCCATTAATTATTGCATAATGTCCGAGAGATGTTTTTCTATTTCTTGAATGCCAAAATAATTTAGCATATTTAAAATATTAAGATTTCTTCAATGTGCTTAGTTTTTAGTTTATCGAAGAGACAAGATATATTTTCCCTTCAAAAAACTCAAGTGTCCTTGAAATATCCCTTTTCAGGCTATCAGAGAGACTTTAGAATATGTCTATTTGATGTGCGGTAGTCTCCTCGACATTTTGTGTTGGATTTTTTTATTGGCTTATCAAAGAGATTGTAGTGTAGCTCTCCTTGAAATATCATTATCTCACCGAAATGTGTTTCTAGTGATGGACTCAAGGGGATATATGTGTTAAGGTAGCAGTTATGGGAAAGGTGATTTTTGAATAATATTTTAGCAGAACTAGTTTAGGGAGATTATTATTATGGTAATTCTAGACTTATTAGGAAAAAATTATGGTTTTTGAGGGATGGTGCTCATGGTGTAAAATTAAATGGTCATACTAAGGTGGCAAGGACTGGTAAAAATTTGATGTCAATTTTTTTGTTCTAACAGCCAATTTGTGGATTCAACTATCCACAAAACAACAAATCACTGCATGCCCCCTCTTGCTCCTGAAGGGAATAGGGATAAAAAAAAATTCTTCTCATGCAAGGCATCATCTCTAAGCAAGAAGCTAGTTTGAGATGATGAAGATCCTCCTACATCTGATGCCTCCAACCTCTAATTCCACCTATTTAATTCTTAGAGAAGATATACTTATTCAATGTCATTGTGAGGAGATTAAAGTTATCACACATTATGATACTAAATCTTTCTCCCTTAGTTCTAGTAGAAATTAAAGCATTATATATTTTAACTTACCATCAATAATATCTCTAGCACATTCAATGCAATTCACTAGAATGTCTCCTTTTTTATCACAATAGAAACATTTAAAATTATTCTTTCCTATTGAAGCATTAGTCCTCCTTTTGACTAAGAAATGAATGAGATGTCACAATTTTATTGAGATTGCATTATACTACCATAAAAAAATGTCATTTTAAAATCAAAACTATATACCATTGCTCTTACCAACTTTCTATGCATCAATTTGATTCAAATAATATTCTTTATTCTTCCATTGATATTCAATCTTCTCTAAAGGAGGATCCATGCTTTTTTCCTCAAACACATAGATGATTATTGCTCTGATACCAAAGTAGAGAAGCAAAAACATAAAATCAATATTAAATACTTACATTGCAAACAAAATTAAAGAGGAATTTTTCAGTCTAATCATTAAAAAAAATATTCTCCTATAACGGGAATAACTTCCCACCCAACTAACTAACCTTATAAATAAATTATTATTTATTTTGATAACTCAAAGGTATCCCCAATCCTTGTGGTATGTCACTTAGATCTAGGACTCATCCTAGCGAACTCAACCACCCTTGCCCTAGGCTTACTTTTTGTCAAATTTTGGGGGAGGAGGAGGTGAGCTAAAGTGAGACTAGTCCTCTAGGGGATAACCCCCTTAAAGTTTACATTACAAAGAAATAAAACAAAAATATTGCATCGACATCAACCCAAACTCCTTTTTCTAGGAAAATGTCATGATTATCCAAATCTACATCAACATCAACCCAAAATCCTTTATTTAGGAAAATATTTTTACTATCCAACTTTTTATGAAAACCAACCCAAACTCTTCATGTCTAAGTAAATGTTTTGATTATCCAATGCTTACCTATGAATCAAGACATAGTTCATTATTCAAAAGAAAGTCACCAACAATGCTCAACTATCCATAGTCAGTTTATGGATTCAGCTATTCACAAACCAACAAATCATTGCATGCCCCCTCTTGCTCTTGAAGGGACTAGAGATAAAAAAAAAAAATTATTCTCATGCAAGACATCATCTCTAAGCGAGAAGCTAGCTGGAGATGATGAAGATCCTCCTACCTCTGATGCCTCCAACCTCTGATTCCACCTATTTAATTCTTAAATAAGATATACTTCTTCAATGTCATTGTGAGGAGATTCTTTATCACACATTATAATATTACATCTTTCTCCCTTAGTTTCAGTAGCAATTAAAGCATTATATATCTTAACTTACCATCAATAATAGCTCCAACAAGTTGAATGCAATTCACTAGAATGTGTCATTTTTTATCACTATAGAAACATTTGAAATTATTCTTTCCTATTAAAGAATTAGTCCTCCTTTTGACTAAGAAATGAATGAGATATCATAATTTTACTGAGATTACATTATACTACCAAAAAAAATGTCATTTTAAAATCAAAATTGTATACCATTTCTCTTACCAACTTTATATGCATTAATTTGATTCAAATAATATTCTTCATTCTTTCATTGATATTCAATCTTCTCTAAAGGAGGATCCATGGTTTCTTTCCTCACAAACTCATATTTGATTATTGCTCTGATACCAAAGTAGAGCAGCAAAAATGTAAAAGTAATTTTAAAGATTTGCATTACAAACAAAATTAAAGAGGAATTTTTCATTATAATCATTAAAGCCAATATTCTCCTATAATGGGAAAACTTCTCACCCAACTAACTAACCTTATAACTAATTTATTATTGTTTTGATAACTCAAAGGTATCCCTAATCCTTGTCGTATGGTGCTTAGATCTACAATTCAGTCTAGCAAATTCAACCATCCTTCCCTAGGCTTACTTTTTGTCAGGTTTTGGGGGAAGAGGAGGTGAGTTGAGGCGAGACTACTCCTCTAGGGGATAAGACCACACCTGACAAAACCCTAACCATTTATGATCTAGGGGAGAAAATTGATCTCAAGACCTACATGGGATGAACCCAAATCCCTCAACCAACTATGCCACCCATTTGGGTCAACCTAATAACTAAATCATTATATGTAAACCTTAATTTCTTAACTATTGTAAACATATGACAAAAGAAAGAACAAGGTTGACATTTATAGCTATATCGCATGTAAATTTATTACAAGGTATAAGAATAATGTCGCTGAGTGTGTGCACAAATATGTGACACAAAAAATATGCCAAATTGAAAAAAAACACCAAAATAGACCATTTTGTGCATGCCAAACGCTCAAACCATTTGGCGCATGCCAAACGCTCAAACCATTTGGCGCATGCCAAATTTGACGTGTGCAAAATGGCTTGACCATCTGGCATGTGCCAAATTTGGCACTCACCAAATGAAAAAGGTAAATAAAAAATACAGCCTTCAAACGTTATTTTTTGCTCAACCCACAACTTGGTTTGGGGTTTTTCATCTTTGCAACTCACACTCACCAAATCTCTTCCATTTTTTGTACTCTTAGCTTGAAATTCTTCGTGAGGATGCTGCCAAGACATCAAAGAGGTTGAAGATTGTGAAGAGGTATGTATTTTTATTATTTTTATTTTGAATTTGAATTAGAATGTAGATTGAAATAGCTTTTTTAAATAAAAATTTGTTCTGATTCTCAAGGAATGAATCTCCACCTTGAAACATTGAGAATTCACAATCATGCCCTCATGAAGAGCCTCTCGAACAAGAAAAACCTCAAACCCCTCCATCACATTGTAGGCATCCTCAAGGAACACAAGAAAATATCTTAAATCAAATTGAAAACAATAAAAGAGAGATTGAACAATTGATTGGAAGATTAACTAAGCATGTTGAAATCCACCCTTATAGGAGAGGGATTGCCGAATCGCTGAAGTCAATTGTATCACATGTAGGAGAAATGAGTGAGAAAATCAATTTTTGGTCGAATAAGAGGAATGAATTAAGACAATTTTATGCTAGTGGTATGTCATATATAGATGTGAAAAAAGAGAAAAATAGAAAATTTGACTTGTGTTCCCTATTTATAGACCCGAGAACCAACACACCTTTATCGCATGCATGTAGGAGGTTCCCCATCCATTGGTGCCACCATGAATTAATAAAAAATAATTTTTGGGAGCAATGGTGGATGGTTTTTGACCAACATCCAAGCAATAACCATGAGGTACCACATTATTTTTTGAGGAAACTCTATTGTGACTTTGTCCTCAATAAGGTGTCAAATTATTTTGACATTTTAGACTTTCAAGGTAGAGGTGAGGGCTCCACACATGATAGACCGAGTGCACAACATAATCCACAGTTAACACCAAGACCCTTGGCCAAACCCATGGTGGAAAATGTCGTCGTTCCTTTTTTGTGAAGGACAATGTTGAGGCAGACACACTAAAGTTGATTAGTGCGCTCACTCAAAGCATTGTATAGTGTGTGAGGCCTATAGTAGAGCCCGATGTGGATGAGACTTCTAGGCCTAGAGTTCCATCCCACCATTGTTACTCTTGTGGTGTCCTTTGCACGTATGATTATTATAGTGCTCGAGATGCAGCTACACACTCTACATCAGTTGTAGAGTAGATAGTTATGACAGATGCATTACTGAATGAAACATACGACATTGATACTCAGGTAAAATTGAGAAAGTTCATTTAATTTTGTTTATTAAATTCTATTTTGAATTGTAACAATAACTAAATTAGTAAAATCAATATGATGAAAATTTAGTGTCAAAGTGTTCATGATACATTCACCGCTACTGTAGACCCTTATTTGTGTTCAACGTTGAGTCTATAGGTATGCAACTAGTATTAAAGAAATAATTATTGTATGTGAGCGATTAAAAATTATTTGAATGATTGTCTCATAACATGATTTAGATGTCAAACAGTTTGTTGGTGGACCTTCAATCTCCACACCTCGCTATTAATGTTCTCAAACAACTTTCACTTAAGTAACCTTTATTCATTAATGGCATTGTAAGACAATGTTAACTAGTTTTCATAATTTTTTGTATACATTTATCTAAAAATATGTTGAGAAATGCAAATGTTGATTGGTCTTGTGAGATCCAAATTATATTTACCATTCAATGTCCATCTCATTCTTCCATTCCTATAATCACGCATATTTTAACCATTTTATATCACATATCCCAATCTTTAACACCTTATATATTATACCACCTTCCTCCATATTTCATATTATACACATATCCTTACAAGAAACCTTTCCTTCTGCTCATTATTGACCAAATCTAATATACATTATTACTACACACCTCAAGTTCCCACTTCATGTCCTACATTCAAACCTTAGACACCACCTAATTCACTTTATGGTCTAATATTCCCTCCTAATTATATCCCATTAACCTTTAATAGCTCACCTTAAATTTGTTTTATTATCCAATCCTAGCTCATCCAATTAATCTCTAGTAGTTCATTTATGTTCCATCACCTCTTCTTGATCATGTCCCATTATCTTCTCCTAATTCACTTTATGTTCCTTTATTCCTTCCTAATCCCATCCCATTAACATTTAATAGTTCACCCTATTTTTCATGATCCCCTCCTAGCCCATCCCACTAATATCTACAATTTCATCCAATTTTTCATTATCCCATTCTACTCCCATCTTATTGTACCATCTATTATTTCACCCTATGTTCCACCCTATGTTCCTTTATCCATTTTATGTTATACCATCTGTGTCCATGTTTCATCCTATAACTCTTTCATCATTGCTACACACCTCAAGTTCCCACTTTATGTACTATAGTCAAACCCTAGGAACCTCCTAATTCACCCTATGTTCCATTATTCCCTCCTGATCCCATCCCATTAACCTCTAATAATTCATGCTATATTTTTCTATCCCATCCCATTAATCTCTACTAGTCCATCCTATGTTCCATTAACCCCTTCTATTCCCATCCCATTAACCTCTCTCATTTCACCATATGTTCCATTATCCCCTCTTGGTCTTGTCCCATTATCTTCCCCTAATTCACCCTATGTTCCTTTATTCCCTACTAATCCCATCCCATTAACCTCTAATAGTTCACGCTATATTTTTTTATCCCATCCTATCCCATCCCATTAATCTCTACTATTCCATCCTATGTTTCATTAACCCCTTTTATTCCCATCCCATTACCCTCTCTTATTTCATTGTATGTTCCATTATCCCCTCTTGGTCTTGTCCATTTATCTTCCCCTAATTTACCCTATGTTCCTTTATTACCTCCTAATCTCATCCCATTAACCTCTAATAGTTCACCCTATGTTCTATAACCCCCTCTTGGACTATCCCACTAATCTCTACTAGTCCATTCTATGTTTCATTATCCCCTTCAACTCCCATCCCATTGTACCCTCTATTATTTCACCATATGTTCCATTATCCCCTCTTGTTCTTGTCTCTTTATCCCTTCTATGCTATACCAACTCCATCCAAATTTTATGTTAGAAACCAAGATTTGAAATGCAAACCAAAAAAAAGCCTTCCATAGAAGAGAAAAACAGAAAAAGCAAAGCTTTGCAAAAGATGTGCAAATAATATTATTGAGGAATTCTTAATTACAAGATATGATTTTCTTTATAAAATCAAAGATGCATAACTCTAATCTTATCTTGAGCAACAAGATAGCTCAACAAGATAAGGATGAGAATAAATAAACCTAGGAATTAAATATTACCTAAGTAAAGTTATGCAAGTGAAATTAAATATTAATTACACTAACACCCCCCATAAGTGCAACTTAGGGAGACTAACAAAGCATGCACCTAAAAACTAAGATGAATGCAAGAATGCATGAATGAATGGGTCCCGAAAACAAGGCCTGATCAGGTACCCAAGTACAAATGCAATAATGAGGTAGAGAAGGAAAACCTAGTGGGACAAAACCCCCTACAATGAGATGACTGCTGCAGAGAAGCACTGGAAGAACACTGTGGAGTAACACTGGAACCGCAATCCGACAAGCAAGGAAAGATACTTTTGTCTACAAGAAACCAAAAATGGAATCATAATAATGTGACAACAGACCCAATGCCACAGAACACTGGAAAACTCACAAACTGGAACAACCCTGGAATCTGTAAAGCAACAATAGATGAAATGATGACAGAATCTGGAAGCTATCTATCTCGATGTCGATGCCAAAATGAGACTAAAAATATTCCATGGGAAGGAGTACCATAAAGACTCTAGAACATTAACCATAAAAACATGGCCCTCAAACTGAGAAGGATCTGAACCAATGCGGATCAATAACCATAATCTCTCAACTGAAGTGTGAACCGATGTGAATCTGATATGTGTCAAGCTAGAGCAAAAATGTGGCCAAAAGAAACTAAGCAACCAGATAACCCATGTGAGTTTCCATCAAAGCAAGATGGAGATCAAAGTGAAAACTACACTCTAATCAGATTATTATGCAAGAAACCCCCCTAATGGAACTTTATCTCAGTTCATTTATTACAATAACCCAATGATTGTAAAAGTAGAGAATGCAAACATACATAAAAAAAAAAAAATACCTCAGATATGTGTAGAGGATTGAATCATCTTTCCAACGCCGCAATAATGATGAAAAAAGGATCACCAAGTCAAAAGATATGCCCTCCGGAGTGAAAACAACAACATCAGAGTTCAAGGACCTGTAAAATAAATTTGGAGAAAAATATGGTAAAAATACCTACACCACTAGATCGACATCGGAATCAGCTTTCCAATAGTATCTCGTTTGCGAAAAATGGACATCGTACGCAAAAAATACACACGATTTCGTGAAGAGTGCTCCAGAAGGCCCAATAAGGGTTACAGGGCCCCTAGAGGGCTAAAAAAAATTCAGCCCCTGGTCCTGTGCACGACCAGGGGCTTGCAGTCTGGGGGCTGGGGTGGAGCCCCTGGTCCTCCATAGGACCGGCGGGTATGCTGGGAGGCTAGTTGGGGGCTGGGCACATAGCACCCGGTCCCCCATAGGACGGACGGCTGGCTGGAGGGGTCCGACGAGGGCTAAGCTCAGTCGGCTCTGGTTTTCCATAGGACCACGATCATAGACTAGAAAGCCCTCAGGGGCTGGCAGAGGAGCTCGGCGGTGGTTGCATGGTGGCGCCACCCGGTGGTTGCCACTCCTGGTTGCCATCGAGTGGCGCGCCGATGGCCAAACCATTTTGAATTGCAAGCATCGGCAGTTCAACAAAAAATTCAATTTTTCTTTTTTTTTTGAAAAACGTGCCTCAGGGAGCATGCTAGGGAAGCCGTACGATCCCCAAGAAAAAAAAAATTCCTTCTGAACCAACTGCTCAGAAATCGACGAAACGAAGGGCGATCTTAGGGTTTTTGGCCACTACGAACGCGATGGTGACCTTCATTTGTGATCAAATTGTTCCAAAAAATCAGCTACCCCCAAAACTTGCAAAAAATCTCCCAGCTTGAAACCCTCATAGATCTTGCAAATGATGACCAAAATCTAGAAAAATAAAATCCAATCCTGACTTTTTCCAGTGCTCTGAATCCAATGGTGAAGCCCGATCTGATCCAAAACACCTTATAAATGAACTCAAAGCATGATACCCTCAAGGAATCCCGAATGAACTCTGCAATGATTTTCTCAAAAATCTGAGAAAAGGTTGCAATTCGAGGCTCTGATACCATGTTAGAAACCAAGATCTGAAATGCAAACTAGAAAAAAGCCTTCCATAGAAGAGAAAAACAGAAAAAAAACAAAGCTTTGCAAAAGATGTGCAAATAATATTATTCAGGAATTCTTAATTACAAGATATGATTTGCTTTATAAAAGCAAAGATGCATAACCCTAATCTTATCTTGAGCAACGAGATAGCTCAACAAGATAAGGATGAGAATAAATAAACCTAGGAATTAAATATTACCTAAGTAAATTTATGCAAGTGTAATTAAATATTAATTACACTAACATTTTATCCCATACACATATCGTTACAAGTTATTTTTCCTTCCGCTTATTATTGACCAACTCTCTTCTCCATTACTATTGCACACCTCAAAAACCAACTTCATGTGCTATAGTAAAACCCTAGACACATCCTAATTCATCTTATGTTCCATTATCCCTTTGAAAGTTGCTAGTAACATTTACTCTTTCATGCAAGGTCACTACCACCAATAGGGATTGTACTATTGCATAGACTGCCTTCACTTCCCAAAGTTTTCTTAACATTATGTTTCAAGTTATTTCAATTGTCATTGACCTTTACCTCGTATTAATTTTTGTTATCACTATCACCATTCTTGACTAGCTTCCTTCAAAAGTTTTGGTAGTGTGCCTTCTATACAATCAAGCATCTTGGAATTTCAATGCATTTTAAGACTGTCATATTTTGAAAAAAGGTGACTATATTTAGTGATTTTTCTTTTGGCTTGAAGAGACTTCGTCTCTTGGTGATTTGACTGAAAAATATTCTACCCTTTATCCTAGGTGAAGAATGTTGTCTCAAATCACAGTCTGAAACCTTAAATGTGTCTTTTATGGTGTACTATGAATGTCCATTGTATGGTGACTCATGAAGATTATTTTCTTCTTGTTTGCATCCCTTGTATATCCTATCATCACTTGACATTTCTCACTATTTCTTCAAAAATTACTCTTTTTGACACATGAACTCTATCCCTTCATGGTGGATTAAAGGTTGTCCTCATGATTTTGGGGTATTGTAACTATTTGTCCTCTTCATAATGAACTTTTTGCTCATTAGTGATATGGTGGACTTTCCATTAGTGCATAACTATTGCTATCATGATTGTGATTTTTCTTCCCTTTTGTCCATGAAGTTGCATTCATGATGCATGAATTTTCTATATTTTTATCTATGAAGTTTTTGCACTTTTACATTTTTATTATTTTCTCTTTTATGATAATCATATTGTTGCTCTTTTCATCTTCATTTGGTGCTCTTATGACCGTTATATTTGCTGCTCTTTCCATCTTGGTATGAAGATTGTGATTGCCTCTTGTTGATGGGTATTTTAGCACTTTCTCAATACAGGAAGTGTGTAGGTGCACTACCTCTCTTGAAAGGCAATCTCCAACAACAAGTTATTGAAAATCACCCCAAGGTCTCTCGGGTGTCAGGTCATAACTTGCATGGAATTTCTCATTTGTTTCAATGTGATTTTGTTGGTAATCATAAGGCAGAATTACAGAGTTAATTTGGAGGGATTCGGACCTTAAAATGGAATTCTTGAGATGGGGAGGTTAATGTGCAATTGTTGCAGGTTCAAACAGTAGTCTTAAACTCTTATTTTGACTTGATGTTTGGCTTTACAATGTGCAATGAACCTTAGCATAGGTCATTTCTAAAAAAAGGAAAAAGGGAAGGGAGGAAAGGAGATTCTTGGATCTGAAACTAGTAGTGAACAGTGATCATGGAGGACCCTACTACAGATAGCCTTCCTAAAACAGAATTCCACTTAACTAGATTACCTCATAGTCTCATGAAATTTATGCAAGCTTCTAAGGAATACAGATAATCAACCATTCATTCACCATAAGCATGAATAAAAGATAGAAGTTTAGAGCAGCTTTTAGTTTATGCCCAAACTAACTTTACACGGCTATTTATCATCAATAAACAGCAAAAAAGTATGGACAAGGAAGGTTGCCAACACACAACAGAATTCTTCAAAACCAGTGAATAACATTAACTAATCTACTAAAGAAAGTTAAAATATGCCAAACATCAAAGTAAATCTACTCAAATTAACTAATTATGGGAGAAGAACCATGTAACATGCAACTAAAACTCTAGAATTCACCAAAAGCCAATGAACTTATATTAAAATTTCAGCAACATGCCTTTACAACAACTCAACTCTCTCTGAAAATGAGACGAGACCCCCCTATTTATAGTGTCCAAAAAGTAGAATGAATGGAAAGTATTGATTTGCATTTTGTGGCCAAGATTCATTACAAACTAGGGTTTCACCTACCCCCAAATATATTACAATTTAAAATTGCATCTTGTCATTTAGCCTATTTTTTCTTCTTGTGGCAGCATTGTAACTCTTTTGTCTTTTGTTGTAGCTACACTGTAAGGAATTCATCATCAATAATAGGAATTCCTTCATTTCTTTTTAAGGTGGCATACTCCACAAACTTGTTGATCAATCCCCAAAGCTTATCTCACTCCAATATATCTGATTGGATCACCTGGAAGTTAAATTTTCTAGATCTATTTGTGAGGTCATCCCAGTCCCTGTCATATTTCTATGCATTCTTTATCACTTCTTCAGACTGAGCGAACACTTCAATATCAAAGCCCATGAAATCTGGTGTTACTACATCCATGGTTCCATTCTCCATCTTGTGAAAGTAGGGCTTTATCTTTTTAGGATCCAACTCGACTGCAGGCACACCAAAGTCAGTCATCAGCTTTATGTATTCTTCGCAAGCAGCCTGGACTTCCTTCATCCAATCAATCTCCAACTCCACCTCATGGAGCACTTGTTCTAACACCTCTTTTATGTCGTTAAGGCTCAATTTCCATGTCTCCACAAGCCAAAGATCATCTTTTTTCTAGAGTGAACTTCTCCCAAGATCCATCAAGTACCTTGAGGATAGCATCACATTTGGGGTACATGATCCTATATAACTCAGGGAAGTCGGTGCATAATTTCCTTATTCCCTCGAGCACTCTTTGCAACTCCAAAAATTTGTTGGTTGTCCTAACTGTATGGCTTATGCCCATGTTTCCATTGTAGAGGACTTTTCTGAACCAATCCTCTGTGGCCTTCATCTAGTTCTTTCTCTTCTCTAACTGATCAATGTTGTCCTTGGACAACAATTGTGGTAGCATCAAGGACGTGGTGGGGAGTTCTTCTACTAATGACCATTATTGAATATACGTCGTTAGGTCAGCCACTTATGCCTTTAGTTCCTCCTTAGAGATCTTATCTTTATTTATTTGATGCACAATAGTGGCAATGGACCCCTGGAGATGATCAATCTTTTTCTCTCTCATGGTTGTTCCCATATCAAGGGTGGAGATATTGTATTTGACTCCTTGTCCCATGACTGGGGTGGCTATTTGCATGGTCCTAGATCTAGATGCATCCATCATCAATTTAGGTCTGACCTTTGGCTTCTTCTCTTTCTTTGTGCTTATTTGGGCTTGATCCAAGATGGCCTCCAGCCTTTCCCTCAAATCCTTTGAGGTTGGGGTTTTCTTTTCTAGCTATTTCTCAAGCCACTCAGGCATTTGAAATTCCCCTTTTTATGATTCGCAATCACCTCCCTCTTCATGGGTGTGTTGGATTTCAATTCCTTTGTTGCCCAAAGTCTCTTGCTCTGTCTTTTCTCCTTCCTCATCAAAATATTGAATGAAAATGATTTCTTTTCTTGGGGACTTAGTGGTTGTGCATTCCTTGGGGCTATCCTCCCCTTTTTTGGCTTTCTCTTCTTCTTCTTCATCATGCCCATTCCCATTTTCTTTAGGATGTTTTGTTCCTGGGCTCTTATGGGCTTCAGATTCTTCTTCAGGTTTATCTTCTTCTTTCTTTTCTTCTTCTTCACACTGAGGCGACACTTCTTCATTGTTCTCAAGGCTCTTTTCTTGCTCCCCTTTTTCTTTCTCTTCTTGTTCTTCTAAAAGAAGCATTTCTTCATCATGTTTGGGGCTTTTATCATGCTCCCCGATTGGAGGTTTAGTGTCTTCCTCCATTTCCTCTTCAGCGTTCTTCTCCTCATCAGAAGGTTTCCTCTCTACTTCCTCTCCAACATCCTTAAGCTACTGAGCCAACTCCTCTTCAGATCTAGGTCAAAATTTTCTACAATATACTTGGCACCAGGCACCTCAGTGTCTTCCTCTGATGACTATGTTTCTTCTCCCTCATGCACCACCTTATCAATTGTCAAATGCTGCTATTTGGGGTACTCGTGGTAATCATTTGCTTCCTCTTCCATCTCTTTTGTACCTTCCCTTTCTTTTCTTTCCGTCTCTTCTGATATTTCCATGGTAGCCTTCATCTCTGGTGGTTCAGTTGGAGTAGTATGGATAGGAAGACTAGCAGCAATTTGTGCCAAGGAAACTTGTATGGATGGGTTCATCAACACCCCAGATAGCTCCACATGAATGTTTTGCATGTGGTAGGATAAGGCCTCTAGGAGTGAGAGAGCGGGCATTGGAATTATTGTTGTAGCCAGTGGGAGTGATGTTGTCAGAGACATGGAGGAAGAGGAGAGCGGAGAGGTGGTGGTAGAAGAAGAGTCTATTACCATAACCTAGGTCATGGGCGGGGTGGAAGCAAGGTGGACTGAGATATTCACTGCAGGAGGGGAACTGGAGTCTATCGCCTAAGAGGTAGTAGCAATAGCAATATCAGTAGCAGTAGTGGTTGCAAGAGTGGAGGGAGCAGGTGGATACTTTGGCTACTCGGCCTCTACTTCTTCTCCTTCGTGGAGAGCGTCTTCCTGGATGGTGAGCATGCCTAATGTCTTCGGTTTCTTGGAGGATTCACCCTCCGCTATTTTTCTGGCATACACCTTAGGCTTGGGTTGACTTTCACTCATTTCTTTCCTCTTCCTTAACCTGGTGGTTGAAGGGGATTTTGAGGATTCTCCAGTCGGGGCAGCAACTGCCCCATTGTCAATTTTTCTTGTCAGTTCATCCTCAAGCTCTCCATAGTTCAGGGTGATTCCTTGTTGCTTCAATTGGGAAATCTACCCATCAATCCATTCCTTGGTTCTAGCCTCAATGGGCTTTGTCAGAATATCAAGGTTGTCAACCTCTTACTCATTCCAATCAATTAGCGGCAACAACAGATTGGCAACTACATTATACTAAGGATCCATCACTGTATTCTCATCCTCCACCACTTGATCCAGCATAGGGAACAAGTTGACCTTCAAAAAATGTGATGCAATGCACATGTAGTGCCTCATTTTCACTTCTTTGTCATCTTTGCAATTGGCCCAAAAATCCTCAACATTATGCCTATAAGCGTATTTAGCCATGACCATCTTCTTTAGTTTACCATAGGGATCCATTCGCGGCCGAGTAGTGTGCAACTTCAGGTGATACTCCATGAGTTATTTATCTAAATTGTCTGCACATTGAGATGTGTCAAGTTCATACATCCCTTGGCTGAATGAGAGGGGATAAGGAATCCTCGCCTAATGTTTGTTGCTTAGGAGGGCATGTGCATGTCACAGCCACCAAGAGAGTTCCAACAATATTATCTGGTCATTTGGATACCAGAGCAACTTGTATGGTTTCTCCAAGAAACCTTCGGCTCGGATGTAGGTAAACTTAGGGTATTGAATGAACAAGAAGGTGAACTATCAAAGGAAGGCATTAGCACTATGGGAGACTCTTCTTTCAAAGTCACCCCTGAGCAATCTAATAATATGACCTATGAAAGCATCATTGACTCTGCAATAATCCCTCTTGAAGTTCCTAAATTGGAGTTGGGGGTACCTATCATAGACCTTTAATTCCCTACATGGTTTTGTATTTGGAGCCCTAAACAAGCCCCTATATTGTGTCTTGTCAGCTAGTAAATAGACCAGGTATGAAGTCATTTAGAAGCATGAGGTCTTCTTGATTACCACAAATTGCTCATGCAAGCAATTGTAGCTTATTCTCACCCAATCAAACTTGGCTTTGCCTCTGAGGATCTCTTCAAAAAAATAGAGCATCCACTCCTAGAAGTAGGCCACAGTTAGAAGGCCCATTACTCTACTTAATAGGGTCACAAAGTCATGGTAATCCTCATAGAAGTCATTGTGGAAGAGCTCCTGGGGCACCTTAGCTGCACTACCCCTCTTCTCTTTCAACCAGTATTTATTGATAAGTCTTTTGCACTTGAGGGGGTCTTCATCCCACATCTCCTTGCCATCTTCCTTGGTTGCTTCCTCCATCTCCCCAAAGGTAGGGATATGGATGGTCTTTCCTATCGACTTGGCATACAAGTTAGCCAAAACATTTCCATCCCTTTCCACAATTGTTCTAGATTCTAGTTGATATGCCTCCCTGCAGGCCATTACAAGCTCGGGAGCAATGAGGGCTAGTGGGAATCTGGAAACCTTAGCCAATCCACTACCTCTAATATTTCTTGCACTTTCTATTGTGGGGTTGATCCAAACCCTTTGCTTGAATTCATCAATATCTACATGTATGATGTTTGTATATGAGACCTCCTTCGAAGTTGTGGTGACCTTGGAGTTGAGGGATTCCCCTTGGAACTTGTATTTCATCTAGTCTTTGTCCTCTTTACCCCGAGGTGCTATGGCTGACTTCTTTCCTTTGTCCTTCTCCATGGCCATCTACGAGGGTCCTGCACCTAGTTCCATATATCCTACAGGCGAGAGAGAGGTAAGCACATTCAAGCATAAAATGATGGGAAAGTTAGCCAAAATCCTACGAAATAGCATTAGATTAAATAATTCATCATTTAAGAAGCCTAACATCTCTTCCATATTGATTTTGACCCTTCATTGGAGGGAGTTTCAGCAAAGCAAGCCCAGGGGTGCAGACTTCCCTGGGCTGGTGGCTATTTTGGAGCAACTGTAGGAGGGACAATGAATAGGGCACGATGGCCCGACTATCCCAACCCGCCTTAGGATTCAATCATCGTATGGGGTCCAACAAGGAGAAAGCACCATTTAGGCACATGGTTTGAAGTCCATTTGAGAATTGGAGGGCCTTAAGATCATCTTTTAGGCAAGCAAAATCAAGGAGCAGCTTGGTTGTTCAAGGGTCTATCATTGAAACAACACTGGCAAAGCGGCAGCCCATGGGGGACGTTTCGTCGTGCGAGATCCAAAGCTTTGGAAGGATACAATGTAACTCACTTGGCACTTGGCCCTTTCGGTTTGGAGAGAGCAGATGGACGTTAGGTCGCTACTGTTTCAAACAGTGAAAGTCATACGGTGGTCTGACAAGAGAAACCTGCCATATCGGGTCCGCTAGGAGGTGAAGCCTTTGTGTTTACTTTGTTTGTCACTGGAGAATCCAAAGGTAATGGGGAGGTAGGGTTCTAGGTAGCGGGCGGATGAGGGTTATTCTCCATTTGAGAATGACAAAGTTAGGATGGAGTTTTGGTGGTGGCAACCTACGGGGGATGGCCTGCTTAAGGTTCATTACTTAAAAATTTTCATTTTTGCATATTGGTGGCCACAGCAAGATTGGGACCCAAAGGGCGGAATGTCAACCATCAAGAGTCATTCGAGATGGTGAGTTCACCATGGAAATCCATGGACAAAAGTCCAGGAAGAAGGGTCTGTGATGAAGCTTGGACTTGGTCATTTTGGGGTGCAAATGAAGTTGGCCAACAGAGGTAGACTCGGGATCTAATGGTCGGAAAGACGGGCTCTAAAATTCGTTTGAGACAGCAAAACATAGACTAAATTCCCTGAGTGGACATCCATAAGGCGGGACCCGAGATGGATCGAGGCTTAAGATTTGGTACAGATTGAGTTTATAGGCGATTGACAGGGCAGGACACAGAGGGTGGTAAGTCGTGCTTGATTAGCCATTTCAAATGGTGAAGCCAAAAGGAATTATGTATGCAGAACTCTGCGTTCGGTGATCTGAGCGGGTTGATGGCTCTTCATTTTATTTCATGAGTTTATGCTAATTTTAGGGTGGCTAAGGAAGGGATCCCTCCCGTGAGGGTGGACCCAAAAGAGATGACTGTCATTTTTAAAGTTCAATCCATTTTCAATCTTTACGATGGCAACGACAAGGGCATGGGCCTATAAGGGACGAAGGCCCTGGTTGAAGAACAATGGCAAAGAACATGAGTTCTGTGAACAGCACATGGATCAATTTAAAAGTTTATCAATATTCAACATGTGGGTTTCAGGCGCCTTAGTCTATTTTAGTTGATTATCAAGTTTTCCCCCTTTAAATTCATCAATTTTGCATAGAAATCAAAGAAAGCACAAAGCCGGGCATGTGGCAAAAAGCCTACCTCAAGTACTCGATGAATGAAGGTGAGTGAGTAGGTAACAAAGATCTCAAAGAAATGAACTAGCATTACGGGAGTGATGGTGGCATTGGAGGGCATTGACTCACTTCTATATAGCTAGCAGGATGAAAATGACAGCTCAGAAGGGGGTATTTATAGAAACTGATGCATTTAATACACCCCATTAATGATCATATTGAGGCCTCAATGGTTGGTGAACGGTCATTTGAAAACACCCATAGGAAGGTCGGTGTCCAGCGACTAGATGGCGGTTAGCAGTTGGCCATTTAATCGGGCGATGGTAAGAGAAACGAAAAACAATCATTGGGTCCCAGTAGGTGGAAGGTCGATGGACGAAAGCTGCTTGACCGTTTAGCAATGGAAAATGGTGCCAGAGGTTTCAGGTTCCACGGGGCAGAAGGACTCCGGATGATGGTTGTTCGGAATAGCAAGGAGGTTAGGGAAACCCACATGGGGCAGCCTGAAAGGTCAGATCTGACTAGCTCCAAAGACATCAGTTCTAAAAGGTGAAGGCAAACGACCAAGGGAGTTCCGCAAAGGCCTAAACCCTTGAAAATTTAAGGGGGTGAAATATGGTCAACTCAAGATGACTTCTCTAAAGCTCCTTGACCATTCAAGACACAAATAGGGGGCACACAAAATGAGGCAGCAACAAAAGTGACCCGGCAAGGCGAAAAGAAAGAGGGTCCCCATTCCAAATGGGGCGTATGTGTTGTGCGTACAATACCTCCCTCTCTGCACATGTTTTTATCTTTTGTGGAATAAAGGACTATTATTGAAGGTCTGAAATTACGCTTTGTCCTTCATAAAATGATTGTGATAGAGCTTCTCAAAATTCTGCCCCTTGGCTACTAGTAAAATTTGAATCAGAAATTCCAAATTCAGAGCATATCATTAAAGAAAGATAGTAGATGGGTCCATGTTGTGCTTTTGATACTTCATTTGAGTCCCCAACAATGTACACTATCATAATACATTCTATCTGCCCTTTCTCCATAGTGATTGTTGCATTGATTCCCATGATCCTCCATCTTATTAGAGCACTTGCAGATCATTCTTTCATACAATTTGTATGCATGGGCATCCAATAACTTGTCATTAGACTTCTCATTGATTGAAGACGGTAATCAATTTCTTTGCATTACACAGATAGAGCCATTGCAAAATGTTGACTAGCAAATCCATAGACACTTAGTACTGTCCTCATATAGATAACTTGGTATCTTTATCTAGTGCATTTAATTTAACTATCCCTATTGAGTGACTATGATGCTTCATATCATTCATATTTTTAGTCCATTAATGACTCATTGCTTCTATTTGAATCCTTAAATGTGTTGTCCTTTAATTTCCCATTACATACCTTCATTTTCAATACAAACATTTATGCTTCATCATCCAATATTGATTCCAAAAGCTCTAGCATATGGGTTGCACTTTTCATGCTTCTTGGAATATCCTCTTTTATTTGTTGATGGTCTTGATGATAAACCTTGAGATGATTTATTCATCTTCAATAATTATTTTTCGTCCTTGTTATTGCAGTTGCAATCCTCAAGGTACTGCAATCTTCTTCATGGAATTTCATGCATACTTTAAAGAGTTTCCACTATCTTTTATTCATTTCCAATTATTGACACTATATGCTCCATTGCTATGTAATTTCTTGCATTTATCATCCTTTAGGACTATCATATCTTATGTTGATGAACACTATCACTTTTAAAAAAACCTACCACTGCAAAAGACTTAAGTGAAATTCTTCATTTGAACTACCCTTTACTGCCATGTGATGATTGTCCTATCGATGTCCTTTCTTCTTGATCATTTCTCATTAGCAGATCTTCTCTTCTATTTTATGGCAAAAGGGGATATTTTATGATTGTTTTTTAGCTTCCTCTTGATCTACAACTACTGTCCTCTGTCACTTGGCATAAGCAATGCCCTTCTTAAACCATGCCCTACTCTTGATTGTGGTGTCATAATGACTAAGATGTTATGCCTTGCATGAGACTTTATGGTGAATATACGCTACCTTTTAACATTGTCCTCTTTTGTTTTCATTGTTATTTATCATGCAATGCCTTTTTTACCTTGTGTGATGTTCTTAGGACTATCATACTTTATGGGATCTGTCAAGACTTGACTATTATCCTTTCCCATTTATGTCTAGTGGTTACTAATATGCCCCTTTGCAAAGTGAATGGAATTTATGAGAGATTGGTGTGCTTGTATCAATGACTATTGTGCTTAAGAGACAAATATACCACTTATTTTCTTGTAAAACCAATTGAAAAGAATCATTTGAATTCAAACTAAATTTATCTCCATTTCTTGCATTTGCAACATGGCCACTGTGTGTTTTTATACTGCCTTCATATGCCTAAAGGGACTAACTTCTTGTTTATATTATGATTATATTTGTTGTTTCCTTTTTAGATATTGACAACAGACAACCCTGGTGATGTTGGTGGCACGATGGACCATGGATTTGTTGCAACAATAGCTAGTTTTGATCCTTTGAGAGAGGTATCCAACAGATTAGTCAATTTGACATTGTATTTTCTCTTTTATGGTCTATTATTGAAAATTTACATGATACTTGTATGTAGTTTAATTTCTATCTTTATGGTTGCTACAAGTGGTTGTCACTCTAGATCATGGATGTGGTAATGTTGTAAATGAGCATGATGACTATTTGTATGCAATAAGTGATTATTTTGTTATATGTCATTCAACAATTCAATTTCTATTTATTAACATCTATACTTCTTATTGTATCAGTTACATATCTAGAGGAGTGAAGAGAGGAGGACTAGTGAGCATGTTTGAAAGAAAAAAGAACCAACAAGCACTCCATCCAGCTGATCGTTGAAGGAAGCATGTGATCTTTCTCCTTCCCCTAGAGAGAAATGACTATGTATTAGGTTTGTTTTTTATATGCCTACTTGTCATTTTGGAACATATGTTTTGTACTATCAATATATGTGACATTTTATGTCCATATGGCTCTTTTGTAGTAAGCATGTATGACTTTATTGGATATATTATATAATTTAATCAACATATATCATTGTATAGCCTTACTAATTTTTTATTAATGCAAAACTTATTTTACTACTATCATTCTTGAATGATGTTATCATGTGTATTGTGTAAATTGTATGCTTGAATGTTGTAGGAATGGATTTTTTTTACATCTAATGCTGAAATAATTACTGTTGGTTGCTCAATAAGCTCCATCTAATGTGTACTATGTAAATAAGCTCTATTCCAGGTGGTTTGTGTCCTTTGAAATGATTTCATTACTTGTGCTTCACTTATTCACATGTATGCTTCACTTATTCACATGTATATTGTTGTGCTCATTGTTGTCCTTCATGGTTTGTCTTGAATATTTATTAATCGATGCTAAATAGTTTTATTAGTTGATGATAAACAACTTCAATATTTGCACAATAGAATAGTAATGAAAGGTAAAAATATCTTATTTTATTGATCAAAACCCATGATAGTTGTTGATCCAACCAACAATTTATTTGCATCTATTGATATCATAACATTTCACTTCTCATTAAATGAAATCAATGCACAGGTCATTTTTAATGATATTCTGAAGATATTAGATGTGTATGAACAACAATATAAGCTTGATTTATGGATACATCACCCAGTGCAATTATCACATTTCTCCAATATTCATCATTTAAATAAGTTACAAAACCTCCTTCCATTTTCTATGCATGAAATAACATGGGAAATCAATGGGAAACATGGTCCTATAACTGCCACCACATCATGTTTTATAACTCTATAGCATGAAGAACCATACCTCATGAATATTGAACATCTGGAACTAATGTTTCACTAGTAGGGTGAATTTTGTAACTCAACAAGGGTGCACTATTTAATGACAGCAACTATAATTTGGACTCTTAAGGGATTGAGTCGATACAACATAACTCATAGTGATTCAATTTGCGTGGGTGTGAAAGTGAACCATGCCTAGCATAAA
This sequence comes from Sequoia sempervirens, assembly GCA_007258455.2. NCBI lineage: Eukaryota > Viridiplantae > Streptophyta > Pinopsida > Cupressales > Cupressaceae > Sequoia > Sequoia sempervirens. The sequence goes on from VDFB02168118.1 coordinate 169,528,090, forward strand.
TTTACCCATCTGGATGTGTTCGAACAGTCGGTTTGGTCGCACAAGTTGCAGAAGAAAAGTTGCACCACTTTGCAACTTTACACTACATGCATTTGACAACCTTTTCATCAACTAAAAAGTCATCACCATGAAAAAAATCCTCCAAGATACCAAAAAATATAGAGGTTAATTTAGAGGGCCCCAACGTGATAATGTAGCCTTAGATGGAAAGTTTTTGAGGGAAATGGTTTCTAAGTAATAGCTCGTCAAATATTGCAGCCATTTTGCACTTTGGACTCTTACAAGATTGAGTCGATACAACATAGTTCAGAATGATTCGGTGTGTTTGGGTGTGAAATAGGACCATTTCTAGCATAAACATACCCATACGAATGTTTTGTAATAGTTGTTTTGGTCACACGAGTTGCAAATTGAAAATTGCATCACTTTGTAACTTTACATTGCTTACATTTGACAACTTTTTCATCAACTGATAAGTGGTCACCACTAGAAAACACCTCTAAGATAGAAAAAACTGAGAAAGGTTATTATAGAGGTGCCCAACATGATCCCATACCTTTAGAAAAAAATTTCTAAGTACCACAGTTTCCATGTAATAGCCCATCAAAGATTGCAGCCATTTTGCATTTTTGGACTCTTGAGGGATTGAGCCGATAAAACGTAGCTTGGAGTGATTTGAAGTTTTTGGGTACAAAAGAGGACCATCCCTAGCATAAAGGTACCCATTTGGATGCGTTGGAATAGTCAGTTTGGTCCCATGACTTGCAAAATGAAAGCTGCACCACTTTGTAACTTTACACTCCTTGCATTTGATAACTTTTTCCTCAACTAAAAAGTTGTCACCACAAGAAAATTCCTTCGAGATAGAAAAAAAAAAGAGAGGTTATTGTAGCCAACACAATTATATAGCCTCAGACATAAATTTTCTAAGCATCATGGTTTTTGAGTAATAGCTCGTCAAAGATTGCAACCATTTTACACTTTGGACTCTTAAGGGATTGAACTAGTACAACATTGCTCAAAGTGATTTGGTGTGTTTGAGTGCAAAATAGGACCATGCTTAGCATAAAATTACCCATCCATACATATTGGAATAGTCAGTTTGGTCCCACAAGTTACAAAACAAAAATTGCACCACTTTGCAACTTTACACTGCTTGCATTTGACAACTTTTTCCTCAACTGAAAAGTTGTCACCATTGGAAAATGACTCTAAGATAGAAAAAATGGAGAGAGGTTATTGTAGAGGTGCCCAACACAATCCCATATCTTTAAACATAAATTTTCTAAGCATCACAGTTTCTGAGTAATAGCCCATCAAAGATTGTAGTCATTTTGCACTTTGGACTCTTAAGGGATTGAGCCAATAACCCGTAGCTTAGAGTGATTCAGCGTGTTTTGGTGCAAAAGAGGACCATTCCTAGTGTAAAAATACCATACAGATGCATTGGAACAATCGGTTTGGTCACACGAGTTGCAGAATGAAAGTTGCACCACTTTACAACTTTACACTACTTGCATTTGACAACTCTTTTCTCAACTGAAAAGTCATCACCATGGGAAAATGCCTCTAAGATAGAAAAAACTGAGAGAGGTTATTGTAGAAGGGCCCAATTTGATCCCATAGCCTCTGATGGAAACTTTCTAAGTGTCACGGTATCTAAGTAATAGCCCACCAAATATTGCAACCATTTTGCACTTTGGACTCTTAAGGGATTGAGTTGATACAACATAGCTCAGAGTGATTCAGTGTGTTTGGGTGCCAAATTGGACCATTCCTAGTGTAAATATACACATTTTGACATGTTAGAATAGTCGTTTTGGTCACACAAGTTTCATAACGAAAGTTGCACCACTTTGCAACTTTACACTACTTGCATTTGACAACTTTTTCCTCAACTAAAAAGTTGTAACCACGGGAAAATGCCTTCGAGATAGCAAAAACTGAGAGAGGTTATTGTAGAGGGTCCCAATTTGATCTCATAGCCTTAGACGAAAGTTTTTTAAGCTTCATGGTAACATGACTTTAATGACTTTCATAACTTCAATCTGAAAACCCTTGACATCAAAACTGTAACATTTACTTTTTAATTTTTATTAACAGTAGTTGAAAACTACCACAAAAGAATACCATATGACTAATTTTGAGTAAACCATTTTGAATGAAGATTAGCCAATGAAGTTTAATTACATGCTGAAATTTTGTGACCAACCCAGTGACTCACCTAAATAAGCTAAAAATTACTGAAAAACTATTTTATTACCACATGCGTAAATCCTTGGAAATTTGGAAATCTCCTTGCTTCAAATGAAGTGTCTTGGAAACATTCATTTGGAAGTCCTTTCCATTGACCTTTTGACTCTAATTGCAAAAGCACACACTTTTAATGACTCTACCACCCATCACTTAAGTTTTTTGTTTTAGCTTCACTTTAACAAACACACCAAAAGGGAATGCTTTTTAGCTATGTAGGATTTATGGCACTTGATCATTTTCAAGCATGGATATGCCACTTCTTGATACTTAACCATTTTTTTTGTTCTAGACTCTTTATGCCAAGAAAATAATGCATTCTCTAAGTCACAATGTGAAGAATGAAAAGATGGTGTAGACACATAAAAATGACCTAGGCCTACAAGCTCTATTTTACCACTTTCATCCTAGCATAATTATGACATCTTAATTATGTCCTTGGTCCACATTCGACTAGTAATTAAATAATTCATAAATATTTAATTATTCACGTCCTTTTATTCTTCATGATTATTAAATAAATAAATTTTATTTATTAAATACATCATTAATTGTCTAAGTCTTCCCCTAATTAAATAAATTTTGTAATTTATTTAATTACTTTTATTCATTTATTCTTCCTGATTATTAAATAAATGAATTTCATTTATTTATTTAATATGTCACTAATTCTCATAATTAAATGAATTTATTAATTTATATAATTATTAATCATATCCTCTAAATTAAATAATTATCTTTAATTATTTAATTGTCAAAATTAACATTTCCCTCATTTTAAATAAATGAAATTATTTAAAATGATCTTACATTCTTGACTGTTAGTTCATTTTAGTAAATAATTTGAAAATCAATTATTTATTATCACACAAAATCCATATTTTGAATTTATTTAATTCAAAATGGTAATAATCTTCCAAAAATCAAGCAATCGAGCAGATTCTTGATTTTCCAAATCCGCTTTTTAGTTCAACTCTTGTATTTTTTATTTTTCGAATCTCACAAATCAAACAATCTTTATCTTCTTGATTTCAAAAATCTTTATTTTTCTGACTAATTATCTCATTTATTCTCAAACACCAATTCAATCTTCTTAGATGACATCTCGACCACTCATTTAATAATTTTTCCCTAACCCTGATTAGGATTTGTCACATTAAATCTCGTCCTCTGATTTTAGGCTTCTGTTAAAGATTTAATCTTGTTCGTCTGTCCAAAATTGCATTTTCTATAAAATGCCAATTTTGCTCACAATTTCAATTACACTTAGACACTTCGACACTTACAGATACTCACATACGCATAGGCTTGCAGTTTATTTGTGATTTTGGCATACTTGTCTTAGCATTATAGTCATTTCATCATAGGCATAGACACTATTTCATTTTAGACACTCCAAATCCTTCAAAGCTTGTGTAGGACTTAGTCTTTGTTTTCAAATTAGTCACGCGTTCAATTTGAGGGCAACCATCAGCAAGTTAGAAGGTGCTATGAAGGTAAATCATGGAAGATTCGATGAATGATAGGTATAATCATTCTTGTTTTTAGTTTCATTTGTTCTTGATAGCTTCTTTGGGTTTTATGCTTTATTGATTTGATAATCTAACAATCCAAAAATAACCCTTAGATACATTGGTGAACCCGACTATTCTTTTTCTATTTTCGTATGGGTTTTTTTGTGTTTTATGTCCTTTTTGCAAGAACAGGTACGGAATGATGCATTTGAATTTTCTCGTGTCCTATCTGATGCGTCGCGATGCATTCAAATTATCAAACGATGTAATCGCTCTGAGGTGACGCACTCACAGTATGAAAAGCCGCATTTTACAATAACGAGTCGCATCTTCCTGTCAAGACGCGATGCATTCGCTCTACTGCGACGCATCTGCCTAGTGATTTTTTTAATTCCTTATGCATTTTATTTTTCTAATTTCTGTTATTTTTCTTTTCCATTCTATTTTTTGTTCTCTGTTCTTTTCTATTTTGGCATTTTGTTTTTCTTCTTTATCATAGGTTTTTCGTGTTACTAATATTAGCTTGCAGCGTGTGGCATTAGCATTTTCGTGGGTCAAAGGCATTTGATGAAACTACTAACATGTGATTTTGCAGCTACATTTGTCAAAGATTTATCATTCAAACCATTTGTTTGTGATTTTTAGTTTAGGAATATTTCCATTGGTGCACTAAAATGAACTTTGTTTGCAAGTGTTTGATTGTGTTTGAACAAATGGTAGGTGATTATGCTCTCACCTTGTGAAAACTTGGCGATTAAAAAACCAGACCCATTTTCTTTGTTATAAAACCTTAAGACTTAATAATCAAAGTATCCTCTCCCCTTGTGCTTTCGGGTGATCCTGGGTGTAAGAGAAATGGTTATTATTTCTAGAAATGGGCCTGCCTTAAGGGAAAAAGTACTCACCTTAAGGGACGACTTGACCGGTAATAGGCTAAAGCCAAGCCACTTCCAGCCGGAATATAAAATGTGTGCTTAAGGAAAGTTCAAGTACCACGAGTGCGGATGTGTCACACAGACGAAGTAGTACTCCCATAAACCATGTTGAGCATAACCTCTTTAGGCTGGAGTGCCACCTAATTGGTGATTAATCTCTTGCCCCATGTGTGGCCACTCGAACAGATGCCCTTACTAAACACCTATTGTTTTAGAGGCCAACCATTTTCAGTTGTTGCTTGGTATAGTGCAGGGTACAGTATCATGCCTAAAGATACTCACTACTGATCCCCTTGAGGAGAGATAACAGTTCTTGGGAAGTCACTACCCAAGAATCCAAAGTTGGTGTGCCCGTAGAAGTGAGTGTCATGGAGGGGAGCTTGAGCCACCAACTTCTAAGCTATCCACTCTCGAGAAGGAAAGGTGTTCATCACCAATCTGGGGTATATTGGTGGGCTATACCAAGTATAAAAACATTTGGATTATTAGGATTGTACTTGTCTTATGTGTGCTTGCTTGCACTAAAACATTGTGCTTGTCAAGTATTTGCTAGATTTTCAAACATTATTCACCACATTTATGATTCTAAACAAAACATTCAACATTTGACAAATCATATTTTCTCTAAATACATTAGAAAACTCAATTTTTACAACCTGTGATGCAACTGTTGAAACGCATCTGATGTTATGAAATGCATTTGAAAATTCCTAAGATGTAATCACTCTATTAAACTGCATCTGATCCCATAAACACAGCATCTGATTGCGTCGCAACACATATGAAACTCACATAATTGCATCTGCAAAACTACATCGCATTCGTCAACTCCAAAGCCACATTTGCTTAAGCTGTAACACATTTGAAATATTGTGATGCATCTGTGGTCTCAAATGATACATTTTCCTAATACAAATAAAACCCTAATAAAAAGTTGAATCTGTGTCTAAACTCTGTCAGCCTATTGTCAAAAAAACTTTCCAAGTGGATCTTCTCAGAAACTAACCTTGAAATTGCTCAAAAGTTTTATCATTTCACCATTAGTTTGTAGTCTTAACCATAGGCTTCATCTTTCAAATTTTCATTGCATACATTAGGCATTAGCTTGACCCTAGGTTTCCTTGCATACTTTGGATTAGGTTGACCTCATCATGATTTGCAACATCATTGCTTTCGAAACTAGGTTATCTTGGACTTAATCATCATTCCTTTTTTTTTTCCCTTTTGTGAGAATTTCCAACTCAACAGTCTGGTTAGGAAAACTCACTAGTCATCTTGACCTTGTCACTTCGTCATTTTCAAACAAGTCCTTTAGTAACCAAAATTGAAAACAAAGACTAAACTTAGAAATGTTTAGGTATATTTTTCTCCAAATTGCATTCTAGTTTGTACCTTGCATACTTTATTCCCAAAAATACAAAAATATTATTCATCCTAGTCATCATTTCGAACCTAGACCTTGCATTGATCATATTAAGTCTTTAGTCCACATTATCATCTTAGTCCTCATTTGGAATTTTGGCTTTGATGGCCTTTTCATCTCACATCAATCATTCCTTAGACAAACATCATCATCACCTAGTCATCCTAGTCGGCATTTTCTTTGGAAAACATAGTCTTGTATTTTCATCCCTTATCGAAAATCCCAAAAACATAGTATTTCATCATCCTCGCATTTAGTCGTCATTCTCATCATTTCCATTTGAGAAATTTCATTTTATGGTGGAAACCAGAATCCAAAGAAAGAAACAACAAATAGAAAACTTTGGACAAGACTCCACTTCCAACATCAACAATCACACGTATGACCCAAATTGGACTTTTGATGACCCATTCAGCAACATGAACATTCAACCTCTCACGACCATAACATCCTCATCAAACAATCCCTTTGAACCATTTTTACGTAAGGATGAATATGGACAAATACTTGAGGAAAACCTAGAGGTAGCAGCACAAGATCCAGAGGTGGCCTACTTTTTAGAACAAATGGTCTTATATGATAGAGACAGATATTTGGCCATACTTTTAAGTCAAGGAGCCAAATTACCTCAAGGATTCAACATTGATACCTTGAGATCGACATCTCCTACCAATAACATCAACAATACACATAACATGTCAAATAATGGTCAACCTCCAAGCACCACAAGCAATACTTTCTTTGATGCTACCTCAAAAAATGTCACAACAACCATGAGTGCTACCTCCAACATTCCAAGCAACTCCAATTCAATAAACGCTACATCCATTGGAGGATCACAATCCATCACAGTGCCCACAATATCTACAACACCGTCACAATCGGCTGGAACCACCTTTGGGTACTCAGCAGTGTGGGAAATTTATTCCAATCCTCTCTTTACCACTACGGTAAATGCCATGGGGGCATCATCAAGCCATATAAATCCTCCATTGACAACTACATCTAATACCATGAGTACATCTTCGTCATATCCTCTCATTGGTATCTCACAAAATCCTTTGGGTGGAGGCAAACGATGTATCTTTATTCAAGGACAACAAAAAAATGTTAACACTTCAACACAGTCTAATGCCATGACCTCCCAAGGACAAAATACAACCATTCCCCTTGTACAAACCCAACAATTTGGAAAAGGCAGTCAACACACACAAACTATGGCATCATTCACACATCAAAATATTCAAGGTCGCCATATTCCCCAAATATTGACCCAAATGGCTGGGGGACACATCCCAACATACTCATCCCATATTCATACCCACCAACATGCCCCCAATCAAAACTTTCAATACCAACAACACGCAAATCAAAACACATCACACATGTCACAACAATCCATCCCTCAACAATACATTAACATCCACGCACAACAAATGGGGACCTATGGCGTACCAATCAATCCTATGTATGGGACCACAAATGACCCTATAATTGATGCCTTACAAGCAAAACTGATGGGTCTAGAGAAGACCATAGAAAACATACAAATATCAAGCAAAAAGTCAGAAGTGTCATATGATTTATCCGTATATCCCTTCGATATGAACTTATACATGCCACCATTTCCTCCAAGATATGTCACCTAATTTTACCAAATACAGAGGAAAGACAAACTCCATTGAACATGTCTGTGAATTTGCAACCAACTATATGGACGTCACCTATGAACAAACATACTTGATGAGACTTTTTTCTAAAAGTCTTGCAGGTCTTTCCCTTGAATGGTTCTCCACTCAAAAGGATATCCAAACATGGGATGAGCTTAAACACAAACTCATAAAAAATTACGTGTACAACATTGACATGGACACCTCTATTACTAGCTTATGAAATCTCACGCAAGAGGATGCTGGTGAAACATTCATCCCATTCTTTCAAAAATTGAGAAGTCTAGCTAGTCATTGCCACATCGACATACCCGAAAAGGAAAAGGTGGACATGTTCGTTCATACACTTCTAGGACCCTTAAAATATGCATTACAAGTACATTGTTGCACAACCTTCACGGATCTAGTCGAAAAAGGTGTCCAGATTGAGAAAGCACTTATTGCAAAGGGAGAGCTAAGATACGGTCCTAAAAAGACAAATGCAAATCCTCCCACTGACAAAAATAAGTACTAGGTAAAAAATAAACATGTTACCAACGATGGTGTTGTGGACGCCAAGGCTACAAACATTATGGGTCTTGTACTTGCTCTAAAATGGGTTCAACCGCAAAAAAAATCAACGACAATATTGACACCCCCTACCAATGTCTCCCCAAACAACCAAAGCAGCCAAAATAATCAAGGACAATATCGTCAGATGAGACAATTCCCCAAGGGTCGCACATACACTCCCTTGGGTGAGCCCATTGAGGAAGTCCTCAAAAAATTCCTTCAGAATGGTGTCATCACACTTCAAGAACCAAAACCATATGAACCAAGACAATTCAAACCAGCATGGTGGGATGATAATTCATTTTGCAATTATCATCAGGAAAAAGGACATAAAACTTCTTCCTGTCGACAACTAAAAAATATTGTACAAGATCTTATTGAGAACTGTATAATTGAGGTAGGTGGACCACAATTTTCCTCTAATTTAGATCATACCATTCATAAGAACCCACTGCAAGACCATGGTTCTAATAAGGCTTCCACGTTAGGTCTTAAGACAAACAATAATCAAGCCAATTTCACCTGAGCCAAGTATGACTATTATGGTGGAACTACTATAAACAATATCCAAATTGATAATGAATGTGTCAAAACCATCACAGTCAAGAGAGCACCCCAATGTAATGCTACTACTCAAAGTGGAAAGGTCACCATAGATGGTCTGCCTCTCGTTAGGCAACCTAAGCTTACCATACCCGGTCCACCTCCTAGGCAATCACAACCCACCTCGACCATAAAGCAATGACAACCCAAGAGTCAATTTAACCTTATCGACCAACTTGGAAAAACTCCTGCACAACTTTCTATACTCAAGTTGCTTCACATCTCTCCCATGCATAAGGCTATACTAGATAAAACCCTGCAAGAGTCATCAGTCCCTAAGGATATTGATGTCAACCAATTTGAGACCATCATGGGATACCTCACTACACCTCACCATGTCACCTTTTCTAATCAAGACTACTCTTCACCCAAGACTAACCATAACGATGCATTACACATTGAAACTTTCATCCATAAGCACAAGGTTAGAAGAGTTTTAGTAGATGGCGGGGCAGGATTGAACATATGCTCCTTGAAATTGGTTAAGGCTCTATGATTTTCTGATGCATGTGTGGACCCTACAAAGAGTATAGTCATAAAAGCATATGATGATGAAGAATGTTCTTCACAAGGTGTTATTTCTCTTCCTATCAAAGTAGGACCAATCATTGTGGATACAACTTGCCAGGTCCTGGATCTAGAATTACCTTACAACATCTTGCTCGGCCGCCCATGGATTCATGCCTTAAAATTTGTTCCATCCACATATCACCAATGCTTAAAATTCCCATTTGACGGCACATAAATCACCATATATGGAGACCACGACCCTTTTCAATATTGTACCAACCTAAGGGGTATTTCTACAAACCGAGTGCCCATCAACTGAGAAGCTCTTGGCTCCTCTTCTTCTAAATACATTGACCCATCCACACTCGCATCATCTTCCATGTCCACTCCTTCCACATCTTCCGCTACACCACCATCTTCCACACTTCCTAAGGATGAACCTAATGTCATGATCCAGGACCTAGGTTGTGGAGAATTCAAACTACATATAGTATATAGCATCACAACAATACCCAAGTCTCCGAAGGTCTATGGTCGACCATGTTTTAGAATGTAACCAAAAGAAATTTTCAAAGTTCCACCAAAAACGGTTTTCATAAAATGGGGAGACATGAGTAATGAGGACCTAACCGATATTACAAGATGGCTCTATAAAGATATGGCCGAACTACCCCCATTACCAGTTAAGAAATATGGCAAGGGATATGACATGATGAAGGATAAAGGATACGATGAAACTAGTGGCCTAGGCAGAAATAAAATTGGATGAAGAGAACCCATAGAATCTTTCAAAATACCAAAGTATCTTGGATTAGGGTATGGATTTCCTGACAATGACGACCGACGTACCACTGGGATTTCGAGTGAGCACGTGCATGCTTCGGAAAGTGTCGAGACAACTAAGGAAACCTTCACCGAAACTGACTCCCAAGAGTGGGAATTTGGCTCTCAAAGATCCTTAAGTGACTGTTGCCTTGATAATTTGTTTGTCGAAATGGGGGAGCTTACTTCTGAACAATTTTTTTGGAAAACATTTAAAATCAATTGAGCACCAAATAGTCATAGTTCCATTTCCCTTCCCCATGACATACAAGACCCACCACCTAAATCTAGTAACCAAAAGTTGAATCCATCTAAATTGCCAGATAACGCGGACAACCACGACTCTGAGCTCTTCACCCCTTACTTTGACAACGAATATGAAGCAAGTGAAGGGGAATATTGGATAGAGTCCGATATGGAATTGGATGATGATAATTTCATCTACAATATCTCTGAATCTGTCTGCATGCTTTTCGCATCCTCCCCTCAATTCACCAACGTTGACGATGGCATTTCCTTAGTCTATCAACAATTAATCGATTGGGACCAACAAGGCCCGCCAGTCCTGGACACCTTTTAGAATGATGAGGCTATTACAAAATTTATGGGATTATGTGAGGGCATACCCAGTGGTGATCACAAGGTAGGATTCACCATTGACCTAGATTGTGCAGCCTACTTCAACGAGACTACTCCGTCCTCCAGTCACAAAATTAAAAATAAAAATAAAATAAAAAATGAAATTTCTTTAGGTGAAAACCGAAATGAACCTTCTGATGACAAAAAATTAAAAACAAAGGATGTATCTGTAGGTGAAAACCTCTCTGAGGTGCCCAAGGATGGAGGACTAGACTTTCTTCCCGTAACACAAGAGAAATCAACTATGCTCATAGAGGACACCATAGAAGACAACATATCAACAACTGAAGATCCCAAAGTGGTCCTCTTTGTTGCATCCTTGACTAAAGAAGAGAGACCGGAATTTCACAAATTCTTTGCAGAACGTAAAGTCAACTTCGCATGGTCCTATACTAACATGTCGGGATTAGACCCAGAATTGGTTCTGCACCATCTGCCACTATTTCCTAATGCCAAACTAGTTAAACAGAAGTTATGCAAAATGCATCCTCAAGTCGCTCTATTGGTCAAGGTTGAGTTGAAGAAACTTCTAGACGTTGGATTCATACAGTCTATTCATTATGTTGAATGGATATATAACCTTGTGCCAGTAACGAAGCCAAATGGAATGATCCGAGTCTGCATAGATTTTAGAGACTTAAACAAGGCATGCCCAAAAGATGACTTTCCTTTGCCGAATATTGATATCATAGTTGACCTCACAGCAAGATATGAGATGTTGTCCCTCATGGATGGTTTCTCCTACTACAATTAGATTCGTATTGCCCCCGAAGACTAGCATGAAACAACATTCACTTGCCCTTGGGGTACATACTGCTAGAATGTCATGTCATTCTGTCTTAAAAATACAGGCGCCACATATCAAAGGGCTATGACCACAATCTTTCATGACATGATGCATAAAATAATGGAAGATTACATAGATGACCTATTGGCTAAATCAGTAACAAGAAAAGATCATATGAAGGTGTTAGACACAATTTTCAAGAGACTAGAAGAATACAAAGTCGGACTAAATCCTAAGAAATGTGTCTTTGGTGTAACATCGGGTAAACTCTTGGGATACATAGTTTCTCGAAGAGGCATTGAAGTTGATCTAGCAAAAGTCAAAGCCATCATGGACATGCCTCCTCCCAGAGGAATAAGAGAACTTAGGACTCTATAGGGAAAGGTACAATCTTTCTGACGCTTTATAGCACAATTGGCTGACAAGTGTCAACCATTCCAATATCTCTTGTGCAAAGTCATCCCCTTTGTGTGGACAGATAAATGCCAAGAATCCTTTCAACAAATATAAAACTACTTACTGTCACCACCAGTCCTCATGTCGCCCATTCACGGAAAACCATTGATCCTATACATCTCTGCCACTAATTCATCACTAGGGGCATTGCTAGCACAAAACGACCAAGAAGAAAAAGAAAGAGTTGTATATTATATCAATCGGACACTGGTCGGGTATGAACTGAATTACACATCAATTGAACGCACTTGTCTAGCAGTTGTCTTTGCAGCTCAGAAGCTAAGACATTATATGTTGATCCATTAGACACAGTTGGTAGCCAAGATTGACCCCCTCAAATATCTATTGAGTTGTGCAGCATTCACAGAACGTCTGGAAAAATAGGTCATGATTCTGAGTGAATACGACATTCAGCATGTCGAAAGAAAAGCAATCAAAGGACAAGTGATTGTAGATCAATTGGCAAACACACCTATACAAAGTGATCATCCCTTAGTGGTAGATTTCCCAGATGAATCAATATTCCATACAGAACCAAAGTCTCCCTAGAGGCTATACTTTGATGGATCGCATACTAATCATGGCTTGAGGGTAGGGATATTGTTTATCACCCCTCAAGGAGATTTCACTCCTAAGTCTTTCCGCATAGCTTTCCCATGCAAAAATAATGTGGCGGAATACGAGGCACTGGTTACAGGACTTAGAATGGCAATAAAATGGAAAATTGGAACACTGCATGTCTATGGGGATTCTCAGCTGGTCATCAACTAGGTTAATGATGACTATGACACAAAGGATGAGAAACTCATGCCCTACAAACGAATGGTTACCAGTATTCAAACATATTTTCATATGGTGACTTTTGAACAAGTTCTGAGAGCACATAACAAAGCAGAAAATGCCATGGCTACAATAGGCTCTCTCCTCGACATTCCAAGCAATATGCCTTAGCTGGAATTCCTAATAGAACAATTGTTGGTCCCTGCCTATGACATTCCAGACTCAAAGATGGTCTGCGAACTTGTTGGTCCTGACTCTCCATGGTACCAAGATATTTATGACTACCTTAAGTCCCAAACCCTTCCACATAATTTTTCCAATAACCAGAGGAAGTCTTTTATCCAAAAAGCAGCAAGATATGCCATCGTCAGTGACACCCATTACCTTCGTAGATTTGATGATGCCCTCCTTAAATGTCTCAACACTAATGAAGCATGTACAACCTTACGTGAAGTACATGAGGGTATATGCGGGTCTCATTCGAGTGGTCCTACTCTAGCCAAGAAGATAACGAGACTTGGGTACTACTGGCCAACCATTGAAAAAGATGCACTAGAATATTTCAGGACTTGTCACCAATGCCAGATTCACAGTGATTTGATTCACGCTCCAGCACAAGAACTTCAGCCAATCACGTCTCCATGGCCATTCGCACAATGGGGACTTGACCTCGTGGGTAAGATCCATCCTACGTCATCCAATGGCCACAAAATCATCATAACTACCACTGAGTACTTTACGAAGTGGATCAAAGCCATCCCTCTGACATACATAACCGGCAAACAAATATCCAAATTCATTCTTAACTACATCATTTGTCGATATGGCCTTCCGCAATCCATCATCACTGACAACGGACGTCTGTTTAAAAACCAAGACGTTTGTGAGTTATGTGAGCGATTTCAAATCCAACATGATTTTTCATCTCCATATTACCTGCAAGGAAACGGTCAAGCTGAGGCATCAAATAAAACCATTGTTAAAATCCTTTAAAAGACTGTTAATGACACTAGCCATGACTGGCATATTCAACTCAACCCTGCTCTGTGGGCTTACCGCACTAGCATTCATACACCTACGGGAGCCACTCCTTTCACCCTAGTCTTTGGAGTTGAGACCATCTTGCCCATTAAGGTTGAAATTCCTTCTTTATGAGTCTCCCTAAAGGGTCTAACTGATGATGAAGAGTATCGACAGTCGCGTCTACACGAGCTGGAGATGTTAGAGGAAAGAAGCCATAATTCCCTGAACCATCTATAGGCATATCAGAACCATCTTTGTCATAGTTACAATAAGAGAGTCATGGTTAGGAAGTTTTACATTAGTGACCTAGTCCTCATGCAGAACCCTAAGAACCAGGCTAACAAAGAAAAGCTAGGCAAGTTTGAACCAAACCGGTTGGGTCCTTATGTCATCTTATCTTCTTTTGGTTCTGGAGTGTATCAGTTGGCTATGCCAGATGGTGAACAATTGATAGATCATATCAATAGTCTACATCTTCAGAAGTTCTATGCATAAGCATCAGAAAGTTGAGCCAAAAATTTTAAAAATACAAAAAAAAAAAAATTGAAAAATGGTAAAAAATTGTTGCCTTGATGAAAACCTGGCAAACAAGTGTCTTGGTGGCACCAAAAAAATAAGAAAAATGACAAAATAAGTAAAGAAAAATAATTCGTCCAATAGTGAAAACCTAGCAAACAGGTGCCATGTGTAATCAATCATTTCTCTGCCATCTACTGTTACTTTGTCTTCCTTGGCCTAGGATGAAATACATTTTCCATCGCCGCTACGACATCTGCCATGACAGCATACCCTTCCTTTCAAGGTTGAAAAAAGGTTGACATCAAGTCATGAATACTGTCCATCTAGCACCCCAGGCACATCCCGTTCACGTCCTTTAAAATTGGCTAAGTCTTCAACCTAACTAGGGAAATTTTTTTATCATATGACTAGAGTGGATATCACACATGGTCTCGTCAATTGTAAAAGTCCTGAAGAAAGACCAAAAACATCATAAAATGTTTGGAAGAAAGACCAAAAACATCACAAAATGTCCTAAAGAAAGACCAAAAACATGGAAAAATGTCCTAAAGAAAGACCAAAAACATGGAAAAATGTCCTAAAAAAAAAGACCAAAAACATGGAAAAATGTCCTAAAAAAAAGATAAAAACATTATAAAATATCCTAAAAAAAAGACCAAAACATTATAAAATGTCCTAAAGAAAGACCAAAACATTATTAAATGTCCTGAAGAAAGACCAAAACATTATTAAATGTTTTGAAAAAGGACCTAAAAAAATAAAATGAAAAACGTCCTGAAGAAACCACAACAAACATCAAATTGTCTCGAAAAATGCAAAACAAGAGTAATTTCTTGTCAAGTTTGTCAAATCAGTTAGTCTTTGTCATTTTTCTGAACTACGTTGTCTTTGCGCATTTGCTACATAGGCAAGACTCATTTTTGAGTCCCCAATACATTAGGTCAGTCCTTTTGGGTTTGTCAAAATAAAATCATGACACAATCTTTGGTCAACAAGACAAAGTCATTGGTCGTGTCAAACTACGAGGTCTCTGAGTGTATGACATAGGCAAGGCCATCTGTCGATGAGCCCCCGAGGCTACACTAGGTCAATCCATTAGGGTTCATGTCATTACACTGGCACACACGTCAAAAGTCTTCAAGTTAGGACCAATCATTTTCCAAATGGGAGAACTCCTAAAACAAGGTATAGCAATCATTTATTCGAACATGACAATCACATCAGCATGTCAAAAGAAATTGACATATGGTCAACACAAGTCAAACTCAGTCAAAACAAGTCAAATGATCATAACCTGTCAAACTGTCAACTCTTGGTTATCTTTCAGATGTGTCTTTCTGAAGAATAGCGTCTGTCATTCATGCCTTAGGATGTGTCCTTCCTAGGCATCATCATGTCATTCGACATTTTGAGGGATCCTCTTGACACCTAAGGATCACTCCTCTCGACATTAGTATTCTTTAGATGTGTCCTTCTGAAGAACAAACTCTATTATTTATGCTTAAGGATGTGTCCTTCCTAGGAATCGTCACCGTCCCTATCACTGGCATTTCGAGGGATCCCTTTTGACATTTAGGAATCAATCCTCTTGACATCAACATTATTCAGGATGTGTCCTTCCTAAATTTAGCAACCTTTCACATTCGTCATCTTGGCATCGTCAAAACCTTCACACCCGGGCATCTTAACATCATCAAACCTGACATCTTGACATTAAAACAATGGGTATCCGGACACACTTGGCAAACACTTGGCACTTGTCTTTTGGCTTTTTATCATGTTACTAGTTTTTTCAGCGAGATCCCAACAACAAGATTTAGAGAAGCAGCAACGTATCATGACGTTTGCCTTGACTTTTGACACGCATTATTACTAGTTTCTTAGCGAGGTCCTGATTTTGGGATTTAGAAAAACAGTGATGTATCATGATAATGGCTCTATTTTTTATTTTGGCAATCATGTTGCTAGTTTCTCAAGGATTGGAAATAGGATTTAGAGAAGCAACGATGTTTCATGAATTGTCCTTCTTGTCTTTTCTGCTTGTGGTTGGTTATGACAAAAAGACTGGGGCAATCACACTCTTAGTATGAGTCATGATCATCCTTGTCTGTGATTGTTAGTCTCATGTCATGGTACAACCTTGCACATCTTGATCTATGTCATATCATGGTGTTTGTTGGCCATTACAACAGTTTTCCCAATGATGATTAAGAGAAATAAATATTAAAGTCCTATGGTAAATTTTTGAAGGATTTGGTCTAGGAACTAACATGCATCTCCTTCAGTCTGGTCATCTTCTCTCGTCCATCTCACGATCATATCTTGTGACATAAAAATACATAAGTGCATACATAATCATATAAACATTGCATTAGGTCCATACATACATCATCCATAGCATTAAAATCATATACATTTCATGGCATATTGCATTAACATAATCATAAACATGGCATCTATTCAAATAAATACATTATGCATATCATTATCATCATCATCACAAAATTGACATAACGTGTAAATAACTATTGCATCATCATGGCATCATATCATAAGTAAGCATCATAGGACATACATGACAAGACATATAAATAGTACCATCATCCATCATAAATCAACATCATACATAAAGCGTCACATCATATATATCATAATGCATAAATCAAATAACATTGCATAACACATATGTAGGCTGCATCAAAAATGCATCATCATATAACATCATCTCAAGAGATATATAATGTCATAGGATAGAGTCAAGAGATATCCTAAAAATAAAGCTCGCTAGCTCAATGGTCTATACATAATGTGTTATACCATAGAAGCAAATGTAGCAAACATGTCTCTAAGAGAGGCTCTCATCATCCCCTCATGGAAAAGAGTGTGGTGGCTGAGGATCTCTGTCCGACACTGAGGTAATGGGTGGACCTATAGCGACCTCTGTCTGTGCAACCAACGAAACTGACATTGATGGCATCATCTCCATGGTAATGGGCACTTGTGCTGATACTGCAGCTTGACTCTAAGAGGACAAAGGATCTATCACTGGTGGTTGCCTCTATACTGACCTCTGCTCTGAACCAGTATACCCATGACTGCGGCTCAAATGATGACTCAAGGCATGCCTATGTGAGTGGTGGGACCTATGCCCTGATGTGTGCCCTGACGAGGTAGACCCTCCTGCACTAGTGTGACTCCTATTGCTTCTCCCACTCCCTGATCAGTGACTGCTGCCTGTCCTCTTTTGTGAGCATGACAGTGTAGGTTCTTGTTGCTTAGGAGGCATTTCCTACTCATATAAGGTCATGTACTACCCATACCAAGTGCTCACCCTAGAAATCTCACAAGCCATATCCCCTGAAGGTCCTAAACATAAAGTTGCAAAGTCCACACACCACTGTGTTGACTCTTGTTGGCAGATCACTGCCTGATCCCGCTCTACTCGAGCCACCTCTAGCTTTGCCTACAGTGCTTTGACCTATGCCACACTCTCATCTAGCCTCCTTTGTAGATCTTTCACCCTCTAATCTATCATGGCGTCCTGGGGCAATGTCGAGGTAGGGGGTATCTCCTCCTCTCCCTCCACCATCCTCCATCTCAAGAGTATCTCGGCCTCATCCATGGCATCATCATCATCATCGTCCTCCTCTATGACCTCCTTGCCACCCACTCCCTCATCCTGAGGCACATCAACCTCCTCACCACCAACTCCCTCGTCCCAAGGCACATCCACATCCACATCTACCTCAAGCTCATGCTCCTACCTCGGCTCCTCCTCCTCCTACTCCTACCTCGTCTCCCCCTCCTGTCTCTCCTACTCCTACCCTGGCTCCTCCTCCTCTCTCTCCCCCTCCTTGGCCACCTCTGGAATAGCATCCAACACTGCTCTTCCCACACATAGTCGCACCCTCCTGCCCTGCCTCTGGCCATCTCTCCTCCGTCTCCAACCATCTCCTCCATCATCCCCATCATCTCCATCATCTCCACCCCGACCTCCATCCCTTCCCCCATCTCGCCCTCCACCCTGGCCTCCATCCCTCCCCTAGCCTCCATCCCTGCTGCCATCCCTCCCCCTACCTCTGCCTTTATCACCGTCTTTGCCCCCTCGCCTAACTCTCGACACACGTATAACTGACCTCCTGTCAACAGGCGCTGGCCCATCTGCATCTGTCAGTGGCACTGGTCGATGTGCTTGCCACCATAAGTTGTAGTTAGCGATGGTCCCAGGATCTGCAATCCCACCTCTCAATCCCCACAGCTGGGCTGCTAGCCCATCAATCTGCTGCTCAAAAAAAGCTACAGGAATCGTTGGCCCCCAACCTGACTCCCTAGAAGATTGGGCATACTCAGTTGTGTCTGCAAGTACACCCTGCTACTCTCCAAACTATCTAAGGACACATTGCGGCAGGTACATCTCTATAATAAGCTGGCTCTGCACTATCCTTCCAATCATATAGCGATACAGTCTACAAAAGCTGAGGTGGTCATCCTCATCATCCCACTATTGGCAGTCTCTATATGGCCTCCAGATGAATGAAACCATGGTATCAATCTGATGGCAACACCAACCTGTCTCTCCCATCCTAGTCTAATGTAGGGCACTAGCATAATAGTAAGCGTAAGGCATCCCCTCAACTAGCTGCAGTCTCTAGATAGGAGGTCGAAATATGGCCACATGCTCCAAGGCCCATATCATCAGATGTGTGGTCCCATAGGAAATGCTCTTTGCCCTCCTATAAGCCACCTCATGAAGCTAATGGTAGAGTGTACCCAACAAACAAGGCCCCCAGGCATACACTGTCCTATCCCACCTCATCCCTACTATCACGTCTCCCCAACCAATGGGAAACCCATGCCCGCATCAGTCAGGAATCAGTATCTCGTCAATCAATGTCACTAGAAATGCATCGAACCAAGCATAATGCTCCACCATAAACTCCTAGTGGATCTCATAGCCCTAGATGTCGAGTCCTACTCCCTCATCCCAATAGTACGTTGTGAAGGTCCGATATCCATGCAGAGGGTTGTAAACAATCCGCTCTCCTCGGATCGGCGGCCGTAAGATATGATAGACATCCTCCAGCGTCACTGTGGCCTCTCCCGTCAACAAGTGGAATGAGCATGTCTCTAACCGCCACCTCTCACATAATGCAGTCAACAAACCCCTATTTTCCCAAATAACAGGCATATAGGAAACATAATATAAGCCCAACTGCATCAACCATCGTCGCTCCCTTGGATCAGCTGATCACCAAACTGGAAGGTTGATAGCCTGCTCTCTCGAGTATAGATGGGCACAAGTTGTCTCTGCACAAAGCCAAACAATGCGTCAGTACCTTCTGGACAATCGTCATTATCATCATCAGCATTTAAAAGTTGAAAAGCATCAAAATTAGCACTAGTCAAAGTCAAATTCAAATGTGTCGCATTGACTGCACTTGCGTCACGAAATAACGGTTGCGTCGTTTCGTACTTCACATGCATTGCGACATATCGATCGCATCATTTTGTCTCTCAACTGTATCGCATCAGAGAACTTGTGTCACGGTTTATGGCACATGCGTCACTTCATTCGAATGCGTCACAAAATGACATATGCAGCATTATAACTCTCGAATGTGACACGATATTGCGAATGCGTCACATTTTTTAGCAAATGTGTTACACATCTTTGACCTCACTAAATACCCCTTACACTTGCGTCATGACGCAAAAAATGCGTCGAATGCGAAGTCAAATGCGGCTTACGCGCACGCATATGCGTCGCAGCGCATTCATTGTTCACCCTAAAACCCTAATTTTGGCACGCAAAACAAGAAAATGACAAAGTGGGTTAGAGCTACATACCGTTGACTCTGAGCCCTATGGCCACCTGTAGGTCCGCACGATCTTGCCACAATGCTCAGTCACTGGAATCACCATCCTCGCAGAAGTCCTCTTTGCTCTAAACTCTCAAATTTGCTAAAGTAAATAGTGAAAATGAATTGACTTTTACTCCTTTGTCAACCTATTTATAAATTCAAAATGACATTTGTCAACTAGGTTATTACTAGAGGCCCTTTTGACAACCTTTGACCACCCCTTTGGCTGCTTTAAACATGTCAAAATCTTAAATTGTCTACACCATCATTTTTCTGGTCATTAAATTGACTTATCGGGACACTTTCCAAAAATTTATGTCGTCGACCTAAAATTTGAAAAATTTCCCGAGGGGCATCCATACTCCATACCTTCGCTAAGGCATGACTTTAACTTATTTTCTTTGTCACAATGCGACATGCTATATTATGACAAAGAGGGGCAAAATGTAGACACATAAAAATGACCTAGGCTTGCAAGCTCTATTTTACCACTTTCATCCTAGCATAATTATGACATCTTAATTATGTCCTTGGTCCACATTCAACTAGTAATTTTTTTATTTATTTTTTTTTTAATAGGCTACATCGGGTCTATAAACTGCATGGTAAACTTTTTAACATCTTAATGGGGAGACTAGACCTGTGACCAACCTCCTGCAATAGGAAAGATTTAGCCAACCGGCTAGGGCCCCAACCCCTCACATTCAACTAGTAATTAAATAATTCATAATTATTCAATTAATTCATGTCCTTTTATTCTTCATGATTATTAAATAAATAAATTTTATTTATTTATTAAATACATCATTAATTGTCTAAGTCTTCCCCTAATTAAATAAATTTCATAATTTATTTAAGTACTTTTATTCATTTATTCTTCCGATTATTAAATAAATCAATTTCATTTATTTATTTAATATGTCACTAATTCTCATAATTAAATGAATTTATTAATTTATTTAATTATTAATCATATCCTCTAAATTAAATAATTATCTTTAATTATTTAATTGTCAAAATTAACATTTCCCTTATTTTAAATAAATGAAATTATTTAAAATGATCTTGCATTCTTGACTGTTAGTTCATTTTAGTAAATAATCTGAAAATCGATTATTTATTATCACACAAAATCCATATTTTGAATTTATTTAATTCAAAATGGTAATAATCTTCCAAAAATCAAGCAATCGAGCAGATTCTTGATTTTCCAAATTCGCTTTTCAGTTCAACTCTTGTCTTTTTGATTTTTCGAATCTCACAAATCATGCAGTCTTTATCTTCTTGATTTCAAAAATCTTTATTTTTCTGACTAATTATCTCATTTATTCTTGACCATCGATTCGATCTTCTCAGATGACATCTCGACCACTCATTTAATAATTTTTCCCTAAGCCTGATTAGGATTTGTCACATTAAATCTCGTCCTCTGATTTTAGGCTTCTGTCAAAAATTCAATCTCATTTGTCTGTCCAAAATTGCATTTTCTATAAAATGACAATTTTGCTCACAATTTCAATTACACTTAGACACTTAGACACTTACAGATACTCACATATGCATATGCTTGTAGTTTATTTGTGATTTTGGCATACTTGTCTTAGCATTATAGTCATTTCTTCATAGGCATAGACACTTTATTTCATTTTAGACACTCCAAATCCTTTAAAGCTTGTGTAGGACTTAGTCTTTGTTTTCAAATTGCTCACACGTTCGATCTGAGGGCAACCATCAGCAAGTTAGAAGGTGCTATGAAGGTAAATCATGGAAGATTCGATGAACGACAGGTATAATCGTTCTTGTTTTTAGTTTCCTTTGTTCTTGATAGCTTCTTTGGGTTTTATGCTTTATTGATTTGATAATCTAACAATCCAAAAATAACCCTTAGATACAAATGGTTATAAGTAAGCTTTTGGGAGGCATACAAAACCTATCAATGGTAGAGCTTAATATTGACCAGATTGTAAGCGGAATCTATGACTATCACAGTCAAATCTAGATGGGAATGTAGTGGAAAACCTTAGTCTACTTTTGCAATATCATTTGGAATCTCTCATAAATTTGGCCCTCTACCATGATTTTGGAATTGTAGCTTTCCAAAAGAGTGGTGCTTAGAGTATTCTAGATATACAAGAAAATTTCCATGAAAAATTTTCATCTTGTGTATATGGAGGACATTTTCGTGGAGAGAAATAAAAGGTTGTGTTAGTTGTAAAACAGTGCTAATAAGAAAGAGGGGACACTCTGCAAATAATGGACAGTCATGCCATTAGCAAAGTTGTAGGGACAATAGGGTGTAAGTTTCCATAGAAGGCAATTAGGTTCAGAGATCAAAGCATCAATGGAGGGTAGTCACTTCATTAAGAAGACAAAGGTTAGTATGACAATTAAGAGGAAAAATGACTAGCAGTCTGAGCAAGACAAATGGGTGACAGTCTTATAAAAAGTATAAAGGGACAGTCCACTATTGAGTTCAACTATGCATGGACTTTCAAAGAGTGCAATCAAATGTAATCAAATGCAAAAATTTGAAGTTTCAATGGAAAACCTTCAGAAAGGACAACAAATTTGAAGTTTCCAATGACAATCAGAGAGACTATAATGTGAGGTCAAGACAATAAATGATGAAGAAAAAGATGCAGCTACCATCAATATTCATTCAAAGGTAGAAGTAATAGTGATTAAGGACTTGAAGGCCTTTGATTAGTTAGCACAGTCATAAATGGGTAGACCTTTTAGGCATGACAGTCTAAATGAAGTCAAAGTCATGCAAAAGGATTATATGAAAGAAAGAAAGTCTTCAATCCACCATGAACGAACGGTCTTGGCACAAAATATAAACCTTTGGTTTCAAGGTATAGAGAATTTATGCAAAGCAATGGATGTTACAAAATTTAAGGACTCTCAAGGATGATAATGTGGTCTTGACAACAACAAACATAAGATTGTTTGAGCCTTCAATGAGGAAAATAATGGATACCCTGCATTACATACTCTACAAGCCACTTCCTAGGGTCAACACACATACAACAAGTACAACTCATAGGTTTGACAATGTTTTGGCTTTCAACCACTCAAATCACACCCTATAGGCTCCAATCAAACCCTTCTTAACAGCATTCAACTCCAAACAAAGAAATTTCACAAAACCCTCAACAAGACTTTAAGGGTTGCATAGTCAAAGACAACAAAGAATAGGATTGTCCTCAATAACTCACTCCAACCAATGAATTAGTGCCCCTCCTTTTGTGAGAACATGTGTATAGGCCTACAAAAAATTAGTTCCGAATTTCAGAATTTCTCACCATTGGAAATGAAAGTTATGGGCATTGGAAGCTCATGGAAAACCCTAGGCTTCTGTTAGCACAATTAGGAGTAAAATATTCATATCTAGAGAAAAAAACCATGAAATAAAATGAAACCAATTGAATTCAATCAAGAAAACAAAAATATATTCAACCATACTCTTGCACTCTTGTTCCAAGGTTGTACAATGTCGTACAAGACCATTCTTTTGTTGTTTTTCCTTTAAAACTGTTACAAAAATTGTCAAAAACATAGTGTATTCTTTAAATCCATGCTCCTCAGGTTCTTGGAGCGTATCCTCATTTATTTTTGCATTCCAAAACTTACAAGAAAATAGTTACACATGATTTTATGTGTCCTTTTCCATTCAAACCTAAAGATTATGTCATGAAATTTGACAACTGTGCCACTTTAGTGCAAATTTTTCACCAAGAACTAAGAACAAATCAACAAAAAGACCCTCACATATTCTCATGGTCCTTATAAGACCTTATTTAGCCCATGAAAGCCAAAAAAAAGAGTTGAGGGACCAATCTCAACCTTGTGACACATCAAAAACACTTCAAAGACATAAGGAGCAGAAGATTAATTGACATAAATAGCAGCAAAAAGAGTTATGAAATGTGCAACAAATGAAGTCCCTTGAGCAACAAATGATGACAGAAAAAATGCAGCAATGACTATCACAATCCTTTGACAATGTGAATGTAATGCATGATATTTCATGAATAGACATTCATGAATAAGTTTCAATATAAATTATTTTCATAAACAAGCGTAATTATCACTCTTCTTACCATAAATGGATGCATGTTTCCAATTTTCTAAATTGATAATACATGAATAAAAAAGATACAATACAACTAAATTTAAATGTAAACCATAAACCATTATGCTTTAGATAAGAATACCAAAAGGAAGGAACACCATGACTAAAATTTAGTTGATCTGAATTGTGCACAAGCATATATATATTTTAAAGGGAAAAGAACAAGAGCTACATCTATAATAAATAGACCTCATTAGAAAGGAAGAAAAAAATCAATTGAGGCATATTAAGGAATATACACATTTGCATGTAATAATTTCTCATAATTTTTCTATTTCAAAAAAATACATTAATACAATAACAAATATTATAGTAGTGAAGGAAAAACATCTTTAAAATCCTCTCATTTCTCAGTACTT
Organism: Sequoia sempervirens; assembly: GCA_007258455.2. Taxonomy (NCBI): domain Eukaryota; kingdom Viridiplantae; phylum Streptophyta; class Pinopsida; order Cupressales; family Cupressaceae; genus Sequoia; species Sequoia sempervirens. The sequence continues at coordinate 169,552,931 of VDFB02168118.1, forward strand.
GTAGCAATACATGAAGAGAATTAACCCTCCCATTTGCATCCCAGATCATGAAATTTCTTGTACAAGAAGAAACAAAAGGAGTTGTTGCCCAGTTTGTGTCTCCAATCCACCTCAGGTTGCCCAATTATCTTCATTCCAAATGCTTAAAAACATGTACATCCCCTACTCCCTTGGAAACACATGGGTAGTAGCCTTGGTGTGCTTGTGTACTCTCACTGGAATTTTGTCCACAAAAATCCTACAAAATCCTAACAATTTCAGACATGAAGTCACATTAATATCATTAAAAGACTAGTAACTAAAACAATGTCAGACATAGACCTTTTGACTAGATCTATTATCACCTCCATGCATGTTCTAAGCAAATTGATTGAAGGTCCTACAATGTTATATGGACCATCTTTCACTACTTTCTCATCTCTCGATGATCTTAGGTATAAATGTCATGAATATATAAACATAATAAACATAAAACATGTAGCATATAAGAATCGAAAAAATCTAGGAAATGGAAAAGAAAGACAAGATTCAAAACTAGAAAATACAACTTATACTTTCTAACATACTAGGTTTCTCATACCACTAAACACTTGCACCATCAACCATTGTTATTCTTTTCTTAAGTTGATGATCTTTAACCAAGCCCTTCTCTTTTTTCTCCTTCACTAGTCTTGCATATCTCTTTACTAAAGAAAACATCTAATTAATAATTTTTCACAAGTACAACCCAAGTCCTTGCATAGTTATCAATTAAAATTCTTAATGAAACAAGGAAAATAAAATCTTTGATCTAGATGCATTAAAGTTTGATGGCTTGTGCTTGACCTATTCCAACATAATTTTTGGCATGAACAAGCATAAGAAAGGTGTCCATGTAGATCTTAGTATTTTCATCATTGCACATACCACAAGAAGACTAATGACTGAGGAATATTATAAATTTTCCTATGGTAGGATGTACTTAGCATGATTAAATAAATTTTGACAATATCATGGACTACTACAACAAGTTCCCTTTCATTTCTTGGATGTGTGTCTTCTCTTGAGTTGTTCAACAATATCCATTTAGATTGTTTAATCTCAAATTATATGAAAGTCAGGCCCACATGTACATGTATTTTTTGAGAACCAATACATGTATTTTCGTGATTAAATCCTAAAACCTTCTCAATACAGAATGATAGTTCAAATATACCTAGGACAAGGAATATGTAGCAAATAAGGTCACAAATATGCATAATTACCATGCTACAAAGGGTAGACTGGTTAAGGAGCAACAACCTTGAATGAATGGAAAATGTCAAATTAATAATTGAGGGCAGTCATAAGTGGATGAAAAGACAGTCACAAATGAATCAATAATAGTCATAAATGCATATGACATCAAACACCAATAGAGCAGAAATACCAACTTAAAGGTAGTCAATAGAGAGTAGCATATAATGTCATTTTCCATTAACAATATAATTTGCAATATTGCAAACCCTTCTACAATCAAACTTACGCTTGAAAGAAAATAGTGATCAATAACATGAATTTACAAATTCAATGTGCATACTTACAAATCAATCCAAGTAACCATCCAGGCCTACTCTACTCTTTATTGTGTCAAGTATTGCCTCGTGGTCTTGTTCACGCACTTTCCACAAGTTCTTGTTCGTAGGTTTACCCCTATATTTGATCAAATTAATGTTGGCTACAATAAGAAGGTTGGATTAGTGAAGAATCTTTTGATGCGTGTCAGAGTCCTCAAACAACCAAACTGGAGCATTCTTAACTAGGTACCTTCTAAGCCATGTTCCAGTAACAACCACTGAATCTATAGGATATTCTATGTTTTCTCCATCTATAACTAGGGACTCCAATTTCTTTTTCACCTCAATACAATGAAACAGATAATAATCTCTTCCCTCTTCATTGTCTTCATCTACAATCACTACATAAACATGCCCTACATTGATATGTTCTTTCAATTAGATGTATTTAATGAACATCACAATAAAACAAAAAAGATAAAAGTAGGAATTTTATATTAACTATGCATGAAGGTATATTACTCGGTTCTACTAGATCTGATACATGATCAAATTCAAAGTCTAAGAATCTTCATGGTGTGCCTAAAATTAAGTTGCCTCATCATTTCAACAAGTAGTTGACATCTTCCACCCTCACTTAGCTTCTCAAAAAAAAACTCCATATCCTCTCTACATATCGTTGACATGTACATTTTGGAATCTTATCAGCCATTGGTTTTAAAACATTAGCATCAATATCAATTAAATATTTAGTTTTTCTATGCAAAACTCTAGGAGGAGTTCTCAAAGGTAGAGTTGTGTCAACATTAGGAATGTCAACAACATCGGGGATAGATGGTGTACCTTCAATTGGAGATGAAATTGATGGCATACCTTGAGATTGACATGTAAACGATGTTATACCTCCAAATTGAGATGTGGTATGTGGAGTTTCTTCAAGTAGAGATGTGTTTGTTGATGTACTTGCAAAACCACATATTTTTGATGGTGTGTATTTAGCTATAGATTTGTTTGTTGATGTAGTTGGAAAACCACATGTTGTTGATGGTGTGTCTTCAACTGGAGATGTAATTGTTGATGTACTTTGAACCTAATATATTGTATATGGTGTGCATTGAAGTTCACCTATGGTTGATGATGTCCCCCCAACTTCGGGATCCATTTTTTTCCTTCCACAAAGTTTGTTCATTTGTTCCCTTTGTGTTGCCAATTTGACATATCTCTTAGATTACATGGGAATTTCTTCCTCTATGGGCTGCAATTTCTTTTCTTCATGAACTTTCGTATTTGATTCTCTTCTCCTTGAATTTTTAGTTACATGTTCATCCGACATTAGAGGCTTTTCTCATTTCCTTGACATGACATTGAGTGCTACATGCTCACAAAAACACAAAGAACAAAAGTAAGTAATGCATTTTACAAAACATATTCATATCATTGATTACATTGCATTTTATGTAACACACAATGAATTTTATGAAACATATGAACTTATCGCTGATTACATTACATTGCATATCTTTCAAACTCAAAGCATTACTTCATGTTGCATAACTAATAACTAGATGTTGATCTATCTACATGACAAAATTTCAATTGCAATAAAACATTTTTTTAGTCTCAATCCTATATGGTAACTTACATTGGAAAAGTTAATGAATATAAGTGGAAGTTAAGCTTACATTGCAAAAGCTATTACTTGATTAAAATCATTGTAATTGTGATAGCATTGGAAAAATCTATTTATTTAAAGTGCAAATTTGAATGTAGTTTAATTAATTCCTTCATAAAATTGTATGCTCTCTTCTAAATATTTCTTCCTGATGTAGAGTTACTAATCTTTGGTTTAGCCAATAATCAACATTCATTTATGTTTTGGTTTAGCCAATAATCAACATTCATCTATGTTTTTCTTTCAAAATTTTGTTTGCAACTAAATATTGGTCTCTCTATTAGCCTATAGGAGGTTGAAGTTATCCATTTGTGCTTGAATGTATTCTCCTTCATATTTAAAAATCTCACTAAGTGCCTTGAATGTTGATTGTTGACAATATGACATTTGCATCAAGGAAAAAACATAGTTAATTAGCAATTTACATTTGATGTAAAACCCCCTATTGGTAAACTTGTATTGTGTGCATAAATTTAAATTTGTTCATAGCTTTAAGTTTGTTTAGTAAGATCTCAAGGAGCTTCCACTTATAATTTGGAAAAAAAATTTACCATACATACTAGATATCAGTGTGAATTATCATTAAAAATACAAATTAAAACATTAACACCTTTAAAAAAATGAAAAAATGTGAAATCCACTAGCCATGATGGAAATGCACTAATATAAGCAAAGAAAATGGAATTCATAAGCAATTTTGTGTTAAGTTGATATCCTCTATATAAATTTACATGAATTCATCTAAATTATTTCATGTTTTTCATTTTTTTCTTCAAACTCCTAAAATTGAACTTTTTTATGCAACTTCCATCTAATTTGATGTTGAATTCTATGTATAACAATTATGATTAATAAAATCATGAAAGGAATGGTTTATATTGTCAAAAGTAAACAAAAATACTCAATATAAACATTTAAATTGTACCAAAATGAATATAATACCTGAGATAATGAAAATTGATGTAGAAACATCAAATTGTCTCCTATGTTTTCTAGCATGCAAATTTGTGTTGAAAAGGTGATGGATCAAGCATAATTTGGTACAACAAGAAGTCAAGAGCATAAAAAGGCATTTCTCAGTTGAAAAAAGCGTAGAACCAGAAAAATTCATAGAATTGTGGTCCTAAATCATGAGTCTACTCCTTTTTTACCATTTTTGGAAAATCCAAATCTAGAGCTCGCCAAATTTGGCAAGCACCAAATTTGAAAAAAAATGTGACATCAAGTTTGGTGTGCACCAAATGTTCAGTTTCAAATCTTTGTAAATTTTGGCATCCTGTTTGGTGAGCACCAAATGTTGTGTTCCAATTCTTTGTAGTTTGGCGAGCACCAAATGTTTTGTATAGAGATTTTTTCTTCTATAAGCCTTGATCATAAATGGAGACCTATGGAGGGGATAGAGAAGAGTGGGATTAAGAGGAAGAAAACACTATAAGACCATTTCAGGAGGGATGGAGATGTAAACAAGTCCATGAAGAGGCTGAAAAGAGTATTTTGTAATTAAGTTTTCCCCAAACATCACCAAGAGTGGCAAATTATCATCAATTTTTCCTGATACGTGTGAGCATGTTGCTACTCAATTGCAATCTCTCAATCATAATACATTAAACCCTTAACCCTAATCCCTCAACCCTATACCTTAAACCCTAATCCTTCAAACCTCAAACCTTAAACCCTCAACCCTTAAACCCTAATACCTCAACCCTCAACATTGTACCCTATCCCCTATCAATTAAAACCTTAGCCCTAATTTCTCAGCCTTAATCCCTCAAAGCTCAAACCTTAATCTCTCAACCTTAAACCCTCTACCTTATACCATAATCCCTCATACCTCAAACCTTAAACCCTCAACCCTTCAACCCTAATCCCTCAACCATCGACCCTTAAACCCCCAACCCTTAAACCCTAATACCTCAACCCTCGACCCTATACCCTATCAACTAAACCCTTAACCCTAATTGATCATCCTTAATCCCTTAAAGCTCAAACCATAATCCATCAATCCTCAAACCTTAACCCCTCAACCCTAAACCCTCTACCCTCTACCCTATCAATTAAACCTTCTACCTTATACCTTAAACCCTAATCCCTCAAACCTCAAAACATAAACCATCAACCCTTAAACCATAATACCTCAATTCTCAACCCTCTACCCACTACCTTATGAATTAAACCCTCTACCCTAGGTACCTTATATTGTAATCCCTTAATACATCAAACCTTAAACCCTCATCCCTTCAACCCTAATGCCTCTACCATCAACCCTTAAACCCTAATACCTCATCACTCAACCCTCTAGCCTATCAATTAAACCCTCAACCCTATTTTCTCAACCTTAATCCCTAAATCCTTAAACCTTAAACCCTCAACCCTTAAACCATAATACCTCAACCCTCTACCCTCTACCCTACACATTAAACCCTCAACCCAGACCTCAAACCTTAAACCCTAATCCCTCAAACCTCAAACCTTAAACCCTAATCCCTCAAACTTCAAACCTTAACCCCTCAATCCTCAATCCTCAAACCTTAATCCCTTAAACCTCAAACCTTAATCCCTCAATCCTCAAACCTTAAACCCTAAACCCTAAACCCTCTACCGTCTACCCTATCAATTAAACCCTATACCCTATACCTTTAAACCTAATCCCTCAAACCTCAAACTTTAAACCCTCTACTCGAGATAGTCTACCCGAGATCTAGCTGAGAGAGAGAGAATGATAAAGACCTGAGAGAGGGAGTTGGAGTGAGAGAGAGAAATACTTGAGAGGGGGGAGAGAGAGAGGGGGGAGTATGAGAGAGGTGGTTGGAGTGAGATATTTTCTAGGTAGGGTGGGAGGGAGAAAGACTTGAGAGAGAGAAAGACTTGAGAGAGAAAGAGACTTGAGAGGGAGCGAGAGAAAGTTATCTAGTTAGGGTGGGGGGGAGAGACCTAAGAGAGGGAGAGGGGTTGGGAGGGATATTTTGAGGGAGGGACTTAAAAGAGAGGGAGTGAGAGACACCTAAGAGGGATAAATAGAGAGATATGAGAGCGATGGAGAAAGAAAAAGACTAGAGAGAGGGAGTAGGAGTGATAGAGAGAGAGAGAGAAAGACCTGAGAGGGAGAGAGAGACGGGGGGAGTGTGAGAGAGGGGGCTAGAGTGAGATATTTTTCTATGTAGGGTGGGAGAGAGTGAGACCTGATAGATACTTGAGAGGGAGAGAGAGATTTATCTAGTTAGGGTGAGGAGGAGAGGCATGAGAAAGAGAGAGGGGTTGGGAGGAATTTTTTTAGGGAGAGACCTGAGAGATAGAGAGGTACACACTTGAGAGAGACCTAAGAGAGAGATAGAGAGATATTTGAGAGGGAGATGAGAGGGAGAGAGAGATAGTTGAGAGGGAGATGAGAGGGAGAGAGAAAGATAAAAACCTGAGAGGGAAAGAGAGAGGGCATGTGAGAGAGGGGATTGGAGTTAGAGAGATTTTTCTAGGTAGGATGGGAGGGAGAAAGACCTAAGAGAGAGAGAGAGACTTGAGAGGGAGAGAGAGTTATCTAGTTAGGGTGGGGGGAGAGACCTAAGAGAGGGAGATGGGTTGGGAGGGATATTTTGAGGGAGATACCTAAGAAAGAGACCTGGGAGAGAGGGAGTGCGAGACACCTAAGAGAGAGACCTAAGAGAGAGAGATATGAGAGGGTGTGAGAAAAATAAATACCTAAGAGAGGGAGTTGGAGTGATAGAGATAGAAATACCTGAGAGGGAGAGAGAGAGAGGGAATGTGAGAGAGGGGTTTCGAGTGAGAGATATTTGTCTATGTGGGGTGGGAGGGAGTGAGACTTGAGAGAGAGAGAGAGAGATTTGTCTATATGGGGTGGGAGGGAATGAGACCTGAGAGAGATATACTTGAGAGGGAGAGAGAGAGTTATCTAGTTAGGGTTGGGGGAGAGGCCTGAGAGAGAGAGGGGGGTTGGGAGGGATTTTTTGAGGGAGAGACCTAAGAGATAGGGAGTGGGAGACACTTGTGAGAGAGACTTGAGAGAGGGATAGCTGAGAAAGAGAGAGATGAGAGGGAGAGAGAAAGATAAATACCTAAGAGAGGGAGTTACAGTGAGAGAGAGAGAGAGGGACTTGAGAGGGAGTGTGAGACCTGAGAGGGAGAGAGAGGGGGGGTTGGAGTGAGAGAGATTTGTCTAGGTATGGTGGGAGGGAGAAAGACCCTAGAGAGAGACTTGAGAGGGAGAGAGAGATTTATTTAGTTAGGGTGGGGGAAGAGACTTGAGAGAGGGAGAGGGGTTGGGAGGGATATTTTGAGGGAGATACCTGAGAGAGAGGGAGTGGGAGACACCTGAGAAAGATACCTGGGAGAGAGGAAGTGGGAGACACCTGAGAGAGAGATAAAGAGATAGCTAAGAGAGAGAGAGATGAGAGGGAGAGCAAAATATAAAGACCTAAGAGAGGGGGTTGGAGTGGCAGAGAGAGAAATACATAACAGGGAGAGAGAGGAAGTGTGAGAGAGGGGTTTTGAGTGAGATATATTTGTCTATGTGGGTTGGGAGGGAGAGAAACTTGAGAGATATTTTTCTATGTGGGGTCAAAGGGAGCGAGACCTAGAGAGAGAGAGAGAGAGAGAGAGAGAGAGAGAGAGAGAGAGAGAGAGACTTGAGAAGGAAAGAGAGTTATTGTAAGGAAAGCAGAGGTGCAGAAACACTTTCCTAATGTCAAAACCACAGGGAAGAATGCAAAAAGTAATTTTAATTTTCTAATTACTATCTCACATGAAATATTTACAAAAATAGAGCAAATACACAAAGACAAATGAACACCAGATTTACGTGGGAAAACCCTATCGGGAAAAAACCCACCACACCAAGCTGAATCTCTTTGTATTTCAATAACAACAAATTACATACAAGTCAAAGATACAACTCTCTGGTTCTAGTTCACAGTAGTTTCATTCACTGTTCAATCTCTTACAGAAATGCTCTCATAGATTCATTGTCTATTTTCAACTCAGAATGCTATCCTTTAAATATTACCACATTCTAATTTTTGTCTTATGTTCATCCTTATCCACCATTGCCCCATCGTAGAAAGTTTCCTCTTAAGCATTGATTTTTCCCTACATGCAGTTGAGCTCCAGTGTCGCAACTATTGCAGAAATCTAACTACCATCCATTTGAAAAATGCTTCTTCTGATTGGTCCACGAGGCTCCACATAGGATGGTCAATTTGGTCAGAGGCGTTCAAAATTTGTTGGCATATCAATGAGACACTAACAGTGTCTCCCCGATGCCACAAAGTATTCACTATCGATATCGCCATAGGTTCCAACAATCGGCAGGACGACATAGCAAACGCCTTGAGTCATACCGAATCCATCGACATCCATTTCATTCCTATCAACAAGATTTTCTCCATCGGCAAGACTCATACCGAGTGCCACAAGTCATATCGATCTCAAAAATGCCATTAGCAAGACTATCGCAGATCGCCAAGACCTCATACCGAACTCTTCAAGTCATGTCATCGTGAGTTTTCCATTCGGTGAGACAAACGTCTTTTGCCAAGACCTCACACCGAGCACATTAGCATTTCCATTGGCACCCATCTATTGCTAAGACATTCAACTGTCGCCAAGAGGTTTCACCGAGATCTCTTTTGTTACTCCGAAGTACCTGACAGTCGGCAAGACATTCGTCTTTCGTCGAGACTTCACTCCGAGCACAACCAAGTCTTACCAAGTCAGCAAGACTTATGTCTTTCGCCGAGACTTCACATCGAGCACTCATGTCTTGCCAAGTCAGCAAGACATTTGACCTTTCGCTGAGACCTTTCACCAAGCGCTCATGTCTTACCGAAGACTATCAGCAAGACTCTCCATCTATCGCTGGGACTTCATACCGATTGTCGTGAGCTCCTCCTATGACTTCAGTTGTATCCCCGTCGGTGTGACCTTTCATTCTCGCTAGGACATCTTACTGAAGCCCTTTGTGTTAGCCCGATAAGAACATACTGTCGGCCAGAGGTCTCTTACTCGACAAAAGGTCATTGCGAATGCAAAAAGGTCACAGCAATAGACTTGTCAGCAAGACATTAACTTTGTCTCGGCGACATGAACATTTCAAGAGAATTCAGAACAGTTAGTGGACCAAACATCAATAATGTCACACCGACTTTTCCTTCAAGGAGTTACATGTCAATATGGATTGAGGCAAATATTCCAACAATCTCCCACTTGACAAAGACCTTACTGACAACTCCAGAGCATAATAAAACTACTAAAATTCATGGGCCAAGAGGCCCATCGATTTGGCACACCACCTATATTTTTCTGTGCTCACAGGCTTCGTCAATGCATCTGCAACATTTTCCAGAGTATCCACTTTCTCCAAAGAGACCTTCCCATCCTCCACCATATCTCGTACAAAGTGATACTGTACATCTATATGTTTCGTCCTGGCATGGAAAGCAGGATTCTTTGCCAAACATATAGCACTCTGGCTATCACAGTAAATAGTATTTTTTCCTGCATCAAAACCAATGTTAGAACACAAACGTTTTAACCAGATTGCTTCTTTATAGGCATGTGTAGCTGCAATGTATTCTACCTCTGTAGTGGACAAAGCGACTACACCCTGCCGCTTGCTCATCCAACTCACTGCACCACCATTCATCATGAAAACATATCCACTGGTGGATCTTCTGCTGTCAATGTCCCCTACCCAATCAGAGTCCACATAACCTCGAATATTGAGAGTCCGTTGTGATTCAACCAAGTTCCCATGGTAACACAAAGCATAGTCTGAAATACCCTTCAGATATCTAAACACTCTCTTCACAGCATCCCAATGTGTTCTTCCAGGATTAGCCATAAACTGACTAAGAACTCCCACTTCTTAGGCAATGTCTGGCCTTGTACAGACCATTGCATACATAAGACTGCCCATCGCACTAGCATACAGCACACTAGTCATGTCCTCCATCTCAGTAGGATATTTTGGACAATCCTCAACAGATAGCTTCATTCCCTGCATAACTGGAACAACTAGTTGCTTGCAATCAGTCATACAAAATATCTCTAGAACAGTCATGATATACTTACTCTAACTGAGCCAAAGTTTTCTATTTTTCCTGTCCCTGGTTATTTCCATTCCTAGAATGTACCTTGCTGCACCAAGATCTTTCATTTAGAACTTTGCAGACAACTGAGACTTAAGATCATAAATCATTAGCTTACTATTGCCTATGAACAACATATCATCAACATAGAGATCAATAATAAGGACTTGATCACTTTCAACTTTGTAATATACACAATGATCACATTTTGATCTTACAAATCCAAATGACAAAACAAAAGTGTCAAACTTTTGGTACCACATTCTAGGAGACTATTTTAACCCATACAGAGATTTCTTCAACTTGCAAACCAGTCTTTCTTTACCTTTTTCCACAAAGTGCTCCAGCTAGGACATATAAATTTCTTCTTCAAGATCACCATGAAGAAACGTTGTCTTCACATCCATCTGTTCAATCTCTAAGTCATACGCTGATGCAAGTGACAAAAGAAATCTAATAGATGTCAGCTTAGCTACAGGAGAAAATATTTCTCCATAATCAATTCCCTCTACCTGGGAATTACCTTTTGCAACCAGCCTCGCTTTATATTTTTCTACACTACCTTCTAGACCAATTTCTTTTTTAAAAACCCATTTGCAGCCCACAACTTTTCTGCCTTTAGGTAATGGCACCAAACTCCAGGTATCATTCTTTTCTAATGATTCCATTTCTTCATTCATGGCTTCCAACCAAGAGTTTGAATCAAACATTTTAAATGCCTCTTTCACAGTCCTAGGTTCATCAGTGCTAGAAATTAAAGCATAGGCACAAGTAGACTCAATCAAAGAAAACTCATACCTATTAGGTTGCTTCTTTCACGAGTTGACCTCCTCATAGGCTAAGGCTGAGGTGGTTCTTCATCTTCTTCAGAACTTTCAAAACTACTTGAGCTCTCCTCAGTATCAGGTACATTTTGATTTTTCAATTCCTCTTTATCTGGTGTCGAAGGAATATCTAATACATCCTTTTCATTTTCTGATTTCTTCTCTGACTACGAATCCAGTGTAGAAGGCTTCAGCTCATGAAAGATAACACTTTTGTTGTACAAAACCTTCTCAGTCTCAGGATTCCAAAGCTTGTATCCTTTTATTCCAGCACTATAGCCAATAAAAATACACTTTACAGCTTTGTTTTCCAACTTAGATCTTTTTTCAAATGGCACATATGCATATGCCTCACAGCCAAAGACACGAATATGTCTCAGAGAGGGCTTCTTTCCAGAACATGCTTCCAAAGGCGTCTTCTCAACAAGAGCAGAGTTAGGAGAATGATTTACCAAGTAACATGTTGTAGAGGCTGCTTCAACCCAGAATTTCTCCTCCAAGCCAGCACTGCTCAACATACTTCGTGCTCTTTCCATTACTGTCATGTGGAACCTTTCAGCAACTCCATTTTGCTGTGGAGTGTAAGGTGTAGTCTTATGTCTTTTAATCCCATGATCCTTACAGAACCTTTCGAATTCATCTGAACAAAACTCACCGCCATTGTCAGTCCTTAAACATTTTATTTTTCTACCAGTCTAATTTTCAACAAGGTTTTTAAGTTCCTTAAACCCACTGAACACTTCTGATTTACTTTTCAGAAAATATACAAATGCTCTTCTTGAATAATCATCAATAAACGACACATAGTGTCTTGATTTAGACAAAGAAGGAATATTCACTGGACCAAACACATCAAAATATATATAATCAAGCAAACTAGAAGATTTATGAGGACTGGAATAAAACGAAACATGGTGATGTTTACCATATATGCAATGTTCACAAAATTCGAACTCAAGGTTACAATCTTCAAGCCCTTCTACTAGGTTTTTATTTTTCAAGGTTTTTAAACCTTTCTCACCAATGTGGCCTAGCCTAGATGCCAAAGCATAATCTTCTCTACTGGAAGCTTAACCTCCATGGATTTTACACCATCAGGAACGTTTTCCTTCTTTTCCCCATGAGTAGCTTTCTATGAGTTCGCAGAGACACTATCGCATTGAATAGCTTGTGCATCCAGCTTGTACAAGGTACCAATTTGAGCACCCCTAGCCAACACCAGAGAGCCTCTAGTCATCATGCAGCCATTTGCAGAGAACGTGACCTGCACTCCAATATCGTTCAGCTTACTTACAGAAAGTAGATTTCAAGCCAGACTTGGTATATGCATCATCATTGATTCCCTTCACTCTTCCATCAGGGAATTGAATTCTAAATCTTCCACGGCCAACAATTTCCAAAGATGAATCACTTTCCAAATACACCTTTCCACCATCGTAGTTTTCATACTTTGTGAACCAGTCTCTATGAGATGTCATGTGGAAAGATTCTCCAGAATCAATCAGTCAAACATCATTTGATGCCCGTGTAGCCAAAGCTACAATGAAAGCGTCTGCATCACTCTGAGAAGAATCATTTCCAAAAGATTTCTTCTTCTTCTTTTTCTCCTCCTTGCAATCCTTTGGGACATGACCAGGTTGCCCACAATTCCAGCATTTCACCTTGGACTTCTTTCCAGGAGACTTTGATCTCCCTACTAATTTTGATCTAGATTTCTTGTCCTTCTTCTTTCCTTTCTCCTTCGATCTGCCTCTAATAGCTAGAGCCTCCTTTGCCATCTCAGAATATTTTCTTCTCATCTCTTCCGAAAACAAAGAAGCAACATCTTCCATCTTGAAAGTGGATGTCGTACTCTCAATAGCCATCACCAGATGATCCCAGGAATCTGGCAATGAACATAGCAGCAGCATGCAACGATCTTCATCTTCAATCTTCACACCAAAAGATGTTAACTGAGTAATCAGCATGTTGAATGCATTCAAATGATCAGCAACAGATCCTCCCTCCTGCATTCTCAAAGAGTATAGCTTCTTCCTCAAGAACAATTTGTTCACCAAGGACTTGCCTTGATAAATAGATGCCAGTCTTTTCCACAAGAAAGAAGCAGTCTTTTCTTCATGCACGTTCAGAAGAATAGAGTCTGCCAAATAGAGCCTTATCAGCCCAGGTTAGACTTTCTATCTGCAAGATCCCAATCCTCTTGCTTCATGCCTTGAGGCATCATTCCAGACACAACAAGCCACAGATCATGATCCACTAACAGATCTTCCATCTTGAGTTTCCACAGCTCAAAATTGCTACCATTGAATTTCTCTATTTCCATCTTCTAGGATGTGCTCACCATCTTAATCTATAATTAAATTATCAGACCTCTAACAAACTCCCATTGGAAAAGGATTGACACAAAATACCCAACTCACTCACAAGGATAACACAACTAGCCAGGCTCTGATACCACTTGTAAGGAAAGCAAAGGTGCGGAAACACTTTCCTAACGTCAAAACCACAGGGAAGAATGCAGACAATACTTTTAATTTTCTAATTACTATCCAATTAAGACTCACATGAAAGATTTACAGAAACAGAGCAAATACACAAAGACAAATGAACACCAGATTTACGTGGGAAAACCCTATCGGGAAAAAACCCACCACACCAAGCTGAATCTCTTTGTATTTCAGTAACAACAAATTACATACAAATCAGAGATACAACTCTCTGGTTCTAGTTCACAGTAGTTTCATTCACTATTCAATCTCTTACAGAAATGCTCTCACAGATTCACTGTCTATTTTCAACTCAAAATGCTATCCTTTAAATATTACCACATTCTGATTTTTTTCTTCTATTGATCCGTATCCGCCATTGCCCCATCGTAGAAAGTTTCCTCTTGAGCGTTGATTTTTCCCTGCATGCAGTTCAGCTCCAGCGTCGCAATTGTTGCAAAAATCTAACTGCCATCCATTTGAAAAATGCTTCCTCTGATTGGTCCATGAGGCTCCACATAGGATGGTCAATTTGGTTAGAGGCATTCAAACTTTGTTGGCATATCGGTGAGACACTAACAGTGTCTCCCCAATGCCACAAAGTCTTCACTATCGATATTGCCATAGGTTCCAACAGTCCGCAGGACGACATAGCGAACGCCTTGAGTCATATCGAATCCATTGACATCCATTTCATTCCTATCGGCAAGAGTTTCTTAATCGACAAGACTCATACCCAATGCCACAAGTCATATCGATCTAAAAAGTGCCATTGGCAAGACTATCACAGATCGCCAAGACCTCATACCAAAGTCTTCAAGTCATGCCGACGTCAGTTTTCCATTCGGTGAGACAAACATATTTCACCAAGACCCCACACCGAGCACATTAGTATTTCCATTAGCACCCATCTATCGCTAAGACATTCAACTGTCGCTAAGAGGTTTCACCAAGATCTCTTTTGTTACTCCGAAGTACCTGGCAGTCGGCAAGACATTCATCTTTTGCCGAGACTTCACTCCGAGCACAACCAAGTCTTACCGAGTCGGCAAGACTTATGTCTTTCACCGAGACCTTTCACCGAGCACTCATGTCTTACCGAAGACTATCGGCGAGACTCTCCATCAGTCGCTAGGACTTCATACCGATCGTCGTGAGCTCCCCCGATGACTTCAGTTGTATCCCCGTCAACGTGACCTTTCATTCTCTCTAAGACATCTTACCGAAGCCATTTGTGTTAGCCTGATAAGAGCATACTGTCAGCCAGAGGTCTCTTACTCGACAAAAGGTCACTGTGAATGCAAATAGGTCACAGCGATAGAATTGTCGGCAAGACATTAACTCTGTCTCGATGACATGAACATTTCAAGAGAATTCAGAATAGTTAGTTGGCCAGACATCAATAATGTCACACCAACTTTTCCTTCAAGGAGTTACATGTCAGTATGGATTGAGGCAAATATACCAACATTTATCTAGTTAGGTTGGGGTGGAGAGGCCTGAGACAGAGAGGGGGTTGGGAGGGATTTTTTGAGGGAGATACCTAAGAGAGAGGGAGTGGGAGACACTTGTGAGAGAGACCTAAAAGAGAGATAGTTGAGAGAGAGATGAGAGGAAGAGAGAAAGATAAAGACCTAAGAGAGGGAGTTGGAGTGTGTGAGAGAGAGAGAGAGAGAGACTTGGGAGGGGGAGAGAGAGTGTGAGACCTGAGAGGGAGAGAGGGAGAGAGAGAGAGGGAGGGAGTGTGAGAGAGGGGATTGGAGTGAGAGATTTTTCTAGGTAGGGTGGGAGGGAGAAAAATTTTAGAGAGAGAGAGACTTGAGAGGGAGAGAGAGTTATCTAGTTAGGGTAGGCAGAGAGACTTGAGAGAGGGAGAGGGGTTGGGAGGGATATTTTGAGGGAGATACCTAAGAGAGAGGGAGTGGGAGATGCCTAAGAAAGAGACCTAGGAGAGAGAGAGTGGAAGACACCTAAGAGAGAGATAGATGAGAGAGAGATGAGAGGGAGAGAGAAAGCTAAAAACCTAAGAGAGGGAGTTGGAGTGACATGGAGAGAAAGCCCTGAGAGGGAGAGAGAGAGTGTGTGTGAGAGAGGGGGTTGAAGTGAGATATTTTTCTATGTGGGGTGGGAGGTAGTGATGCCTGAGAAAGTGAGAGAGAGATTTTTCTATGTGGGGTGGGAGGGAGTGAGACATGAGAGATATAGACTTGAGAGGGAGAGAGAGTTATCTAGGTAGGGTGGGAGGAGAGGCCTGAGAGAGAGAGACAGGTTGGGAAGGATTTTTTGAGGGAGATACTTGAGAGAGACAAAGTGGGAGACACTTGTGAGAGAGACCTAAGAGAGAGATAGCTGAGAACGAGAGATGAGAGGGAGAGAGAAAGATAAATACCTAACAGAGGGAGTTAGAGTGAGAGATACAGAGAGAGAAAGAGAGAGACAGAGAGAGGGGGTTTGAGTGAGAGATTTGTCTAGATAGGGTAAGAGAGAGAGACAGAGAGAGTTATCTAGTTAGGGTGGGGGGAGAGACCTGAGAGAGGGAGAGGGGTTGGGAGGTATATTTTGAGGTAGAGACATCATGGGAGAGAGGGAGTGGGAAACACCTAAGAGAGATACCTGAGAGAGAGAGAGAGAGACTTGAGAGAGAGAGATGAGAGGGAGAGAAAATGATAAATACCTAAGAGAGGGAGTTGGAGTGTGAGAGAGAGAAATACCTAAGAGGGAGAGATAGAGGGAGTGTGAGAGAGGGGGTTGGAGTGAGATAGATTTGTCTAAGTAGGGTGGGAGAGAGTGAGACCTAAAGAGAGAGACTACTACATCAGAGAAAGAGGGTTATCTAGTTGGGATGGGAGAGAGAGACCTGAGAGAGGGACAAGGGGTGGAAGGGATATTTTGAGGGAGATACCTAAGAGAGGGAGTGAGAGAGAGGGGATTCAAGTGAGAGAGAGTAGTCTAGGTAGTGTGGGATGGAGTGAGACTTGAGAGAGAAATACTTGATTTAGGGGGAGAGAGAGAGAGAGAGAGTTATCTAGTTAGGGTGGGGGGAAGACCTGAGAGAGGGAGAGGAATTTGGAGGGATATTTTGAGGGACAAACCTAAGAGAGAGAGAGAGACAAAGATGAGAGGGAGAGATAAAGATAAATACCTGATAAAGGGGGATGGAATGAGAGACAAAGATAGAAACACTTGAGAGGGAGAGAGAGGGAGAGAGAGGAGTGAGAGAGAGGGGGTTGGAGTGAGAGAGATTTGTCTAGGTAGGGTGGGAGGGAGTGAGACCTAAGAGAGAGAGACTACTACATAAGAGAAAGAGAGTTATCTAGAGAGAGACTAGAGAGAGAGATGAGAGGGAGAGAGAAATATAAAGACCTGAGAGAGGGAGATGGAGTGAGAGGGAGTGTGAGAGATGGAGTTGGAGTGAGAGATATTTGTCTAGGTAGGGTTGAGGGAGTGAGAATTGAGAGAGAGACAGACTACTGCTGGAGAAAGAGAGTTATCTAGTTAGGATGGGAGGGAGAGACCTGAGAGAGGGAGAGGGGGTGGGAGGGATATTTTGAGGGAGATACTTGAGAGAGACAGAGTGTGAGAGAGGGGGTTGGAGTTGGATAGATTATTCTAGGTAGGGTGGGAGGGAGTGGGACCTGAGAGAGAGAGACTTGAGAGGGAGAGAGAGAGTTATCTAGTTAGGGTGGGGGGAGAGACCTAAGAGAGGGAGAGGGGGTGGGAGTGATATTTTGAGGGAGAGACGTGAGAGAGAGAGAGAGGGAGTAAGAGACACTTGAGAGAGAGAGAGACCTAAGAGAGAGACTTGAGATGGAGAGAGAGAGAGGGAGTGGGAGAGACCTGAGAGAGAAACTTGCGAGGGAGAGAGAATTGTCTAGTTATGGTGAGAGGGAGATACTTGAGAGGGAGAGGGGGTGCAAGAGATCCAAGAGATAGATGGTGGGAGGGATAGAGCGAGGGAGAGAGATTTTTCTAGTTAGGGTAGAATGGATAGAGTGAGGGAGAGAGAGTTGTATAGTTAGGGTGGGAAGGAGAGATTTGAGAGGGAGAGGGGTGCAAGAGATGTAGGAGACATAGGGTGGGAGGGATAGAGCGAGGGAGAGAGAGTTATCTAGTTAGGGTGGGATGGAGATGCTTGAGAGAGGGAGAGGAGGTGCAAGAGTAGTTAGGGTGGGAGGGAGAAACTTGAGAGAGGGAGAAGGGGTGAAATAGATCCAAGAGGTAGAGGGTGGAAGGTATAGAGTGAGGGAGAGACTTGAGAGAGAGAGTAGGTGGGAGGGATATAGGGAGGGAGAGACTTGAGAGAGAGGGATGGGAGGGACAGAGGGAGGAGTAGACCTGAGAGGGGGGATTATTCTATACATTAAACCCTCAACCCTATACCTTAAACCCTAAGGATGGAAGACAAGGTAGAGAGTGTAGGATAGACGTAGAGAGGGTTGAGAGAGAATGGGTATGTATTGATTAAGAGGGAAGGAGGCAAAGAGGTTGTGAAAGGTAAAACTTCAACTATCTGTCAACGATCATAACCCGCAACTCTAAGTATTATTAAAGTGGTGGAGCAAAGACAAATAAAAGTTAGGTTTTAATCAAAACAGCTCATTTGGCGAGCACCAAATTTGGCGCTCTCTAAATGAAAAATCACATTTAGCACTCGCCAAATTTGTTGAGTGCCAAATGTGATCTATCATTTGGAGAGCACCAAATTTGGCACTCACCAAATGAGCTGCTTATGGACGTGAATTTCTCAAGATTTATCAAATTTCCACATATTTTTGGTCGTGCTCATCATCACGTTTGCATGTCTTTCAATGCATGTTTATAACTTCTCTTGTTATTGCCTCCATTTTTTGCCAAAAACCAACATGTGCTAGTTTTAGGATAAAATTTCACTTGTTCATCGAATAGTAAAACAAATTACATTTTTTTAAACTAGACTCCATTCTACACGTGATGAAAAAAATTCAATTTTCGATTAGTTTTCAAAAAAATTAGGGGGGAGCATGCTCAAATTTCAACTTTTCAGGATTAGTCTACTTCGTAAATTCATAAAATATTGTATATTCATTAAAAAAATAGCCAAAAGAATGGGGATAAACTACATGGTGTTAACTAATTTCTCACCATTCAAATTTTTAAAATTCAAAAAAAAAGTTAATCAAAAAGGTGGGGCCATAATGCGCTATGCAATTTTTTTGATAAAACAGGACCTATTTTTTCTCCCCCTATTTGAAACCCTTAATCTTCAATAATTTCAAAAAAAATAGTAGCTTAGAAACTAGACTCAGAGCACTTCAACTTTTGTTCTTTCTGCATCTTCAAATTTTGAGCATAACTATCTTCATTTTCTCGTGCACATCAGATTTTGTTGATTTAAGAAAAAAAAAGTGGCATCTTAAGAGACATTTTTGTGTCACAGCTTTGTGCATGCACCCTATCATTTACATATGACTTCTACGAAAAGATGAAAATCAGAAAACAACAAGATCAATCAAAAAGTTATAAAATAGAAATTCAAATTATTAAAAGATAAATGGTGTCATGCAATTCTTTCAAATTTATTTCAAACGATATGAAATATTTTGAACTATTTCTCAATTTCTCCCACGTGTATAGTACTTTATCATGATTGTTTAAACATTATTTATTTCTCCTTTTCTCTTCTATAAATTTATTTCTTTAAGATAATTCAAACATTAATGATTAAATTACTTGTTGAGCTACAACTCATATGGATGAACTAGCACCTTCCATTTGTTGTCAAAGTTCTCTCTACCAACTAAGCTACTAGCCCCTCTTTGGCCAACCCATCGTCACTCCAGGTGTGGCTTTTTTCCAACACCCCCCTTAAGCCAGAGTGATGGTGCTTGGGTCTCCTAGCCTAGATCTAATACCACTTGTTGAGCTACAACTCATATGGACCACTAGGACTCGAACCGAGGACCTTCCATTTACTGTTGGAGTACTCTACCAATTGAGCTACTTGCCCCTCTTTGGCTAGCCTAGTATTGGTTCGGGTGTCGCTTATTTTCAACATTACAAAACTAATATTGTTAACATACTACAAAGGTAGATGCTACTAACATGCCTATCTTTAAAAAAATCTACATAAATAACACGAAAAGATATCCTTCGCAAGGTGTCTATTGTTCCAAAATATTGTGATATATAAATGGAATAGACAACTTAAAAAATATATGTCATTTACATAGATTTTTTTAAAGATAGGCATGTGAGTTTAATTTAGTTGTATTAATTTTTTAATAGTATGTCAATCATATATTAAAAAAAAAGATTTATTAATTGTATTAGTGTTTTAATAATATGTTGAGAATATATCATAAAAATATTTAAATGTAATCACAACATAGGACACTTTTATACCACTATATAACACCTCTCCTTTATTTTATATTTTATATTATAATTTTGAACATCTATGATTAAAAAGATTGTTAGAAAATTTTCTTTCTTTATTTTAATTAAAAATAAAGTAACATTCAATTTTACTAACATACATTGACAATACCTACAAAAGATAAGTAGGAGGTATTTTCCAATTTGTGTCAAATTATGATACTGCTATTAGATTTAACGTGTAGTTTTTCCAGTCAAACTCATTGACCCATGTTTAACGAGTAGTGGTTTAGAAGAACTCATCTCTCATGATAATGAATGGTCCACTTAGCATTCACTATGAACATCCCTGGATGCAACAAGTGCTAAGTGGACCATTCACTATCATGAGAGATGGGTTCTTGTGAACCACTGCTCATGAAACATGGATCAATGAATCTGACTGAAAAAAATAAAATATTGAAATCCTAATAGCAATATCACAATACTTACATATATATATATATATATGAAAAGGTGTTATATACATTCAATTTCACTAATATTTAACACCTATCTCTATCTAGATATATAGAATTTGTTAATATTTTATAAGTATGACTTCATCAAGCATTTTCAAAAAATGCAAACATAAGTTTTGGAGGTATAACTATAACTATGATTTTGGTTGAAAGTAAAATATTATTTTTATCAAGATTAATACATATAGTTCATTACTATTAATTTTTCTAGTAATATTATGTACTCATCAAAGCCTTTTATTTTCAAATATTTTGTAGGTGTATCTATGATTTTGGTTGGATATTTGGGATAGTTGCTTATTATTAATAAATTTATTTATAATAGTAATAGACATGTTAAATACTATGGAAAGAATTTAAAACTGTTATTACTTTAGATAAGATATTTAGAAGGGAAAGAAAAATCTATCAACAACAAAGGTTTTGTCAAATTTTCATAAATGTCAAAGAAGTAAATCCAACTATTGATGACTAGAAATTAATAATAACAAGAATCAATGTTGTTATAGAATACAACCAATGAAAAAATTGACAAGTATTCATTTGTTTACCACAAACGATAATGTGTATAGTCATAATAGAAAAAATGGTATTCGTTGAAAACACCTATTACATGTAACATTTCAAAAACATTAGGTAATATCAATGCACCAAAAAGAGGTCAAAATGATAAACTTGATGTGGATTTATTAACTACTAAGGATGCAAGGGTCATGTTAAATTTCAACCTTTGGATAAGAGAAAATATTTTAAATGAAACTCTAAGGTATGTTTGAAATATGATATGCAAACATTGAAGTGTACTGCTAGAACCACTAACATATGTTATGGTTGACTGACAGTTACTCAAGGACACTATTTGAAGATCAAACTCCACAGGCAATTCAATTACACTAATAAAATTACCCTTACTATTGGCTTAGACATTAACTATACACAAATCCGAATTTTTAACTCTTTCAAAAGTCATTGTTAACATAGGACAAAAAGAAAGAGCAAGGTTAACATTTGTAGCTATATCGTGTGTAAAGTTATTGCATGGTCTATGAATAATGCCATGTACTTCTCTCAAATTTATTTCAAATGATATGAAATGTTTCGCTATCTCTCAATTTCTCCCATGTGTATAATACTTTATCATGATTGTTTGAACATTCTTTATTTCTCCTTTTCTCTTCTATAGAGTTATTGCTCTATTATTATTAAAACGTAAATGATTAAATTACCAAACTCATGTTGTTAACATACCACAAAGGTAAATGCTACTAGCATTGCTATCTTTAGAAAAATCTATGTAAATAATATCAAAAGATATCCTTCTCAAGGTGCCTATTGTTCCAAAATATTGTGATATATAAATGGAATAGACGTCTTAGGAAGAATATATCTCACTATCTTTTACATAGATTTTCCTAAAGATAGGTATGCTAGTTTAATTCAGTTGTATCAATTTTTTAATAGTATGTCAGCCATATATTTTTAAAAAGATTTATTAATTGTATTAGTGTTTTAATAAAATGTTGAGCATATATTTATACAAAGATTTAAACATAATCACAACATAGAACACTTTCATACCACTATATAACACCTCTTCATTTATTTTATATTTCATATTATAATTTTGAATGTATCTATGATTAAAAAGATTGTTAGAAAATTTTCTTTCTTTATTTTAATAAAAATATAAAGTAACATTCAATTTCATTAACATACATTGACAATACTTACAAAATATAAGTTTTTGGAGTCAAACTTATTGACCTATGTTTCATGTGTAGTGGTTCACGAGAACTGATCTCTCATGATAATGAGTGGTTCACAAGAATCCATCTCTCATGATAATGAATGGTTCACTTAGCAAATCCATCTCTCATGATAATTAATCTAAATCCATCTCTCATGATAATTAATCTATCTCTCGAGTGCTAAGTGAACCGCTCATTATCATAAGAGATGGGTTCTTGTGAACCACTACTCATGAAACATAGATCAATAAGGTTAACTCAAAACCCTAAACGATTAAAATCTAATAGCAAACTACTTACAAAAGTTTATATATATATATATATGAAGAGGTATATACACATTCAATTTTATTAATTTAACACCTATCTCCATCTCTACATATAAACTCCGGATAATATTTTCAAATTACGCTAATGAAATTGAATACTACTTTACTAACAATCTTCCTAATTATGAATGTTTGAAAGCACAAACACAAGATTCCAGAGTGTTCATTACAAGGAACGAATTCCTTGCTCATTGATATTAAATCAGTCACAGGCTGTGGTGGGTTGCCGTTGCCGTCTAATAAACAAATCATCAAAAATAACCATGAAATGCATTCCGTATACCATCAAATCATCAAGTTTTAATTTCGTATGTAATGAATTCCTACGTGCCAAATGACGTAAGAAGTAAAGCTGTCTAGATTATTAAACTGTGTGTAAAGATTGCGGCCTGCAAATAAATCTTTGTCTGATGTACATGAACGCACAGACTTGTATTACACGAAGCCTCGCTGCTTTTATTTGCCCGTACTATTGCCGGAACATTTGATCTTGTATTGAAAATTTCGAATGTTGTGATCAAAACGTTACCTATCATTATTATTACGTATTTAATTTTGTTGCCGTGTTAGTTTGTACCATTCATAATTGGGTTTCTTGGTTGTTGTAATATACAAAATCTTTCCCTTAGATGCTGTGGCGTCATGATTTCAGTCTGTCTGGGGACCAATCTGGACTTTCATGTCAATTGGAAATTTGGTCATTTGCACACCTGTAAGCTTAGGGAATAAAGGAACGAAAGTGTACAAGGACATCCTACTTTCACAGCTTCTGTAAAGCCCTGGATACCGGTAAGCCATTCATCTGTCCAGTTACAACAGCTGAAATATGACGACGCAGTAGCTCGTGCTGGAGACTTATAGACACCACCCATTCAAAGCATCTGATGGCGAGCATTTGAATATGCAAATCTAGAACTAATCAATCTTAAACCTTTTATTGTGTTATACTGGATGGCCAAGGTCGTGATCAATCTGTTCCATTCTTGGACACTCCATAGAATGAAACCAAGGTGAGAATGTTTATATCTTTGGACAAATTTCACTGCGCATATCTATAGTTATGCCAATAAACTGGTACATGACAATTAGATATATTGAAAAAAGCAATGACATTGCTCAATGTTCAATACTGTAAAGGAGATGAGAAGACAAACAAATTGGACGGTCTCTAATCCCTTGTTGTGGCATTTGCAAAGCTGGTTGGTCAAATGAAAAGCAAGTTAAACTTCTTCCTCTCTTGTTCCAACGCACACTAAATGACAATACAAGCAAAAGTAGAAAAGCCCAACTTTCCTTGTATGTTTAACTCATCACAGCTTGCATGACTGAGTGATTAGAGGGTGATTGGGAAGAATCAGGTGTAAAAGGTCATGCAGAGGGCCAAAATGGCCTATGCTGGCAAGCTAGACAAAATTGAAAATGAAAAGGTGTGTAGCCTTGTACACCCTTCTCTTTATTCATTTTCTCTCATCCTTTTTTAATTGAATTGAATGCTCCTTGCCATTCACACTTCAGTTAATAATGCAACTCAAAGGATTCCATGGGATTCAATACCAATATGTTTTCTTTTGAATTTGTGAAACCCTAGCACTAAATAGTATTTTTTAAACTAACTTCCATCTTGAGGTATTTTTCAAATATTGTTTATTGAGTAATAGATATCAATTATGCAATTGATTTTATCTGTTTAAAGTATGTGTGCATGTTTTAGTTCTTGAATAACCAACTACAAATTTAAACTAGCTATGTCACCATTGTTACAATATCCTCATAATTCTGAAAAGATTTTTTTTTTTTTTTTAGGAATAATAGTTAATGGTTTGGCTCATTGTTCCTTATTATTGAACTCATTATTATTGAACTCAGCCTTTATCAAAATTTAAAAAATCATTCAAAAGTTGACCAAAATCATAGAAAATTGAGTTCATCTTGTAAATCTTATTTTTTCCTTTTATTGATTTTGAAAAGCAGAAAATTAGATGTTAAATTGAGAGATGGAAGGAAAGTTACACCCCCAAAAAATATTAACTTTTTAGGCATATTACTATTTTATTATTAAATGGCATGTCCTCAAAGACAAGTTTATTGTAATTGTTAGGGCCACTTCTCTTGAAGGACTCTTATGTCTTAAAACTATGGGTTAGAGCCCACCAACTATAGTGAGGTGGGTTTGTAGTATCAATATTGGTTGTTACAGTATATTTTGGAAACTTGAACCTAGACACATTTTAAAAGAATATATGTTCCTTACAATACAATTTTGAGCAGATGTATGTTGGAGTTATGTTCTATCATATTATAGGGAGGGGGATTTGAACTCTAGAAACACATTAATCCTCTTCCAATTTTCATTTCATGACCTCAATTTTTTTTCTTGGTAAGTGCATTTTCTTTCTTTAGTTCAAGATTCAATGTTATTATATTTATCTTAGCTAGCAGTGGGATATGGATTTGCCAAGCTCCCAAGGACCAACTTTGTTTAAATTTCATGTCTTGCAACATTTGGATTCCATGTGAACACATTTCTTTGAGTGATTTTGTCAAATAGCTCACATGCCCTAGTCTATTTTAAGATAATACTTCTATGTTGAAAATGTTACATGAGAGAGATTGGATTCAAAAGATCTAAACACTTAACACTCAAAACAAATACAATCATAGATAGATTTATGATAGCAAAGAAATATAGTTGAGCAAGTTGGATGATGACTATAATGAACTATTTTCTCTTCAAACCACAATAACCCCACCAACACAAATATTATGTATAGTATGACCCCAAAAAAAACTAAATCATGTACCTTGTTGAATAAGGATTTCATTATTTTAAGACCCATCCTAACTCAACATATGTGCCTCACTCTCACCCAACTCCACCTCACCCCAATGCAATTAGAGAATTAATGAGAGTGACTTTTAGTAGCTCTAGGGTCATTCATGGTTGCATTGACATTATTCTTCAGGGTTCTAATGAGGGAATATATTTTTTTTTGTCCTTATGTAACTACATATGTTTCTTACTGAAATGGTGGAAAAGGTAAGTTCCCTAGGATTTTACTCCTAGAATTTAACACTTTTTCAAATGGTATTTTATTTAAAGATTGAGGTAGTCAGGGTTTGACGAATTTGGACAAGATATAGGACTGACTTACAACCTAAGAATTGAGTCAACCTTCCCTTGACCAAATCTGAAATGGACCTAAGGATGAAGTGCAATGACTTAACTAGCCTAAAGATGCAAATTATTGTTCTAATGCAAATACATCAAACTAGAAAGCCACAAAAAAAATTAGTTTACAAAAATGGACAGAACGAGACACTATGCACCTGTGATATGAATCTGAGGTAGATTAGTAGGCGGATCCTAGATCTAATTTCATGGTCCTCTAATGCTAGATCAAAGCCTTCACTTTTCTCTTGTTGCACTATTGAATCATTGTCGAATATTGATGTAACTAAGTTTTTTTTTGTTGTCAAGGTGTAGGGTTTTGAATGCAATAATGAATAATTGACCTTCAAACTTCTCTCAATCTTCTTCAGATCTAAAACCTGCACATTCAAAGAATGAGGAAAGGTCATGCCATTTAGGGGCTTTCCTTAGTCAAACCCCATGTTAGTGTTTCCACTTCCATAATTGCAATGTCAATGGTAAATGGGTAAATGATAAAAAGGAATGATGAATCCACAAAGTGTTGCAACTCACCACCCTCTAATTGCTTCCTTGAAGGACTATATTCATACAAAACTCCTCAAGTCTTGGATGTTGTTTTCTTGATTTTCTTGGAGACCTACAAGTGTTAGTCTTCACAAACAATATGATAACCAAAACATGATCAAATTCACATACACTTTGACATTATGCTTGGATATTGAATTGCTACAATAAATCTCTGAAATGCTACTCTTGACTTGCTTGATAATGCTCTTAACAATAATTTTTGCTCAATTTTCTCCTTAATGCTAGATAATATTGTTTGTTAGTTCTTAAATGGTGAAATGACTATGTATTTATAGGTATTTAATCTAATTTTCCAAAAATTAAATCCTGACAACCGACATTGAATATTTGAAATTTAAATAATAAAATGCCATCTTTAAAATATTCTATTTTGGAGGAAAAATAGGGGAATAAGTCACCCTAGGTGATTGTGTCCCAACCCTATTTTGTGGGGCTTAAGGTGTTGGGGATAAAATATTAAATGAATGCATTGGATTTCTACTTGCAATTTGTCAAAAAATGCTAAAATGGGCCACATAATGCATACTTTAGGAAATTAGGCATGTACAATTAGGTCCATGCACTTAGGGGGGAGCAAAACATAGTGTAAAATTGTCATGGGTGAAAATTTACGACACTACATTTAACCCCCACTTTAGTGAGAGTATGAACTTACACTCAGACTCACACTAAAGTAAAAAATATGTCAAGAGGGGTCTGATTGTCAAAATGTTGAAGAGATAGAATGGCAATGAGTCTAGGGGGAGTGCACAAGCCCCCATGATTCAAGATCCTATGGAAAGACAACATAAGCACAAAGGAACATGCATGTATGTAATGCAACAAGATAACATACATAAACATACATGACATAACATGAAGCATACATGATGAAAACACATAACATAACATAACATGTAAAGATGACAACAGAATGAAAACAAACACAATATAGACACAATGCAAAAATGAAGAATACACAACAAAACACAAGGTTAGTACTCAAAGGATTTGAGTTGGTAAAGTAAAGAGGCCTCTGTCTTAAATTTGTCTCAAATTTTGAATGTCATCCATCGAATGAATGTTAGATAAAGGAATGCTATCATGAGGACTAGCAAGTTGCATTATGTCACATCACTCATGAGCCACATTGATCTACTAGCTAGCAAGTTGCATTATGCTAGGTGTTCATGCAATATGATGGGTTCCACAAGGATAGAAAGTTGTGTTATGCTAGACACTCACAAAACACATAGCTCTAATGTTGAAAGCAAGTTGTGTTATGCTCAATGACCATGTTTAAAATGTTGCTCAAGTCCATGACCCAACAAGCTTCCTTCTGTTGAATTCATGAACTATCTTGCTAAAGCCTCACCTAAAAAGGTGCAAAAACTTGCCTAAGAAGGCGCATGAACAAAAAACTCACCTAAGAAGGTGAAAAAACTTGCCTAAGAAGGCACATAAACATCTAAGAAGATGGTGAAAATTTTTCCTAAGAAGGCACATAAACTCACCTAAGAAGTTGTATAAACATCTAAGAAGACAAACAAGACAAGGCCAAAACCTCAAGGGGTGTTATAAACAACACCACCACAAAAGGTGCTTTTCGGAAATAACAAAGGGGCATAGCTCAATATGTGAAGGGTCACACCTTAGGGTGTTAGAAACCAAGATCTGAAATGCAAACCAAAAAATAACCTTCCACAAAGAGAAAAACAAAAAAGCAGAGAGATTGCATGAAGATGTGCAAATTGATATATTCAAAGTACAATAATTACAAGAGATAATTTGCTTAATAAAAGCAAAGATGCATAAACCTAATCTTATCTTGAGCAACAAGACAGCTCAACAAGATAAGGATAACAACCTATAACTTAGGAATTAAATATGCCTAAGTAAACTTATGCTAAAGTGTAATTAAATAATTAATTACACCAACACCCCCCCATAAGTGCAACTTAGGGAGAAGTAGATTATTATGCAAATGATGTGAGATGGGTCCCGGCAACAAAGGCCTGATCAGGTACCCATTTACAAATGCAAAGAGAGAGAAAACCCAGTGGGAAAAACCCCCCTCAATGAAATGAACTGCTACAAAGAATCACTAGAAGAACTCTGATGAAGCAACACTGGAACCCCAAATCCAACAAGCAAGGAAAGATACTTTTGTTTGCAAGAAAACATAAAGGAATCACAAATGCAACAGCAGACCTGATGCCAAGGAACACTAGAAACTCACATACTGGATCAACCCTGAAATCTGTAAGCAATAGCAGATGAAAGGATGAAGCCACCCATAATGATGACAAAATTTGGAAGTTGTGTCCTCGAAGCCAATGCCAAACTGAAACTAAAACTGCCCCATAAGACGAGTACCATCAAGATTCTGGAACATTAACCATAAAAACATGTCCTTCAAACTGAGAAAGATCTAAACCAATGCGAATCAAGAACCACAAACTCCCAATGTGAAGTGTGAACTGATGCAAACCAAAGATGTGTCCAGCTAAGCAAGAAAGAGGCTAAAAGAAACAACAGGAAACTAGAAAAACTCATGCGAGTTGTCACCAATATGAAAGTGTGAAGATGGAGATCAAAGTGAAAAACTACACTCTAATCAAATTATTATGCAAGAAACCCCCCTGATGGAACTTTATCTCAATTCATTTATTACAATAACTCGATGATTGTAAAATGAGAGAATGATAAACATGCATAAATAGAAAATAAAAATAGACCTCAAATCTGTGTAGAGGCCAAAACCAGCTTTCCAACACTGCAAGAATGACGAAAAAAGGATCACCGAGTCAAAAGATATGCCCTCCGGAGTGAAAACAACATCTGAGTTCAAGGACCTGAAAAATAAATCTGGAGAAAAATCAGAAGAATCCACCTTCACCACTAGATCGGCGTTAGAATCCGCTTTCCAACGGTATCTCGTTTGTGAAAAAAGGACACCGTACGCAAAAGTTACGCCAGATTTTGTAAAAGTTGCTCTAGAAAGGCCAATCTGGCCTACAGGCTACCCTGGGGGCTAAAAAAAATCAGCCCCTGGTCCTGTGCGCGACCAGGGGCTAGAGGGTTGGTGTTGGGGGCGGAGCCCCTAGTTCTCCATGCGACCTTGGTTGGGGCTGGGTGGTCGGGCGGGGGCTGGCCGCATAGTGCCCAATCCCCCATATGACCGGAGCCGTTGCAAGGAGCCCGCGGGAGCTGGCTCTGCTAAAGTGTAATTAAATAATTAATTACACCAACATAGGGAATATCACACATGACATCACCACTAAGAGAGGACAAGTCAAGGAATAAAATCTCACACCTTAGGGAATACTATATGTAGTATTACTACCAAAGGGAACATCATATGCCAAGAAAAGTCACACTTAGAGGATGTCAAGCCCAATACCACCACAAAGGAGACACAACATAGATTGAGAAGGTCACACTTTCTAGGAGATGTATGTCATCATTACTAAAAAAGGACCATTTCTTATATAAATAAAATGTGGGGGATTATACAACCCCCCCTTAAAATGTTAGTGTACTTGCTACACTAATTTATTTTAAGGAGATGCAAAGGGATCCCTTATTAGAAGGAATGCACCTAACACAAGGCTACCTAACCCCTTGCCCCCCAAGTGTAGGGAAAAAGGTGAGCCAATATGGATGATGATATGTTGCTCCTTGCAAGATAAAATATGATTACATAAATCCTAGTTTATATCCCCATGCATAGTAGTGAGTATGTTGTGATACTACAACTACCGCATGGTAAGGAGCAAGGTGCATATATGTTAATCTATCATTCAATAAAGTTGATAATTGTAAGGATCAAATTCTTCAAATTTCTTCTTTAAGCTTGCACCACACTCATCAATAGTATGTCCAAATATTTTATGATCATATCCATTGTTTTTTATAATTGATGGCTTAAATATGAGGAATTCACTAGATGGGCATGTTAATTTATAATGCTATAGCATGTTCATTTATATTAGGATTTTATAATAATGAAAATGGAGAGAAATATACTTCTAACTATGAGGGGTAGAAGGGATATTTTTAACTATCTTTCAGGCTAATATGTATTGGGGTGGGATGTATGTTACACGACAAATTTTTTGCACACATGGGATATGTGTACAAAGATGGGGATCGAAAATTCATTTAAAGTCATAATTTATTTACATTCCCAAAAAAATATAGCGTGCTTGTGTCAAGGTTGAGGCACATTTTTTGGTAATGCAATTGTATTCTAATGGTTATGTATATCAAATTAAATCAATAAAAATGTGCCCCTCAACTTGGAGTAAGTATGAATTTACCAAGCTTAAAGGTTGGATATGTAATTTGGATATTCAAATCCTTACAAGAAACATATATATTGACCATGGTCTCCATGCAATTTGTATATTTAAAGACAAGATCTCACACAAAAAACATCACCATGACATAAAGTTTTATTTTAACTTTCTAACCATGTAATTTAAAAAAGTAAAATTTAAATATATAAATATTTTTACATACTGTCTTTATTTGTTATTATTCATATTAAAAACCTTCTACATTTCATTCTTAACGCATCAATTTTTTTTTTTAAATTGATTATTTTATCAAAATAAAAAGTGAACACTCATTTTCATTTTTTAAAATATGTGACTTTAAAACTTAGTAATATATCACATTAGAATGAAGCTCCTACTTACACTTCTATAATTGCAAATAATACAAACTTATGAATGTACCATGTAAGATTAATCATTTATGTGACTACACTAAGTATAGTAACTAATACAAATTTTTAGACAAACAATTATAAAATCATGATCAAAATTAATATATGTTTTAGTAAATAATTATAATTTAAATGATTTTTTATATTTTTATAGGATTTTAATAAAGATTCATTATATATAAACTTAATATATTAGACATTTTTTTAATTTGAACATCAAATTTTGAAGTGAATGGAAATAGTTTTTCTTATTTAATTTTATTAAATAAATTTAGAGGCTAATTTTATGACTCCGTTCAACCATACAAGAAGTAACATCAGTGTTTTTTAATCACTAAATCATGAAATAAATAATCGATATGCTTGAACATATAAATTTATCTATTTTCTACCTCTTAACCAACATGACTCAATGAGCTTTGATTCAATGTGTACGAGCTCAACGTTTAAAGAATCAATTCAAATGTAATAAAAGTACATCAAATAGGTAGTGAAGTAATATGATTTTCAAACTCCTCCCTGATATTTTTGTAAACTATTGTTTTGGGCCTTAGTCTTCAAAATAATGTTGTGGCTGACTCAATGGGACATACTATTTTGTTTAACATATGGAAATGTAGATGTTCAACAGTTTTTTACAAAAATTCTAGCCAAACACAATTTCCCTAAGCGACCTAGTCCAAGCTATTTGTGCTCAATATTTTGTGATATAACCCTCTCAAGATGCTTTGTCCAAATTTGATTTCCATTTTTCAGTTCACTGTTGTATATCAGTCTGAACCTCAGCACGAGCATCATATGGTCATAATGGCTAAGTATTTTGGTAAGATGTTGACTTTCATGAAATCCTTAGTTGATATTTTAGCTTATGTTTTTCGAAATGACCCTAATTCAAATGATGGAACTCAAGATCCTTCATCTCCCAACAAATGTATTCTTAGTGAAGATATCTTGAGGCAAGAAGAGGGCATCATGAATGAATTCATAAACAATACCTTGTCTAACCCTGAGAACAATGCAGCCCTTTGCCCTTCAATGAAATGGCCTGATCACCCATATCAACAATCAACACCACCTATCATACCACCAATTGAAATGTTTTTCACATTGCATAGGGAATGTGACTTGCAATTCATCCCTCAACAAATGTGCATGGAAGTACCTATCAGTAACAATCACAAGGAAAACATATCACTCAATATCCCATCATATGAGAACAAAGTTACAAACACACATGTTATCTTGGAGAAATGCTATGGCCAAGGCTTTAAGATCTTGACAGAACAAGGATGTGATATAAAGAATGAACATGAAATCCATTCCCTTTTGGAACAAACACCATCTAAAGACACAAAAGGAATAGGTTACCAAGGTCCTCCACCCTTACATCAAACGTTTGTTCCACCAACCAAGCCATACAAATTCCATGGCCCTATTAAGAAAGGTTTGTTACCTACTCCACATCCTTTATCTAAGACCGAGCATAATTTAGCTACACTTCTAAACTTGGGATACATTACATTACCACCTATGTGTGAATGAAGAGACACTAAACAAAAGAATAAAAATACATCCTATTGTGCATATTAATAAATGAAACTAATTGCAAGTAGGGCTCAAATTCTCTAATTTAAATAAGTTATAAAAGTTAATGTAATAATTAACCTTATAACATGTGTTTAGGTTCCTAAACTGCTAAAAAAAACATTTTGAATGGAATTTTATAATTTAGTTGGTAAGTTTAATCAAATCTAGTAAAGAATAAATGCTTCTAAGTGAACTCATTAGTTATAATTAGGCTACTCATTCACCTAAAACTCTTTAGATCTAATTTCCCCCCTTTTCATATGTTTATGTATAAACATTCATTTTTTATGAAATTTTAGACCTAGTAGGTTAGTTGAATCCGATAAAGCCTTGCATCGCTTAATCAAAAGGGATAAGACAAAAAAAGTATTTGTTAGTCTCAAATATGTATTAGACCTACTAATATTTTCAAAAATAACTCATTAGATTGAAGAAAATTGGTGGTATAGATGATTTGAATCTAATAACTCTTAGGTTAACCTAATTTTTTCAATTATATTTATCTGATCTTTGAAGAATGCTAAATTACTTATTATACCATTAATTAGTCCACATACATCAATATGGAGCTCCTAAAGAATATCCTATTAAATACATTCATGTCCTCTCATTACTTAATTCAAAATGTGTTAAGTGATATCCAATTAACAATTAAAGCCTATGTGAATGACTAATTTTCTATATTTATTCAATTACTAAACCAAATATTAAAATTTAATCTTAATAACTATTAAGACATTTATTTATATATTTTAATTTAATCAATTAAAATAAAAATTAGAAAAAATAGTTTTTATATACATATAAAATAAAAATTTATTGTTAATTTAAAATATGAAGTATGTAAACATTAAATTGCTCAATTTCCAATCTTTATTTAAACCATTAAATCCATAAATGATCTATAAAATGATCGCATCTCAATCAACCACATTTTTCCATTTAGAATGCATTAGAATATCTTTAAATTCTTTCATCCAATATCTGTCTCTATATCTACATATTTTCCTTAGATTGCTCAATTTCCTCTGTATATTTTCTCTCAAATCTTCAATTTAATACCATCGCCCAATTCCAAAGAGATTCATCTATATGTGGAAACACCTTATAGAAGTCGATTGATAGAAATTTGTAAATAATTTGATAAGGCAAGAATAAATGATAAAATAATTTTTTTTTTTTATACGTAAGGAAAAGTCTATATTGATATCATAAAAGATAAAATAAAATAAATATTTTAATGAATAATTAGATTATATATTAAAAATAGAATATGCTAGTTGACAATCAAGCTTTAATTAAGGTTTTAATTTTGTTTTTAATTAAACATCATAAAATATATAATTTTTCATATTTGAGAAATTTAGAGTCTTTATAAGAAGCATTCCAAAATATACTCTAAATAAAAAATTTCTTAAAAAACTAATCACAAACAAATTTAAAAATAATAAATAAGATAAGATTCATAAAAGTAAACACAAATTGATTGTTTTACAATTAAACATTTAACATTCATACAAAAATTCTTTTAATACATTCACACAAATAAATATCTTTTCAAAAACTATCACCGTACAAAATTATTGTAAAATTTATTTTTAAAAATACTTTAAAAATCATTTGAGAATAATCTAAAACCTATATAAATTATCCCCAGATAAAATTTTGTATAAATTTAATCAATTACAAATAAATTTAAAAATAATGATAAATAATAAAAGATATATAAGCTAAAACTAAACACTAAATTAACTTTTTAACTATTTTACAATTAAGCACTCAACTTTCACCCATTAAGAATTCCTTAAAACTAACACCATGAAAAAATATTTTAGCACCACAAAATATTATATATTATTTATTTTAATACATCTAAAACCCGTTTTAAAGCAATCTTGAGACTTTGGAAGGATTATCCAATGACATAAAACTAAACACTAAATTAACTTTTTAACTATTTTACAATTAAGCACTCAACTTTCACCCATTAAGAATTCCTTAAAACTAAGACCATGAAAAAATATTTTAGCACCACAAAATATTATATATTATTTATTTTAATACATCTAAACCCGTTTTAAAGCAATCTTGAGACTTTGGAAGGATTATCCAATGACATTATATTTCAGACAAATCATCACAAATAAACTCAAAATCAATAAAAGAACCATTTTTTAAAAAATATTGTAAGAATAAGTTGTTAAAGATAATCTAATTATATAATCTATAGTTTATAAAATTTATGTTGTTATTCAAAATTATAAGAATAAGTTGTTAAAGATAGTCTAATTAGATAAACCATAACTTATGAAATTTTTGTTATTTGATGAATGCGATAAAATTGTAAGTTAAAAAAAAAAAATTAAAATTAAAATTAAATAGAAAGAGTGAATTTAAAAAATTAAAACTAAAAAATTTATATGAAATTGTACAAATTTCAAAATAAGTTGAAAATTGTGTAAAAAATAAAAAAATTCATACTAAATTTTCACAAATATCACAAAAATAAGCATATAATAGAAACAATAATTATCAGCCCTTGCAAATATTATGAAAAATATGACTTGAATTGAATCACTATTAATAAAGACTAAATAATAATGTATTGTTCAATGTGATTAATTTAATGACTATAATCTGATTAATATATAAAAAGTAATATTAATCTGAAGTGAAGCTTTGTAATTCTACGTATAATATATTTATTTAAATCTTACAAAAAATTATATTATAAAAAAATATATCTATAATATAAGTTAATAATACAAAATAATTAAAGATACTTTCTTATAATTAGAAATTAAAAAATTAAAAATAAGTTTATTAATGTAATTCTAAATTATCTTAAATTATGATTTATAAACTATAAGATGGTAGTATCAATATATAACTAATTTAATAAAATTATAAAATTATAAATAAAATAGTTTCAAAGAGAAAATTTAATCCAAATGTTATGAACATTAAACATAAATATGTTTGTATTCTAAACAAAAAAGAAATTTTCGAAATTTTGAAATACAGATGATAAACATTAAAAACATAGATGTCTGCATTCCCCATATAATAAAAGTATAACCATGAATGAATTGCCATTACCAATTGCAGGTCAGAAACTTCACCAGGTTAACATCAACAGTGACTCTTTCAGGGTTGATGTGAAGAGATGTTATATGCAACTGATCATTAAAATCAACACACAGATATAACTTTTTATAAATAGAACTTAATTCGTCAAAGATAAACACTAGGGCTTATAAACAAATATCTCATGGAAACTGGTTTTTGCTCAACAGAATCTGATTGTCTCTTGCAAGTTTATCTACCAAAAGACACATTGTAATTTTGGCATATATGCGTCGTCTAATCATTAAGACGAAGGACCTGAATGGCGAACAGCAAATTCGTACCGTTATTATACTGTGAGTTTGGTGTTTTGGCATATGTTCTTTCTCAGGTGAGTTGCTTCACCCTAACTAAATTAGATTTCTTAGGTATATCACAGAAAACTTCTTCGCAGGAGATTCTGCTGGAGGGCGCACCTTTCAATTATTATGACATCAATGGGAGAAAGAGAAAGAGAGAACACCCTTAAACGCCTACTTCAGATGTTTTCCACCAGGCCAAACAAATACAGAAAGCATGACATAACCATAACTATGAGCATGCACTAAAAAATCACGCATAAGTTGTTTCTAAGCGTTACCAATGAATGATTCCAGTGGCTCGTGTGGAGCGTGCACCGGACATAACAGAAGAGTGTTAAATGGTTTCTAAGCTTTTAACATCCTGGCCCTCTTCAATACTGGCCAAGTATACGAAGCAGTACAATAATGGGCAGTACCAAACTTATACAAGTTACTCAAAATTCAGTTACGGGC
Source organism: Sequoia sempervirens (assembly GCA_007258455.2). Lineage (NCBI taxonomy): Eukaryota > Viridiplantae > Streptophyta > Pinopsida > Cupressales > Cupressaceae > Sequoia > Sequoia sempervirens. The sequence goes on from VDFB02168118.1 coordinate 169,589,415, forward strand.
TATGAGTGTGTGATTGGAAATGGTTCGTCTTGGGCTGGTAATATCTACACTTAGGAATACTGTGTACAGTTTTGCTGTGATTCCAAGGAATTTTATTATGTTTCGTCATATATGGTGTGCTTCGATAATCGTTTCTCGAATTCATGGGCATTCAAAATGAATACAATGCGGACCAAAACAGATGCTGCCATAACGTACAAAATGTTTTCTCCCACGTCATGACATTGGTATTTCGTTGAAAATGATTACAAAATTCCTCCATTTCAATTAATGTACAGGACTTTTCCTATGCATACCTAAAGATACAGAAGCGAAGCTACACGCATTTGAAAAAAATATACCTAATTATGGCAGAGAAAAATAGGGTTTCAAGTAAAATGAAAGAAAAAGGACCGTCCACTTACTCGGGCTTGGCGTGCATGTCCTCGCTGTTATATCACACGTATCCGGGCATGCGTAAGTGGGCTTGAAATGCAGGCAAATTTTTAACCTACATAAAAAGCGAACTAAAGATGATAAAATTTTATCAGAGAAACTTCGTTACAGAGAAATTTTAAAACACGCTCGCCTTGCAGAACTTGACAAAATATACTAAAACTTAAAAGACTGTCGTAAAGTTTTTAAAGCCTCTGCAATTTATAAACTAACGCCGTTACAAAAGAATGACGGCCGCAGCTCTACAAACACACAAACTTTAAAACAATTTACCACATATATAAAATATGTCTAACAGATACATAATGGGTTGTCAAATATTTAGAGAATTACTAATATACTTCTCCACCCGGGGAGAGCCGCAAGCTTACAGAGCAAAGCAAATTGTACTTTCAAACAAAGAACAGAAATAGAAAAAAAAAACTGCTGAATATCATTTACACTTCATCCTATAAATATAAATATACTGTTTAAATTGAAGTTTCTCCAAGACAAGAGAGCTCATGAAAAACAGTTATAACTACCAATTACTAGCACAGCCTCTGCGGTTACAAAATCCATACGGTTACGAGAACCGGTGGCTGCAGTGGTTGCATCAGAAGAGCCAAAAAAAAGATTAGAAAAACACCCCATCCCCGCTTAAAAGCTATGAAATTGCGCTGTATAAGTATATATACTTCAACTAACAATTGGTCTATGTGTATATATACTTTAAATTAAAGATCCGTGTCTATGTATATATTACATTGATTTATATACTATCTAGGCATTCATGAGCCACCAGGAAGGGCGAGCTACATTCAAAGAGGAGGCATTGGCAACAAGAGATGCATCTTGCTCAAAATCTGGGCTATGGCATTGGACGCCCAGCTTGAGATCCAATTCAACTTTCACACGAGAAGCTTTGGAAGCGTCGCCGGTCCGAAGCTGCTTAGGGACGGGCACACCATTTCCTTTATCGTACCCGAGGGACACGAGCGTCAATTGGGTGGCCGAGCCGTCGGGCGAGGAGGCAGGCACCTTGAGATCCCGGTGGGGCAACTGGAAGAGGTGAGAAGGGGACTGAACGGACGTGCATTCGGTGCGGTTAGTAACGCTTCTCTTGCCGGCGTCTGTGGGCTTGGTAAGAGGGGTACAGAGGGGGGAAGGAATGGAGAAATTGGTGCGAGCTTTGGCACCGCGGAGGCGGCGGGCGGCGGAGTCGTAGGCGCGGGCGGCCTCCTCGGCGGTGTCGAAAGTACCGAGCCAGTGCCTGCACCGCCCGATTCGGTCCCGAATTTCCGCCGACCATCTCCCCCAGGGCCTCTTCCTCACCCCTCTGAACGTCCTTCCAGTATTGTTATTAGCGCTTTCTTTGTCACCATTAGGCGTTCCGCCTTGTCTGCAGCTCGGCTCCTTTGCCGGGTGCACCGCCGGGTCCGAATAGCAACCCGGGAAGCAGCCGCCGCCGCCGCCGCCGCTAGGTACCAGCACGGTTTGTCCCCCAGTCCCACCCGTCCCGAACAAAATATGCTGCCCGACCACTGCGCCTATTCCATCGCACAACCTCTCATTTTCCCCTTCACTGGGCAAGCACAGCTGCGCACCGAACAACTGAAACGAACCATCAGCCGCCGTCACCCGGCTCGGCTGCGGCACGTCATTGTATACGCATAAATCCCATGCAAACCCGCAGCCTCTCTCCATTAAACCACTGCTTAAACTACCCTCACCCTCCATATTCATCCGCTTGGCCAGCAGCATATCCAGCCCGGCCATACAAAACTCCCAAACCCAATTTTAACCAAATCTCTTTTGTCCCCACTCAGAAAACAAAAACTCCCCAAAATTCCGGCTTTCTCTTTCTCTTCGATTCGTTTTCAATCGACAGAGACAGTGAGAAATGAAATGCGCCCCGAGTGGCGTATATAGAGAGCCCCTTCATTAACCCAGCGGTCACATGCCATGAACCCCTTTCTACCTGCCATTTTTGCGGCCCCCTAATCGGGATCCTCGCCGGCCGACGGAACGGGGCGTGAGTTGTAAGGTGTTGTTACCGAGATTTTGACTGGCGGGAGAAACCCGAAGTTTCCCGGCGTGCTGACTCGAGCCGCGCGTCATGCTATCTTGTCAAAGACCGGCTCCTTTGACCGCATGAGGGAACACGTTACTACATAACTATATATTTATTTTTCCCTTGCGGGCGTGAGGGAATGTTTGTTTGTATGCCTTGTAAAAGGTCGTGTAATTTCTGTTATCTTGTGCTTGTCCTATTGATCTCTCTTTGCCAAAGACAAAACCAAGGTTTCCAACATAATAGACAATGATTTTGGCCATCCACAATATTCCTTTTGGAAACATTAAAAGGGATAATTATTGATTTTGGAGCTCTAAATGTATTTGGACTGCCTAGTGTTTTTTGTATGTTGGACTTGGTGGTAGAAAACTAGTAAGTATTTTGATTTTGGAGCTCTAAATGGTAAGATGGGACATGGTTTGAGAATCTAGGGAAGAGATAATGACAGGCCAATGCACGTTGCTTTGCATGCCTTAGAACACAAGTTTCAGGGCTTGTGTCTTTTCGACCATCTATAATTTCACCCCCCTCGGAGCTTCTCGACTTGTGTTCTCCTTAAAGTTTGTTTGACTCGAGTATATGAAAAGTTTAAAGTAGCTCCCACTTTTGTTTGTATATTATTCCATATGCAAGGTACTACATAGTACCTAGATTGTTGAGTATTATATGAGCAGAATTTGGAATTTTTTTGGGGGTCTGATCGACAGGGAACATTCTTGATCAAAGAGTCTTCATGGTTGGCGACTATAAAACACATTTCTAGAGATTTCTAGCTACTATCAAGGTAAACTAATATTTTAGTTGGTTGGGGAACTAAAATGTTTCACTAGTATCTATATCTTAATATTTTCAAAGTACCATAATTGTACAAGAACATAATTATGTGCAAGTGAAAAATAAACATTCCAAGATTAGATAGTTCTGTCTCCAATGTTTATAGAGCATAAAAGTACATATTTTTTAACATTTTTTACTTTTGGGTTAATACTTTAAATGAATAATTCTAGTATATGATTTGATTATTTGGTGAATTCACTTTTATCTAATATCTAATTAACCATTTTGATATATTTTATTATCTCAGTTCACAATCTTATTGACTTTATTCCTACCAATTTATCCACTCTATATAGATTCATGAATCTACAATCCTATCCTAGATAAGCTCACTAATCTAATTATGTCTTCTTATTTCAAAATCTAATTCCCCCATAACATTCCTAGTCCATCCAACCATTACTTTTCAATATAGACAACCAATTTTGAATTTCATGGGTTGAATGTTATGTTTTTAAACACATCACTAGGTCATTTGAGAAGAGAGAATGGAAACATCATGGTATAAGTAGCATCTTAAAGCATGCATTCTCCTCTCCTTTTTGTATGTACATAAATACATCAAACATTCACTATCAAATATCAACAAAGGATTGAGTTTTCTTTATCAATTGACACTCCAACACTTGTTTAAGGTTGTTCCCTAAAGCATTTTAGGAAAGACATTTGTAGCTATCACATTCTAATAGATAATATTTAGAATAGATATCATTTAAGCATCAATGTGAGAATTATTGTACTAGATCCCTTCCTCTTGTATTTAGGTAGATATAGTAGAGGTTTTGGTTATAATAGACTCCTAACCATGTTATCCAATGACTCCTTAAAGAATGAACAAGATAAGTTCCTATCATTAAATCATTTGGAGGAGTGAAGGTATACCATGTAGTAGAGGGATGGATAAAATATAAAATGGGTGGTGAATTGGCTAGATATGTTGATGGGATGTACTAATCCTCTTTGTTAAATGATGCTAAGAAATAAAGGTAAAAAATAACAAAATATAAAATTAATTCAATGGGGTGACTTCCAAAAATTATAATATGATGATATGGATTTAACTTTATAACTTATGATGGTTTGGAAGAGCCTTTCTCTTCTTTATTTTTAAACCTAATTAGATAGGGACACCCCTTAATTGTATTTTGGTTTGAAACCTAAAGAATTAACTAAAACTAATATGTGAAAATACTAGGGTTAAGCATGCCACAAGTGTTTAATGTTATTATACAAGTAGGAAGATATAATATTAGAGGCATAACATGCCCAAACCTTTTTAAAAAGTTCCCTCAATGCTTAAAAAAAATGGATTGCTTTATATGAATTAATCATATTCCCATGTTGTATCTTTAACTATAGATTCGTTCACTTGATTATAAATCTATAAATGGATAATTTGTTTCACAACTACACTCATTTCTCTATGAATACCTTAGGTTCTAAAATAAACTTCACTTCATCTAATTTAAGAAATTCTAACTAGATTAAATCATGATTGTTACTTATTAATTTCTTAGCTATGAGACATGAAATATATGATGAATTTTGGAAGAGGGTGAAAGTTCCAACTTATAAGATACACCACCAATTTGATGGAGAACCTTATGACCCATAAAATTTGGGTGCTAGATTTATCCTTTTATGCTAGACTTAAGTGGAATTTACTTTAAGGTTCCAACTAAATGAATATCAAATCTCCCTCCTCAAAATGCCTCGCACTATGATGTTTATCTTCTTATTTATTCATCCTATTTTGAGAGATAATTAAAATTTCCTTCAATATTTGAATTATTTCCTATTAGTGTTGAGTATGACCCTCTATTGCATGAGATTTGGGATGGCCCTCTAAATAATAAGTACTATATGTTGTGGGTATACATAAAAAGAATCAAATAGAGTCATCCTTACTAATTTTTAAAATCATGTGTTATACCACCACTCCTTCAATGAAGGCCATTTGGATCAATGTTCTTAATTTTTGGAGGCAAAGCAAGGTATATATCCTTACAAACGTTTATTAACAATTTGTTTTTAGTCATCTAATTGAGGATGATAGGATGAACTATGTACTAGGTTAAATTTATCCCATGTAAATAAGTTTATCCAAAATATGTTGGTGAATATATGTTCATGATCACTAACTTTTATTTTAGGAATGACATGGAGTTTTTGCACCTTTTCCATGAATAATTTTTCCATATTACAGGTTTTAAATGGATGAGAGAGCCCAAATAAATGTGTATATTTAGTGAGTTTATCCACAACCACCAAGATCACATAAAAGGTTCTCTAACTTTCACAACTCAATAATGAAGTCCATCAATATTTCTAAAAGGTTGTAAAACTAATTATTCTTTGTTTCAATCTACTTATTTCCTTAGATCGATACAAAATATAGTAATGTAGCTTACAACAAACATTTTTTTTTACCTATCTAAACTTTTTTTTCCTTATTATTATGGTTTTTATAGTGGACCAAGAAAATCTAGAATAACTATCTTGAACACAATAAGATATTTTGGAAAATAAAGACAAAAGTAGAAATTTGAAATGATACAAAATATAAAAATGTCTTAAAGTAACCCGTGTTAAAGACACATGTTACATCCCGTTGTGTTTTTACTTATTAACTATTACCTTGTTTTGTTAAAATGCTTTAATATATAATTGTGTTTTGTATATGAATCATGATGTATAATGTGGTGAATGAATGTGCAATTCAATATGATGTTTTAAATGTTTTGAAGATAGAATATATGATGCACATGAGTGTATTGTTATAGGCTAACTATTGTTGTGATGTACTAAGATGGATGTAGGAATAGATTCAAACCTTCGAAAGAGAGGGGGAGTATCACTTAGGAGAAGAAATTGGTCTCGTAACCCTTAATGAGCCTAACTAAGCATACACACACTCAAATCCTAGTTGGTCTAAGTTGAGTCAAGTTAGTTCAGGGAAATGGTAGGTGATCTTCAATTTTGGTTGTGAATGTTTTATATTGGTTTATGATCTTGTTTTATGAATTTTTTGATTGGGGGAATGTGATTGAGTCTTTATGTTGAGAGTAAGTTCTTCTTTGTGTGTTCATATTTATATGTTAATCAATGAAGTATATACATGGAATGTATATATGTATATACGTAGATGTCTACGATAACCCATATATATGAGCATATGTGTGCATGAGTATACATAGGTAGATGTACCTACGCATGCTCATGAATGAATAACCCTACACACACACACATTTTGTGTTTATACATCGATCGATGAGTACGTGAATTTATATGTGTTTATATATAAAGATATAAAAATAATGTTATATATATAATATATATTAATATATATGTATATAATTACGTATATATATATTAATATATACGTATATATTTGTGTATATATAACTATTTTGATATATGTGTATATATATTGAATGACAAATGATATATTTAATAAACATACATGAGTATAATATATATATATATATTAATCACCATTTATTCGATAATACATTTCAAGAAAGTTTTGGAGTGTTGAGGTATTTACCTGAAAGAGTTTTCCCATGTATTTATAATATACATGTGACATGTTATTTTGTAATCTCTCTTTTGTACATCTTGTATTATAATTGTTAAAAGAATTAAAATTATACATCTCTCCTCATTAGATTGGTGTTAGGAAGCATTTCCACACACTTTTCTTCATTTTCAAGAAGGATTTCCAAACATTAGAGTATCACCTACAAATAAAGCATGGGTAATCGATAGATATGTACCTAGTATAGCAATACCTTTTCATTTATGAAGGTTATTGTCTATTGCAGTAGTTTGGCTAAGTGCATCAACCATTATAATAAAGAAGAATGGGATAGGGGATACCATTGTCTTACCCCTTAAGAAGTGTTGAAGAAAACCACAAGATAGCCATTAATGAGAATTGAGAACTTTTCTCTTGAAATACAAGCAAAAATCTGCTTACATTATTTGTAAGAGAAACTAGAATTTCTAAGAACTTTGAAAAAAATATCAATTTACTTTATCATAGACCTTCATCATATTAATTTTAATGACCATGGTAGAGACTTCATGTTGATTAATAGAATGAATAACTTCATGGGCTATTAAATCACCTTTTGCAATTCCCTTTCACAAAAAAAAGCTAACCTTCTCATTTGAAATTATTTTTGGAATCACTAGAGCTAGTCGCAAAGTAATGGCTTTGGAAAAAAAATTATACAAAGTATTGCATAATGAAAGAGGTCTAAAATATATAAAATTGGAAGGAGAATACACTTTTTGGATTAATGCAATATATGTTGCATTTATTTTCTTTAGAATTTCTCTATTTCTCCTTGCCTCCTCTAATTCCAACCAAATGTTCATTCCCACAAAGTCCCAACGTTTCTAAAAATAGAGTAAAAAAATCATTACAACTTGGAGCCTTATCTACAGATAATGAAAAGAATACTACTCTTACTTCATCAAGGGATAATTATTCTAGCATACTCTTATTATCTTCATCATTTACCAATTGAGGGTTATTGTGAAGAATTTGGGTAAACCATGGTTCCACTAAATGATCTGATTAAATATTTTGTTTTGATAACAATTAGCAAAAAATAATTCAACCTTTTTTAATTTCTATATAATTAGAAAGAAGTTGGCTAAATGAAAAAATAATGAAGAAAACACTATTTATTTGTCTTCACATCTTAGTAGATGCATGAAAAATAATTATATTCATATCTCTTTCTTTTAGCCACAATTCTCTTGATTTTTGAAGCTAGTAAATATCTTCCCTAACCAAGACTTCCTCAATCTCTCCTTGTAATTTTATTTGGATTTTGAAAGGAGTCTTATTCATACCAAATTTATTAACATGCTCATTTATGCCTCTTAATAATTTATAAATTTCTACTTTTTTGAGAAAAAATATTTTTAAAATGTTCCTCACTAATTTCATTGTTTGGTCTTTTGTTTAATATAATGCAACTTCTTACATATCTAGAACATCCTAGTTCCTTCTTGATAAGGAGCATTCTCCAAAATTTTCTTAGTAGAGGGAGAAGCTAACTATCTCTAAAACCACATTGCCCCAAACTTGAAGGATGATTTATGAATGGAACTTCTTAGTTTTTCAAAAAAATCCAATTGAATAGGAAAATGGTCTAAACTTGAGATGGAAATGATAGATGAAAACTAAGAGTGATCTCCAAGAAGCCACTTTGAGGAGAGGAAAAACCTCTCTAACCTTTTCACTATTAAAATAAAATTATTCCTTATGTTATTCCATGTAAACATCTCATTTTTAGGAGGATAGCCTAGCAATGCATTTTCATTCACAAAAACATTAAAATCATCTCCTATTTTAGGGGAGGAATTATACCACCATTTTTTCTTCCATGTTTAAAATAACATTGAGACCACCTCCTAATATTGCAGATTCCTCCTTGAAATGATCTAGAATTTGAGATAGAGAATTTCAAAGCACCTTCTTACCCACCATGGAAGTGGATCTATAAACATTAACCAACTAGAAGTGAAGATTGAAGTTTGTGACTTTTTCCAACATCTAATTTTGAGAAGAATAAATTAATTCCAACTTTTGTTAGATTTGGTTGTGAAATCACCCAAGATCAAAATGATTGAAGGAAAGCAAGAAAAGAGATCTTATAGATGAATAAACTCAACACTCCCTTAGCATTGAACTAATAGTCCATAATTATTACTAGCCAAGGGTGAGGGATGAGTGTTGTTTATATAGAAAAATAATGGAAAATAAATCCAAGAGGAGTAATAACTCCCAAGTTCCCATAATAGGTGGGAGTTTAACCTACTTGGTAAATGCTAGATTACATGGTTATGCCTACTTAGGTAAAGACAAGAAATGGTTATAAGAGGTGGCATAAGAATCCAAAAGAGGGTGTGAAACTTAACTATCCAAAGGTGGGTGTGAGTGACACATGTGAGTGATGGATTTATGCCACATTTCCTCATCCTAACCATTCTAATATAACCTAAGCAAGCTTAATAATGTGTGTAGGAAAAATAAATATTCCCTAACATAAGGAAAATAAAAAACCTACACTAACACCCCCCTTAAACGTAGCTTAGGTTGGCAAAAAGACACAAAGATGGGTCTCGACTACTAGGCCATGTTAGGTACCTAGTACAAAATGATCTCTCGCAAACGGAGAAAAGGAGAAAACCTAGTGGAATAGAACTCCTCCCCAAAAGAGAGAAAATAAAACAATTTTCCCAACACAAGAAGAATCCCATGCAAGGAAGAAGTTCCCTCCAAATTAGAAAATATAAGAAAGACTATGTAGCCTTCCCTTAAGTAGTCAACTGTACCAATGGTTGATGCTCGAAATTGGATAATGAAGATAGACTACGATCATTGAACAACATTCCTCCCCTTAGGAAGAAACAAAATCAAAGGTGTGTGATGAACATCCTCCCATTCTTGAAAGGAATATGAAGGAAGAAAGCAAAAAATGTAAGAAGTCTATGAAAACTGCTCATGTGTCTCCATGTTGATGTCAAAAGCTATCACCATAAAATCAGGTGTTCTAGGCCACACTGATGAATATGATAATCCAGAACCTAGTAGAGATGTATGCAAAACAAGATCCAAAGACTCCACTATCTCCTCTGAAGATAAAGACCTTACTAAGCTCCAAATGTTGCTCAAAAACATCCACAATCATGTTAACATGTGATGAATGATCATGTGGAGAATGAACAAGGGGATCCAAAGGTTCCTCCACAACGATCAAAGAAGAATCAACTCCATCAAAGAGAAGATGAATGTCATGAAGAGTGTCTCCCAAATCTCAAATATGAGACTCTATGAACAAACTTGCGATGTCTACCAAGTAGTCATCCCAAGTAGCTATATCTGGAAGACGATGTATATCTTGTTGTATTGAATCACAATTAGCCATGAATGTAGCAACACAAGTATCTTTAGAAGAAATAATAGGTGGAGGAGAAGGAATAATGCAAGGCTCAAGAATTGTATCACTTGTGAGAATAGCCAAGTTCAAGTAGCTAAAGTTCTCCTCAAAATCAAATTTCACACTAGGAGTGTGATCAACAACCAAAGGATCAGAACCATCATTAGGTGCAATGTAGTGCCCCTCCAGTCATGCTACTATGTATTTAGATTTGTATATGTTGTTAGACAGTACTTTTACTATCATAGACCTTGATATTTGTTACTGTTTCTGATCATTGGCTTTAGAGCGATGTGGATGTTTTACTATGATGAGATGATGCACTATATGAATGCTATGTTTCATGTTATGCTTTGGATTAGCATAGTTGTTAATATTGATATATGTTTATCTGTTGATTAATGATGCTTTACTTTCGTCAATTTGGATGTGACTGTATAGGTGAAGGGGACAGGTTTACATCACTCGCATGCAAGCGCCCTGTGATTCCATAATCTCTCTTCACGGTGTGACTGTTATGATTATCCATGTACGACATTTGTTTTGGTTATAGGTTTGCAGGTACAGGAGATCGTCTCCACCTAGTTTCACAGGTTTGAGTGTGTCCATATCCCAACGGTATTGTTTATTGGGAGATAGTAATGAAGTTTCCTCGTCAAACCACAACCCTGTCATAGTGTGTCGTTAGTTTACATGTCTAGTATGTTGTTGAGTCATGTCATCTTTGATGTTTTGATCATTTATTATCAGTGGAAATTATATGTGGGAATTAATATTTAAGAGGTAGAAATGTTAATTTGTGTATTTTAGATTAAATTGTTATTTAATTTAATTAATTTTATTTTATTTTATTGGTAAGGTAATTTAATTTTTTGATTAAATCTGTCTTATTGATTAAATTTATTTTATTAAATGGATAAAGTAAATAAGTAAATTTCATTTGTGTGGTAAAACAAGTAAATCTTCGTGGTTAAATTTATTTTATTAAGTCAATAAACTAATTAATTAAATTTATTTTGTTTGAGTAAATAAATTGATAAATTAAACTTATGTTGTTGACTAAATAAATTAAATAGATTAAAGTTTTTTTTGAAAAGGCATAAATTAAAAGATTTAAATCTATTTGAAATTAAATTTTGTTTTTAAATGATTTAAAAGTAAATATCTTGGGAATGCATGAAAATATCTATGGGGTTGAAAGGGAGATATTTTGGAAAATGTTGACTAAGTGTGGAGAGAAAAAGAAAATATCTTGAATTTATTTTTGGTTGCAAAAATAGAAGAGGGTTTTCTGGTTTTTCATCTATTTTGGATTTTGAAAGTGGAGATCTTGGAAGGAAGGAAAATTTAGATCTTGCAGGAAAGCTCAACTCCAAATATCATTTGCTTTCAAGCTTCAAAAATAGGTTCTTCTATGGCTTAATTGTTTAAAAGCTTTGATTGTAAATTCTGAAAGATTGCTTGAAAATTGCTATGAATTTTTAGAAATTGTTGTAGAAAACTATGAAAATTTTGTAGAAAATTTAGAAAAAAGCTTAAGATCCTCTATTTTGTTTTTTTTACAAAAAGAAATTAAAAATGAAAACAATAGAAGAAGTTAGAAAACCTCTATGAGTAAATTCCAAGAAAACTGAAACCCTCTTATGTTTTTTTGGAAATTATACTTCTAGTAAATAAATTAATAACTCTCATTCTATAAATCTAAGTAATTTTCTTTCAGTTTGTTCAAATTTATATTATATACATATATTCTTTGTATATATATATATATATATATATATATATTATTATATATATATATTATTGTGCTTAAGCTTCACAAAGTTCCTATGAAAATTTTATATTAAAAAAAAAATCTCTGTTAATAAAAAAAAATTCTGGAAATTTCCCAAAACAAGGGAATTTCGTTTGTTTTCAAAAATATATATAAAAAAAATTGTTGTTTAATTTATTTATTTTGGAGGGCATGGAGGGGTTGCCCCCACAACCGCCCCCATAGGGAGGCGACTGTGGAGGCAGCGCCACTGCCTTCACAGCATCCCCCTGGGGGAGGCTGCGTAGCAGCTCCCATAACTGGGCGCTACCCTGTGTAATGGGGTTTGCTTTTTTTTTATTAAAAATAAAAAATATTTGTTTTAAATTATAATATGTTTTTTGTAATATTATATATAATATTCATATATTATATTATAATATATATATATTATATATATATATTATATCATTAGAATATTTTAATGGGTTGAAATTTAAATTGAAAATATAATTATATATTTAAATAATATTTATATGTTTAAACATATATTTATTTTTAAATTAATTATTTTAAGATTATTTTATTAGATGTAAATGTTGGTTTTATAAATAAATGATTTTATTTTATTTTTTAAAAATGATTTTGATTAGTATGTGTAATTAAGGAAATTGGATAATGTGCATATGGTTAAATAGACGAATATTTAAACATGAAAAATGGATATTAAATTTATGTCGAAACATTTTCTTATTTAAATGAATATTTAATTAATGGAGATGTATGTTTATGTTCAAGTAGTTAGTTAATAAGAGAATGATTTTAAGGGAAATAATTATCCGTTTTAAATGAAATGAAAATTTGTAAGAAAACAATGTTATGATAGTTTAAATATTATTTGGTTGCAGACGAATTTATGATAAGACTAGTTATTTTCACGTAATGTATAATTAGGGAAATTATATTGATAAACAATTAGTTACGATTTGTTCTTATCTTATGAATTAAATTGTCTCGAATTAGAAATAATTGAGCCAAGTTTTATTGTTAAATTGGATTTTAAGAAATCCGAATATTAGAAGTTTTATTTGCCTAAGTTGCTTTTAACTTGTGTTTCTTCTATTATGTTTGTTGGAAAAAATGGGCTAATTGAGTTAGTAAGTCTTCCAGAGGAGTTATTCTAGGTTGGGATGTTTTATGTGATGGTTCGATTTGTGAATTGCTTTGGGTAGTGCATGTGGGTTTAGTTATTTGAACACCCGGTTACTACAAACGGGTTGTGTGACTTTATGTCTTAAGGTTGGTATTTGTTATTAGTTTTGTGCATCTAGTCTACCCATTGAATTATGGTTTTGTACCGTGTGTGTTGTCGATAGGAGAGTGGTTCTATGTGGGGGTTCGGCACACAAAGGGGTGCCAGGGTAACTCACTTAGGGTTTAAGTAAGTGATAACTTAAAAAGAATTAATGAAAAACTTTCAGACTAATTAAGATAATGAATGCCTCTTTCACAATTCATGTGCTTATTAAGGCTTGAGATGAGATGAGAAGTACAATTTGTATGGGGGTCTGGCGGCTGGTAGAGGCAAGCCAGGGTAACGCAAAATGGGGGTCTGATAGCCTAGGAAGGTTGAGCCAGGGTAACTCATAGCAAATGATGTGTGACACTATCTCTATGACAATCAAAAGTCAGTTTTGTTGTACTATGTAGTTGATCATTGGTATCTGGAATCATTGTAATCATGTTGTTAGTATTGCACTTGTTTGGTTTAGTATTGTTCTTCCTATGTCTAGAGGTTGTAGGTTTTTCCTTGGAAGTGTTTTACTATCTCCTAGCATGGGGTTGGTCCTTCGGGTACCATATGGTTGGGTGGAACGTGCACCTTACTCCATTGGGTTTTCTTCTTGTTCATGTGGATGAGATTTCTAGTTGGAGAGCTTGTGGGATCCAATTTCATTTCATGCTTTATTCTTTCAGTTGATCTTGTAATTTATTACCCCTCATTTGTTATTGAGGTGGAAGATGTATTATGTAACCATGCTTATTGGATTTACCTCATTCGGGGAATGAGAGTTGTAATCTTATTGTTAAATGATTATTATTTGAAATCATGTGGTATGTGTTCTTAATTCTTTAAGTAATTAAATGTTATGTTTTTAATTCATGTTTCTTGTTTGGGTTTTAAATTATTCTTAGTCTCATAACCTTAGAGATTGTTGGCAATGGGTAGTGAACTTGCATGTTAATTGTACTTAAACAAGAAAAAAAAATTGTGCGTTTGAGTAGTTAATTGCAACTTCCTCTAGGTTGTGTAGCAGGGCATTACACATGGTATCAAAGCCCAAGTTTAAACACTGGGTGCGCTGGGATAATGTGGAACCCATTAAGCTGTTAGTTGCTTAAGTTTATACTCTAGGCACTATGAGCCCATTATGTTGACCTAAATGCTTTATTTGTTAGGTTATGTTTTCCTTTTGGGTTGATTTCACTTGTCTACCTAGAAGTTATTGTTAGGTGGTGTAGGTCTAATGGTGCAGAGAACTAGTGGAAAGGATAGGATCCTCAGTGTAGTACGCAATGCACTAATATCCTTCCTACTGGGCGAATGCATTATAAACAATTGTGTAGCATGTGAATTTGTGTGTGTGTGTTACCTATTTGTGTTCGCAAGCTTCTAGGAGTAAGCCTGACCCTAGGGGGAGGATGTAGCACCCCTCCAATCGTGCTACTATGTGTTTAGATTTGTATATGCTGTTAGACAATACTTTTACTATCATAGACCTTGATATTTTTTACTGTTTTTGATCGTTGGCTTTAGAGCGATGTGGATGTTTTACTATGATGAGATGATGCACTATATGGATGTTATGCTTTGGATTAGCATAGTTGTTAATATTGATATATGTTTATCTATTGATTAATTATGCTTTACTTTCGTCAGTTTGGATGTGACTGTATAGGTGAAGGAGATGGGTTTACATCACTCGCATGCGAGCGCCCTGTGATTATGTAATCTCTCTTCACGGTGTGACTATTATGATTATCCATGTACGACATTCATTTTGGTTACAATTTTGTAGGTACAGGAGATCGTCTCCACCTGGTTTCATAGGTTTGAGCGTGTCTATATCAAAATGATATTTTTTTTGGGAGATAATAACGAAGTTTCCTTGTCTAACCACAACCCTGTCATAGTGTTTCATCAGTTTGTGTCTAGTATGTTGTTGAATCATGTTGTCTTTGATGTTTTGATCATTTATTATCAATGGAAATTATATGTGGGAATTAATATTTAAGAGGTAGAAATGTTAATTTGTGTATTTTAGATTAAATTGTTATTTAATTTAATTTATTTTATTGGTAAGGTAATTTAATTTTTTGATTAAATCTATCTTATTGATTAAATTTATTTTATTAAATGGATAAAGTAATTAATTAAATTTCATTTATGTGGTAAAACAAGTTAATCTTCGTGGTTAAATTTATTTTATTAAGTCAATAAACTAATTAATTAAATTTATTTTGTTTGAGTAAATAAATTGATAAATTAAACTTATGTTGTTGACTAAATAAATTAAATAGATTAAAGTTGTTTTGAAAAGGCATAAATTAAAAGATTTAAATCTATTTGAAATTAAATTTTGTTTTTAAATGATTTAAAAGTAAATATCTTAGGAATGCATGAAAATATCTATGGGGTTGAAAGGGAGATATTTTGGAAAATGTTGACTAAGTGTGGAGAGAAAAAGAAAATATCTTGAATTTTTTTTTGGTTGCAAAAATAGAAGAGGGTTTTCTAGTTTTTCATCTATTTTTGGATTTTGAAAGTAGAGATCTTGGAAGGAAGGAAATTTTGGATCTTGAAGGAAAGCTCAACTCCAAATCTCATTTGGTTTCAAGCTTCAAAAAAAGGTTCTTCTATGGCTTAATTGTTTAAAAGCTTTGATTGTAAATTCTAAAAGATTGCTTGAAAATTGCTATGAATTTTTAGAAATTGTTGTAGAAAACTGTGAAAATTTTGTAGAAAATTTAGAAAATAGCTTAAGATCCTCTGTGTTTTTTTTTACAAAAGGAAATTCAAAATGAAAACAACAGAAGAAGTTAGAAAACCTCTATGAGTAAATTCCAAGAAAACTGAAACCCTCTTATGCTTTTTTGGAAAATATACTTCTAGTAAATAAATTAATAACTCTCATTCTATAAATTTGAATAATTTTCTTTTAGTTTGTTCAAATTTATATTATATACATATATATTCTTTGTATATATATATATATATATATATATATTATTGTGCTTAAGCTTCACAAAGTTCCTGTGAAAAATTTATATTAAAAAAAAAAATCTCTGTTAATAAAAAATAATAATTTTCTGGAAATTTCCCAAAACAGGGGAATTTCGTTTGTTTTAAAAAAAAATTATAATAAAAAAAAATAAAAAATTGTTGTTTAATTTATTTTTTTGGGAGGTGGGTTGCCCCAACAGCCGCCCCCATAGGGAGGCGACTGTGGAGGCAACGCTACTGCCTTCACAGCGCATCCCACTGTGGGGGAGGCTGTGTAGCAGCTCCCACAGCTGGGCACTGCCCTGTGTAATGGGGTTTGCTTTTTTTTATTAAAAATATAAAATCTTTGTTTTAAATTATAATATGTTTTTTTTAATATTATATATTATATTATATATAATATATATATATAATATTCATATATTATATTATAATATATATATTATTTAATATATATTATTTAATATAAATAATATATATTTTATATAATTAGAATATTTTAATGGGTTGAAATTTAAATTAAAAATATAATTATATATTTAAATAATATTTATATGTTTAAACATATATTTATTTTTTAATATAATTATTTTAAGATTATTTTATTAGATGTAAATGTTGGTTTTATAAATAAATGATTTTCTTTAAAAAAAATAATAATAATTTTGATTAGTATGTGTAATTAAGGAAACTGGATAATGTGCATATGGTTAAATAGACAAATATTTAAACATGAAAAATGGATATTAAATTTATGTTGAAACGTTTTCTTATTTAAATGAATATTTAATTAATGTAGATGTATGTTTATGTTCAAGAAGTTAGTTAATAAGGGAATGATTTTAAAGGAAATAATTATCCGTTTTAAATGAAATGAAAATTTGTAAGAAAACGATATTATGTAAGTTTAAATATTATTTGGTTGCAAACGAATTTATGATAAGACTAGTTATTTTCACGTAATGTGTAATTGGGGAAATTATAGAGATAAACAATTAGTTGCGATTTGTTCTTATCTTATGAATTAAATTGTCTCAAATTAGAAATAATTGAGCCAAATTTTATTGTTAAATTGGATTTAAGAAATTCGAATATTAGAAGTTTTATTTTCCTGAGTTGCTTTTAACTTGTGTTTCTTCTATTATGTCTGTTGGGAAAAATGGGCTAATCGAGTTAGTAAGTCTTCCAGAGGAGTTATTCTAGGTTGGGATGTTTTATGTGATGGTTCGATTTGTGAATTGCTTTGGGTAGTGTCGTGGGTTTAGTTATTTGAACACCCGGTTACTATGAACGGGTTGTGTGACCTTATGTCTTAAGGTTGGTATTTGTTATCAGTTTTGTGCATCTAGTCTACCCATTGAATTGTGGTTTTGTACCATGTGTGTTGTCGATAGCAGAGTGGTTCTATGTGGGGGTCTGGCACACAGAGGAGCACCAGGGTAACTCACTTAGGGTTTAAGTAAGTGATAACTTAAAAAGAATTAATGAAAATCTTTCAAACTAATTAAGATAATGAATGCCTCTCTCATGATTCATGTGCTTATTAAGGCTTGAGATGAGATGAGAAGCATAGTTTGTATGGGGGTCTGGCAGCTGGTAGAGGCAAGACAGGGTAACCCAAAATGGGGGTCCTGTAGCCTCGGAAGGTTGAGCCAAGGTAACTCATAGCAAATGATGTGTGACACTCTCTCTATGACAATCAAAAGTCAGTTTTGTTGTATTGTGTAGTTGATCATTGGTATCTGGAAGCATTGTAATCATGTTGTTAGTATTGTACTTGTTTGGTTTAGTATTGTTCTGCCTATGTCTAGAGGTTGTAGGTTTTGCCTTGGAAGCGTTTTACTATCTCCTAGCACGGGGGTTGGTCCTTCGGGTACCATATGGTTGGGTGGAATGTGCACCTTACTCCGTTGGGTTTTCTTCTTGTTCGTGTGGATGAGATTTCTAGTTGGAGAGCTCATGGGATCCAGTTTCATTTCATGCTTTATTCATTTTAGTTGATCTTGTAATTTATTACCCCTCATTTGTTATCGAGGTGGAAGATTGTATTATGTAACCATGCTTATTGGATTTACCTCATTCAGAGGAATGAGAGTTGTAATCTTATTGTTAAATGATTGTTATTTGAAATCATGTGGTATGTGTTCTTAATTATTTAAGTAATTAAATGTTATGTTTTCAATTCATGTTTCTTGTTTGGGTTTTAAAGTATTCTAAGTCTCGTAACCTTAGAGGTTGTTGGCAATGGGTAGTGAACTTGCATGTTAATTGTACTTAAACAAGAAAAAAACAATTGTGCATTTGAGTAGTTAATTGCAACTTCCTCTAGGGTTGTGTGGCGGGACATTACATGCAAAGTCTAAAAAGGTGTATAATCAAGATGGATGATCAGCCATCCTAGTAGCAATTATCTCTACTCTCCAAGTCTCTAATGATAACTGAATCAGGTGTGAATTCCACAGTCTTCCCTGCTCCACCATGAGTGATCTGATAGATGGAAAGAAGATTGTTTGAAAGATGAGGTACACACAAAACAACATTTAAGGTGTCATCCCTAATATCAACAAATATTTTCCCAATTACATCCATGTATGTATTGTTTCCCATCAAAATAGGTGGCATAACACAAGGCTCAAAAGAAGAGAACATAGACTATGTAGAAGCCATATGATGAGAAGCTCCAGAATCTAGGAGCCATCTCCCTGATCCAAGACCTATAGAAGCACAAAGAGCTTTACCATTTGATTACTTTCCCTTATAGTATGGTCTTTGTCCTTATTAGATTCTGATTGTTTTGAATTTTTGGAACTAGAAGAAGAAGTTGAATCAACGATTCAAGAAGGCAAACTGATTTTTTTCTTCTCAAGAAGATATTTTAATTCATCAATATCCTTCTTGTAACAAGAATTTTTTTCATGCCCACTCCTCTTGCAATATGCACAAGTGGGCTTATCCTTCTTAGATGAATCCTCTTTTGAAGAGAATTTAGAGTCTACTTTAGAAG
Organism: Sequoia sempervirens; assembly: GCA_007258455.2. Classification (NCBI taxonomy): domain Eukaryota; kingdom Viridiplantae; phylum Streptophyta; class Pinopsida; order Cupressales; family Cupressaceae; genus Sequoia; species Sequoia sempervirens. Next base: position 169,608,744 of record VDFB02168118.1, read on the forward strand.
TAGATGAAGATTGATTTGAATCTTTCTTTCTTTCTCCTTGGTTCTTTTGTTTATTATTTTGCTTATTAGTGCCTTGTTTTGTAGCCAAGGCATGAGACTTGGAATATTTAATAATGCCCATCTAAATCAATTTATCTAGCTCATGTTTGTGAGATCAGAAGCAAACTCACTTAGAGAAGGCATAGTAAATCCTTTTCCTAAGGCTCTTTTCATTGCATGAAATGTAGAAACAAACACTGCATAATCTAGACCAAGTTTTGAAAGAATGCTTAAAATCAACTGTGAGTCATCCTTTGAACTCCACATTGCTCTAACTGTAATCTTATGGAATTCAACTTAGTAAAGAAATCCTGAATGGTATCAAAATTGCATGGGCTCAATCCTATGAGCTTGTTCTCCAATGAATGTGCTCTCAAAACATCTTGTTTACCTAAGAGCGTATTCAAAGTATTCCACAGTTCATTTGGTGATTTTGTAGACATAATATGAAAATGTAGATCAGGAGACACAACCATGCATAAAGTGTCAAAAGCTTCGTCACACTTGTTGAACCATTTAAGATTTTCTTCATCCTTTGTAGGTTCCTTATCAAAACCCATTGTTATTCTATACAATTTTAACTTTCTTAAGTGAAGTTCCATTTCATTTTTCCACTCAAAGTAATTGTATGGTGTGAGTAGTGGAACCGCTTTATCCATTTTAGATTGTTGTTGCAATGTGAGAGAAAATGAAAGAATAAACACACTGAGACACCCCCCCTTTTTCACTCAATCAAGAATCCCCCCAACAAAAAGTGATTTGGAACTTTATAAATCAGTGCATTTACAATGTTGGAGTTGTTTTCTAGAGTTGTACAATGTCTAAAAATGGACTCAAATACTGAAAGTATAATCAAACCTCAGAATAAGAGCTTAAAAATGGCACCAATGTGTAGTGCTCAGAAAAATATTCACCTTCACAAAAAGAATCACCTCAATCCGAGGTCATACGTGAAAATTACATCCATTTGAAGTTCAAAAAATGAGGACTGTCCTTCAAATCTGATGAGAAAATTGATTTTTTGGAAAAATAGGATCGCTTGAAAAAAAAATTACCACTGCAAAGCCTACGAAATTTTACCCTGAATAAAAAATAATTGCACTTAAAAATGCCTCCATATGATTGAGATATCTCTCTCTGAAGTTCAAGTGCAAAAAGGAAAACTCCAACGATGAGGGGTCCAAATTTTCAAAAGACAAGCTCCGCCAATTTTGGCAAACTATTGGTAAAGTTGGAAGTGCTACCAAAAATAAGTGTCCTCCAATTAAATATGGAACTTCACCAGATGTAGAGGATACTCACTAAATTTGGAGCTTTGCTAAATATGGGGGCGTTGCTAACTTTAGCAGAACCAGCTAAAACCTTCGCACGAAAGTTGCAATGTAGAAGGTTCAAGGGCTCATGTATGCATACTAGTACGACTGATTTGATTTTTTATTTTTAATATTTTTTAATATTTGTTTTTGAAATTTTTGATATTAAAAGTTTTAATAATAAAAACTTTTAATTTTTAAAACTTATAAACTTGAAATAAAGGGGTCGAACCCCTATAGGAAAAGTACAACATTTTAAATGTTTAAATGCATGTCCTTTAAATCACTGCAAAAATAGTGCAGCCTCCAACTTGGATGGTACCTTAAATTTTGGTTTTGAATTTACATTTTCAATAAAAAACTTTTAAATTTTGATTACTTGCTTTATTTTTTTATTATTTTTTTTCTTTTACAAAATTTAACAAATATTTTTTTTGAAATAATATATTTTTTTCTTTTATAGTAAATAAGAATTGTGAATTTTAAAGGGAGAAAAATATTAAAATGTTTTTTTGGAATTCCATATCGCAGGTGGGTCGTACAACTTGCCTATCAAAATAATTGTCTCGAAAATGACTTTCTTCAAATTTGACAAATTATATATAGAAATAGGGGTTTTGGGGCCTTCTAGACACAATGGAGCAATTCATTTTTCCTCAAAGTGCTCTAATTTTTAGGAGCTCACTAGATCTTCACCAAAAACCTCTATTCTTCAACCCTTCATAGATCTTGCATCCGATGTCCGATTTGGATGAAACAAAAGCCTAATCTGACTTTTTTAGCTATTCTGAACTCAATGGTGAGCTCAAAATGTCTCTAGGAATCTCCAAAATACCTGCAATAAAATGCAATAGAGAGGAAACCTCCCCAAAAATTGAGATCTCTATCAAGCTTTTATGATTCTCCAAGTCATCATTGGATGCAAGAGAAGAGCATACTTTGCTTTCAAGAATGGATTGAGAAAACTACTCACCCACAACTCACAACCAAATCTAATACCATGTTAGATTCGGTTGTGAAATCACCCAAGATCAAAATGATTGAAGGAAAGCAAGAAAAGAGATCTTACAAATGAATAAACTTAGCACTCCCTTAGCATTGAACTAGCAATCCATAATTCTTACTAGCCAAGGGTGAGGGATGAGTGTTGTTTATATAGCAAAATTATGGCAGATAAATCTAAGAGGAGTAATAATTCCCAAGTGCCCATAATAGGTAGGATTTAAACCTACTTGGTAAATTCCAGATTACATGGTTATGCCTACTTAGGTAAAGACAAGAAATGGTTATGAGAGGTGGCATAAGAATCCAAAAGAGGGTGGGAGACTCAACTACCCAAGGGTGGGTGTGAGTGATATATTTATGCCACATGTCCTCATCCTAACCATTCTAATATAACCTAATCAAGCTCAATAATGTGTGTAGAAAAAATAAATATTCTCTAACATAAGGAAAATAAAAAACCTACACTAACAATTTTACCTTTTTATTGTTCCATAAAATATCCAATCCTCTAGATGGTCCTATTGTTACTATAGAGAAGAAGGTCCAATTACATCATTTTAAAATAATACCATTACCTTTCTCCTCAATTTTTTTTGTGACACAAACTGATATCTAAATTGATGAAAGTATATGTATTGCTCTTGAGGAGAGACACATGCCCTCCTCGATCTCAAGCTTCTGTCAAGGGTAAATTGGATTTCTATTTCTATTTCTTCCTAAAAAAAAATCTACCTCTTTTAATTCAAAAAGAAAACCCATCTTTATGTTCTTCTCTTTTTGTCTATGAAAATGAAAAGGTTTGATTATACTCATAATCTAGGCTTTCGTTTAGAACTTCATTTGCAATATCTTCAACAAGGTAAGATCCTAGTTGCTTTAGCATATTATCAATCATACCTTCAATATTCTCTAGGTGATTAAGATCTTGGTAGATTTAGTTGGGAGAGGAATGACCTTGTTGAGATTTTGGTCTTTCACAATTTTATCCCCTTTATTTTTATCTTGGGGAGATCTTTGAATTTCAAAATAATATTTCATAACTTCATCTCCTCCATTTTTTATTTTTGAGAATATCTTTGAATTTCCAAGGAATCATCATTTTTTGGGAACTGAAGGGGCTTAGGAGATGAATATTTAGCTACTGAGAGGACCAACATTGTGAGAAATATCTAAAGAAGAAGAAGGGAAAGCCTCAATAATATTATTTTCTTTCTTAAGAAGACATTTTTTATTCCCAAAAGGATGAGGACCAACTACTTATAGATCCTCATAGACTTGGTTCAAAGAAGAAATTCTTTTACATTTGCTTGAAATATTTCCATAAGAATGACAAAGTGAGTAAAGAGGATCTATTCCTTCAATGAATTTTTTGTTCCCATGATCCATTTACTATAGAGATTGAAGAATATTTAGGTACAGGTTTCGAAATATCCAACATACCACATAACCAAATAGACTTTTAGGGTCTTCGAAGCAAGACAAATTATGATTTTGAAATAAACCTATGAAATTTATAATAATTTCTAATATTTGAAGACCTTTGTATTCTAACTAAAGATTATAATTTTTTATCCAGCATAGTATAAATTTTATGTTAGTTAAAGGAGTCAAAATTAGGGACCCAAGGTTGGAGGTATAATCCTAAGCCATGCAAAAACCAAGATTTTTTATTTAAAACAAGATCTCAGGCAAAAGATGATATGAAAATAGCTACAAATGATCCTTTTTCTTTTCCAATGAAGAAAATATCATTCATATCTTCCCAATTTTCATTTACCCAAGAATTTATTTTTTCTTTATCAGGGATCAAGTTCCAAAACTTACCTAGAGAAGAGATTTTTTTGTAGATCTTGCACATGTGGGGAGATGATCTCTTCATATAGGAAAATAATAAGGTTTTTGAAAATTCCCCTTTATTGCATATTCTTCTTTGAGTCTCTTGATTGCGCTATCCATTTTTAATGTGAAGGTATTATGTGTGTATTCTATTATCTTCTATTTTATTTACCTTGAAATCTTTTTCTTGTCTTCATTTTGGCATATCTCATCAAGATAAAAATTTGTAGTCATGTGATAAGTGTCACATGAGGGATAAGGGCTACTTTTAAAATTTGATTAAGGAAACACTACAGTATATCATAATGTGAATGATTTTGATTTGAAAATGGGTAAAAGCAAGAAGTTGGGTTCACGAAGAGGGGAAGTTTTGGCCAAAACAAAAAAATCGTAGGAAACGCATACGCATTTTATAAAAATGTGTATGTGCTTTGGATTGGGTACCTGAGCCTAAATCTAAATGTGTATGCATTTAGATTCAAGTATGCACCAAGAAACATGTAAGAATTATAAAATGTGTACGCGTTACTAACATGTACGCATTTTATAACACATACGCGTTATTGAAAGATATTTAATTTTTTAAATAAACTACTATCATATTCATTTTTTCACTGCAATTTGGCCAACGACCTGAGCAAGAGAGAATTTTACATACACGCTTCTAAGGGTCGATTTCAACCCGTTGACAAAACCAACCTCAGCTACCTCCAAGTCGGTTGAATTATACTCTTTTTTGGCTTTATATCTTGCATTTTTATTTTGTAATTGTTATTTAGTTTTTATTTATTTTGTTTATATTAGGTTAAATATTTTATAATTTTTAAATTGTATTTGTAACCAAAAACATCAAGCAAACCAAAAATGTTAAATTGTAAATTGAAATCCATAAAATCTATACCTAAATTAACTAGAATTTAACCTAAATTGGACACAAAACTTAGAAATCAAAACCCTAAACCCTAGGTTCCAAAAAAAATAGACCTAAAAACTAAAACCCTTAACCCTAGGACCTAAACCTTAAAACCTAAACCTAAAACCCTAAACCATAAAACCTAAACCTAAATTAGATTTATAATGTCTAGATTTGTTGTCTTTTTACTAGCCCTCAAATCACATAATCCCTACAATAATAACTTCTTAATAAAATCTCATATCTTTATAACGATTCTTTAGTTAATCCTTAATTTACATAAGATCACATTCAACCTTTGGTAATGCTTGTATATTTTCCATACAAGGAGCATATCTAGCACCAAATTCTACACTTTCAAGGAAATAATATAACTTGTTTCAAATATGGTCTTGATAATATTTATTAGTGAGCTCAAGATTTCATTAGTAATACCTTTTATCACTCCTAATCCTTATATTCTCCACCTCTAACAAATATTCAAATACTTGGTCTGCTAACTTTCCAAGTCCTTGTTCAATTTCTTTAGCAATATTCACCTATGTTCATAATCTTCATGCTTAGGTGTTGTAACGCCCCATTGTGCAAACCCCAAAGGAACAACTAAAAATGCAAAAATTTAAAAAAAAAAACATAAAGGATAAACACTAAGTTTACTAATGCAATTAACATAGCTAATGTTTATACATTAAACACCTAAGTCCCTTGGGGTACACGAGGTGACATTACCTAAACTATCATGTAACAAAGTTAAGAGATAAACATTAAATTTCCAATAGTGTAATCCATTCATTCACATATCTTCATTTAAACATTCATTAATGATAACCAAAATGATAAGAATAATCCATATAAAACCATACATGCAAATTACAATAAATTAAACATGGAAATATAAAGTACATATTTCCACAGCTACAACATAAAATTAAGGTATTTACAAATTGTAGTTATAGAATGATTTACATGGTGTGATAATATATTACATCAGTCTGCTAGTACATCTCAATGACACATATACAAAATTACATCATAAGTCTTCGCAACGCACGTGAGATTGATACATCAATACATAAAATATATCTGGAGTACAAATATACATCTGGTAACATATGAACCTTGGATCAACCTGCATCTGCAAACTTTGCACTAAATGGTACAACTGCATCACAGGGGACCCAACGGGGTGCATAACACGTTCCACCCGACCACCCCCGTGCTAGGAGTAAATGAGGAAGGATCGTCGACCAAGCAAATCCAAACAGAAGATGCAAGACTAAACTCTAGACACAAAAAAATAAGAGAACACAACAGAAATATAGTATTTAAAGACCACTCCCAAAACATAACAACAATAAAGCACCAAAACATATCAATAGACCACTTCCAGAGGTTAGCAATAAAAAAAACTCAAGGGAATTCTAGAGGAGAGTGTCATCACATAGTCCTACATGGGTTATCCTGACTGCCTTTCTCTAGGTGTCACCCCCATCTATGGTTATCCTAACAGCCTCTCTAGGCACCGGCCCCATAGGGTGACTCGTGCAGAACCATTAACCTCTCATGGAGACGAGGCAATGATCTTGCCAACCATGGCCTTCTCGACCCACCTTTAGTCTATGAAAGCCCTAACAGGCAGACGAGGCATCCATAATTATCTTATTAATGTTTTACTACCCACACCCTAATTAATTAATTAGGTTATCACTTTTTACTCTAACTCTAACGTGGGTTATCTTGACAGCCCCTTTGTGCGTCGACGCCCACGTAGAGCCATTCTCCCTAGAAACCCAAAATATAAAATCCAATACCAAGGACTTGTACCAACAAGAACACTAAACCACAAAATAGAACAACCATGAGGAAAAACCATCTCACCAAAACTCATATGAATATACACCCATAAAATTGTACAACCTAAATGTAAACTCAAGATCACGACTATAGTCCAAAATAGGGACAAATATCAAATTAAAAGATCATAAATAAACATCATTTCCCCATGCCTCTGGAAGCCCCTAAGCAACTTAAGCTCCTACAAAAGGATAACTAACTTAAGGGTTTCTCCCACAAGGCATAATCCCAATTAAGAGAAAACCATAATTGACTCAACGAAAATTTCAAGAGTAAACAGTTACATACATGAATAAGCTAAAATTCAAACAACACCATATAACATATTTTGTTACAAAATAATTCACCAAGAAATAAATTAATTAATTCACTCGAGAACATTCAACTTAATTTAAACCACAAAGTTTATTTATAATTTATTCAATCACACTAAAATATCCAACATTGAAAATTTTAACATTATCTAATTATTCCATAATTTCAGCATAATTAACCATCTATATATATATATTTCTTTATATATATATATATAGGTATATATATATATTTTCCCATAAAATATAAAAAAAATAATATGAACAACAGTCCAGTTTTTCTCCAGACACAAAATAAATTTGGGCATACAAGTTTAATCCCCATAAAAAATTGGTTTTCATTTCCAATTAAGAGTTTCACAACTAGATTTGTTGAAGAGATTTTCAGAAGGTTTCTCAATAGATTCAACAGAAGATTTAAAAGTTTGACACAAACAAATTTTCAACAACAGAACCTTCTTTCAAAACATAGATATTAATTTCGAGTATGGCAAACATGATTTTCATTTCCCTTATAGAACTATCAAAAACAAAATAAATAATGAATCGAAAGAACCTGGAGTCCTTCATTTGATGTCGAATCCACACATGGCAACCCTTCTTCCTCTTTTGAAAATAGACTTCCTTTGCAGTTCCTTCTCCAATTCCTTCTTTCAGCTAACTTCTAGATCAATATTATATTTTTCTTTAGCAAGAACAATTTTTAACAGAGAAGCACACACTTATAATTTCTTCAACCCTTCTTACTTCTTCTTTCCCCAAAAAAAACCAAAAACCATTCATGTGTGTCAAGAAACTTCTTTTCTCTAACAATAAAAATAAAGAAAAATAAATAAAGCTCTCCTTTTTTTTTCAAAAATCTACAACATGCATTGGTTCCTTTTTCTTGCTTTAAAAGCTCACACTTATCTCACAAATTTAATTAAAAATTCATTATTTTCACATTTATCCTCACATTATATTATCATTAGATTTTATAATATTAATATTTAAAAAAAAGATAATTTGCAATTATCATAAAACATTATTTATTTAAATTAATTAATTTATACCTTTTAATTAATTAAATAACTTTTAATTTACAATATTTAAATCTAACATTTAACTAAATTACAATCACCTACAATTAATCATATCAACAAAATAGCATTAATTAATCCCAAATAAAATAAAGATAAATTAAATAACAACTATCAACAAATAAAATAAATGATCAACAACAAACAATACTAAAACCAGGACAATTTCAAAACCATGACACCGTAATACTCACAACAAGGTGACAGACTTGGGACGAGGACACTTCCTTATCAACTCCCTTTTCAACATCATACATGTTGGGTTTATGGGACACACTCAAACCTGTCAAGCAGGTGGAGTCGGTGTCCTATACTTGCATCTTGCATAGAAACAAACGTCAAGTAACATGTAAATCTCCATTGCAGATGCACCGTGCAAGGTAATCGTGGGGTAGCAGGGCACTCGCAAGCAAGTGATGCCACTCCATCCTTTCACCAAGACTCACTAGCAAACACATCAGAAACCATAGCAGTAGAGAATCACATCATCACCACATATATTATAAAATAAAACCATAGCATAACCAAATAATGTAATCACCACATAATGTATCATCAAACATCATAAGTAATGCCAAGTGTAGCAAACCAACCAAACTATGAATCCACACACAACCAATCTGGTGAACTAATCACCATCACAAACCAAGTACAAAACCAACACATAAGAGTATCGAAGAGTATTAGCAACACGAGGGTATTACAGGTGCACAAAAAGTCCCTAAAATTTGTATCTATGTCCCTATACATACCTCTAAGGAACTAAAAACCAAGTATCAAATTTCATCAAAATAGGGTTGGCAAGTACAATTTACCACTCAATTTTAACCTTGCAAGGAAAATGAAACCATATGGTTACTAAGTCAACACAAAACCAATTGAATATACATGATTTAATAAAATTAAACTCTCTATCATAAAATAAATTTTATATGAATATGCTTGTTGGCCCTAATTCTCAAAATCAGTTTTATTGCAATAAAAATTCAAAGTTCATGGTCTATAATAGACAATGAAAATGAATGGACAATTTATAATTTTATATATTCCTCTTCACGGACCTAATACTTAAAACTTTCAAAAGTGACAACGTTTGAGACTTATAAATATGTCTATCAAATATATAAAAATAAAACCTGAGAAACTTTTGAAATAGCCATGATTAGCTTCTCAAACTAGTCAGGAAATATTTGCTAGTTAAGAAAAACAACTAGAAATTTAGTTAGAAATTAAACCAAAATACCACCTTCCCAAAATCACACAATCATGAAATGCCAACAATAAATTATGATCAAGTAGCTCATTAAATTATACTTAATACATTTATAAATTTTCCACTTGTCAAATCAATGCTCAGTAAGACCTTGATATTATTATTTAAATATTTTAAATTAGGCCATTGTTTTGAAATCAAAATTTAAGATAGAATGGGAATTTAATCAAGGGTACACATGATTTTAATTGTATAATTTAATGTACATGTTGTAGGGGAGGCTGCAATTGTTTGTATAAATTCTACAACATAAATTAGTCTAAATTTTCATGCTATGGATTTTTTAATGTTTTAAATTGAATGTGTCTTCAAATGACATGTATTTTGAATTTGTGCACGTTCAATGTGATTTTTAGTTCAAATTGTGTACATTATTTAATTAGTTTGTTGATATATATTTTTTAATTATTTAACATGCAGTTGCCATTTCATCAAATGGAGCCTAATTTTAATATAGAGGATTTCATACCTAATGACCAGCCTGAAAATCCCATACAATCACATTCTCCACCATGAAAAAACCCCACACCTCCACCCTCTCGACCTCCTAACCCCCCATGCCCTACATTAGATCAAAATTAGTTAAGAGAGAGCATAAGAGAAAACCTAAATGTGATTCAAGAAAATATAGATTTGATAAAAAATGAGCCTTACATTCCCCCCCATCTCACACGATTTGCATCTTCGATGCAAACTATTTTCAATTTTGTTTGATCCATTGATGCGAACCTAGATAGGTTCCATCGATAGAGAAAAGAGGGGAGACAATTCTATGCAGATGGATTGTCTTATAAATAAATCCATGACCTTAAAATTACCAAACAAGCCATTTTCCAACATTTCTTTAGCCCCCAAAAAAACAAATCAATTCTACCCACTAAAAATGAAATTTTAATTAAATGGTGTAGGCACCCGCAGATAGCTGTAAAATTTTGGGATAGGTGGTGGATGGTGTTTGATACTCCACCACATGGAAATTGTGAGGTGCACCTTTACTTTTTGAGAAAGTTATGGGTTGACTTTGAGTTGGGTTTAAAACCCAACTATTTTGATATGAGGTCATTTTAAGGAGCTAGGTGTGGCATGCCCCAACCTCGATTAGGAGCACATGTCAATCCTTAGTGACATGCTCTGATTGCTTTGATTGTTGCTCCTTTGTCTCCTAGTGTTCCTGCTGCATTTCAACAACAGATGATGTTGTCCACATTAGGAGCATTGAGTTCTCTTTTAGGACATCTCACTCATCAGACTACACACACGACGACTGAAGTGGGAAATAGAGAGCATGGAGACTTAAGCTATGGGAATACTCAAGCATTCACTTCAGGTGACCCACATGCATCTAGGACAAAGTCATTTATGGATTTACTATATTCTAAGGATCATCCTACATAGGTATGTACATATTTTGAACTTAGGCACATTTTAATTTGTTTAAAATGTGCAAAATTCATGCAAATAATAATATTAAATTATATATAATATAATATTAATTCAAGAAATGCTCGGTGTACATGCATGATCACACGATGCCTAAATCTCAATATGATCGTGCCTATTTTTCAAGTGTTGTAGAATTGGGCTCACCTTTTGGTCAGGTACAAACCAATATATATTTTAATTTAGGTGGACATATCTTATTTTTTTTGAATTTGTACACATGTGTGAAATGATATATTGTATCTAGATGTAGGGAGGTCATGCGATACCGAGTACTAACCAACCACAAGTTGTGGTGAGCACTCCTAGGTCATCGTCAGCTATTATGCATGGACCATCTCAGGTGCGTGCTTTCAAAAGTTTGTTTAGTTTAAAATAAATACACATCATATCTAATTTAATTTGAATTTGTACATGTGTGAATGATCTATAAATTATTGTATCTATATGCAGGGAATTCATGCGATACCCATGGTGAGTGCACCTAAGACATTGTTGACTTTTATGCATAGGAAATCTCAAGTGTGTGATCATGAGGTCATATCATTCGAGGTTGTAAACTTTACTAAATCTCCTATACAATTTTTAGGTCTTTTAAATATATATATTTGAGGTTCTAACATATTGTTTACTCTATTGGAATTGGCAGGAATTAGTAGATCAAGAATTTGGACCTCCTCAATTGATAGTTATACTACCCATTGAACAAAATGTACCAGTAGATTCACATGATTAGGTGGTAATTTATGCATACTAAAAATCATTTTTACTATATTTACTAGATATTTAATTAAATTTATTTTTATCAAGTTTATATTTTCAAGTTTATATTTAAATTAAATCAAAATGTCTAAATAACTTTAAATCTAATTTCAAGTTTCTTGTACTCTTCTACAACATGATACATGTACATCTAGTACACGTGGAGCAAAGAGGAGAGTTGATTTGACTGATCGCCATGATAGTTAGATGGTTTTAAATTTTATGGACTATAGATCTAGTTTTATTTAAATATATGTGTTGGACTTAACATATACATTTTGAACATGTTATTTCATGGACCATTTCACATACATTATATGGATTAATATGATCATGTTTGTGTTTATTTATACCAGCTGACTTTAATATGATGATTATATATGCACTCAATTATGATTGTGTTATGTTCATTTTGATTATTATATGCATTCATGTATGTATATATATTTTATCTAATTTTCAAGTAATATGCACTATATAAATTCTTTTCTAGAATCAAATTTCATATATATTTATGCCATTGTTGAATTAAGTTTCTAGACGTCTTAAAATGATTAACTTTCAAATTTAAATAATTTATCACATGGTTAGGTGACAAATTAAAACATTCCTTAAATAGTTTAGATCATATTCATAATAAATTAAGGGTAGGTAATTTTAACTATTTTCCAATTCTAGCAAATATTTGAATCACTGAACAAAAATCTATCTCTTTGTATGTATAAAATGTATAATCTATACAATTGAACAATTATATAAAATGTGGTAAATATAAGACACGATTTGTATAAGATAAAATTGGAACAAGATATTTAAAAAGTGACTAATAAGTTCATTGATGTTCATACATTGAACAAACATATATAATGTAAATACAATTAAAGCTTATCAACTTTAAGCTCAATACCACAAATTGATATTTACATAATCTATATGATAATTTTTTTTATAGTGACAATCACATGGTAGACCAACTTGATGGGAACCTACAAAAATAATTAATGTAAGTAAAGTAACTATATTTTTTATGAGTCATTTAACTAAATAATTCATGCGAGGAAAGAACAATACATACTAAAAGTCAAAAAAATGGATCTTATAAATTCCTTACAAATTCAAGTGATGTTTGCCATAGGATGGATTAAGGGGACCTAAGAGGATATAGCTTAAGGGGTCCTAAGAGAATGCCTTAAGGGGAGTTGCGAGAATGACTTAAGGGGATGCAAGAGGGTAGATTAAGGGGAGTTAATTTAATAGAACGTGACTTAAAGGGATGAAAGAGGGTGGATTAAGGGGAGTTAAGAGAATGACTTAAAGGGATGTAAGATGGTGGATTAATGGGATGCATCCCATGAACCCTAGGATATGGCTTAACGGAACCTAAGAGGATGGCTTAAGGGGAATTAAGAGAGTGACTTAAAGGATGCAAGAGGGTGGATTAAGGGGATGTAATAGGATATGAATTAAGGATCCTTTAATAGGATGGATTAAGGGGAGTTAAGAGATTAATCCTAAACCCTTAACCCATATAGATTTTTTATTCTAAGCATCTCATGAAACCTAGGATATGAATTCTAAACCATTAACCCTAGGACCTAAAGCCTAGGAGATGAACCCTAAACCCTTAACCCATATAGATTTGTTATTTTAAGCATCTAATGAACCCTAGGATATGAAGATCCTAAACCCTTAACCCTAGGACCTAAAACCTAGGAGATGAACCCTAAACCCTTAACCCATATATATATATTTTATTCTAAGCATCTCATGAAGTTCCCTAAGATATGAATCCTAAACCCTTAACCCATATGGATTTTATATTCTAAGCATCGCATTAACCCTAGGATATGAAGATTCTAAACCCTTAACCATAGGACTTAAAACCTAGGAGATGAACCCTAAACCCTTAACCCATATAGATTTATTATTCTAAGAATCTCATGAACCTTACAAACTCTAAACCAAAGGACGTAAATCCTAAGAGACAAACCCTAAACCATTAATCCATATAGATTTGTTATTCTAAGCATCTCATGAACCCTAGAACCCTAAACCATAGGACCTAAATCCTAGGAGATGAATCCTAAACCATTAACCCATATAGATTTTTTAAATTCTAAGCATCTCATGAACCCTAGAAATCCTAAACCCTTAACCATAGGACCTAAAGCCTAGGAGATGAACCCTAAACCCTAAACCCATATAGATTTGTTATTCTAAACATCTCATGAACCCTAGAAATATCAAACCCTTAACCATAAGACTTAAAGCTTAGGAGATGAACCCTAAACCCTTAACCCATATATATTTGTTATTCTAAGCATCTCATGAACCTTAGAAACCCTAAACCCTAAACTATAGGATTTAAATCCTAGGAGACGAACCCTAAATCCTTAACCCATATGAATTTTCTATTCTAATCATCTCATGAACCCTAGAAACCCTAAACCCTAAACCATAGGACCTAAAGCCTAGGAGATGAACCCTAAACCCTTAACCCATATAGATTTGTTAAATTCTAAACATCTCATGAAACCTAGAAATTTTGAACCCTTAACCATAGGACTTAAAGCCTAGGAGATGAACCCTAAACCCTTAACCCATATAGATTTGTTATTCAAATAATTTCATGAACCCTAAAAACCCTAAACCATAGGACCTAAAGCCTAGGAAATGAAACCTAAACCCTTAACACGTATAGATTTTTTATTCTAAGGATCTCATGAACCTTAGAAACCCTAAACCCTAAACCATAGGACCTAACGCCTAGGAAATGAACCCTAAACCCTTAACCCATATAGATTTGTTAAATTCTAAACATCTCATGAACCCTAGAAACCATAAACCCTTAACCGTAGGACCTAAAACATAGGAGATGAAGCCTATGATATGAATTAAGGGTTACTAAGAGGATGAATTAATGGGAGTTAAGAGAGTCACTTAAGGGGATGCAAGATGATGGATTAAGGGTAGATAAGAGGATATGGCTTAAGAGGTCCTGAAAGGATGGCTTAAGGGGAATTAAGAGAGTTACTTAAGGGGATGCAAGAGGATGTATTAAGGGTAGATAAGAGGATGGATTAAGGGGTCCTAAGAGGATGGCTTAAGGGGAATTAAGAGAGAGACTTAAGGGGATGCAAGTGGATGGACTAAGGGTAGATATACGAGGCTATGACTTAAGGGGTAATAAGAGGATAACTTAAGGGGAGTTAAGAGAGTCACTTAAGTGAATGTAAGATGATGGATTAAGGGTAGATAAGAGGATATGGCTTAAGGGGAATTAAGAGAGTGACTTAAGGGGATACAAGAGGATGTATTAAGGGTAGATAAGAGGATGGCTTAAGGGGTCCTAAGAGAATGGCTTAAGAGGATATGAAATAAATTATAAACTTTTTATAAAATGACAATTAATTATTTAGTTTTATATTTATACTATCAATTAAATATATCTAGAACTATATATAGTTACCTATCTCTAGATTTGAATTCCATTGTAATATATATGCATGTCCTCTCTTTTTTGTAATGCATCTAGTTTTGGGAGACCTGCAACAAAAAATGATTCAAAAATTTAATTAGGAAATGACTAAAGACAAATATATATATAGACATGTATATGTGATAAATTTTTAACTATATATCGACTATAAATTAAATATGTATACAACTATATACTTACCTATATTTATTTACTCTGTTGTACCATCTACATCCTCTCTTTTTTGTAATGTATCTATGATTGTCTCATGATCATCCATTGAAAGTGTCCATAACACTTTATTAGCAGGCCTCCCTTGATATCTAACTAGTTTTATATTGGTTGCCAAAATCAAATGTGAATAATGTATAATATTCTTGTGTCTTTCATAATCTTCAAATGCAGGGAAGCCATTCTTTCTTATCAAATATTTTCAAATCTAGGTGCCAACAACAACCACAAAACCAGTTGGATACTCAAAGTTGTCATCATCCACTCTAGGATGTACCAACTTATGTTTTCTCCCAACACATCTAGCCAACCAATACTTTATCTCCTCTTCATTCCCCTTAGGTGCAACAATAGAATACACATGTCCTACAAAAAAAAAAAATCAATAAAGAGTGACATATATTTAATTCACATATAAGCATGCATACATATAAAATTCAATTCAATTTAATGTACCTTCTTGTACAAGGTCTGAAAAATGATCATAATCATCTAATGTGAACACTTGATTATCTTCAGTTGTCGTTTCATGTTGAATATGTGTTGATGTAGGTGTTAAGGATTTTTGTTTCCATTCTTTGACCCATTCTATATTTTCACATGCCTCCCAATCACTTGCAATAAAAAATTGACAAAAAATTGCAAGCTCCCTTGTCCATATTGTCCATGTGTTTGCATTCAAACTCTTAAACAAATTCCATTTTTCAGATCCATTAATTGTTTCACAATCTTGTCGAGTAAGAATATCATTTTCTTCAACTAACCAAAAGAAGCATCAAATTATTGAGCTCTCACTTGTTCTTGTAGATAATCTGGTATTGCACCAATCTATAATTGCATGTGCATCTCTGAATTTCGTTGTATCCTCAAATTTTAGTTGCTCCCTAGCAAGAGCTCTTTTCACACATGCACCTTCTCCATCATATTCTCCTTTACCATTTCCAACTTCAAAAAAGCTCCACATGTGTTGGATATTATTTTCCTTATGAACTCTACGTAACCAATAAAATATTCTAGAATTCTTGAATTGACCCGTGCAATTATTTGACCATATGAGATGTTCTCTCATTTGAATTCCTCTCTCTTTTAAATTATTATAAAATATATCAAAATAATATTGAACAAACTCAGATGAATGTAATTGATTATCACTTACATAAAAATGGCACTCTCTAAAAAAAAATCTATTATCTTCTCTACTGTCATCTACATGTCTATATACAATATGAACAATTATGGCTACTTGCACTAAATTATAATATTGTGATTGAATTTCTTCTTTTGGAGCAAGATTGTAATTTTTAGAAAAATCAACAACTGACAATATAGTTCCAATTGGGAATGTGTTTTTACATGAACAAAATTGATTATCAAGCCAATGAGCATATTGAGAGTGTTTAACATATTTAGGTACAATCTTATCTTTAAATTCTTTAATAAATTCATGCACACTAAATTTTTCCACAATTAGCTCACAACGTTTTCCAAATTTTCCATCTTTTAAAGAATACTCAATATTTTTTTATTTTTTAACATCCACTAATTCTTGTTCAAATTCATGTAAACTACTTTTAGGCATACATTCTCCTAACAATGAAAATTTACCACATCTATCACAATGTCTAGAAATACACGCTTTTAAATAAAATAAGTTCCCATTAGAGGGTTCACAAAATAAACCTGCTATAAAATCTTTGATTGTTTTAGGTGGCATATTAATACCACAAATGTCCTGCATAATTTGGTTAGCATGCAAAGTATAATGTATTTATCAAAAAATATCATAATAATAATGAAATTGTACATGAGTCTTACAACAACAAGAGATTCATTGTTTATTAATTATAACATACCAAGGTTTACATTTTTCGAATGATCTTTGACTTGTGCTAATATTAAATGGTAAGATTGAATCATCTAAAAAAATTTGATATAATTCAGTTTGAGTCATATCTAAGGGATTCTTTGAATCAGGGTCATGAATTTTGGATCCTGCCCTTAATTTTGAAACATATCTAATATTAGGTGATACTCTTGTATTATCATGCCAAAAAATTTTTATTAAATATTTGATTTCATTAGTTAATTTAATGTCTGACCTTGGGGGTCTACCACTAAAACTCCAACATTGATTAATTAGATATTTTTCAAAACTTTCTCTTCTTTCAACAACTCTTATCAATTTTTTTAGGACTTACTTTTATACATTTACTAATTTTACTTAACATTATTTTATTTGAAGTTGCTTTATTAACTAGAGCAGTTGTTATTGTACGATAAGATGCATTCTTATCTTTAGATTGACTTTTCTTATTACCTATAAAATCAATAGTATTAGCAACATTAGATATGACTTGTTCTACTAAATCATCTTTCTTTTTTGGTTTTACAAAAATGCTTAATTTTTTCATCACTTTTCTCATTTTTGACATTCTCATCAATTGCATCATGAGTCAACATTGAAATCCTAATTTATTTCTATAAATAACATTCTATATATTCTATTTCCATGGGTTCTCATTTGTCTCCAAGAAACTTTACTAGGAAGGTTATCGAGCACATCTTTTTCAATTGTAAAAAAAACATTTTCATTTTCATTCATACATGGGGTTTCATTTTCATTCATGCAAGGGGTTTCATTTTCATTTCAAACATAAAAGGGATTTCATTCTCATTTTCATCACTATGAGGGATTTTATTCTCATTTTCATTCATATAATATATTTCATCATTATTTTGTTTTTGCATTGTTTCAAAACTAGAATTATTGATACCATCAATGGTGTATCCAGCTTGATCTAAATAACTAAGATCAATATTATCAAGAAGTTTTGGTTTGAAGACATACTTGGATAAATTGTTTGAATAGGTGCATTTTCCATATTATTGGGAGGTGGATTTGAAGACATACTTGAAGTAGTTTGCATAGGTGCTATTTCCATATCATTCAAAGTTGAAGTTGAAGGCATAGTTGGGTTTGTCTCCATAATTGCATTTTCTTCCTTATTCACCATCTCCACATTTGCATCATCTACATTCATCTCACCCTTCATGGTTTCCTCTTCAAAATTCATAGAACTAGATGCTTCCAAACTTTTCATTTGACGAATCCTTTCTCTTCTATCCCTTTGTCTTTTTGCCTCCATTTCTCTATTTGCCTGAATTTCTTCAGGTGTCATTGACTTTCTATATTTTTTTCTTTGCCTTTGCTTTGATCCCATGATTACCAAACCCTCTTTGATAACAAAACAAATGATTCTTAACCTATTTTACAATTGCTACCTACTTCAAATATTCAAATAAAACTATATAGTATGAAGATCCTTTCTTCTATAAACTTTGAAGTACAAAAACATCATGAATACATCCAAAAGTTCTCTTTTTCCAAATCTTCTTGTAAAATGTTCTTGTACTTGATTCCACTTCAGAAAATTCAACCTACGCTTGTCTCTTCCAAAAATTTGAATAGAATATGCCTTGTTAAGAGATTGCACAAGACAACATTGCAATAAAAAATGCAAAAAATGGCACTTTCGAACCGTACTACAGAAAAGGAATGTTCCAAAAAAATGTGCTCTATCAATTTTTCCAAATTGATAAAAAATGATCCAATAAGAAACATGTACAAGTTATAAAATGCATAGGAATTCTATTTTAGGAATGTGTACGTGTTATATAATGTGTATACACATTACTTTTAACCAATGAATGGGTAAATAGGTAATGCATACGCATTATAAAACACATACTTGTTATAAAACGTGTACACGTTCTATTTAAATAATGCATATGCATTTTATAATGCATACACGTTTTTAAAATTTTGAATTCCCAACCCACATGTAGCCTCAGTTTTAGGCTCAGGAAAGGTTTGGCAACCTGAACCCTTAGCCTTTGACCTACAACTAAAAAACTAAGCACCTGGTTCAAGAGAAATGTCCAATTTTGGCAATATGGTTGATGGACTTCTTTTCTGAATCAATCTATGAAATTAAAACCCATTAGAGAACATAATGTCTAGTTTCCAAATATATAATTTTTATTAAGATTGAATTATATTTGTTATTTTTTAATTAATTTCTAAGCAAACTAGTCCATAAAATTGAAATATTAGACTTTTTTTGTTTTTTAATAACTTTTTTTTGGTTAATTTTCTTGTAAAAAAAATTATGTGACATCAATCTTCAGAAAATTCTCTACACAATTAAAAAATAATAATAATAATATTTAGTTTAGGTCCAATTATGTTGTCTGTATATGTTGATTTTTAAAAACATCAATTAAGGCCAATAAAACTTCAATAAAAAAAATATTCAAAAAAATTACAAAAAATATTCTCATCAATCTTCATGTTGTTAGCTATCTTTCCCCAAAATGAATTAGCAAAATACTTTTATTTGGTTCAAAAAGTGGTGTTCGTACACATGCATGGTATGGTAAAAAAATGACTTTTAAAAAATGGTTTTTATACATCCCTATCAAAATTTAATTTCTATCATCTAAGTATTTGAATAAACTACATATTTGGAAACTAGATTCAAAATGCTAAATTTCATATTATTGAATTTTTTTAAGATTCTTTGTGTAAGTGCCTCAAATTTTCAATCCAAGTGTAACAAATTCTGAAAAACAACAAAAACACTTCCACTTTTTGAGCTTTTTGTGGACCCAACTTGCATTAGCCTAGATGTAAAATCTAAGAATTTATCTATCACTTTGAGTCTCTTGATTGCACTATCCATTTTAATTCATCATCTTAATATGGAGTGTTACCTTTATTTGTTATGTTTTGTTTTCTTTTGTTGGAGTAAATAGGAAAATCACCTAATAATTAATTTATCATTAATTAATTATTATGCCCCTTCTACTTTATTCACTTAAGATAAACTTAGGAGTTATTTTTTATTATTATATTGAGCTATTTTTAGGTCATGTTGTCTTATACAATAGGATGAGGACACTTGTCATAACCTAACTTAATCCTCACCTAGGGTTTCATCTAGTTTTTTTTTATAAGAATTAATTTGTATATTGTAATCATCCAATTATATCAATTCATATAATTGGATAATTACTATAATTGGATTTTTTTCTATAAAAAAGTTCCTTGAATATTTATTAGAAAATAACACCATAAAAAAATCTTCCCCCTTATCTAAAAAGAAAACTTGATTAGATCCCTCCTAAGTTTGAAAAATCCATCATTACAAAAAAGCAAGATCTAGAGAGAATTTCTAAAACTTACAAATGAGAGCCACTTGAGATCTTTGATCTACGACTGCAACATTGCATCTATAAGAGTAACATTAACTTGATCAACTGAAACTGTACTCGGTTTCTTTCATTGTTTAGGAACCCAAACCTTGCCATTGTATCCTGAAATATTAACCTTCCCCTAAGAACAAAACTTATGATTGTTCTATCCATTGCGCACAAACTTATCAAAACCATTAACCTTCAGATTCAATAAAATCCTCGTACTAATGTTAATATTTCTTGGAAATTTCAAAGGGGATCGCTTAGGAAAAGACGATTTTGGGCAATAGACGAGAATGTTGTTTGGGAAAGTGGCAGGACACAACAAAGAATAATTTGGATCGAAGGAAGCTCTAGATTTAATGGGAATATTATTGGGGAAAGAAGCCAGAATGTGGGAATTAGAAACTACCTCAGACCAACTCTTGCTATGAGAAGACACATGACCGCTAGTTTCTAAATTTCTGACACACAAATATCAAATGGAGGTTGTCTATCCCAAACCATTGATTTCCCAAAGCATTGAGGTTGCAAAGAGGCAACCTCCTGAAAAAGAGGTCATTGAACACGATTAGATCCCCACTGAGAACTAGAATCCACCCATTGAACTCCATTGAAGAGGCAAAAATTTACAGAATGAGAAGAATTTTTCAAAAAATTCTCGTTAGCGTTGAAAGGCGCGTTCCAAAAATTGTAGACCATTTTTCCACACACACACACACATGTGATTAAATATATATGATGAATTATGTATCTTTCACGGGGTCGGATTTTCACCCATTGGAGACTGCCATAATCATGCCAAAAGATCGAGGAGACAAGCAACCAATTTCACAAAGTACGCCTCTTTACTACTACTATGCGGAAAAGTTTAATGTAAAGACTTGCACAAACCCAAGATACACAAGAAAACAAGAAAGAACTCACAATGTAGAAATAAACCAACAAGAATCAACACACATAATTGGATCTAAATGCTTGCCTCATTATTAATCCATACAACAACTATACAATAATAAAGCATACAAGACTCAACTCAAACTCCGTCGAAAATCACTGAGCATAAAGAATTACCCACACGACGATCCAAGGGACAAAAGTTCCACTCTCAAAGCCCACAAAAGACTTCTCACGTGAAATGCACCAAAACCCTACCCTGCTACAGGAACTGGTGAGTTACAAATTTCATCCAACTCATTACACAATGCACTGTACAAACCCTCAATCGGATTCACAAATCCAGGTTCCAGCTACAATGCAAATAATGTAAGCAATGCTAACGATTACATATCCCACACACATAATCAATACAGCCCAGCCCAATGTCTGTATACCATCCCACAACTCAGACAACACATCTAGGGATCGAATCTCACTAAGCAATGCAAATACCCAACACTATGCAATTACAAAAGAACTCGCATAATACTAATTTCACTCACACAAAATTACAACACAATGAATTCCCAACTTATTCATCTATGTTTAATTCGCTAAGTTGAGCTCTACATATAGAGTCGATCCACTGACCAAGAAGCCACATAACATGAGTCGAGCTCAAGTTGGAATCACTAAATCAGTTAGCATTAGCAAGGTTACTTGTGAGCATAACTGGCAATTAATGTAGATTAATCACTTTGATTTATCTTTTTGGTTGTTGAATGTATATGGTCCAAATAGTATAGTAGGTAAGAAGTTGTGGAAGAATTTGAAACAAAAATTGGATATCTTGGGTCAAGACAAAATTGTTCTATCAAGTGATTTCAATGCAATAACAAGCTTATTAGAGAAAAAAGGTGGTATATGTTCCCCAAAAAAAGATATGGAAGACTTTGTTGCTTTTATACAAGATAATGCTCTTGCTGATATAATTCCACCAAATGGGAGGTTTATGTGGAAAAATAGGAGGAAAAATTTCCTTCAAATCACGGAAAGGTTAGACAGGTTTTTAACCTCTCTGAATTGGATTTTAAGTGAAAATGATTTAACATCAGAAATTTTTCCTTTTGTTGCCTCCAATCATTTTGCAATTTCATTAGATTTGATACCAAAAAAAGTAAAGTCAAAGTTTCAATCTTTTTTTAAGTTTGAGGCTATGTCGTTTAGGCATCCATAACTTATGAATTTGTTAAGGCAATGGTGATTGAATGCACCTTTTCTTCATAGTTCTAGAATGTTTTAGTTAAGTAAGAAGTTGGATCATGTTAAGCAACATTTAAAAGATTGGAATAAGCAAGTGTTTAAGAATATCTTTGTGCAGAAACACTTGGTTTACAAGAGGCTTGCAAAGATAAATGAAAGCATTATTGCTAATGGCCTTGACAGTGTTTTATTTGATGAGCAAAGTAAAGTTCAAGAGGAATGGAAGAAATTTCTATTGAGAGAAGAATTATATTGGCGGCAAAAATCAAGAGAATTGTGGCTAAAAGATGGTGATAGGAATAAAAAATTCTTTCATATTTCAGCTCAAATCAAGAAAGCAAAAAATACTATTTTCTCAATTCAGGATAGTGTGTCAGGTGTCTTGCTTACAAAAGAGGAAGATATATAGAATGAAGGCATCAATTTTTTCTCATCCTTGTTAGCTGCCAACAAGGATGATCATGTCCAGTTGGTAAGGGAAAGAGAAGAACTTTAGTATATCCCAAAGTTGGTTTCTCATGAAGATAATGATAGGTTGTTGGCTCCTTTTTCAATAAATAAAGTTAAAGAAGTGGTATTTTCCATGCCTCCTAATAAAGCTCCAGGTCTTGATGGATTTACTACCATCTTTTATCAAAAATGTTGGGATTTCATTGGGGTTGATATTCTAAATGCTTTGAAGGAGTCAAGAAAATAAGGTGGTATGTTGAAGAAGTTCAATGTTACTAACATTGTTATCATTCCAAAATTTGCTTCTCCAAATACTTTCTCAAATTTTTGGCCTATTTCTCTCTACATCACTATCTATAATTTTTTTACAAAGGCCATTTATCTACAGTTACATCCTCTTGCGTCTGCAATTATTTCAGAGGAGTAGGGTGGCTTTGTTCCTGACAAAGAAACAACAGAAGGTGCAGGGTAAGTGCAAGAAGTTGAGTCCACAAAATGTGGAAGTTTTTTCCTTAGCCAAAAAAAAGAAATCGACATTGCAAAAACGAGATCTCGCTTTCTAAAAAATGGGATCCCATTTTTAAAAAATGGGATCCCATTTATCTTCAGGATCTCATTTTTAAAAAAACGGGATCCCGCTTTTTAAAAAATTGGAATCCCTTTTTTAATTTCCATTTTAGAAAAAATTCAAAACAAGATCCCGTTTTGAAAATTTTCCAGAAATGGAAATAAAATGGAAAATTTTCAAAGCGGGATCCTGATTTGAAAACTTTCCATATTTGAAAATTTTGGAAAATTTTCAAACAGGATCCGTTTTAAAATTTCCAAAATAGAAATTTCCCTTTTTTCGCAATTTTGAAAATAGGATCCCATTTTGTAGAACCAAAACTAGATCCCGCTTTACAAAATGGGATCCCGTTTCCAAAAATTTGAAATTGAATTTTCTTTGTGGTCGGGTTTCTACCTTGTATTTTGGTTCAGGAAAAACATTGGGAATCTGAACCTAGGCCTTCAACCTGGTTTGACCTGCAAGTTGAAGGTCCTAACAATGTCAACAAAAAATTCTGAGTTTGGACATATGGCTGACGAATTTTTTTGCAGATTTTTTTAACAAAATTAAAACCCATTTTAGATGAGACAATGCAGATTCCAAATATGTAATTTTTTTTACAATTGGATTATTTTTTCTATTTTTCAATTAATTTCTGATGAAATTGGTCCATAAACTTTAAATATCAGGGTTTTTTAATATTTTAATAACTTTTGATCATAACATTTTGATGAACAGATTGCACGAGAACAAACTTCAGACAATTCTTTTCAATTTAAAAAAAAAACAAAAAATGATAAGGTCATCTTATCATGTCGTACACGACGATTTTTCAAAACGACAAATATGCTTAATAAAAAATTATCAAAAAAAAATGCAATAAAAAATTACAAAAAATATCGAGAACAAGTTTTAGTGAGTCACAAATCTTTTCCCAAAAGGATTTAGAAAAATACAATACTTTAGGTCAAAATATGTTTGTTGTACACATACATGGTATGGTAAAAAAAGTGACTTTTAAATAGTGGCTTTTAGAAATACCTATTGAAACTCAATTTGTACAATCTGGGTATTGAAATAAATTACATATTTGGAAACTAGATTCTAAGTACTACATTTTATGATTAATGACTTTCTTGAAGATTCCATCTCTAAGTGCTTCAAATTTTAAGGTCAAATGTGTCAAATGCTGAAAATCAGGGAAAACACTTCCACTTTTTGGCCAAAAGGTGGACTCAACTTCTTGCCAACACCCTGTAATTGTTGCTCATGAAGTTTTGCACTCCATTGCTATAAATAAAATGTCTTCCATGATAATAAAGCTTGATATGTAGAAGGCATATGATAGGGTTGACTGGTCCTTGAATTAGGTGTTATTGAAGTTTGGCTTCTCTCCTAAGTAGTGTAAGTGGATCATGTGTTTATCAGGTGCCAAGTTCTCAGTGTTGTTAAATGGTTCAACAATTGGCTTCTTTGGTTCATCTCAAGGGGTACGACAAGGTGATCCACTTTCACCATTTTTGTTTATCATATTAGCAGAAGCTTTGAGTAGGTCAATACATAAAGCTCATGAACATGGTCTCATTCAGGGAATTTGTGTACCAAATACAAATATATTAGTAACACACTCTTTTTGCTGATGATACATTGCTTTTTGGAAAAGTTGTAGTATCAGAATCTTTGCACATAAAGTCAATGTTGGATAAATATACTAGTGCTTTGAGTCAAAGAGTGAATGAAGGTAAGTCAAAAGTATATGTGTTCAATACAAAATATGTTATTGAGAAACGTATTGTGAAGTTGTTAGGCTTTCAACAAGCACAAATTCCTTGCAAATATCTTGGTATTCCTTTCTTTATAGACCAAAATAAGATTTCTTATTGGAAAAAAGATTATTCAAAGTATACAAGCTAAAATTTTATCTTGGAAAAGGAGATGGTTATCTTTATCAGGGAGAATCTTGTTGGTAAAAACTGTGTTATCCACGATTCCATATTATTATATGTCAGATTTAAAAGCTCCTAAGTCCATCATTCTTTAAATTCAAAAGTTGATAAGAAATTTTCTATGGTCTAGCAATTTGGACAGCAAAAAAAAAAACCTTTAATTTCTCTAGAAACAATGTGTTTGGAGAAATAAAAAGGGGGAGCATGTCTTCATAATTTGATTGAAAGGAACTTGGAATTAGGTGCTAAAATGGTTTGGAACATGTACACAAAGTCTTTCTTAAAATGGTGTCACCTCATGCAACATAGGTATTTGGATAATCTGTGTCCATCAAGAATTTTTACTGTGTCAAACCCACCTTCAGGGTCAGCAATGTGGAATTTTCTAGTCTCATGTAGAAAAATTATTTTACCTCACCTAACTTGGGAGGTCAATGATGGAAATGAAGCTCTATTCTAGAGGGACTCATAGAATGGGTATCCGACCCTAATTGTTTTACATAATTTTGAGAATATGGGAAATCTATTATCCCAAAGGTGGGGTCCAAAGGTCAAAGATTATGTTCAACAAGTGGATTCTTTGATGGGAAAAGTTAAATGGAAGAATTTTTCAATTAGTTAATAGATAATGTTCATAAAAGTCAGATTCTATCTATTCTTCAGGAAAGAACAGTTTACTTTTCAACAACTCCTAATAGGTTAATATGGTCAAAATCAAAATCAGGTTGCTATATAGTGAAAGACGGTTACAAATTGATTCACAAGCTAGTTCATAAATAGTAGCACAAAGATCATATAAATTCTATTGGAATTCAGAATTTTTTCCTAAAGTAGGTTGTTTCTCATGGTTATCAATCAAAAATAAAATCCTTACAAGTGATAAGCTGGAAAAACTAGGAATAACAAAGCCTTTTAAATGTGTGCTTTGTGAACAAGAGCTGGAAGATATCAATCACCTATTTCTTTTGTGTCCAGTAGCACATGCATGTTGGTTGTTTATAGTGGCTAAAATGAATTGGTAGTCATTATTCCCAAATACTCTTTGGAAATTATTTTCTAGTTGGCCACAGTTTTACAAAAGTTCATTTTTGTGAGCATTTGGTGTATTATCCCATCTTCAATTGTTTGGGCTATTTGGTGGGAAAGAAACAGATGCATCTTAAGAAAAGAAAAGTTCAACATTGATTAGGTTTTACCATTGTTAGCGTGTTCTATATCTGAAATAGTAAATGGGTATGTGCATAAAACTAAACATGTTGGTTCACTTTTTACTGATTGGGATTCAAAGTTAATGTTATCATTGCCACTTCTTTCTTTGCCTTTCAAAGGGAATCTTCATCAACCAATTCAAAAAGTAAATAGAGCTTCCATAGCTTTGAAGCCCCCTCCAGTCAGTATTTTTAAGTTGAATATAAATGGAGCTTCAAGGGGAAATCTAGGATTATCTAGATCAGGGGTGATTATAAGGGATTTTAAAGGGATAGTGTTATGTGCTAAGTATTTCAAGTTGAAAAATGGTTCTAATAATGTAATTGAAGCTCAAGCATTATTGCAAGGCTGAAAGCTAGTTCTCAGTTTTAATCTTCCCATGATCCAAGTAGAAGGAGATTCATTTATTTTGATAAATGCTTACTGGGATCGTAAGATTCAAAATTGGAAGTTGAGGTATATTGTCAAACAGATTTGGTCACCGCTGGATAAGATAGGAAATTATCAAATTTTACACACCTACAGAGAACATAATGTGGTGGCAATTTTTTTTGCAAATTTCAGATGTGATCAAGTAGTTGATGAAATTACACATGTTGTTGAGTTGGGTAAGATACATCCTGAGTTAGAAGATTTATTGTCAAAAGAGGAAACTTAATTAAATTTTCCAAGTTCCAATGTTGCATTTGATAAATCTTTTTGGTGCTACAATTATGTTGAATCTTCATAAGTTAGCAGGGAAATAAAATGTTGTTGCTACCAAATCTATGTAAAGAGGATAAGTAAGTCTATGTATGCATGAAGTTGTGTTGGAAAATCTAGTGTATGTCCATGTCAGTGCACATTAGATGACACAAACAAACACATTTTATCATGGTGGTACATAAGCCGCACATGTCAAAGCTCAGTCTAGTACACTTACCATTTTCATGTTATATGATTATTCTTCGATCTCCACATTTGTTTAAACAATGAAGGCTTTAGTACAGTAAGGTACTCTTCATTGGTTTTATCACTAGCAAGAGTGTGTGGAATGAATGTAACAAGGTCAATTATTCAGGTGATTCAAATGTATTTAGTGCAAGGTGTGTGAGTTGAGCCTTGACATGTGTGTGGTAAACTTTAGAAAAATTGGGTAGTACATGATAGCGCCTCATTATATTTTCTCAAGGAAAACTAAATCTTGGCATTGGGCTGAGGCAAAAAATCATGATGTAAGACAATTGATTCCAAATTTTATGTAACTTTGTGTGTAATGTGCAGGTTATAGGTGTCCCTTATGTCATAAATCGCAATCCTTTGGCATGTGCAAATGGTGTGCAATTGTGTGCTTAGAATTTAGGAGTGGCATGTCTAAATTTAGAAGTTCTTATAATGTTTCCTCTGCATAGCTAAATTTGTTTCTGGCACAATTTTTCATCAAAATTTCATATTTTTCCATCAATGGGTACGATGGTATCATTTATTGGTATGTGCTTGAACCTTTGGGTGAAACCACAATAGTGGTTTACAATTAAATTGAGGAAGGAAAATCTATTTTTTTGAGATTTCGCTAGCTAGGGGGGTTCATTCAAACTAGCATGTTTGAATGAACCCCTCTAGGCATTCGGTCGAACCCTATGGTTTGCCCAAACCACTAGTTCGTGCGAACCAAATTAAAGTTAAAAAACACAATAATTTAAGGGGTTCGGTCGAACCCCTGTTCAACTGAACCCCTTTGAATTGGGGCTTTTTAAAAAGCATGATCCATCACTGTCAAACGAACCGATAATGAGCATTTTGAGCTCAACGAATGTGAACAGAGAGCTTTGTCCGTATGGTGAACGACAAGTGCTTGAAACGTCTATCAACGTGGACCACCATCTCAACATGCACCACCATATCAACTTCAACCTCCATAGCTTGATCCAGGTTGGTATTCTTTGTTCCATAATCTATTGATTTAAAATTGCATTTGTTTGAACATTTGTAAACCCTAAACGGATTCCATGAGACCAAATTTTTTTTAAAAAAATGAAGGCAAATTCCATGAAACCAAAATTCCAAACAAATTTTTTGTTTAAAATGAAGGAAAATTCCATGAGACCAAAATTTATCATTTAAAATGAATACAACCTATTTCAAAGCTCCCATTTTGGTTCACGGAGGGTGAAGGATATGGAAGTTAGCTTTACAGCTACAAATTGCATTTTCTTGAAAGTTTCTAAAACCTTTTAAACAATGCCCATTTTTTAAAATTTGGATTTATAGCTGCCAATTGCATTTGCTTGAAAGTTTCTAAAGCTTTTTAAACAAACCCATTTTGCAACAAAATTTGGATTTACAACTGCCAATTGCATTTTCTTGAAAGTTTCTAAAGCCTTTTAAAAAAACCCATTTTATAAAATTTGGCTTTACAGCCGCCAATTGCATTTGCTTGAAAGTTTCTAAAGCCTTTTAAACAACACCCATTTTGTAAAATTTAGATTTATAGCTTCCAATTGCATTTGCTTGAAAGTTTCTAAAGCCTTTTAAACAAACCCATTTTGCAACAATATTTGGACTTACAGCTGTCAATTGCATTTGCTTGAAAGTTGCTAAAGCCTTTTAAACAAACCCATTTTGTAAAATTTGGCTTTACAGTTGCCAATTGCATTTGCTTGAAAGTTTCTAAAGCCTTTTAAACAATACCCATTTTGTAAAATTTGGATAATTTATAGCTGCCAATTG
The DNA here is from genome assembly GCA_007258455.2 of Sequoia sempervirens. Lineage (NCBI taxonomy): Eukaryota > Viridiplantae > Streptophyta > Pinopsida > Cupressales > Cupressaceae > Sequoia > Sequoia sempervirens. The sequence continues at coordinate 169,638,543 of VDFB02168118.1, forward strand.
CATTTTTTTTTAATAAAAAGAGGGTAAAAACTTTATTGAACCATAATCAGCAATACAAAGTCCAAAGAAAGAAGCCACAAGTGGCCAAAGACAACAGGAATTAATTCACACCCAAGAAACACCTCATATCCTCAGCAACCCATTCCTCAAGAACAGGGGCCAAATCAATAGGAAGATTGCCCCAATCATCCACACACCAAGAATCAGTCCTTTCTGATGCCCATCTAGCCAGCCCATCAGCCACCCTATACCACTCCCGCAGAATATGGTGGAAAACAATGGACTCCAAAGAAGAGCACAGAGAAACAATTTGTTTGACAACCACAACTAGCTGCCAATTCGCATCTTCCAAATTATGTTTATTCAACATATCAATAACAACTTGAGAATCAGCTTCACAAACAATCTGTCGCCAACCAAGGGCAACCACATGCTCAATCACTAAGAGAATAGTACTCGCCTCCATAAGATTATTAGTTTGCAAACCCTGATACATAGAAAAGAAAAAAACCACCACTCCAAGGTTGTCTCTACATATACCTCCAACCCCTGCATTCCCAGGATTACCCCTAGACGACCCATCTGTATTAATTTTTAGTTCACCTAGAGCAGGCGGGCACCAAAATCCCTCACGAGCAACCCTCTCCCACCCACGCCTATGATGCACCTTGCTACAAGTACTTTTGTCCCCTGTGGCAAGACCCAAAGCATTTACAACACCCAAGTCTCTAGGATCAATTGGCATAGACAAGTCACACTTAGCAGTCAAAGTCTCCTGCAGAGCCCCAAGAATTCACCTCCAAAGCTGCCCTATGAGCAATTTTTTATCCAGGAAGATTCTTTTGTTACGCTCCAACCAAATTTTCCAAACAATCAAACTAGTACCAATGCTCCAAGCAATTTTTAGGAAAGAGGTTGTGGTAGGAGGAGAGCTTTGTCTCCTCCAGAAGTCCTCCAAAGAAGAGGCATGACAACACAGTGTGCTCCAAAGATTCCACTAGTAATTCCAAATAGTCTTAACAAAAGAACACTGAAAAAAGAGATGTGATAAGCATTCCTCATGTTGACCACAAAGAATGCACATGGAGGGGCCCTAGAACCCACGCTTCCAAAGATTGTCCCAAGTAAGACACCTTGAGCCACAAGCCAAGAGAAGAAATTACATTTAGGCCAAGCAAAGTTATTCCAAACATGCTTCCACCAAGAAACCTGGGAGCTCCCAAAAACATGTTTATCCAAAACCTGATAGCCAGAGGCAACCAAAAATTTTCCTTTCAAATTAGGCCCCCAAGCAAGCACATCGCTTCTGTGAAGAGAATTACAGACACGACCTGATAAAATCTTAACAAGCTCTTGACGATCCTCCGCTGCACCACTAGGAGGCCAATCCAAGGGGTCCTTCCACCTGGACACATAAATCTGACCCAAAAGATGTTGAGATTTGAAATCAGCCACATGACTCCATCTCGCCTTCGTGAAAATCAGACACAAATCGTGAAGGTGGGGATGCGAGGACACAATGGGAGGATGTCCATCCCAAGAATCATGCCAGAAAAGAGCATCCCGACCCTCATTACAAATCCAAAAAAGGCCATGTTTAACTAGCTTGGCACCTCATTTCAAGGTACTCTAGATCATAGAACCTTTCCCCTCCAAACTGAATCTAACAACCTCCTGACTTTCCACTGCCCCCAAATATTTGAAGGTCAGAATTTTAGCCCAACACATGTTTTGTTGAGAGCACCAACGCCAATACAACTTAGCAGCCAAGGCCTACCCATTCAAATCTGTTCATCGTAGACCACTAAGACTCCCCTCCTGCTTTGGCCTACAAACAACATCCCACTTCACCAAACTCCATTTACTATGAAGAAGATTGCCAACCCACATAAACTGGCGAGACAATTTCTCAAGATCTTTAATAAAGCTTGAAGGAGCAGAAAAAGTAAAACATCTATAAAGAGGGAGAGCCTGGACCACCGACTTTAGAAGAGTCACGCGACCAGTTGAGGACAGCCACCTACAAGTCCAATGATTGACCAATCTTTGAAACTTGTCAAGAGTCTCTTGCCAAAACCTTTTGGGGAGAGAACGAACAACAAGAGGGATTCCAAGATAGGAAAAAAGGAGCGAGCCTATCTAAAACCGAAGGATACCAGCAATTCTCCTTTGAATACTCTTAGGAGTGTGAAAGAAATAGATGAAGGATTTCCCCTCATTTATGCACTGTCCAGAAGCAGCTAAGTAACTATCCAACACACTGCGCCAATTGAGAGCCTCCTCAACCTTTGCCCTGCCCATCAAGGCCATATCATCAAGAAATTGAAGATGAGACTGGGGGGGAATATCTTCTCCCTATCTCCATCCCTGAATCACGCCGCTAGCAACCTAAGCATGGATGAGCCGTCCCAGGCCTTCCGCAAGAAGGATGAACAAGTAAGGGGACAAGGGATCTCCCTGTCTGAGGCCTCTAGAAGCACCAAAAAAGCAAATGGGTTCTCCATTGATAAGCACAGAAAAAGGAAGAGGAAGTGACAACTCCTAACCCATTCAATCCAACCCTCAGCAAAGCCAAAAGCTCCCAGGATTTTAAACAGAAAGCTCCATTTAACACAATCATACACTTTAGCCATGTCCAACTTAATAAACATAGATTTATCTTTTGAGGATTCCATAGAGTGAATAACCTCAGCAGTAATAACCACCCCATCCATGATCTATCTGCCAGCAACAAAACCCCCCTGTTCCTCAGAGATTAGACCATCGAGCCAAGGTTTCAGCCTTTCCACAATCAACTTAGTAATAATTTTATACACAACATTACATAGTGCAATAGGCCTAAATAGATCCAAGGAATTAGCTCCCTCCTTCTTAGGAATAAGAGCTAAAAAAGTAGCATTTAGGGACTTCAACATTTGTTTATTCATATAGGATTCCTGAACAACCTCTAAAAGGTCCAATTTAACCACTTCCTAGAACTCCTGAAAAAATTCAACAGGGAACCCATCAGGCCCAGAAGCTTTACCTCTCTTCATCTAGAACACAACATTCTCAAGTTCCGACAAGGTAATAGGGGCAAGCAATGAATCATTCATTTCATTATTCACCAACTTCGGGATACAATCTAAAATTCTTGCTTCCTCCTCCTCCGTAGGAGGTGAATCCTCAGAGAATAAGGTAGAAAAATACTGAATGCATTCCACAGAAATAGAAGCAGAAGAGGTCAAAGCTTCTCCATCAAGCAACAAAATAGAAGATATAGCATTACCTTGTCTCCGATATTTAACAGAGTTATGGAAAAAAGAAGTGTTTCGATCCCTAGCCTGAAGCCATTCAATGCGGGACTTCTGTTCCAGAAGATCTCTCTTAACTCCCATTCCTCAAGCTCTTTTGTTGCAGCACACTCAAATAGGCTCAGCTCCTCTGAGAGGCCTTGATCTCGAATCTGTCTGGTAATAAGGTCAAGATTATCTTGTGTCTTTTGTTTTTCCTGAAACAAATTACCAAAATGCTACCTATTCCATCTTTTCAAACTGTATTTAATAAACTAAAGCCTCTTTGAGAAAGAGTACATCGCAGTGCCATATGCTGGCTTCCCCTGATCCCACCAGCCGGGGAGAAGATCATGAAGAGATTCATCCCGAGGCCACATGAGTTGGAACTTAAAGTTCTGTCTAGCACACCGCTGAGGCTTATCAATCACCAGTTTAATAGGCCAATGGTCAGAGCCTCGACCATCCAGAATTTCAGAGCTAGTCATCCATCTGTCCCCCAACCAAAAACTAGACACCAGAAATCTATCAAGTCTTTTCAAAATAGAATCCTCTCCAATTCTTCTATTATTCGAAGTAAAAAGGCTATTGCCTGACTTGATATCCACAAGATTCAAAGCAGAGATATTGTCTTGAAGCAGCATCGCAGAAGCCTCTAGCCTTGCAATACCACCCTGCTTCTTTGCAAGCTCCGTGATAGCATTAAAATCACCTCCAATAATCCAAGGATGATAAGGAAATAAGCTACGAACTAAACGAATGTTGGACCACAAGAGTTGCTTACCCTGCAACTCCACAGGTGCATACACATTGGAGAAGAGAGTTGTTTCCCCTGTCATAAAACAAGAGGCCACCAAGGAAAGGGAGGACTTAAAAGACACCCACCAAAGGGGGTAGATCTTCTGCGGGTTCCATAAGCACGCCACCCCTCCAAAGACCCCTGAGCACCAATGCATTGGCAATCACCATTCCGCCATAGCTTAGGAACTAAATCCATCATACCCTCCACAGAGAGCTTAGTCTCCTACAAAAAAAAAACATCAGGCGAATGACTCCTGATCAAATCCTGAACAACTTTTTGTCTAGGGCCACTGTTCAAGCCCCTTACATTCCAGGAGAGAACTATCATTTCAAGGAGCATGAAAAATTCTAGTTCAGAGTCTTGACTGACCCCGATTCCACCAAAGTCTCCCCTATCATCTTAATCTTTTCCTCATTCTTCTTCCTTCCCAGCTTAGAAATTTTCTCTGGCCCCCCCTTCTTGAGAACTTTTTACAAAACACCCAACTAAGAGGATGTCTTACTATTCTTCTTACCCACCTCTAAACCCACTTTCTACAAGAGGTGATCCTTATCCACAACATCTTTCACTACCTCAGCACTACGACCCAACACATCCTGTACCCCCACCTGTTGAACTGTCTCTAGAACCAAAGTCCCATCAACATGCGGTGTCATAATCACCTCTGAATTGAGCTTTACCTATCCAGGATCTTTCCCAACCTCTTCTAGGCAAGGCACATCCGAACTTGCCTCCTGTTGGGGAGCATGCATAGCCACAACCGAAGGGTCATGCTGATCAATATCCTAAGTCCCATGATCTAGATCTAAAAAACCTGGGTTCACCTCCTGCTGAGTAAGATCCTCCAACACTTCGAACCTATTAAAGGTGTCCTCCTCCTGTCTGTCCTTCAAAGTCCTTTTATGACCTTTATTTTTATTTCGGCCTCTAACGGGAATAAAACCATCTTCCTTACCATTGAAACCCAAAATGGGATCTTTTCCCTTATCCACTTTGGGCGTATTGTTTGAAGGCAAAGGAGGTTGGGCCTCCAAGGGCTTGGCCTTTGGACACCTGCGCTGGAGATGGCCATACTCATGATAGAAATGACATCGAAAATGAAGCGTTTAATAATCAAGCTGTTGCACCCATGAATAATCACCTGCACTCACTTCTAAGGAGTCTAGCAATGGCTTACTTAAATCAACTTCTACATAGAACCGAGCAAAAGTCATTACCTTTTTGAATTGTGTTTGCTGAGATGAACCCACAGGTTTCCCCAGCTTCGAGGCTAAAAGGTACAACACATCCTCGCACCAACATTCCACAAGGAGCCTTGGAAGATGAACCCAAACCGGAACCCGATTCGAAAGTTCCTCCACCGGGTTGAAACCAACATGCCATGGCTTAATAAACAAGCCCACCTAGTTGTAGAAGTACGACCCCCCTTCAAAAACCCTATTCCGATCAGCCAGACAGTCAAAAGTAACCATGAAATAGTTATTTTCTAGGAGACAGATCTCCATCTCACCCTCAGGCATCCATGTCTTTTGAGCCCACATGTCCAAAAATTGCAAAGAAATTTTCAAACCCAGGAATTTACAATAAAGAGAATGTCTAGAATAATAATCAATGTCTTCAACCATCATCTCCATTGGAATGACTACATTCAGCCTCTCTTTACACCGTTCAAAGCACCCATTAATCTTCTGAATTCGAGGCCCTCTTGTCGAGCCCGTCTCAAACTTCCAGGTTCTGCTGAGAAAAGATTGTTATCAAAGACCTTCGAGCCCTGTAGAGAGGGCTTCGGGCCAAATGCCAAACAAAAATCCATTTTGGAGCCAACACCAGAAGATTCCCTGTGCAACATAGAGGAAAAGGAGAGCCCTAATCTAACATGCAAACCCACAGGAGCCCCAGAGGAACACAAAGAACACCCAAAGGAAAAAGAATCATGCAAGCCCACACCTCCTAGGGTGAGCGTACACTAAAACCACCAGCCGTTCCACTAAAAACCACACAAACCACATACGTCCCCCACACCAAACCCCACCCGCCACCAAACAAAACCCACCTTTCACCCCAACCATACTCCACCCACGCAGCCACCGCCCACGCACGCCACAACAACTTTCCCCAACACCAGACTGCCACCACTAGATGCAGAAGAAAGAAACAGGGGTCGATCACGAGCAGAAAGAAAACCCGAACACCAAACCCCATCCACACACCACCCACAGATCACAACAACAAGCATGCCCCCTGCAAACAAACAAACACCCACCCCTTGCAATGCACGACTAGGCAGAAGAGAGAAACGAGCTAGGGCATGGATGCCCTAGCTCGGCACGCACAGAGCGAAGGAGCCATCTTTCTCACAAAAATATTTAGCTGCCAATTGCATTTTCTTGAAAGTTTCTAAAGCCTTTTAAACAAACTCATTTTACAAAATTTGGGTTTACAACTACCTTTTAAACTTCCCTCTTCTCAAGATAAGGTAAGTTTTAACTTATAAAATGTGGTAAATCAGATATTTTCCTCACCAAAATCTCTCCAAATTTAAATCTAAATGTGCATCCAAAAAAATACAAATTCATAACTAAATTTAATTCAAAAAGTGGACCATCTATGGCCTTCTATAAACTTCTCGAAGATGTCATTCCCATAAATGATAAATTAAAAGTTAAGTTATGACCTACACCAAAATGGCATGAAATTATCTTTCTAAGATGTCATATTTGCATAAATCCCTCAAAGAAATTTTTTAACTAATTTTAAACACTCAAACAAATACACATATATGAATATACTTCACTTATAAATTCTTGGAATATATATCAATCCATCACAATTAAAATCTTAGACATCATGCATAATATTTTTTATGTATTCACAAAGCTACCTGGGGTCTCATAAGACTTGAGTAGGTGAATACCAATATGCATATATCTAATGGTGGGGTAAATGGAGGAGGATTAGGAGTAAACTTTCATATATATCTATTACTTATTTTGCAATCCAATATATTGATTGGAGAGGTTGCATTTGAATAGGAGTGAAGATAGGTCTATTAAAATATGACTCATCATGTTCTCTATTCTTAGGATTTTGGAGTATTTCAAAATATCCAACCTATATTTCATTGTCGATCTCAACCAATATTTGCTTCAACTTCTAAATTATCCATACAATCCTCCCTGAAATATTCAATATGTGAAACATAATTGTGAGGAAGATACAAATAATCCTTGACATAGCTTTTTGTATCAAAGGATAATATGGTTCTATAATTTTAAACTATTTCCAATTTTGAAATCAAAATACAATCAATTATCTATTTAATCTCAATAATCATAATTTTAAGGCAAACATAAATTACTTGAATCTTTTTAAGGTCTCTCATTAGATTCTACTTACTCTAACTTTAAAAAACAACATTAAAATCCACATAACAAATTTCAAGGACATAATATTATTACAATATTATTTAAAAATCTAATTGTAATGAACATGTTATAGTAATAAATATTCAAATTTTAAATCTATGAAAATATATAACCAAATGATCCTTAGTTTTCATATATCATTTGTGATGAGAATGTTGAATATTATAATTTTTTAGGCCAATCTTTAGGCACTAATTCACCATTGTTAAAATGATCCTTAGTTTATTCATTGTTTTTTTTTCGGATTATAAATTTTTACAATTTCTATTAAACCAAACTCAAAATAATGGTATAGATTAAGATTCTTGTCTCTATCCTACATGTGGGTCGTGCTTGATTAGATTTACTATCATATTTAGAAGTTGTATTTTGTTATTATATATTTAAATTTAACATATATAAAATGTATGGTTGGATTAGTGAGATGTTTATAACAAGTATGCAATATGAAGTCAAACTTTATTAGATTTATTCTTAATAAACTAGGAATAATGATTAAATTTATAGTTTTATGCAATCTATAAGTATAAATAGTTTGATGGTAGAAACTTTATAAATATAAAAATATGATAAATATGTGATTATTTTTCTTTCCAATCTATAAATTTTTGATGTGCTTGGCTATATAATTGAGATGATTCACTCATAATGTAATGATAAAATTCATCCTCTTTATGAGATTCTTATGGAATATTGATATTCTAGTGTGAATTCTTAATTTTAGACATACTTAACTAGATAAATTTAGGTTCAATGAAGGGAATAGAACTCTTTTTTCACTTACATAATCCTATCTTGAAGTTCATTTATGTAACAACTATTAAATTAGATTATTTTTATCCCCAGTTATTTTCAAATAATTTTACACTAATTTTTGTTCTTAGATTACTCCTCCCTGATCTAGCTATACAATTTTCTTATTCTTTCTTTCATTGTTTCATTTAAAATTTGAACCATTTAAGGATGCTATGTTATAGATTATAGTTTTCTTCCAATTCTTTATAAATTGTTCAACCCTCTCATGGTCTAAATAATTTTACATTCAACAACCATGTCTAAAGTACATTATATACCCAACCTCTTCCCCTATTTAACACACTCATAAACCTTGTTACTAATCTCATTCGAAGAGGTGGAACAACCAATCTTAGAGGGATCCTCATCCATAGGAGAGACAAGGGAGCCATCAATCTAGGCTCTAGTACTATTCTAGAAATAGTAGAACTAGAAGCTAGAATCCTAATAATGATAGCCTTTGGATAATACACAAGTTTTCCTTTTGAAGGGATTGGGGAACACTTATTGGATGGGTTTTATTTCCCCTTCACCACATTTTGATTAGGATTAAGAATTGAAATAATAAAATTCTCAAATTGGTATAAGAAAAAAATAAGCCCTTGGTGGAGGGGAGCTCATTTTTTTCCCATGTGCAACTCTAATAATAGATTTCTTAAATTACATGAGTAAATGAAAAGGGAAGCTAACAAGTCACATGCATCTAAGATTATTTATAAGATAAAAGTGATAGGATAAACAACATTTATAGTTTCCTTCTAGGATGAAATAAATAATCAAGTAGAAACATTTATATATACTTGTGAGGAAATCATCTATATGTTCCTTCCTCTTGTATTTACTTTCTTTATGAGACTTCAATCCCTTCATGGATAAACCACTTGTAGTAGCAATACCTTCCTCAATGGACTTTAAAGGTTAACCTTCTTACTTTTTAACCAAAATTTTAATAACATTCAATTTTGTGTAATTTATGGAACACTATTATCATTTTAATTCAAGATAATGTAAGAAATTTATATAAATTCAAAAATTTAAAAATCCTAAAATAATAGTTTTAAATTAATTGAAAACATGGTTGGACCCCTCTAATTTTGTGGAACTATTTCTTAAAAGCTATTTTAGTTGAATTTTATATAATAGGCAAAGGAAGCCACATATGGCATTAAGACCTTCCTTGATGGTCTTTACTAGGAAATTTTTAATTTCATTCATAGGTCAAGGTATTTTAAACAAAAGTTTTGTTTGGAAAAATGTATTTGGTACAAACTCCCAAAAAAAATAATGTTATATGTTTATGCTATTAACACATGAAATTTTGGGCCTTAAAATAGCCACATCATCCCCATATTTTAATACAAATGAGACATTGAGGCTTTATGTCACTTATAATAGATCTATTATTCTTAAATAATTTGATATAGCTTCATTTAGATCAATCCATATATCCTAATTTCTATCAAATCATAGGGTGTCAATTTCAATAATTACACAATGAAGCACATATAATTTTCCATTTGCTAGCAGAGGGTTATCTTATTATGCCATTAAAATAAAATATAGGTCCTCAATACTTTTCATCTTTATTTTCCATCATTACATTGAACCTTATAAGGGACATCTTCATTGGTAATCATCTAATGCATAAAGACAAATAATGTCAAACTTAAGCCCTTAATTTTATAAATAACTTAAAATTATTTATAACATGGGTAAACACTAGAGTCAATCGCATAATCTATCATATACTTATCAATCAAATTGCATATCATGTCTATCATTCTAATGACTAGCTTCCAAATAAAAGCATCCTTCTAAATAAATTAAAGTGCTCAATTATGGTTACATATTACCAATTTTACTTCTTGTAAAATAATATAATCAATAGACTCATTAGATCTTCTAAACATACAATCAATAGCTCTCTTATTAAGAGATTATTTACCTTTTACATTTAAACTATTAAAATTCATAATTAACCATGGTAACACTTAATATAGTCTATTAATAAAAATATAAATCCTTCATTTCCTTCCTCTTTTGGGAGACTTGGATCTACAACCAATTATGTGCATCATTATACAAAGTTAATCCATTATATCTAGTTGTAGAATTTGTATAGGAAACTTTTTTAATTTTAAAAAATGTAAGAATTGATTTATTTTACTATAATATCCAAGAAATTTATAAAAATAAGATTAATAAAATAATTATTAATATCATCTAAATGAGTAAATATAACCATATTTTCATATGGAGGATTTTATATTATCTATAAGATTTGAGGTAATAGAAAAAATATGTACAAAGATTAAATCTTCATTTTCTCCTATTCTTTCATTCTTTATTTCTTTTTGTACTAGGGTAAAATCTTCATCTAGGTTTGTTGTGTACTTATAAGAAACCTTGGTTCCTTAGTATCATGTTCTTGTACATTGTATGGTGACTTTCATGATAAATATTATGTGCATGTGTCCCTTCCTCCTATCAAATTTTCTTTATGGATATGAGGAAGTTTATTTCTAATCTTTTGGTTTCCTCCTTATCAAAATATTGCTTTGAACAATAATTTAGAAATCATATTTACAAGCTTATCATCTCTCTCATTTTCTTCTCTTATTTGTACCTTCAATAATGACAATTGATTTTACATGACCACCAATGTTAAGTAATGACGCTTTCCCTTTATTACTACTTGTAGGAAATAAATCTTAGATGCAACCCTTATCAAGATTTTTTAAGTCTTTAATGGCACATTTTGTACTAGAGTGCACACTTGTAAATTTAAATTTTAGAATTGTTTTATATTATGTTTTTGTGCAATCTAGTAATTTGAATTTTTTGATTATTAAAAACTATGATAGATGTTGAATTTTTTTTGTTAATGGTATGAAAATATTATTGGTGAGCAGATGAATTATTAGAATTGTTTTAGATTTCTATTCCCTATATCTAGATATATTATTTACCAAGGTCTCATTGCTCCTTAAGGTGTACATACATATATAACATGGAAAATGTAGATGTTCCACCTCCAAAATCTTTGTTTGCAAATACCACTAATGAGATTAAGAAATTGAGAGACTCATTAGCACAGGGTGCAAACCCAGTGATATATTATGAACCATGCATGTCAATATTACATAGTCTAGAAAAACTAAGAGATGAACTTGAGAGGACAAGTGCATTTTCCCCAAATAGAGTAGCTTCTATTCTTTCCTGCATGCAGGAAGAAGTACATGGTGAGGTTCCCCTTAAACAAACACAGGATAGTGTGACCAAAGAAATGATAAAAAACACTTGTTTTCCATGTTATCAAAATGTACATAAGGCTAGGGGATACTAGGCCACTAGATGTGTCGATCATGTGATGGCCTGATTGATATACCCACAATTTCTTGTAGCACATGTTCAATACCCAAACAATGACCAAATTCCATTATATTTTGTTTAACAGTTGCATGCTGAGGTCCATTTGGGCCTCAAAGTCAACTACCTAGACATTCCACCATATGTTGGTCAGGGGCGTGGTAGGATTACCGGTAGGCCCACCTATCATCGAGCAGATAGACCAGCCCCAGTGTTTAGGTTATTTGTTGGAAAGAGGTCTTCTTCTCTCACCCCAACTCTAGCCCCCATAACAGATGAGGTTGTCATTGCTTCCCAAAAGGAAGCAATTGACAATGTAGGTGACATTGCAGCTACCACCACTAGGATATATGTTGATCGTGTAGGTCAGTATTTGATGTCTAGAAATTTCTGATCCACACCATTTTTAGCACAGTGGGCCACCATGGATCCTTTTATAGCAGCGTGCATCCCTACTCCCATAGAGCTTGATGCACTTACAGTCCTGAGATATGGCATACAACACTTTGCATTGTTTGGCTGAGGACCTCTTGGAGGCATATGCCTTCATTGCATCAGACTATGGGATCAGTGTAGAGCATGTCAGAGATCATTTGGAACATGGAGCCTATTCACTTCCAGGATCCCATCACTCTTAGCCTAGCACTAGTGTGCGTCAGGATCCACTTATAGTTCATTTGACATTTGCACAAACTATGGGTTTTACTGAGATGTTGATTGGTTCTGGATCATCATCGCTGATGCCATCTCACCTGCATAGTCCTCTACACTCATCATTTATGGCATGACATGGGATAGATTAGATGGATGTAGATGTTGATTCATCGCTTGACCATTTGGTGGATATGGTGGAGACGACCATTTCAGAGGACTTAGGTCATCCGATATTAGATGATGTGCATGTACATGTTTCAATTCTTTTTTAATTATTTTTAAATTTTAGTTTTAACTAGATATTCATGTACTGATATATATGTATATATATTGTAGGTGGACATACCTCATGTCACTCCTAGCCTTGGTCCAAATCGTGAACATCGACATGACTCTATGGATGAATCTATTGTCAGTGGACATGTGAGTTTTAAATTTTTATATATACATGTGTATATGTACATGCATATGTATGCATAGATCTATATAGATATTTAAAAATACAAGTACATTCTTAAAAATAACTTTCATAAAATTTATTTAATATAAATTATATGTATTTAACACATTTTGTACACAACTTTATTTGCAAGGCTCAACACATCCATCAGAGTAGGACCATTCTCATTCATATGGTCATTCGACTAGGAGTCGACATTCATATTAGGCCATGCATACTAGATGTATGATCTTTACTACATGTATTTTCTTATATGATGATCTTTAGTATTCGACATTTGATGATCTCTAACTTACATTTTCTTATATGATATACATACATTTGCTTATTTGATGATCTTTAGTATTCAACATTTGATGACCTCTAATTTTCATTTTCTTATATGACATACATACATTTTCTTATATGATATATAAATACTTTTTCCTCTTTGCTTATAACATGTTATGTTTATACATTGAATCTATTTACATGTATTTACATGTGTTTTCTTATGTTTACATGTTTATATGATATATGTATACATTTGCTTTAAATATTCAATATACATACATTTTCTTATTTGATGATCTCTTAGAACTTACATTTCCTTATATGATACATTTGATCTCTAGTAGAATTTTAGGAAATGAATGCCACTTTATAATTAAGTTCATTCATGTTGATCACAATAATTATTTTGCACACACACCCATTGAATTTTATAGTAAGCAGTAAAAAATTATAAAATAAATGACTCCCAAGATCAAGTAAACTAATGATACTTTATAAATGAGTGTATTTACAAGCCTATTTACAAATCTCCTTTTTTTTTAAATGACTTAAGCAACATGAACCATTGAGGAGTCAAGAAAAAAATATAATTATAAAGAAGAGGTAGGAACATTCCTTTTATAATTATATACCATCCTTCAAACAATTTCCCTCAAAGTTATAAAATTTTATGTTAAATTTTACATTAAGAAAATTCAATTCAAATTATACCTCTATTATCTTTTTGACAAGTAACAAAATTCTAAAATTACTAGATATGTTGCATACCTATACATTAAATAACAACAAACTCCACAATGAAATAACTTGTTTGATTACCCCTTGATTCATTTAAACTAGGATCTAGTTATTCCATACACTAGAATAATTTTTTTCCCATATGCATACAAATACAAGCTTATTTTTCATTATTCCATATCAAATTGCAAGATTAATTCACATTTATATCACTTGGAGCGCAAATTTTGGAGAAGAGGTTTTAGCACATTTATCAAGGAGGCAAATATTGGAGAGACAACTTTTCATTTTTATCAATCAAGGAAAAATTTGGAGGATAATTTAACAAAGTTGGTAGAGGATCTGTTTTGAGTCATCTTTAACTTGAAGAAGAAAATGGGACAACAAAGAAAAAGAAAAAATGTGTCTCAATGAAAATTATCAAAAGAAGAAGAACAAAAGAGGCATGAACAAAACTTGGAAAATTATCATAGAAAGAAACAAGATGCATGCTTGTTTCTTCTCTCTCTCTCTCTCAATTGTGTGAATTGTCAAAAGAGGCGTGAACAAAACTTGGAAAATAGCTCATAGTCTCTCACTTTCTTTGCTTGCATGTAAATTCAAACAACAAGCAGGAATTTCTCAAGCTAAATTCGAGCCAAATCTAGATATTGGATCAAATGAATCCACTGAAGAACACATGGACCTTGAAGTTAGGGAGGAGACCCAAGTTCAAACAATGCTTGTTGGAGAGGGGTCAAGATCACTTCCTTCTACTGGTATGGATGAGCATATAAAACTAGCTGAGACTTCTCTCACTTATAGCATCATCTCTCACTTTGTTTGCTTGCATACATAAACTTTACTTATATAGCATCATCTCTCACTTTCTTTGCAAAATATTTTGTGACATGTAGAAAGGGCTCAACAAGTAGGAAGTTCTCATGTTGAATTCGAGCCAAATCTAGATAAGGAAACAAATTTCTTATAGAAATTTAGATCTTTTACTTGAAATGGATATGGAGAAACTGAAATGTTATGCCAACCAACCTTATAATAAGAGAAAAAGGTCAATGGCTAAATCTGTAAATGGAATAATCAATGATTATTTTAATCACCTTGATACACTTGAAAAAATCCAACTGTTATCATGTTTACTTCTTCGTAATGAGCTAAAAGAGTCATTACAATTGTTGGGTGTACATTCGACATCAAATAAGAAGAAACACATGGGATTACAAAAGGATATTGCTCAAAATGTTAAAAAGGGTTTAGATTCCACTGTGAAAGGATCTTGATCAGTGGATAAGGCCACTACAAGAAGGGTGATGTTGACATCTATTGTACATCAAGATATAGCAAGAAAAAAATGTCTGCACTTTTAGATGAAATTAGTTATAGTAGAACCACATTAATAAAATATGAGAAAAAGAGAAAGTTTTTGGATGAGAGTTCAAAAGGCAATTGGGAAATTATGTGTAGAGTTCCCCGTTCTAACAAGATTGAAGAAGTTGTTAGGAACTTGACCTCAAGTTTTTGGCATGATCAAACTCGTCCATCATCAAATACTAGAGATGCTATGAGACACGGGATTGGGCCTGGTATTTATGAAAATCATATCAAACATTGACTAGACATAACAAAATTTGAGATGTATATGAAATTTTGTAATACATATCCTCATATAAATATTGGGAAAAAAATGTTTGAAAGGTTAAAGCCATATTATGTGAAGATAAACAAGTTTTTTGAAACTTCTTGTTGTTGTTATCATACTAAATTTGATCTCTACTATCAAGTGTTTCGAAAGATGAGAGAAGAAAGTTGTGGTTTTCAAAATGCACCTCCTAAATGGGCAAGTTTGTTCATAAAGGCTATATTATGTGATCATGAAAATGGACCTCAAATAAACTGCATAAAAGGAATTTGTGAGACATGTGGAAATTTGGCTAAATTTCCTTCAAGAAATGAGGATACTGACCTAACAAAGACAGTAAATTGCAAGAGGTAAGTACTATTTTTAGAGAGTTTATTTGTTTCAATTTGATTAGATTGTTATTTGAATTCTCTAATGTAATGTTTCATTGATTGTGTGGTTTATTACTTATTCACATAGTTTACTCACACAGGTACAAGTATGTAAAGTTGCAAACAAATTTTGGGAAAGAATCCACAAGGTTGAACTATCTAGAAGAGGAGATTCCTATTGGAAAATTTATGGAATTTTTTTGAAAATTGATACAACCACACATACAACATTCCTTTTTTGCTAAGTAGCAAGCACAATAATTCCAAACATTGAGAGATACTTTCCCACTTGGAACAATTCTATTAGTAGTCGACTTTGCAAAAAATTACTCCTTTGTACATCAAAAGGAGATTCAATCAAAGGATTACTTTTAAAAGCAGATCACTATTATGGTTCATGTGTGTTATCGACATGCACAATTAGAATTGGATGGTGTTAAGAGTACAAATGAAGAACAGGCCATTAAGAAAGAATATAATTTTTATATTAGTGATGATAAAGAGCATGACACCCTTTTTGTTCAACATTGCTTTACAATTTTTTTTTGGGAATTTGAGAAGCAAGGGTGTAAAATTTGAAAAGCATTTTGTATGGTCAAATGGATGTGCGGCACAATTCAAATCTTCACGGCCATTCTATGCACTTTGTAGATATCATGAAATCTACAAAATACCACATGCTTGGAGTTTTTTTTAGAGTGGGCATGGAAAGGGTGAGCATGATGGAGTAGGAGCTTGCATCAAACAAGCTTTAAGAAAGCATCAAATGAGTTATCCAGAAGATCGTATAGACAATGCACACGATGTTGTTGAATGGTGCAAGAAACACTTTGCATCAAATGTGGTCAGTACATCTTCGAGAACAAACTGATACATTCCACATAGAGTGTTTTGGGAGATATCGGGTATGTATAAATTACATTTTCAAAAATTTGAATTCATTTAAATTTAAAATTTATATATATATACATGTTTGTTCACATAAGTTTTTTGTTGTACATGTATCTAGGTGTGGATAGAAGATCAATGCATGGATGCAAGAGGGTAGAAAAAAAAAGATCTTTGCATTGTGTTAGGAGTTCAGATAGTCACCATGGATGAACATTACACACAAGGGATTACTATTGTTTTTGCACTAAGTGCATTGTGGGAAACTCTGATCATGCATGCAACAACCAAAAACTTGGATATGTTGGTAAATGGGATACAGTGCCACTAGTTATTTTAGAAACATATGATGAAAATGAGGAAGAAATATTTGAAGACATTCCTTTGATTTCAATTGATTATGACCATATTTTAGGATTGGTTAGAAAAGGTACATGTGTAAGTTTTCAATAATTTAAATATTATATATATCTAGTTAATGATCTTTAAAGTCTAGAGACAATTCTATTTTTTTTGTGTAAATTTGGTGTACAGGAGATGTTTTTGCAGTCATAGCAGAGCTTGGAAACATCGAAGGTGTTAGATATTATTTATTGTGTTGTACAGAAAAGAGGAATAAGCAAACACAACCTAAAACAAGTGATGGAGTGTTATTTCCCACAGGTGAGTTTGAATTTAAAATTATTTATACATTGTGTTCACATGTGCACATTACATTATAAACATTAAATATATATTGTACAAACCTTGAGCACGAAAATGTTGTACATGTTCATATGTCTTACCTTAGGTTCATGTTTACCATGCAGGTTTTGTTGTAGTGCAAGGGACATATCTAAAACAAGTCAAAGTTTTTCAGCATGGGATTCATTTTGTTGAATATCAACCTGATAACAAGGTATATCAATATAGTCACTTAATAATTGCTACCACCCTACATCTTCATGCAATTCTACATGCACGTGGTTGAAGAAAATGGTGACTAGATAGTGATGATCATAAGAAAAATTTACATGTTATTGAAGAGTAGGCTAAACCAAAATGTTTGAGTTAGATTATATCCATAATTTTCAAGTTATCTTATAACCCTATACATGTTCAAGTGAGAACTTATAGTAACTTGTACATAGTTGTAAATCATTTTGTGTAAATTACAATTATATGGACATATCTGTTCCATGGAATTCTTAAGTTCAAGAATCTTTGATAGCATCATCTCTCACATTTTTGCTTGCATGTAAACCCATATATACTACTTATTTGAAACATAAATAAATGCAAATAAAAAAATAAAGTTTCCGTCAATTTAATTCACAAAAAATACCGCAAATGGAAATAGAATGTTCCCCTCTACCCTTAACCCTCTACCCTCTACCCTTAAGCCTTAAACCCTTAAACCCTTAAAACCTCTACCCTCTACTCTCTACCCTTAACCCTTAAAACCTTAAAACCTCTACCTTTGCTACACCCTTAAACCCTATAAATTTCTAACAATTCTTAACCCTTAACCTTAAACTCCTACTCCTAATTTTAACCCTATACCTCTATCATCTCTCCCAGCACTCCTCTCTCAAGTCTCTCCCTCCCACCTCTCCTCCCTCTTAGCTCTCTCCTCTTCACTCACTCCTATCTCAAGCTCCTACTCCTACCTCTATCTCTCCCACTCCCTCCCTCTCAAGTCTCTCCCTCCCACCTCCTCTCCCCTCTACCCTTCACCCTTAAACCCTAAACCCTTATACCCACTACTTTATCTCCCACTCCCCTCTCTCAAGTCTCTCCCTCCTACCCTCTCTCCCTCTCTCTCCCCCACCCTTAATCCTAAAACCCTAATCCCTTTGTAAAAATTCTACTCCCTATCTCTCTACCTACCTACTCCCATTCCCAATCTCCCCATCTTAAACCCTTAGTAAACCCCTACCTCCCTCCCTCCCTCTCTCTCTCTCTCAAGTCTCTTCCTCCTACCCTCTCCCTCTCTCAAGTATCTCTCTCTCACTCATGTTTCTGTTAACTCAAGATCCCCTCTACCCTCTACCCTTAACCCTTAAACCATAAATGGGTCTTAAACCCCTGTGACCTCTATCACTCCCATGCCTCCCTCCTCTCTCTCTCTCAAGTCTCTCCCTCCTACCCTCTCTCCTCCCTCTACCCTAACCCCTTCAACCCTAAACCCTTGTACCCTCTACCCTTTATCTCTCTCCCACTCCTCCCTCTCTCTCTCAAGTCTCTCCCTCCTAGACCCACTCTTCATCTCTCTCTCTCTCACTCACTCCTATCTCGAGACCCCTCTACCCTCTAACCTTAAGCCTTAAACCCTCTCTCTCTCTCACTCACTCACTAATTTTATCTCAAGCTCCCCTCTACCCTTAACCCTTAACCCTTAAACCCTAAACCCTTCTACCCTCTACCCTTTATCTCTCTCCCACTCCCCCCTCTCTCTCTGAAGTCTCTCCCTCCTACCCACTCTCCCTCTCTCCCCTCTACCCTTAACCCTTAAACCCTAAACCCTTGTACCCCCTACCCTTTATCTCTCTCCCACTCCCCCCTCTTTCTCAAGTATCTCCCTCCTACCCCCTCTCCCTCTCTCCCCTCTAACCTTAACCCTTAAACCCTAAACCCTTATGATGAGCCTAGTTTTTGATCTAGTTTTGGGTAGAATTTATAGTCTATTTTCTCATAGATGTCATGGAATTTAATGCTTAAGTGTTGGTATTGGCTTAATTTTTCCCTCAAGCCATTGACATTTGACATTATCCTATCTTTGCAAGCTTTGATGATATTTGGCATAATATGTGGGTCATCTATATTGATTTTGCATGTGATTAATGAATGTTTCTTTGAGTGGTTATTGATGTACAATTGTTATGTGTACTAACCTTGGCTTGCAGATTTAATATGCCAAGTTAAGGAAGACACCACCAATTGGGCATGCACCATAACGTCTAGCTGAGAAATCACTCCAAGTTAAAGGAAACCGACATTAAAGATTCTTCATGCAACTAAACATAACCACCTTGTAGTGGACCTTAATGATCGAGCATGCATGGGCGTTACTGTTGTGTTGGATCTGCATTTGACTTACATGTCTGACCGGATTCCATGTATGTGTAGCCGTCGTCTCTCCACTTTCCCCTATTTTCCCTAAATGGTGTCCTCCCAGTCGTGGAGTTGATTGCCTTGCTTAGCTATAGTATAAATAATAATTTGATGCTCCTTCTTTAGAAGGTTGCGCGATTTGACATTGTACTCTCATTCTCTAGTTTCAATAATACAAACAAACACATTACTCTTTGTATGCATGATTTACAATGAATAAAATAAAGTTCTGAGTTTGAGCATTTGAGTTCTTGTTAGTTTAGAGGATACTTATCCAAGGGGCCCACTTGGTGAGTAATTCATTCTCTTAGTTTAGCATTAAATTAGTATTATCTGTTGTTTGATACTTAGTTAGAAATTTGGAATTAACTGTTCCTACAGCCACTAGAATTCCATTATGTGACTATTCCTGCAGCCAAAGTGGAAAAAGTAGTCCCTATTTGTCGCACATATTTTCATTCTTTCTCTACATTTCAGCTTAAGCATCATTGTTGGTTGATGTTCAACATTTTCTTTATTTCCTTTAAGCAATTTACCTTCGGTATTGTGTTTCTTAGTTGTAGAATGCAATGACTACTTGAGCCCCTAGTGCACATACAGTGCTAACCCATTTCAAGTTCACGTCCTTGGGTTGACAAGTTAAATGCACCTTCGTGATGATTGAATGGCTATTCAGGATAGATGTCCAGTCTCTGAATCAAGGCTATAAAGGATTAGTTATGAGATCATTATAGGAGGCCAACATTTTTTGGCGTTGTTATCAAGGATGGTGTCAAGCTAGGAAGTTTTTTTGGAGTCATTGGTAGTTTTTGTTGTAGTGTTTTTGAAACTTGTTCTTAGCATATCCTCATTTAAGAAGTAATGACCCCTCTGATTCTTTACCAATTCTTTGTGTAAGTTGACTGATAGTGAGTGATGCCGCATGTATAGAGGAAGGAGAAGGGATGCTTATGGGATATTCCTTCCTAACAATCCTCGTCCATTCCAGCTAGTTGAGTACCAAAACTTTCCAGAAGAAGAAGAAGAAGATCCACACCCCTTTGTAGATGCTTATCTTAACTTGACCAGCTTTGAAGTCTCCTCAAAAGATCAAAATCAGCTTGAGAACCACTTTGTCTTAGAACCACATCAAGCAAGCATGGGTGATACAAATAGGAACAGATAAAATCAACCAGCTTTTCCTTTCCCCATTTCTCATCAAAATGAAGTTGACAACATCAAGAACATTCCTGCCTCAACACTCCCCAAGTTTTATGGGCTTGTGACAAAAGATCTTGATACCTTCTTATTTGAGTTTGACATACTCTGCAAAGTTATGATTATACTATTGATGTCTATAGGCTTAAATTATTCCTCACCACTTTGAAAGAGGTTGTACTAAGATGGTCATGAGCCTAGGTAGAAATATTTTGGAAACTTGGGAAGACATGAAGACAAAATTCCTTGAAAAGTACAAGGAATATTGTAGGGGTAGTGACATGAGAGGAGGTGACCTTTTAGGATGTAGTAGAAGGACGATGAGAGCTTGGAAGATTGCATTGCAAGGTTTCTATTTTTCTTGCAAAAATCTCCACAGCATGTACTTAATGAGGACTCACAAAAGTTTATTTTCCTAAGAGGAATTAATGACAGTTGCACTGATGCTTTGGACCTCATGGCAGGAGGAGATATCTCCCAAGTTCCTTGGGAGGATATCAAGAAAATATTCTATAATTACTCTAGGGCAGCTTTAAAGAAAGGGAGAGCTTATCAATCTTCCATGGGTAATTCAACTACCAGTGGAGTTTTAAGAATGGAGATCACTCATTTGCTGGCAGAGTCAAGAAAGAAATTATCAATAATCTAGCTACTCAGCTAGACACACTTCAGGCCAAAAAGAAACAAGAGGAGGAAAAGATGATGTTGACAGAGTATTGTCCCTACTACAGACAAAAGAAGGACTGCAGATGTAAAATGGTGGCTAACTTGGAAAGCAAGCAGATTCCACCTAAGTTCAAGCCAATTTAGATTGAAGAAGACCAAGTCTACTATGTTGCACAAAGGAAGCCTTGGGCTCCAAGACAAGGTATGCTACCAAATCCACTATCCTATGTTGGACCATATTTTAACTCTTATTCATCTGGTAACCAATGGCAGCTCCCATATCCACCCAATTATGGAGGATATCCACCACAACCTTGGAGTAACCCTCCAAACACTTGGCCTAGCCATCAGAGTCCTCCACCTCAATGGAAAAAACCTAAGGGGAATTGGAAACAATTTCAAGGGCACTGGCAATCACCTCCAGGGAACTAGAAACAAAAAAATCAATGGAGAGGAGGACAAAAATGGCCTACTCAGAACACCAGCTACATGCAGCCACCTTCTTAGCCCCAACAACCTGCTATAATGCCTCCTACTACTAATCCAAGTTCTAATGCAACTAAACCAACTCAGCTACCAGCTCAGCCCACACACACTCCTAATAACAAACCACAACAACAACCTGCATATTCTGTTGATTCAAATCAATTCCCTGCTTATGCTGTGAGTGTAAGTGACATCCATTTTCATTTAGGAACCAAGCTACCAGCCCCTTCCAAGCCCATGATTACTAAACTTCCTGTGGAAGAGGAGGAGGAGCCTCTGAATGATCCTATTCAACCAAATGCACCTAAAAACCCTGAACTAGTCCAAGCCAAGTGAACCGAGCAAGAACCACCATTTCCTCAAAGACTAGAAGTTTTCAAGAAGAAAGAAGAAAAGGAGGATACCACTTTTAACATCTTGGATCAGCTAAAGCATATATGTGTTCAAATTCCCCTATTTCAAGCCATAAAAGATGTTCCAATCTACGACAAAGCTATCAAGGAAGCTTGTCTTAAGAAGCCAGGAAGGAAGAAGAGAGACCCAACTATAGTTCATGTGGTGGGCCAGCTAGCTGATATCATGTTGGAAAAAGTGACTATTCCCAAGTATAATGACCCAGGTAGTCCTGTGGTAGCAATCGTCATAAACGGGATTCAAGTAAAGATTGCTCTGATTGATTTAGGGGAAACAATCAATGTAATGACCAAATATATCCTGCAACAACTAAATATTGCAAGTATGAGATCTAATCCTACTATCCTATAGCTCGTTGAAAGCTCTATTGTTAAGCCTGATGGTGTAGTGGAAGATCTTTTGGTAGTTCTAGACTCCTGGGAATATCCGACAGACTTTATGATTCTTTCTCTTAAGGCTACACTAGGCGGGTATCCCATCATTCTTGGAAGGCCTTGGTTGGAAACTACAGATGCCTACATTGGATGTTGGTCAGTTGACATGACCATTTCAGATGGAAGGAGTACTAAAGGTTTTTTCTTTATTGACCTACTCATCCATCTCATGGTGAAGAGGATTTTGTATGGCCACAAGTTGGTGAAGAGGTCAAGGAAGTCAATTTTGTGGCACAACTTATGATGCTAGGAAGAATCTCTTTCATGCAACTCCAAGATGAGGATGAAGTGTTGACTAACATCATTCAGAACCATTATGAAGTGGGGGAAGCATCATCTTCTACTTCAGTAAGAACACTTTTTCATGTTCTTCCTACAGCCACTTTTCCTGCAGACACTCTTCTTGCAGATGTTGTTCTTGCAGCCACTCTTCCTGCAGATGTTGTTCCTACAGATAGACTTCCTGCAACAACAGGTATGTTCCATACATTGTTTCCATATGAACTAAAGGTGCCATTTGTTAATGAAGCAACCATGGTAGAGTTAACTACACAAGTATAGGTGTCAGAGGGAAAATATCTAAATGTTAATAGTAAATTGAATGAAGAGCAACAACTATTATTGGAAAACTATTAAGGGCCCATCAACATTCATTTGCATGGGATTATCACAATATGAAGGGACTAGATCCTAAAATTTGTACCCACAGAATTTATATCAGAGATGATTGCACTCCAGTAAGAGAACCACAAAGAAGGATTAACCCTGCACTAAGAGAAAGTGAAAGGAGAATTGCAAAAATTGCTAGATGTAGGATTTATCTACCCTATTTCAAATAGTCAGTGGGTGTCTCCATTAGTGAGTGTTCCCAAGAAAGGAGGCAAGTGGTGAGTTTGTGTCAATTATAGGGAACTTAATGCTTCCACCAAGAAGGATCACTTTCCTTTACCCTTCATTGATCAAGTTTTGGACACACTTGTAGGAAAGTAATACTTCTCTTTTTCTAGATGGATTCAGCGGCTACAACCAGATTCAAATTGCACTAGAAGACCAGGAAAAGACCACATTTACCTATCCATGGGGGACCTATGCCTTTCTGGTACTCCCATTTGGCTTGTGTGATGCACGTGCAACTTTCTAGAGGGCAGTCATTAGTATATTTTCAGACATTTCTCATGATTGCATGGAGATTTATATGGATGACTTCACCACTTATGGTGTTGATTTTGATCAAGCGTTAGAGAATCTCAAGAGAGTCCTATTGAGGTGGGATCAAAACTTGTCCTTAAATAGTGAAAAATGCTTCATGATGATGCAAGAGGGTGTAGTTCTTGGCCACTACATCTCCCACAAGGGAATTCAAGTAGATCTTGCAAAAATTGAGGTAATCACAAATCTACCTACACTTGCAAAAAAAAGGATGTTAGGAGTTTCTTGGGTCATGCAGGATATTTTTAGGTGATTGTATACCCTTCTCACTAAAGATTCTAAATTTTAGTGGACTAAAGCTTGTGAGAAGGCATTTTCTGCCTTGAAGGCAGATTTGACTCATGTTCCTATACTTAAGGGGCCCAATTGGGAGCTTTCTTTCCACATTCACACTGATGTATCAGATTATGCCATAGGAGTAGTCTTAGGACAAAAAGAGGGAGCTATTGAAAATGTTATTTACTTTTTCAGCACAAATTTTCAAGGAGTTGAATTCAATTATATAGTGACAGAGAAAGGGATGTTGGTAGTAGTCTATGCACTGAACAAATTCAGACATTACATAACGGGCTACCAAATCTTTGTGCACACTAATCATGCAGCCATTAGATATCTCATGAATAAACCCTTGATCATAGGTAGATTGGAAAGATGGTTATTGTTGATGTAGGAGCTCGATATAACCATTGTAGATAAGCCAGGGAAGGCTAATGTTGTTGCATATTTTCTTTCAAAGCTAACTACATCAGAAGATAATCAGCCCATAGATGACTCTTTTCCTGATGAGCATCTATTCTCTCTTAGTGTACAAATACCCTGGTATGATGGCAACCAATTACAGGTAGAGTTCCTTCTCACTTTTCCCCAAAAGAGAAAAGAGCACTCATTGAAAAATATTTTCCTTTCTCTTGGATTGTTGGATGTTTTTTTTACATTGGACCTGACCATGTCATGAGAAGATGTGTGAGAGAAGATGAGACATGTGAGATTTTGCATGCATATCATAATGAACCATGTGGAGGACATTTTATGGTCAAAAGTACAACAATGAATTTTTTGAACACAAGATATTACTGGCCAACACTCCACAAGGATGCAGGAAGGTATACCAAAAAATGTGATAGATGTCAAAGAATGGGCAGACCAACCAGATCTGATGAGATGCCACTGTTCCCTCAGTTAGTAATCACTCCCTTTGACAAGTGGGGATTAGATTTTGTGGGACCAATTGATCCTCCTTCAAATGGTAAGTCTTATATATTGGTATGCATTGATTATGTAACAAAAGTCTTATATATTGGTATGCACTGATTATGTAACAAAAGTCTTATATATTGGTATGCACTGATTATGTAACAAAATGGGTAGAAGTTAAGGCCATGAAGCATGCAAGGGATAACAAGGTTGCAAAATTTCTTTATGAGGATATTTTCACAAGATATGGAGTTCCAAGAGAAATAGTGATTGATCAAGGGCCACAATTCACATCAACTCTTGTTGTAGCACTAGTGAATGAGTACAATATAAGGCACATAAATTCTACACCTTATCACCCCCGGGCTAATGGCCAAGTTGAAGTGACAAATAGAGAAATTGAAGTCATTCTAATTAAAACAATAGCTATCCATAGGAAAGATTGGGAAAATAGATTACCTGAAGATATTTGGGCCTATAGGACAACATGGAAAACAACTACAAGTTTCACCTCATTTGAGTTGTTGTACGAAAATATAGCTATGATGCCAATTGAATTTGAACATAAAACTCTATGAACTGTAGTGGATTTAGGGATGGACATTTCTGAAGCATAGAGAGAAAGAATCATGCAACTAAATGCTTTGGATGAAATAAGCAGAGCAACCCTGCAACATACAAAAGTAGTGCAGAATCAAAGAATCAAGTGGCATGATAGATTTATCAAGGACAATAGATTCAAACCAAGAGATTGGGCCTTGCTCTATGATTGGAGATACCAGGACAATGTAGGAAAATTGCAGACAAGGTGGCTAGGACCATATGAAGTTGCTGAGGTCTTTCCCAATGGAGTTGTTCAGCTTACCACCATTGACCCTGTCAGGATTAAATTACTTGTCAACGGTCATCGCCTCAAATTATATCATAGGCCAACTTCTAAAGAAGAGTTATTGCAACAATTCACCCAACACTCAGATCTTCCTACAGATGAAGGTGGTAGACCTAGTGTCCCTCCTTCAGCCTAATTGAGTTACGTACTTTCCATAATAAAGACTTTGACTTACGTGGAAGTCCATTTCTTCATCATCCGACCATCCACCCATCCATCACCACCTTTCTCTCTCTTCCATCACTTCATTCCACCTCATCTTCATTTATTGCTCAATTCATTTTCCAACAAGGCGAGTGTTACTTTATTCACGATCTTTGCAGTAAATTTTCCACAAATTTAGGTATGTGCACATTAATTGCTATCTTTAATCATCTTTTAAGTACATTCATTTAATCAATGTACGTTAGTATAGGTATTCACATAAATGCCATCATTTCCTGTCAATCTCCACTCCCATCTCACATGTGTGGACGCATGTCCAAATTTAGGTTGGGGGGAGGGGAACAAAAAAGATGCAAATATTTTATTGTCCATGTGTCAAATCATATTAGGCTACGTCAGAAATTTTAAAATGAGCTGATTTGAAATCCAAGCAAGAGAATGGATTGCATGCATGAAGTGACAATAACTGTAGCTGCCATTTCTTCCTATCATAATTTCCCTATCATAATCTTGAAGTTGCAAGCAAAAAGGAAAAACAAAAGAGAGGAAATTCAGTCGACGATGGCACTAGAATTTAGCAGGCACTACAGGGAAGTGCATTTGATTTTCAGAAGGGGAATTTCAAGAAAAGAAGTTATAGAGCATTTGTTTGATTGTAGACAATGGGAGGTGGGTTAATTTGAAACGAACCCACGGTGCATGATATTTTACTACAAGATGCACAATGCCTGGCCAAATTTCAAAACTATGGATGGATAGATTACTTTTTAAAGTTGGATGGTTTTGATGAAGGCATTGCCCTTGAATTTTCCCAAACATTTTCAGAAGGAAAAGCCACAGTAAAAGGGTTAGAAGTTGTGGCAACAGAGGAAATAATTGCAGAGGTTACAGGGTTACTTGTTGATGATGAAAATTACCCTGTTTCTAGAGACGTCGACTCAGCCAAGGCTAAATTCACAGAACCAAATGACCCCCCATTGAGCATAGACAAGTAGGGCACAAAAAGAATGTCTCTGCCCAAGCTGTGGAAGCAGATAGTTGTGTATGTCATCAAATACATTACTTGTGAGGGTCGCCATTCAAACTTGCATTTTTTCCACTTCAAGCTTTTGAATCATATGAGGCATGAAAGGATGATGAATGTACCCAATGTGTTGTACAATCTTGTCTTAATCATGGTGGTCGAGACCCAGAAAGGTAGGGATAGTTTTGTTTCCCACCATTGCTTGATTAAATTGCTAGTTGAAAAATCTCTACGTGATGTTTTTGGAATGACTTGGGAAGAGTTTATTAAAGTTGATCAAGATTATTGCCAGGAAGAGTTTGTCAATGTTGAGCATTTTCCACCTAGGGCTATACATCAATCCCGTAGATCTAGCAAGAGGGTAAGCATGATTGAAAACATTCCTAGTGCTTCAACCTATGGTGTTGTCTCTAGCATGAATCCTCCTGCAATAGATGAAACCATAGAAATTAGTTCTTCTGAAATAGAGCACTCAGAAAAAGAAATCTCTTCCTTGGATTCTAATGATGAAGTTCCACTTGAAACCCTCATGAAAACTAGGGCACAACAGAGAGAGGTAGAAATGAGAATAGGGAAGGCTAAAACACATCATGTAGAAATAAAAGTGTTAAGTTCTAAGAAGAGGAAGGTTGATACTGTTCATCCTGCAGCCAAAGGAAAACGTGACAGACCTTGCAGGAAATCAAGACCAGTCGGGCCTGTGACCAACACGCCTCTACAAGAAAGCTGTAAACTTGGTCGGACCTCACATGAGGACTCTAAAGATCTAATGGAGCATGAGCATGTTGAAAAAGAAGAAGACATATTTAAGAGAGAAACAAACCTAACACTAGTTGATCTTGCTAGCATTGCAAGAGAATTGGCAGAAAATTAGGACTTCCTATAGCATGAGCAAGAGGTCCTACAGTGTGAAGTCCTATAGCAATAGCCAAAATCAGAGCAGGAGTTCTTACAAGAACAAGAGTCCTTGCAACAAAAGGAAGAAGAAACAATACCTTTATAGCCAGAGATAACTGGACAACCCGAGTCCATGCAAATAGTACCATATGAGGAACAACCATCAACAAAAAGACTGGTAGGCATTCATAATCCTCCTAGTTTTATAGTACATGCAAAATTTTTGAATCTCTAGAAAGAGATACAAAGAAGGGAGGAAGAATGGAAAAAGGAAGAATGAAAGTTGAAGGAGGAAATTCAAAAGAAGGATGAAGAGATTGAGGAAAAAGATGCAGAAATTGCTACCCTGAAGCAGAGGGTAGATGATATGGAAAATTTGGTGCCAAAGATTTTGGAATGTAGAGAACCCCTGAGGGTCTATGCTCTGCTCCTAAAAGAGAAGTATCTCTCTTTTAAGATGTTAAGACTTGCCTCAGGTTTGAATCCTTCTATTGATACCCCCATGGAATTTTTCAATGCTTATAGGATTGCCTCCCCTGAATTGAAGAATTTGCTATGTGAATTTTATTTGCATAATTATGCTATCACAAAAGACCATGATTGGAACCCACTGTTGTATGTTGGAGATGTTCAATTGAGAGCATTCATGTCTTGGGTGAAAAATGAGATTAGTTGGGGACAACAACAAGGTGTTTATAAACAATTAGAGTCTGATATCCCTCTACCTATTAGAGTTGATTCAAGCAACCCAAGGGATATTTACAGAGAATGGCATAGAATGCTGCTTAGACCAAGTTATGGAAATAGGAATATGCCTTGGATTGAGGTAGTTTACACTGAGTATGAGGTAAAGATAGCAGCAAAAGAGGAAACCGTGAGGAGATGTTTATCCCAGAGATGGAATAGTTTGATTGATGAGCTAAAATAGGCTAAGCCTCATTCCATCCACAATTATGTTGCAGCATTAAAAAGAATTGAGAGACATGTTCAGATTGGGAGAACTCAGGGACGACATTGGCTTCCCCTAACTTTTCAGCCACCCATGCTCATGTGGCCCATGCTAAATTCTAAATTCTACCATAGTGATATTGTTGTAGAAAGGTAGAAATGGGACAGGTTTGAAAAACTGGGAGGATTCTATTAGGATCTTGACTCACGTACTGCAGCCACTGATGTCAGATAGCTCTCAGTTGCAAATTTCAAAGCTTTGACTAGGTAGAAGAACAACTTTTCCCCTGCTGGAGGACCGACAAGATGTTAGGTTGGGGGGAGTGATGAGCCTAGTTTTTGGTCTAGTTTTGGGTAGAATCTATAGTCTATTTTCTCATAGATGTCATGGAACTTAATTCTTAAGTGTTGGTATTGGCTTAATGTTTCCCTCAAACCATTGGCATTTGACATTATCCTATCTATGCAAGCTTTAATGATATTTGGCATAATATGTGGGTCATCTATATTGATTTTGCATGTGATTAATGAATGTTTATTTGAGTGGTTGTTGATGTTCAGTTGTTATGCATACTAACCTTGGCCTACAAATTTAATACACCAAGTTAAGGAAGAGACTGCCAGCTGGGCATGCATCATAATGTCCAGTTGATAAATCACTCCAAGTCAAAGGCAGCCAGCAACAAAGATTCTTCATGCAACTAAACATAACTGTCTTGTAGTGGACCTTAATGATTGAGCATGCATGGGTGTTACTATTGTTTTGGATCTGCGCTTGACTTGCATGTCTGGCCGGATTCCATGCATGCGTACCCATCGTCGCTCCACTTTCCCTTGTTTTCCCTAAATGGCATCTTCCCAATCGTGGAGTTGACTGCCTTATTTAGCTATAGTATAAATAATGATTTGATGCTCCTTCTTCAGAAGGTTGTGTGATTTGACATTATACTCATTCTCCAGTTTCAGTAATACAGATAGACACATTACTTTTGTATGCATGATTTATAGTAAGTAAA
Source organism: Sequoia sempervirens (assembly GCA_007258455.2). Lineage (NCBI taxonomy): Eukaryota > Viridiplantae > Streptophyta > Pinopsida > Cupressales > Cupressaceae > Sequoia > Sequoia sempervirens. Next base: position 169,668,858 of record VDFB02168118.1, read on the forward strand.
ATAAAGTTCTAAGTTCAAACATCTGAGTTCTTGTTAGTTTAGAGGATACTTATCCAAGGGGGGCCACTTGGTGAGTAATTTGTTCTTAGTTTAACATTAACTTAGTATTATTTGTTGTTTGATACTTGTTAGTGTAATTAAATTAATTATTACACTAGCATAAGTTAACTTAGGTCATATATCATTTAGCCCTAGGTTGCATTTTTAATAAATCATTTAATAATGGGGTAATGTCCCCTTCCTTGTTTGTAGGTATAAGATTCCTTCTAGAAGATGAGTTGTCCTTCTAGAACTTATATCAACATTTAATAATTTCCTAGATAGGGTTCACATGTTGTCACATGTTGTTAGATCATGACACATGGCAACATCTCATGCATCTTAAGTTTTCTCTTTTTCCTATATAATTAGGCATTTTGTACATTTGTAATCATCCAATATTATATCATATCAATAATAGAATCTCCATTGTGCATGCCTAGTTGCAACACTTTCTCTGTGGTTGATTATCTTTCTTGGCAAAGGTCCTCCATTGAAGACTGCAGCTTCAGAGACCTTGTGCATCCATAATCTCAACAATACTTAGTTAGAAATCCGGCATTAACTATTCCTATAACCACTAGAATTCCATTTTGTGACTGTTCCTGCAGCCAAAGTGGACAGAGTAGTCCCTATTTGTTGCATAGATTTTCATTCTTTCTCTGCATTTCAGCTTAAGTATTGTTGTTGGTTGATGTCTAGCATTTTCTTTATTTCCTTTAAGAAATTTACTTTCAGTATTATGTTTCTTAGTTGTAGAATGCAATGACTACTTGAGCCCCTAGTGCACATAAAGTGTTGAACCATTTCAAGTTCACGTCCCTAGATTGACAAGTTAAATGCACTTTCATGATGATTGAATGGCTATGTAGGTTAGATGTCCAACATTTGAATCAAGGCTATAAAGGCTTAGTTATGAGATCATTATAGGAGGCCAACACCTTGTACCCTCTACCCTCTATCTCTCTCCCACTCCCTCTGTCTCTCTCTCTCAAGTCCCTCCCTCCTACCCACTCTCCCTCTCTCAAGTCTCTCTCTCTCACTCACTCCTTCTATCTCTAGATCCCATCTACCCTCTACCCTTAAGCAGGTTAAACCCTTAAACCCTCTCTCTCTCTCTCACTTACTCCTTCTATCTCAAGCTCCCCTCTAGCCTTAAACCCTTAAACCCTCTCTCACTCACTCACTGCTTCTATCTTGAGCTCCCCTCTACCCTTAAACCCTCTACCCTCTACTCTTAACCCTACACCCTTTATCTCTCTCCCACTCCCTCCATATCTCTCTCTCAAGTCTCTCCCTCCTACCCCCAAGTTCCCTCTCTCACTCACTCACTCCCTCTATCTCTCTAAACCCTCCACCCTTAAACCTTTGTATCCTCTATCTCTCTCCCACTCCCTCCCTCTCTCTCTCAAGTCTCTCCCTCCTATCCTCTCCCTCTCTCAAGTTTCTCTCTCTCACTCACTCAAGTTCCTTCTATCTCGAGCTCCCCTCTACCCTCTACCCTTAACCCTTAAACCCTAAATGGATCTTAAACCTTATACCCTCTATCTCTCTCCCACTCTCCTCTCTCTCAAGTCTCTCCCCTCCTACTCCCCCTCCCTCTCACCTCTCAACCCTCCTAAACCCTTGTACCCTCTACCCTGTCTCTCTCCCACTCCCCCCTCTCTCTCTCAAGTATCTCCCTCCTAGACCCACTCTTCGTCTCTCAAGTCTCTCTCTCTCTCTCACTCTCTCTCTTATCTCTAGATCATCTCTACCCTCTACCCTTAATCCTTATACCCTTAAACCCTCTCTCTCTCACTCACTCACTTCTATCTCGAGCTCCCCTCTACCCTTAACCCTTAACCCTTAAACCCTAAACCCTTCTACCCTCTACTCCTATACCCTTTATCTCTCTCCCACTCCCTCCCTATTACCCTATAATTCATTTGAACATGTAATTAAGATAAATGATAGAGATATAATATTCTCAATATTTCTTCTTTGTTGTGAGTTGCTATTCAATTCCAATGGAGACTTTAGAGAATACTGTGCTTTTCAAATACTCTAAAATTTCAAGAAGAATGAGGTGAAGAAAATACAAATTTTTCTTATTTCTTCTCCACTTTAATATATAATCTCACACCAAAACATCCATGTGAAACCTCCACCAACTTCTCAAAATAAAAAGTCTATAATTGATAATAATTATATATTATTATTATAATATATACTTTTTAATTATATACTTTTTATATTATAATATAAAAAGTATATAATTTATAATATTTATATTAATACTATATATTATAAAATAAAACTATTAAAAAATGGCAAATAAAATAAAATAAAATTGATTCATGTCAGGGGGTTCGACCGAACATGTTTTGTAGCTTCAACCAAATCCCCCTGAAATACATTTTTTAACTATATTTTAAAATGGTTCGTTCAAACCTGGGTTCAAATGAACATATCTTTTGTGTTCGACTGAACCATAGTTTGACCAAACCACCCTTTTTTCACCTTCTCCCTCCTAGGCACCAAAAATGTTCAAAATTTTTCACTTCGAAGCTTGATTTGAGAATGAAAATGGAGGAGACTTCACAAACCCAACTAGTATTAGGTAGCCCTCAGAACAAGCTATCCAACGAATATAATTTTAATATGTTTTGGTTTTATTATCTATTTGTTTTTTAAGTTTTATTAAATATAGGCTTTTCACCGAAAATGAAGCTCTTTGTTTTGCACATGTGGAAAAATAAAAGATTATCAAAAAAAAGAAATTAAAAATATGAGTGCACCAGATATTGGAGTCCTTGATCCAACCAAAAAAAAAATTGAATTTCGATACATACAATAAAAGTTACACGTTATATGGTCACGCCATGTCTGAATTGTAATTGGTTTGACTTTGATACTTGATTAAAAAAAAAATATTCAATAAAAGACTATCTAACCAAGTGGAAGCAATATATATCAAAGTTAAATATCTAAATTCGAAAGAATTAGAATTTTATCCTTCATAGAAAATTTTTTATGCGTTATATGATGTGCATCACTTTTTAAAAATGTTGTTTTATGAAAAAAACAATTTTCATGGAAGATGGAAAAAGAAGTGCAATCTGATTCCAAACTTTTTGAAAAAAATATTTTTAGAATCTACAGACAAAATGTGATGAGACTCTAGTTTGCATCATCTTCAAATTCCTCACGGTTTAGCCGCTATAGGTGCCCGAATGTGAAGATTTAGTTGAAAATAATAATTTCAGTGTCTAGTTTGGCCAAAAATTGTAAACCACTATTGTGGGATCACCCCTTTGTAAAAATCATGAAAATCCATTGCTCAAATGGCATATTTACTCTTCACGAGTAATATATATCCTACCTCATTGCAAATAGCTACACAAACAAAATTGCTGGTCTATGCATAGAAAAAGAGTCAGTCGAGTGCAAGTTGCAAGAGGAAAGTTCAATCAACGGGGATCTTTGTGTTCCATCGAGTCTCTATGCAGAGTGTAAGAGGAAAGTGATGGAGTTCCACCTGTAGAATTACTGAAACTTCATTCCTATCAATGAATGGGAACTACCCATTTTTGAAGAAATTGGTGATGTCAAGCTTCACTTGGTGTTCAAAGATCATTGTGCAACTTTTAAAAAGCATATCAAAAGGGTTGTTGGTGTTGAAATATTGGAGCCAAAGGCAAAGAGATTGCTTTACCCATCTCAACTGCTATCAGTTTTCATTTCCAATCTTATGGATTTGTTACAAGATGTCAAGTTAGTGGAATCTGTTACAAATAAAGTTATAAATGAAGAGTATTTGCAAAATGGTGTCCTCTACAAAGCCTGCCAACGTTATGATTTGTGGAAAGGCCATGGTTTTGTAGGAGGTTTATTCCCTAGACACTTCTTACTTCATAAAAAAAAGAATCAAAAATTGTTTATTGCAATTAACAATACTCTGTCTTAGCAAAATTCTAGTTTCATGATAAATGTTCTCAAAAGGTATGCAAGGGAGTTTGATTCTGATTTAGCTGAAAAAGTAAGGGAGAAAACTCAAGCCATTTTGGTGTTGCGCACACACATTCATGATCCTCCAATGCCCAATATTCACCAATCACAGGTGTTACCAGATGAGAACAACCTTCACTAGTCGTTGGGTGTTAGAAATGTCCAAGAAATTGTAGAGGAAAATGGTCAGCTGTTGGGTGTTCAAATTTCCCAGGAAATTACAAAGGAAAACCATTTGTTGGGTGTTCAAAATTCTTAGGAGATTGCAAAGGAAAATGTTCAACCAATGGGTGTTCATAATTAGTCGTTGGGTGTTCGTAATGTCAATGGCTTTAACCTCAATGTTTTGCTAGTTGATTAGATTGTGGAAAGCTTTGGAGTCAAAGAACAAAGTGATTATGGTCAGTAAGTGGGTGTTCAAAATGTCAGTGGATTTACTATCAACACTTTGCTATCTATCCCTTTTGTTGATGGCAATTTGGTAGAAGATTAGGATGGAAATGATCATCCAATGCAGATGGAGATTGAATAAGTATATGGTTATAAGGATTAGTTTTTTGAAGACTAATGGTTCTATGATGTATTTTAAGGTTTTTTGATGGAGGAATCTAAATGTAATAGGTAGCAAAGGTGCTTTGAATGTTTCATGAGGGTATTTAGGCCTAACTTTTGGTCTGTTTTGTAATAGGCTGGGTGATGCAATATGGTTGTAATAGATAGTTTAAAACAATATGTCTATGGAAAGGTTACATATCATCTATTATAAATATCTTTAATATCAATATATATAGGCATTATGCCTTTTGTTTAAAATAAAAAATAAAAAAAATACAAAATTCTTAATGTTTTTTGGATCAATCATCTTCTCAAGGTTGCATGAGCACACTATCTATTTTTTCTCTCTACATGTGATAGGTTTTTTGGTTAAAGGTGATTATTGAATATGTGGGATTCACTAGCAAATTTCAACATGGTATTAGAGCACTAAATATATGACCTATTCAATTTTTGAGAGATCCGGCCTTGAGGGAAAATCGACTCATCCTGGAGCAAAATAAACATCACCATTAAGTTCAAAATAGCTAAAAAAACTAAGATCATCCATCCAAATGCCAAAATCAAAGAAATTGAAAAAAAAAGGGTAGGGATCCATAAATAAAAATTTGTAAGGCCATATGGATCTATAAACCCCTGCCACCATTGCTCTACTTTTGTTCAAGGTACACAAATTGGGTCATTTTTTTTTTGATATTTTTTTATAAAATTAAAATATAAAAAGGTAGCTTTTATTGCATGGTATGAATCTTACCCTACCTCTATGCCTACTTGTTGTAGTCCTTATGTAGTGGTCGGTGACATGGAATATTCCCTATCACATCAACATATAACAACTACCTAATACACTACTAACAAATATTACCATTGTCATAGGAAATTCCTACCCATAAAGAATATTGTGTCAATAATTAGTATATTTTGGTGACAAATAAACTTAGGAGAATATTATGTGACAACTCTAGCATATATCAATGAATTTTCATGACCAAGGAATATTTTGGCAACACAGCATATTACAACAATTATAATTTGTTGGCATTAGCATTTTGGCTGCTAGCATCAACCTTATACCCAGTCTTAGCCCCTTGACCCCTTCAATCATGCCTAAAAAAGTTTTTTTTTTTTTTATAATTTTTGCATACTGTGTTGAAATCAGGAAAATAATATATCATCAAAAATTTAGTTTTATGTAACTTCTAGTGGTGTAGGCCTCATCATCATATTTTTTTGTTGGTACAGTTTATCACCTGTTGAAGTAAGATCATTAGTTTCTTATCCTGAGGTCATAATTTTTCACCTATATATTCAATTTTCATAATTATTGATGCATTGGAAAGGTATATTAGAGCTCTTCAAATATATTTGTGTACTTTTTCTAGAATCTTTCCTCTGATACATATTATTAAAAAAATATTTTGCATAAGGTGAATTCATTTGATCTTCTTTATGTGCATTGAGGATTTTGGTCTTTGATTTAATCATTTGAGAAGGTATCATGAGTTTTTTAATCTTTATGTAGTCATTCTAGAAAAGGATAACTATGAGTCTTGAAAAACTGACACCACATCTTAGGTTGTTTAATTTTTTCTTATCTATATGATCTCATACCTACAATAAACACACCAAATAGTAGATTGTCTTGGGGTAACATTATTGACCATGTTGTAGGAGTAATTAGTTGTAGTGTTGATATTGACACTATGTGTTCTATATTGGACATTGATTGTCCTTGTACACATTGGAATAGACTTTGGGAGACCCATAGAGACCCTCATATCTCTCCACTCCAAAGGATCCTATGTTGCAAATTTCATGCCCTTTGATGATCATACTTTAGAGGATCTTGATTATGTAATAGGTCATGCATTTTCTGATGGTTTACAGACTTGTATTCATGTTCCCACTCTTAGTATTGAGACTCAATCTTCATCTTTTGTTGTTCTTGATCAGCTTGGTATCACCACATCTATGATACTTATTACTTCAATGCAATGGGGTGATCCAACAATACTCGTTTAAAATTTTTGGCCAAACTGGACACTAAAATATTTTTTTCTAACTAAATCTTCACATTTGGGCACCTATAGCGGCTAAACTATGAGGAATTTGAAGATTATGCAAACTAGTGATTTGTGACATTTTGTCTGTAGATTCTAAATATATTTTTTTCAAAATTTTGAAATCGATTGCACTTCTTTTTCCATCTCCTTCAAAAACTAGTTTTTTTCAGTAATAAACATTTTTAAGGAGTGATGTTCACCGTATAATGCATAACTTTTTTTCCATGAAGGATGAAATTCTAATTCTTTCAAATTTAGATTTGTAACTTCAATATCTAGTGCTTCCAATTGGTTAGATAGTGTTTTATTGAATATTTTTTCCTTAATTAAGTTTCAAAGTCAAACCAATTACAATTCAGACATAGGCGAACCATATAATGTGTAACCTTTTTTGTATGTATCAAAATTCAAATTTTTTTGTTGGATCAAGAACTTCAATATCTAGTGCACTCATATTTTCAATTTTTTTTTGATAATCTGCTATTTTTCCACATGTGTAGAACAAAGAGCTTGATTTTCGGTGAAAAAATATGTTTAATAAAACTATAAAAAAAAATACATAATAAAACCAAAACATATTAAAATTATATTTGTTGGATAGCTCGTTCCGAGGACTACCATCATCCAGTTGGGTCTGTGAAGCCTCCTCCATTTTCATCCTCAACCTGAGCTTCGAAGGGAAAAATTCTAATGTTTTTATGTGCAAGAGAGTGGAAAGGCTGGAAAAGGGGGGTTCATTCGAACCCCAAGGGATTTACTTGAACCAGGGTTCATTTGAACCCCCTTTCAAAAAGGGTTTTCCTTTGTGTTTTTTGGCGGGAATGGTGGGAAGTTCATTGAATGGGTTCGCTTGAACCTTGGTTCTAGAGAACCCTCTTTTGGTTCATTTGAACCCTAAAAATGATTTTTTTTGCCATGGGGTCATTTTTTCAACTTTTCCTTCCTCACTCCAATTGTAAACAACTTTTGTGGGTTCACCCAATGTGACATTCATCTTCTTCCAAACACAACTACTTGGGATTCATATCTATCAAACATATCATCTCTTTTTGTGGAGACTCATACTGTATATTTGGAGGATTATGTTTCATCTCCTTTTTCTTGAAAACCACATAATTTTTGTTGGCCCATCATTCTTATCTTTGGAGCTTGTTCTACATCAATCTTCACAAGATTTTGGATTGACATCATCTCATTCTTCCATGTGGACCTTTGAGAAGGTTTTAGAGGCACGTGTCATTTAGATTTGGATTTCCCTATTCATCCATCTTATGGGAATGGATTCTCAGTAATGCATTTGTTTCTTCCTAAGGGAAGAAATGTTGTTTACATGTAGTGGATCGTGCTTTATCTTCAAGCTTTCATCATTGGCATAGGAGATCTTTCTTTATGAGGTGGATTCATATCCTCATTTTATCTCCCCTATTGAGGGGAAATTTCTTGTAAGTTTATGTGATATAAGTAGTTCTTGGTATTCATATTGAGTCCTCCTATCCTTCTTTCAATAGTGCATTCACTATATTTTCTCTCTTTTGGAGAGGAGTTTTTTCCCATGAGGTTTTCTCTTTTTCTCTAGTTATGAGAGATTCATTTTTTTGTACATGAGTACCTCATCAAACCTTGTAGTTGGGAGTCATTTTGAATCCATCATTATATTCATCATTAGGTTTTTATCTTCTCCCTAAGTTGATCTTAAAGAGGGATGTTAGATTAAATAGGAAAATTGTCAAACAATTATTTTATCATTAATTAATTATTAGGCCCCTTTTACTTTATTCACTTAAGTTAAAATTAGGAGTTCCTTTTTTATTATTAGATTGAACTAATTTTAGATGATATTGTCTCATATAATAGGATGAGGACATTTTTCACAATCTAACATAATATTCATCTAGGGTTTAATCTAAGTTTAATTTTTTCTTTTATAAGATTCATTTGTACATTGTAATCATCCAATTGTATTCATTTAAATTTATTACCAATATAGAAGCTATCATACTTTTTTGGATCAATCATCTCAAGGTTGCATGATCACACTATTTACTTTTTCTCTCTACATGTGATAGGTGTTTTGGTTGCAGGTGATTTATGGGAGCTATGGGTTCACTATCAACTATAACAACTTTTGCTAGCAATGTTTGAAAAATATTGAAGAGGCTTCTTTACACATAGGTTTATGAGGTCAAGCATCACAAGGTGCCTCAAAAGATCCATTTTTCAAAAAATCTCCTTTACTAAAGAAATCTAATTTCACTATTTTCAATAAATACTCATGTGCTAGTCTTCCCTTCTGAGTTGGATTCCATTATAACTATTAACATTTTTCTAAGAATAATGACAAAGGATTTTTACATAGGACATAAAATGACCATTACAAGAGTGTTCCATTAAAAATACTACCTTTCTTTGATAAAATGCAATTGTTAGTTGTCAATATTCAATCATAATCATTAAAATGATAAATTCATCACAAGTCAATTTTAATCATAGTCATTCTAACATAATCAAAATTAACATTAAAGCATTTTAATGAGTATTCTATTAAAAAAATTCTTTAGTTTTCTACCTAGACTCAAATTACAAAAGGATTGTAGATGTAATTAAAATGAGTTTAATGAGTATGTAGTGGTATCCTCTAATTCAACTACTAGATCCTAGAACAATTTTTTTTTTATTAGATAAGCAGGGAAAGGGCCCTAATCCCATGGTTACAAAGCCAAAACAACAAACAAAGAAACAGGTTGGGAAGAACAACACCAACCACCACCAAAAAACAACATCAAAATGGCACACAGGCCAAGTAACCAAAATTGTAACCCCAGAACCATCATCAACATAATCAAAAACAAATTCCCTAAGTTAAACCCCAAAATAGTACGTAGACCATTTATGAGGTTAACCAAAGTCCAACAGGTACAAAACCATAACATAGCTATTATGAAATAGCAATCCAGGATTATAAAACTAAACACTAGCAAATTTAGAGTAGCCATATAACCAAATCAGAGGGATGAGAAGAAAGCAAGTCCAATAACCAATCATCCATCAAAAAAGGCCTTTCATCTAACAAAACATGCCTCTAAGCCAACAAACCAAGCCAAAAAATACCTAAAACCAAAGTTACCTTTGAACCAAGCTTCTCAGCCAGCAAAATAAACCAATAGGCCACCCTCCCAACAACCAAAGCAACAAACTGTAATAACAACCACCCCAAGGGTGGAAGAAACAAACCATTCTTCAAACCCACACAAGCCAAGTTTAGTAGACAAACCGCACCCAGCATGGCACGATGCATAAGTCCATTGGTGACCTTCATAAATTCTTCTCATAGCTAACAAAATAGGCCAAACAACCATCCACAACGTAGCAACACAACATCCAATCTCAATAGCCACCCCAAGGGTGGACAAAACAACCCAAAATTCAACCCAATTATTGTAGATTTCAATAATTATTGAAACCAACAGAACACAAGACAACTCACTCATTTCAATCTTTCCCCTCAAAGAACCAATATAAGTTCCAAACATAGCCAAAAAGTTGAAGGAGCAAATAAACCCCGTTATCCAACTTACCTCTCCACTTCTATAGGAGAAGTTACTATAAGAACCCTATCTACTACAACAAAGAGTCTCCAGCAAACCCAAACTCTACCTTGATAGGAGCGGTCTCTACCTCAATTGGAGTTGTAAAGGAGAAGACTTGCTGAAGAAGCATAAGCAACCCACCACACCCTCAGAACCCTTCTCCACCTCCATAGGAGAGGTCTCCAGCTCAATAGGAGATGATTCCACCTCAATAGGAGACACCATCTATAGAACCAGGAAGGTTGCACACACTCTCGTAGAGAGAATACACATAGTAACCATGAGAAACAAGAGCACTTGGGCCTTCAATAGGAACTTTGAGAGCAACCTCATCAACAAAGAACTCAAAATGGACAACAAAAACCCTGGGGCCTTTAGGAAGAGAAAAGAATGCAATTGAGCCAAGACCATAGGGCATGAAAACTGGGGGTACATATCACCTTTGATGAACATCAACAAGCCTTGCATTAGCGAAGTAAGTATTCGAAGAAAGAAACCCACAAAGGCATCCTCCAACATCAAGTACAACAACCAACTCTCATCACCATCAACAAAGTGTAACTCTACCATAGCATAAGGGTTCTCCACCAAGTGTAGGACAATTTTCTCCTCATCAGCAACAAAACCCCACATTTCTTGTAGAAGCCAAAGGATGTCATCACCACCCATGAGACTCAGCCAACCAACCCCTCCAAGAGACCCAACATAACACCTTGAAAAGACCATAAGGTAGGCCCAAAAAACCTACAGGAAACCTCAAAGAGAAGCAAAGCCATTAAAGGAAAGAACAGGGTTGACCCCAAGCCAACAATAAACAAACCAAAAACCTCCAAGGGGCTCAAAAATATACCACAACTATAGCACCAAAAACCACAACGAAAAAACTACCAAAGAAGAGCAGTGCTCCCCAAAGACTCCCAGGCCAACATGGAGCAAGAGGATAGCAGTAAGGAGCCCAGACTAGATGTGGATCCAACAATACATGTAGAACCAAAGTCAATGCCTAGAAAACAAGAAGCATTTCTTAAAATGAAGAGGGACCCCGTCCCAAACAACAGGTAGAGGTACACACAAAAATCCCCAAAAAGAGAACCACTGTCAGAGGCAGTGCAACAAAGAAGGGAACTAAGCACAACAGCAACACCAGACCCCCGCCACCAACCAGAGGAAACAAACAAATCCAAGGCAACAATAGGAGTGCAACCCGAACAAAGAAACTGAACAACCTCAGAATCATGACCAATACTAAAATCTAGAACCAAGGCCAGAGCACCGACAAGAAGGAGCAAATAGGGGAGGACAAAAAGACCCCTATAAACAAGGACATTGAGGAGGGAGGAGAATGACATAACCAACCCTCCAAACAAAGGCACTAAATCCATGCCCACCCAAAGAACATCACCAACATGGATGACCCACTCAGTGCCAACTGAACTAGAAGTGATTGAAACCACCAAAGTAGGGAAAAGAAGAGGGAAGAGACACTCTAAATCATGCCACCCCCAAACACCCAGACGAAGGAACTTGCAAAAGACCCCAAAAAACCAATCATCATCCTCATCTGAAGCATCCCCGCCATCGCTCACACCTTCAGAGGAATTCAAAATTCCTTCACCGTTCCCATTCTTGCTCACCATTGTAGGATCTTCCTAGAAAAAATGTTTAATCAATGAAATATAAGAATTAATTTATTATTAATATATTTGATTAAGGAAATCAAAATATTAAATAGATTAAAGTTTTAAAAATATTTGTATATCTCCATAATTTAATCATGGTCTATTTTAAACCATGTTTAGGAAGGGGATTTACAATTATTATGGAGTAGTCATTAGATTCTCAAAATTCAATTGATTTCACATAAGTGATTTTTTTTTAAGTTCAATAAATATTTATATGGGTTCAATCAATCTCTTAAAATATATATTTTTTTTTAATATTTCTTCATTTTGACAAGATTTATTTGATGTGAAATTGATTAAAATCTCTATGTGCAACATATAAGATGACCATGTTCTCATAATTAGATTGTGCATTGTACATTGAGAACAATACCATTTCAAGAGTTATCTTTCATCACTTAAAAGATCAAAAGACTAATTCAAAATTCTTTTAGAATACTAACATTGACCTTCTAATGTAAAAAAAAAAAAAACCATTTCAAAAGACTTGTCCTTCATCACTTAAAATATCAAAAGAAAAATTCATGATTCTTTTAAAATACTAACATTGGGCTTCTACATTACTAAATGCTTTTTCTATTTACCTCATAGATATCCCTAATAGCTAGCAATCAATAGAATAGGTTTCAAATATCTTAAATCTTAAGAAAGAAAGAAAAATGGAAAATACAATTACATACCAAACACCAAGATTATGACAATCGAAATCACTTTCAACAAGTAATCTTCCTCTATTTCCCCCACTTGAACTTCACCAAATGATTTAGGAGGCCTTGTATTTGATTCTCATGATGATAAGTCGGATATCTGATTGTATACGCTGCCTCTTCCATCATGATTTATGTCGTCTTCATGTTCATATAGCAGCCCATTTATCTTACTCGAAGGAGGAAATTATCATCTTCTAATACTTTGAACCTGTTTTGATGTTTTTTAACTTCTTCTTTGACCGTTTTGACAGATATTTGGGCTGTTTTGATGTCTTTTAACTTCTTCTTTGACCGTTTTCACTGATGTTTGGGCTGTTTTTTATGTCTTTTAACTTCTTCTTTGACCTTTTTGACAGAAGTTTGGCTGTTTTGATGTCTTTTAGCTTCTTCTTTGACTATTTATAGGAAAATGAGATGGCGCATTAACAAATGTTCATCATTGGATCTAAAGAGATTAACAGATACTGGACCGTCAAGCACAGAAGAGAAGCCGCCTTTAGTCAATAAGTGTGGTGTGGCTTGTCTTCTTTAGCTGACATGGCACTCATTTTGATTTCTGACCCCTAGACACGAGGTTTGCAATGTAAAGGCTTTGAAATCTAGTCTTGTGGAAACACTTAAGCCTTAGGAGTTCTGACCCCTAGATTTATGTTTTCAGACCTTTCAATACTTAACCATTCTTTATTCTAGCTAAACTCCAGGATCAAAAGAGAGAGGGAACCACTTTTAGATTGAAACCGAACAGTAACCAACAAATGATGTTACCCATTTCTTTCTTATGTGTAAATGATCCTTGGTTAAGTATTCAAGATCTCAAATGTTTTAGTATATCTTTCTATATCATTTTGAAGTATATTGAATTCAAGTCATCCTTTATATTAGTTCTCATGTTCCTATTTGTGATGGATTCTAATTACCCATGAGCCTTTAAATTACTTCTTATAGTTCTATTTGTGAAGGATTCTAATTGTACCCATGTGTGTAATGAGAAATCAAATGCAAATTAACTACAAGAGTATACATAAAATATAGTATTCAACTCTATCTCTCATTCAATATTCAATTCATATTCATACTCATAGATCTTTGTCATTCAATATTCAATCTTTATAGTATCAAGGGTATGCATAGGCACCCACCTCCTAGCACCACCTAAACTATGTATAGAACCATGCATTATAATTCTACTTAAATAATGTATAATCAATTACAATGAACTACTACTCATATGTATCCTAAAATACATTATATCCCTAAATATAATGTTTACATGATTATATCTAACTATATACATGCATGCTTACAAATTGATGAACGCTCTTTCAATAGTTAAGCACTACTTGTGATGTTATGAATACATTGTAAATATGAGCATGAACATTCTTTGAACAAAATTATACATTATTTCCTCAAAACATCAAAATGCTTATGAAAAAGAAGCTTGATAAAATCATACAATATTTAAGCAATGGATACATATACAAATCAATTAAAAGAATTAAAAAAACACACAATACTTAGTATTTCACCTAGGAAAGTCCTTTCAAGTAGAAAACCTAGCACAACAATCTTCTTCACTATTGCATAAAAACTTAAGCATTCACAATATATAAAGCAATTCAAAGAATTAAAAAACACAATGCTTAGTATTCCACCTACGAAAGTCATTTCAAGTAGAAAACCTAGCATGATCATCTTTGTCACTATTGCATAAAAAATTAAACATTCACAATACAAGAAAAAATTACTACTCAACCCTTAGCATCTGCAATTATTAATAGACAAGTCAAAAGTTGTTCATGAATGCTTTAAAACTATTGTAAAACCATGGGTAATAATAGAAAACCCACTAATATACCCATTTTAAAAAATGCTAATACAATTTTTTGATCTCACTATCATATTTTTATGATTAGTAGTATCCTTGACCAAAGGCATCATGATAAATCTGCATTATGTTAAGGAAATTAGAAACATGTGGTAAAGTGTGTGTTTGATAGTTAGCTAATAGTCTATGATGAAGAAAATTTGATGCATTTTGCCACATTAAATATAATTAGGTATTGCAATTCCATGAGTAGTTATATGTATGGTTTATTGACCTCTAATAATAAGGGTTGAAGTGATTTGGGATTGTTCTAAATCTATGATTATGCAAATAGATGTCTATAGGTTGACTATGGTGTCCAATTGGAATTATTTTGTGGAAGGTTATTTTAGGTTTGCACCAAAGGATGGATATTTCAAGGGAAGTTGTGATGAATATTGGAAAGGTATGAGTTGTACCACATGGATATTCTCCACTAATGAACTATTGGAAATCATGTTTTATATTTTCAAGTTAGAAACATCTTTCATGCAGTTTCAAGATCTGTGTCATCTTGAGGCTACTAAAAAATATTTGGCAAGCTAAAGAAAGGTAAAAGTATATGCTTTGAAGTCATTTGTAATCAAGTGAAGAAGATTAAAAAAGATAAAAAGATAATAGGTAAATGTAGTAGAAAGGGAGTGAGGATTTAGAGGGAGAGCTCTGATGACAAGGAGTATGATGTGGAGTGCAATCATGTGAGTGGATCATGTGAGGGTCCTCATTATGATATTTGTAGCCCATGTTACAATTATAGAAGTGGTATTTCCATGTTATGTGTTATTGTATGTGAGAATCCATTATGGAAGATTATAATTGTGTTTGTGAAGTCAATATAATAACAAAGCTTTTGGAGGTTAATTTTTTTATTCAATATTTTCCCAACATATATTACATGTCAATTTGTAGTGTTATTGTGTTTATTTGTGTGGGCTACACCATTGAATAGTAATTCTTGGAACCCTCTATCCATGATTACATTAGATGGTATCAAAGTGAGGTTGATCATGGATAGGTGTTGGTGTATGTATGATCACACCTAGTGGACGTAGTTTTTTAGAATAATTTTTTAAAATGAGGTGGATAGTGTTGGTGTAAATTAAAGCATGAGTAAAAGATAATGAAGTGTGCCGCAATGAATTGAACTTTGTAGGAATTAAATGAACTTTACAATTTGAGGTAATCTGCAAGAGGTGGCTATGAATAGAGTGCCAACCACTTGAGGATTTGGTAAGATGCCACAAAAGAGAGGGTGAGGAATTGTAGATGTGGTAGGAAGAATGGAATAATTATATGAGATGTTGAAGGAGATGCAAAATTGGATGCATGTGTGGGAGTAAGACCATCGAAGGAACCCTAACCCTAGGATACTAAGAGTGGTGAAGAGGAGGAAGAACTATAGACCATGGAATCAATTGGAAGTGAAAATGATAACTAGGACAAAATGTTGAGGGCAATTTTTTATATTGGTAAGAGGAAAAGAGTGGGTATTTTAAATTATTTTGGGAATTCAGATCCTAAGGAATTGATAGACTAGATCACAGATCAAGAAGAATATTTTGAGTATGAAGACATTGCAAACATAGATAGGGTATAATTTGTGAAGATCAAATTTAAAGGATATGTGGCAACATGGTGGAAGGAATTATATTTGGAAAGAAATAGAATGGGGAATCCTATCATTGCTAAGTTGGACTAAATATTGGAAAATATTGTTAGAGTCATTCAAGGACTCAATCCTCTAGGATCACCTGCAAAACCAAAAACAACCTTCTACAAGAGAGAGAAACAAGATCTTAAATTTACAATAATGTATGAAAGATAATATGACCAATATGTAATACTTGATATTGTAATGGTATGGAATTAAATCCATTGGAATTATAAATGAGAACCCCTAAGTTATATAGCCAAGGTAAGACATTAGATTCAAAAATATTATGACAAGTTTCTTAGTCCTATATCATGAGACAACCCACTTGACAAAAAGGTAAAAAAAAAAGATATGATGAGATCTTATCTAGACAACTAAGACTTCTAGAAGATCGCCGAAGACCTAAGTAAACTTAACATGTGAATAAGTCCCCCTATTAGGAATTATCTAGGTACAAGACTTTATTCACACCATCACCACCCTTAAGTGAAACTTAGGGAGTAGATTATTATGCAAATAATGCAAGGATGGGTCTGACTACTAAGCCATGTTAGGTACCCATGTGCAAATGCAATCTCTTACAAACAAAGAAAATGAGAAAACTTAGTGGGTCAAAACTTCTCTCCAAAAGAGATATGAAGATAAAATACTCTCAATGAAGAATTAGAAGGACAAAACCCCATGCAAGGAAAAATAACCCCATAAAAGAGAAGAAGAAAGACCATACAACCCCCAACCCCTCAAATGTTGAGTCTCTTATAATGAAGGTAGAAGCTCAAAATTAAATGTTGAAGATGATCCAATCTTGTTGAAAAACATTCCTCTCCTTAGGAAGAAGCAAAACCAAGATGGTATGCAGGATGTCTTCCCATTTCTGAAAGGAAGATATAGAAAGAATGATGATATGTGATTTCTTTGAACTACACTCAAGTGTCTCCATGTCGATGTTTGACAAACTCTAAACAAATGTTCGCTTAGGCCACACTGCTAAAGAGGATAATATAGAATCTCCTAGAAATGGATGTAGAACATAATCCAAAGACAAAGATACCTCCTTTGAAGAAAAATAAGCATCCTCTTAATGTTGTCCAAAAGAATCCACACTCATGTCAAACTGTGAAGAATGATCATGTAGAGAATATGCAAGAGAGTCAAAATGTTACCTCACAACAACTAAAGAAGGATCATCTCCATCAAAGAGAAGGTGAATGCAATCAATGGTGTCTCCCAAATCTGAAATGTGGGACTCAAAAAACAAACCATCAATATTTGTTAAGTATGTATCCCAAGTAGGTGTAGCCGGAAGATGATGTAGATCTTTTTGCACTAAATCACAAGAGGAAAAAACTATAACAACCCATGCATCATCAAATACAACAAAAGATGCTGGTAATTCAAGTCTCAAGAATGAGATTTGATGTGAGAACGGAAAGTAAATATGCATCCACCCAAGATAATTTCCATATAACCCAAATACTATAGAAATTTGTGCAACCAAGTATTCAAAATCTATATGAAAAATAATAGACAACATACTGTCAAAGCTGACACAAGATATACCTTGGGAAAATCCTTAAGAGAGAAAAACCTAGCCTCCAAAATAATCCATCACTCATGTATTATTCAACAATAATCATTACACTACACCTTTAGATTTCTCCATGAACACCTTTGAAACATCAATCCCTCTAAAAGCACTCCATAAGAACAAGAATGTAACCACACATCTCATGCCATGCTTCAATCCTCATAAATTCCAACAAGAGATGCTCTTAACCCCTTAGCAAAAATAGTCAATAAGCCAAGAAGCCAACCTTAGACAACTACCCATGTGTTTTCTTTTATAGAAACAAGATCACACAAAACCACCAAATGGTATTACATAAAACCATGTGACTAATATCACGAGCTTACAAAACCATTAATCCCCACATTTGATTCTTGTTTTGAATCCCAACATTAAATATTTTTCTATTTTCAACCCCATATTAAATATTTAACCCAATGTTACATACAACACATGAAGTGGCCCCAAGAATGATAGACCCATGTGATGCTTGCACCCCTAGATTCCCTAGGTGCACCACATAATAAATGAATTTTACATTATAACATTATACAAGGTGGACAAAACACCTTTTCCTAACAATCTCCTACTTGTTGTATACATTGCATAAGGGGTAAAAAAGTAAACTCAAACATGAACAAGGGAACAATCCCCATAGCCACATATACCATCAAGGAATCAAAGTGCTCCATATGCTCCATCAAGATACCTATAACATGAATCAAGGTGACCACCATCTCAAGCATAAATTCTCTCATCCTCCATCATGCCAACACACAAATATAATAAACCATCTAAAGATATGTCACACTAGTTGTCATAAAGAAGCATAAGTCCTACCTCCAACTGATATCCCAATACATAACCATTCAATCCAAGGGTAACAAGTATGTATCAATAGTTGTTAAGATATAATCACCATAGCTGAAAATAATATCCACAACTAATGCTAACACATCCAACTATCCATGTCTCAAAGTTATATAAATCATAACAAGTGAACTGCATGTCATCAACATAAACAACCTATAACATCCAATCACTAGCTCCAAGTGCAAAACCTGTCATATAATGAACGTACACATCCAGGATCTCCCACTACATAGATAATTTCAAATCTAAAAAATGATCAAGGAATCCAAAGATCCACCAATATATTTACATATAATTGTAACCAATAGCATGCAGTACCAAGGAACATCCACAAAGATATGTAAATCTTGCAAACTAATATGTTGTAATACATCTCTCACCACAAGTCTCCATAATTCTCTCAAGTTCTCCACACCCAACAAAGGAAAGAGATAAAGGAACCTCCATTTCTTCACTAAAGAATAATGAGCAACACATGACCACAAACATAGTGATCACCATAGCTCCATACAAGATCCCAAATCCAATGTCATGTGTATACAAACATCCAAGAAGTAGAACAAGACCAAAGAGAGAATACACAAATCAAAACCTATATCATATTCTTCTGCACACACCTCTAAATACTACGCTATGATAAGTATGATCTCCTCCATAAAACCCAAATAGAATAGCATTATCCACATCTAACCAGAACCAAGATGTATGTATCTCAAACCAAAGAAAGCTCAAACCATAATCATTTCCAATCCAAGGGAATAGGACCAATAATATCTCCTAAACTCAACATCAGTGAATAATCTCACAATGCATAAGGAGATAAACATGCCAACATCCCTCAAACTAATCCTTCAAAAGTAGGAAATGATAGTTCAAGATCCATATGCATTAGAAGAAAAGCATAGAGCATAATCCATTTGAAAGTAGCAATGAGCAATACATCTCAGATGATTAGCCATTGAGTAGACCAAGAGTGGGAATTGGAATGCTCCTCTAAGATTTCCAAGTCATCATGACTCATCCAAGAACAATATCCTCATAGGTCCATGTTGAAGTCACATACAACAAAGGTGTAGGATCCTCATACTTCTAGCTAAAACCTCATCAATGAGTAACCATCTCAATGCATGTCTCTAATCTCAGGAGATATCCTAGCCTCACCTATGTCTCCAAGTATCCATGAGTACTTGTAACCAATCAATCCATGTCAAACTCCAAATGCAACATAGTATCATCATGAAGCTCCCAAGAAAATGACCAATGTACCCAATAACAAGAGAACCAACCAAGATGAAAGTCAAAGTCCCAAATGTAAGTCTACAAAATTTAAAAAACCAATCATGACATCATGATCTTTTATCTCCTAAAAAATGATCATATGCTCCTATGAACATATCATGTACTTGCATCATTCCAACACTCTAAACATTTAATCAAGAGTACATCATGACATATAACACATAACCATCCTATAAAAACAAGGAACACATGTCAAAAGACAAATCATGACACCTCAACCAAAGACTAAAGAGTCATCCATGGCTAACCAAGATGTCAACATATCCATACCACATGAAGATAACCATCTCCTACAAATAAGATAATCCACCATCAAATGGTGAATCCATATCATTGCCACAAGCTCCCACTGAACTATGATACCGAGCTCTCCATAGAAACATGACAACCATCCTCTAAATTAAGATTCTACATGGCCCCAACATGATCAAAGAACTCAACACCAAGCTCCAAATGGGAAGAGTACAAACCAAAATCTCTAAACCAAGAAGATACAACAATGCCAAACCATCACTATCACAAGCTCCCATTGAATCATGTAATCAAGATATTCATGGCATCGCAATAACAACCTCCTCAATTAAGATCAACCAAAGTCCCTCACATAATCTAAGAACTCAAATACAACATGAGATCCCAAGAGGAAGAGTAAAACCATGATCCTCATTCCAAGAAGATACACCGTCACAAACCAAATAGGAATTAATCTAACACCACCAACAATGTACCTACATAGACAATCATGTCATGTCAAATTCCCTAAATCACAAGGAACATCCATGAAACCATGATCACCACCAAATGTACTAGCAACAAACTCCAACCATGTCACACATGTCTACACATAGTCAACTGCATAGGTATCACACCATGACTACACCTAGTAATACCATCTCTCCTCCTCAACATGATAACTAAATAAAAAAAAAAGTGACCAAACTAAGCCAAAAATTTGAATCTATAACAACACTGAAGAATCTATGGGTTTTTACAACCCATATCCAAGTCATAAATGTAACATATAAGCATCGACAACCTACAACATTGTATAACTTGTAGATCCAACAATGCAACATACAAACTCAATAATATATTGATAACCATGTCAAATGAAAGTAGCTAGGATGTGCATGTGAGTATACGATAACTCCAACATCAAATCACCAAGATCTGAATAGCCATAAGCTCACAAAATCACCATAGTCAAAAGAACCCATAAACAACTTAGATGGAAATAATAGAAAACAAATCATTCTAAAATATCTCCAAACCTTATCCACTATGTAGTGCTTTGAACAAGCTTTTCGTTGGCTATAAGAAGTCCAAAATCTAACCATGTATGTACATGATATGACCTCTCCAAGGTTGAAAGGAACGTATAACTTCAAGAAATCATTTCACTATCAAAATATCAAAATCTAGAAAACCCACTAATACTACATCATAGAGCATGAAACTACCTTTCTAAAATGGGACTAATTCCCAAATTGAAAATGCAATGATTAAATTGATTCCATAGATTAATTCCAAAAACTTCTATGCACAAATTTAAATCTAATATTTAATTCCCAAATCAATAGTTTGAAATTAATTGAATATAATAAATTCATCAACAACTGTGTTCAAATACATTCAATCATGCCATAAGTAAATTATTAATTCAATAAAATAAAAGGATTTTAAACAAATTTATTGCTTAGATAATTTATCATGCATTAATACTTATCTTTTGAAATGTGCAAAATAAATCCTAACTATTGCTAGAATGGACCCTATTTAGCCTCTTCCGTCTGTGAGAAATCTAGGAGGAAAACATACTTTTTTGCTCTACATGGGTGTTGGTTCCACTAGAACAATGTTCAACACGTGTGTCACAAAACCATGCCCTGGCCAAAACCATCTTGGGTGCACGCACTTGTACCCCAGGTTGGACACACTATAGGTGTGCCCCTTCTCCATCTTTCTCATAACCTGCTAACTTGGAACCCTATTCCCACAAT
Source organism: Sequoia sempervirens (assembly GCA_007258455.2). Lineage (NCBI taxonomy): Eukaryota > Viridiplantae > Streptophyta > Pinopsida > Cupressales > Cupressaceae > Sequoia > Sequoia sempervirens. The sequence goes on from VDFB02168118.1 coordinate 169,690,744, forward strand.
GTGTTGTACTTTGATTTTCTCCTTTTTTCTCGTCTCTTTCCAAGTCTCACATGAATGCTTATATAAGCCTTAAGGGGTGGTTTCTAAACCATCACACCCTTTCACAAAGACTACATTTAATAATTATTTAAATAAAAAATTATGATTCCACCTTCTTAAGAGAGGTTTTACATATATGCTTTATTAATATCTCTTTTAATCAAAGGATCATAATATCCTTTATTCTCCCTTTAATTTTAAAGGGTTATTTCATAACTTTCTTTTCTTCTTGGGGAAAAAGTCACATAACACTTTCCAACAAGTATAAGAAGTCAAAAAGCTAACACCTAAGGCAAAATTTATGCCCCTTACATAATTTATCTATTAAACCAAGCATGGTGACCCCTTTGGGAGGCCCACTAGTGGTGATGATGTCTCTTGTAGGTAAATGGTGAAATAGCCTCTTAACCATTGCTAGTGTAGGTAAATGGTGACAAATCTATACTAGATTATGGTATCAAGAATGTGCCTATATCATTCTCCTTTGAGTATGAATAACTTGTAGTGTTTAACAATCAAAATGTTGGTGGTAATCCCTCAACTATTTTTGTTACATTATTATCTACTTGTGCTTTCCTCTATGTATCCACAAACCCTACTTTTAGCACACATTCATGATCTCTATATCAATAGTTCCTTCTTTGGTGATTATTTTCCTTCTTAGATTAAAGTTCCTATAAGTTCATAAGTGCAAATCCCTCTCTATCTTTCCACCTTATTTTCTAATGTGAGCAACTCAAGCTCAAAATATTTCTCATGACAAGTGACTACTCCTTAGTGACATATTTTATGCACTTATTAATGAGCAACATCTTCCTCCACAAAACCTAATGAAAAATATTTATCTTAATTTGTGTGAGAAATTGTTAAGGGCTTCATTAGTTGAGTTGTATGTCAAAACAAAAAATTGTAACATATATCTATTTCTAGTTCCTCTTATAAAAGAAGCCATCCTATGGGTTCAAACTATTTTTAATTGTTGTAAGTGTGAGATTAATGGTAATCCACTCTACTTGACGTCAATCTTTTGAATTTATTTTCTTCAACCACATCATGAGCTAATAAAAGATTTTTCTAGTGGCCCTTATCCTAAAACTCTTCACATAAGGGTTTAACTAGATCCTTCTTAGACCACTATCCAACTTTCTCACCTATTGGAATATCCTTTTACATGAAATCATCCACCTTTTGTGTCCACCAATGAGTGATATATGAGCACAATCTACCAAACCATGCTTAATGAGAAATACATAGAGTCTAAGAGGGTCTTGACAATGAAACTTGTCGGTGTGAATAAAGTCTTGTACCTAGTTAATTCCTAGTAAGGGACTTAGGGGACTTATTCACAAGTTAAGTTTACTTAGGTCTTAATATTCATTCTAGAAGACATAGTTGTCATGTCTATATCTTATCTTATCCTATGTAGTTATGAGTTAGTTATCTCATGTGATAGGATTAAGACACTTGTCACGATATTGTCTAATCCTATCTCTCACCTTGCCTTTATAAGCAAGGCATCTCTTACATATTTTACATCTTATTCACATATTGTGAATATTGTATCATATTGTAATTCTTGTTTTGTGGAATAGTACATTCCATTGTCCCTTATCTTGCATGTAGAGGTTATTTTGTGTTACATATTGAAGGTCTTGGTTGTTCATTTCAACATGGTATCAAACCTTTGAATTTGGAAAGCCCCTTCCTTTTTCTTAAAGAGTTTCAACCATCAAGTTTTCTATTGTGATTTGAGTTTCTTTTATGATCTTGTGAATTCCCGTATGTACTCTTCTCTTACATTTCAATACAATCTAGAGAATCAAAAAGGATTTGCAAAGATTTGTTGATCTTGTATTAAACATGTATTTTTTTGGTGAGGTTTGGTGATTGAAGCTACTTTGGCTATAGTGGTAGTATTTTGGGCTATCCCATTGCGTTCAGGAGGCTCAAGAAAGCTAAATTTGGCTTTTGTATCACTCAATTTGGCCATCATTTATAACATTAGAAAACAAGGGTTTAAAGCTCAAATCTGGTGAACAACTTTTTATTAGAGCATTTTCGGCCCAAATGAACCTTGCCATTGTGTTTGAGAGGCTGATTCAAGAATTTTGATATTAAATTTGCCTATATTTTGAAAAAGTCATTTTTGAGGCAAAATAATTTGCAGAGGTTGTACGACCCCCCTACATAGTCACATAATTACACCTATTTTAATAAATTTTAAAAAAATCAAGTGCTATAAGCACTTCATTCTTGTAATAAGAACCTAAGCACTTGTAAGTGTTGCAAAGGGATTTAAAATCCCACGACAGGGCCACTTGTAACCACTGCTAGCAACAAGGTTTAACCGCTTGTTTAAAACTTAACCATGACCCTTTTTTAACAACTACAATATTTTCTATAGAAAGTGGCCCAATTATTGCCCTCTAACCACCTAATCACCACCCAGTGGTCACTGTTGTTAGTGATGTTACCTAGGGGACCAACAAAGCCCTCTTTGTAAGTCAAATTGGGCCTTTTTTAAAACTTGCACAAATTTTGCCTCAATTATTAGATTTTGGTGAACAAGATATCATGGAAAGCTGGTTTGATGAAATTCATAGTGGTGCAGATGATTTTTTTCTAATTTTTCCATTTTTTTTCTAGTTTTACCAAATTGAAGCTACATTTCCATTTATTACTTGCAACTAGCATAATTTTTACATACAAAGTCAAAATTTGGCAATTTTTTTTTAAATTATTCAAAAAAATTGTTTTTAAATTATTCAAAAAATCACAAGGAATCTAATTGTAACCTCTATTTTCTAATTTGATAAGCTATTTTTTAAAATTCTAAAATAACCATGTGTTATAAATATTTGATTTGAGCTTGTCACTTGTATAAATTGCTAAATTTATTCATTGTAATTTGTTGGAGTTGCAAATATAGTTTAATACATTTTTGGTGGTGAAAGACACAATTTAAGTGCCCATTTGTCTTCTTTCTCTTGGTGTTCTTTTGTTCAACATGATAGATCTAAGGAAAATTGAGCTCCTCACTCCACAAAACTATCATACATAGAAGTTAAAAACAACCCAATTGTTATAATCTAAATGTTTATGAAAAATGTTATATACTCAACAACCCAAATTCACAAGGGAATTTAAAAAATTACTCATATAAGTAAGTTAGAAGAAGTCAAAGGGCTCATAGGCTTACATGTATCTAATAATTTATTGTTTCATATTATAGAGTGTAAAACACCTAAAGATGTTTGGGACAAACTTGTGGAATTGTATGGCCAAGTCAATCAATTTAAAATCTTGCAGCCTTGAAGCAAATCTAACATCATTCTCTCTAGATGCTTTTCCTACTATTCAAGATTTCCTTATATAATTCAAAATGATTTTTTAATAATTGAAGGATGTGGGCATGATAAATTTGAAGAAGCATGTATCTTATTGGTTTTGTCTAAGTTAAGAGGTCCTTATCAAGTGTTTTCTTCTACTTTCTATTCTAATATGGATGCCATGGGTAAATATTATCATATGCCTACTTTTGAGTTATTTCATGAGCATATTACTAGGGATTAGACCAAGTTTATTTAGATGGATGCTCTTCCTAGTTCTAAGAACCAAGCTGTAATGGCTCAATCTTTAAAAGGTAAAGGAAAGAATAAGAAGAAACCCGAGAAATAATCATCTTCAAGTAGTGAGTCTCCCTTTAAATTGAAGTAGAAGAATACTTAGAAGTCTACTCTTCCTCTTTCTTCTTCTAACTTTGGAGATTCTTCTTCGAAGCCTAAGAATAGAAAGGAGAACCTTGTTCTTTTTGTGGAAAAACTGGACATGATGAGTCTCATTATTTCAAGAGACTAGAGACCTTGGAGGAAGATATGAGGAGACATAATATTTCAATGCATGTAATCTTCTTCCATAGGAAAAGGGAAAGCTCTTTCAGCATGTGCCTTCCATTCATCTACTAATAGTTGGATTCTTGATTCAGGTGCTTCACATCACATTAGCAATTTGCATGATCTCCTTGAGTCCAATGCTCATACTCATACTTCTTAGATTACAATTGGGAACTCTTCACAAATTCCATTTTTGGGGATAGGCTTTGTTTAGATGCTAGATGGTTACATTGAGGATGTTATTCTTGTTCCTTGTATTTCAACGAATCTACTCTCCATATATCAAAATTTTCATTCTAGAGATGGAAAGACCATTGAGTTTATTCCACATAATGTGATTATTAGATAATTACAAGATCTTGAGAAGGTTTTTGCTACAAGGATAGTTGATCATGAGAACCATTTATTCTGTTTTGATGGATTTAAGTCTTCATTAGGCTCTTCCTTTATTGCTCATGGTAATTTTGTGAGTAAAATTTGGCATGAAAGGTTTAGGCACTTTAACTATATATGTCTTTAGAAGATGTACACTCATAGCTTAGTGGTTGGTCTTCCTAAGATCTCATGCATAGATGGGATTTTTTGAGGTTGTGTTCTTGGAAAAAATATCATGATCCTTTTCCTAAGGTCAAGCCACACTTGCAATCACACCCCTTGAGTTGGTTCATAGTGATCTCATATCATTTTTAAATCTTTCCTTTTCAAGGGCTAAGTATTCGCTCACTTTTATTGATGATTTCTCATGACACACATGGGTCAATTTTTTAAAGTACAAGAGTGAGGTTCACACTACCTTCAAGACCTTAAAATAATTTTTGGAGAAGTAACTTTAGGTTTTCCTCTTCAATGAGTACACACAAATAATGGAGAATTAGTCAGGTTTTTCTCTTCGACGAATACACATAGATAATGGGCAGAGTGTGCCAATCAAGCATTTCAATTTTTTTGCAGTGAACATAGTATTCTTCATAAGCACACTATTCCTTACACTCCTCAACAAAATGGTGTGGTTGAGAGGAAGAAAAATACTTTATGGGAGATAGCTAATTATATGATTCAGTCTCGGTCCATGGCTCCATATTCTTGGGTTGAAGCTGTCAATTGTGCCAACATTATTCAAAATTGTGTGCCTCATTAGGTAGTGCAAAATATGACTCTTGACGAGGCTTGGTCCCATAACAAGAACAATGTATCCTTCTATAGATTATTTGGTAGTGAGACTTGGGCATTCATTTCAAATAATCAACATAAAGCAATGGAGAAGAAGAGTTAGTGGTTTATTTTTGTCAGCTATTGTGAGGATGTGAAGTCTTAAATAGATTGTTTGATCCTAACACACAATACATTCATTTTCATCATGATGTTCAATTTGTTGAGTCCTTCACACAAATGGATCCTCCTTCAACTTCTTCTTCATTACTATTTTCTCAATCTTCTTCATTTGATGATGTTTTTCTTATTGAGGAATATTTTGATGATGGTCTTGATACACCTCCTCTAAATACACCCATTAGGCCATGATGGGATCACAATACTCTTGAGGAGGTTGGTCCTCTTATTGATGATCCCATAAATACTTTCTACACTCATTCCTAGACTTTTGGTCTCATTCTTTTAATCATGTCATTTTTTATGATCCCTAAAGGTTTTTAGATGCTTTAAGAATTCATGAGTGGGATAGTTCCATGGATGAGGAGTATTCCTCTTTGATGAGGAATCATACTTGAGATCTTGTTCCTCTTCCTAAGGGAAGAAAGTTGGTTCGATGCAAGTGGGTGTATTGTACCAAATATGCAACTGATGGTTCCATTGACAAGTACAAGGCTCATCTTGTTGTAAAGGGGTTTTCATAGGTCAAGGGAATTGACTATTTTGAGACCTAAGTTTCTCTTATTGCCAAGATGGATTACATTCCTCTTGTCCTTTCTATAGCTACCCCTCAAGGATGGCCATTGTATTAGATGGATGTGAAGAGTGCTTTCTTGCATCTTCATGAGGATACCTATATGGAGCAACCACCTATTTTTATGCAAGAATCTTCACTTTTTGTAGGCTTTGTCATTTATTGTATGACATAAAAAAAAACCAACAGGCCCCTTGGGCTTCATATGAGAAGATGGATAGTTTTTTGCTTGCTTCAAGGTATACATGTTGTCATTCTAACCTATAGTCTATACTCAGTGGTATGGAGAGGATCTCTTGAATCTTGCACGCTCTATGTGGATGATTTGATTCTCATAGGGAGTTCCACTTCCATGATTCAAAGTACTCAACAAGAATTGATGGTGTGTTTTGATATGATTGAGCATGGAATTTTGTATTACTTCCTTGGTCTTGAAGTTCATTAGACTTCTGAGGGGAACTTCATTTTCCAGTAGAATTATTCTCTAGACTTTATCCAAAGATTTGGTATGGTTGATTGTAAGCCTTCCCTTAATTGTTTACTAGTTTCACTACTCCCATAGTTGATCCTACCTTATATCGATAGTAGGTTGGCTATCTTTTGTACTTGACACATAGTTGTCCTGATATTTCCTTTATGGTAGGCCTTGTCTCTCTTTTCTCTCAAGAGCCTCATGAGAGTCATTGGAGGTGTTGAAAATTGAGGTAATTATGTAGCTTAATACTTTGTAAAACTATGAGATTGCTGATCTAATTAAATATTCTTTGTTATAGATTCTTTGTGGATGATTATCTAGTTAGATACATTTTACCATTTGTAGAATGAAGATAGAAGGTTGTAGAAGAATAAGACCAAAAGATTAGAAGTTACACAACATATACTGTGGAGAAACCCTTTCAGGAAAAAAATCCACCAAGAATGAATGTAATCTCATAATAAGATTGTAATAATTCCAATCCTTGCTTGAGATGCTTCTTTTTCCTTCAACAAATCTTCTTCACAACCTGCAATAAAATCTGATCAACTCTTTTCAACTTGGTGCAATAAATAGATAATAATGAGCCTTGTAAACTCCAAAGAGTGTACAATTACAAAGCACAATGCTTATATCACAAAACCCACACCTATTCTTTTCAAGTAGAGTTCTACAGTGAAGAACAATGTCAAAACAAGTCCTTCATCCATTTGGGCATCCCAAATTGAAGTCATAACTCAACGTTGATTCTAAAGATATCTTCTAAGCTTTTCCTCAAAGTTGGCACTCAAGAATGGGCCCACTTAACTCATCCTTATAAAATATCTTATCATGCAAAAGTGTTTACTCCAAGATGCCAACTTGGGCACCCAAGGTGGGTCCAAGTCAATCTCTGTTAACTGAAACATATCTCTCCATCAATTTATGCAATTAGGATGCATGATTGATCATCCCCACTTAACTGAATGTATCACCTGTTATCTGTCATGCAACTCAAGTCATTAGTCATGCATTCCAAGTCAACTAAAGTCAACTAGCATTCAACTGAAACTAACTACATGCAACTAAAGATAATTGGACCATAATTGAACTAAATTGAACTAAACTGAACTGAACTTCATGCATGTAAACAACAATCCCTAACTTCTAGGATCTTTACATGCATTATTGAAGTGTTATCTTTTTCTCCAAATAATTAACTTAACTCAAGATGGGTTCCACCTTCCATGTGGGTGCCCCATGTGCTCCTATTATTTAGGAGCTCATCTTGGATGCCCTCACATGTTCCTATCATTTAGAATTAATTACAAATGTTAATTAACATGTTCATTTCATTCGAATTTAATCTCTTTCTAATCCTAGTGTTGGCGAACAATTTCCAAGGACTTAGGAGATACAAGAAATAATGTCTAGGATTGTAATTAAATGGCATCATATTCCCAACATTCTCCCACTTGACATTATACATTGCAATTATTCTAAAAAAGGAGTCATTATTATAAATCAAGTACAGGACTCAAGGCCAATGGCCTTTTTGCACCAACTAATCAATCCATGCCAACTTCAAATCAACCTGCATAATCATGAGGCTCTAAGCAAATGATTAAAACCAAGAGAACTTATCTATAGGAATTGGTTTCATAAGATAATCTGCAACATCAATTAAAGTGTCAACTTTCTCAATTAATACCTTCCCACTCTCAACCATTTCTTGCACAAAGTGATACTAAACATCAGCATGCTTAGTATGAGCATGATTCATAGGATTTTTGGCTAAACACATAGCACTCTGACTATCACATTCAAGTTTAACTTACTTGCAATTAAAACCAATACCTTTCTCAAGTCTTTGTATCCAAACTACCTCTTTAGAGGCATGTGAAATCTTTGAGTGTGTTGAACTCACGCCCAACCAAGGTGTAGGCTTCTCGATCTTTACTCTTGAAAAATATTTTCTTACAAGTAACCATTCCAAATATATCTCTTACCATAAGAGAAATCAAGCCTCACTTATTTCTCCAAGTATCCATGAAGACCTGTAACCAACCAATCCATGCCAAACTCCAAATACAACATAGCACTATCATGAAGTAATCAAGCAAATGATTAATGTACCCAATACTTAAGAGAACTACACAATATCAATTTCAAAGCTCTAATCATGAATCAGGAACATAAACATGAAAACATGATCTAACCATCTACTACTAGGAGATCACATGCACCATAAAATATATGCATCCTGGTCTCAAGAGAACAAGTACCATGCCAAACTCTAAATGCATATCAAGAGTAAACCATGACATAATAGCAACCACTCTAAACCAAGAAAAAACCATATCCCCAATCACATGAAGATAACCTTACCAATGATGCATCCACGTCATTTCCAACAACTCCCACTGAACTGTGGTATGAGCTACACATGGCATCATGACTACCATCCTCCTCATGAAGATCGCTCCTTAACATCAAGCAAAGAGTCATCACTAACATTTTTACATGAAATGATCAAATCATTATTAGTGTCATCAAAGGATTCCTCTATAGAAGAATCAAAACTCTTTTTCTTGTTCTTACAATCCCTCTTCACATGTTCTGGTTTACCACAGTTCCAACACTTTACCTTACTTCGTCCTTCAGATTTACCCTTCCCCTCCTTATCTCCCTTAGGTTCCTTTTTCTCAGGCCTACCTTTTACAAACAAGGCATCTTGGATTTCTGTTTTAGAATTCCTCCTCATCTCCTCTGATAAGAGAGTAGGAATTATATTTTCCATCTTCAGATTTGCACCACTACCATTGATAGCAACAATTAGATTTTCCTAAGATTATGGTAAAGAACAAAGTAACAAAATGCATTTATCTTCATCTTCTAGCTTTACATCTACAAATGCTAACTAACATAGAATCAAATTAAAAGCATTCAAATGATTTGCAACAAAATCACCATCTTTCATATTTAAAGAATACAACTTCCTTTTCAAATACAACTTATTAGTAAGAATTTTGGTTTGATAGATATCACCCATTCTCTTCCACAACTTATATGTAGTAATTTATTCTAAAACATTCAAGAGAATGACATCAACAAGACATAATCTTATGGTCCCTCTTGCCTTCTTATCAAGCATAGCCCAATCCTCATCTAACATCGTTGTAGGTGACTTTGTCTCATTACCAACAACTAACCACTGATCTCTCTCTTCAAGGAGATCCTCCATTTTTAGTTTCCACATCTCATAATTGTTGACTTCTCAATTGTCTTTGGTTGTCCTTGATGAAAAAATTGATTGGTTGGTTGACATACTTTCAGTTCTATTCACACATGGCAGTTGAGAAATATCATAGCACTTTTGCATTGGTATCTTGACGTACTTTGGCATTGGTATCTTGACACATAGTTTAGTTGATTTTGGCATACTGTTGTTTGTTTGACACTCTTGGTTTTGGCATTCAGTTTCACAGTCAGATTTACAGCATTGTGATGTTTGTTTACATTCGGATTTGATATCTTGTGGTACTGATGTAGACAATAGTTTTACTTGGTTCTGACATGGCACATATAGGTGATGACTTGGAGTGGGAAGATCATTTCATATGAGAAATACAGGTGATGAAATTTTAGTGAAGGTATATTGGTGTTTCAGATTTCATGACTACATTTTTTTATGCTCAATCAGTTTATCAAACTGCATTTATATGCACACAAATTTCTTGCATTTCTTGGTGCTTACATGATAAGGTGAAAGTTATTGTTTCACTAGCACACATTAGATTGTGCTCGAGCTTCACTTTCATATCGTTTGTACTTTTGGTATAAAGTGCAGAGGCATTCATGTGCATAAGTCTTTGGTATTGTTTGGTATCTCAGATAATCTTTCAGAGATCTTAGTATTCATGTTTATGATCAATTCACATGGATTTGACTTGGCATTATTAATATTTGGATTCTTCAAAGTAACTTTTTATGATTTAAATATGGACACTTGCATTTTACATGGAATCAAATTATTTTCCCTTGATAGTTATCGAGCCTCTATTGTTTCTAATGGAAAGTGTTTATTTTAAAGGGCAAACAAATGATATTGGGCTTACCATATGATATATAGTTCATATTACTTTTACTTTGTATCGGCCTTTGTATCATTTTAAAGTCATGTAACACATGACTTTCGGCCTTATCATGTTGTAGACACATCATCATTGTGGTTGATTTGGCAACAACATCATCATTATGGATTGACTTGGCAGTGACTGTAGTGTTTGTTGGCGGACTTCAAAATTAATTATGATGTTTTTTTTTTGGACTTCAAATGATATGGAATATCATTATGCACTCGGTTGAATGATTGTTTAGGGCTGAGAGAAACCCTAGCCACTTGGAACCAACATGGAAGAAAGTTTTCTAGGTAGAACGACATTCTAGAAGAGCTCAAAGTTGGGTATTTTATTCCTGGTTCTTTGCATCTGTTAACAGGTATTATTGAAATACATTCGTTAACAGGTATTATTAACTGCTCATATTTGATATGCATTGTTTCCTAATCAGGATTTGCAAGTTGTTTTGAAATCCTAATGGCATTTGATGTATGGATTTTGGGGTTGTTTAGAAACCCTAACTGCATTCGTTGATTTGAGGATCAATTTTGAGAAAGTTGGTTGATTAACAAACAGAGTTTCATTGTTCAGAAATGATTAATCGAAGAATCTTCAGTTATTCCTTTTGGTATCCATTTTAACTATTTTTTTTTATTGTATAAATATATGGTTGTAAACCATTTTCTCTATAGAGAGAATATGTATGGCTGAGGATGAGAGTTGAAGTAACAACAGGGTTTGCAGACTTGTAAGGGTATTTTATTGAAACATATTTATAGTGTAAAAACAAGGGTTTTGATAGAACATTATTCTCTATGGATCTATACAGAGATTATTTTTTATTGTAGAATATTTTTGTAATGGGCTATAATGCAAACTATCCTATTATATACTATTAAGATGTGATTGCAGAAGATAATTGCAATTACAGGACCTTGATAGTTTACATTGTTTATTGAGAAACATTGAAAGAGGGGTTGGTGCTCCTTGAGTGGATGCTCAGAGATTAGCTTGTAAGGAATTGTAAGTAGTGGTTTTTGAAGTTAAGCCAGTAAGGCAATTTTGGAGTGGTTTTTCTTCCCTGAAAGGGTTTTCCACTTGGAAAAATTTTGTGTTCTCTTCTTGTGTGGTTTGTGCTTATCTTGTTTAAGTTCTCGTCTGTCATTTGTCAAATTGTTTCATGAAAGGCTCAAATACATGTTTAATATCTCATTCTAAAAGGACTCAAAGTATTAAGTTCAATCTGTCATAAAAGTGTTCAAACTTATGCTTTGACATGAAATAAAGCATTGAAAAAGAATTTTTCAAGCTATATAATATGAACAATTACAATTATGCTTTGACATGGTTGAGTGAAGTCTTTCTAATCAGTCATTTTGTTGTTAAAGTACGTTGATCTTTCCATGTTCACTCTGCATTTAAAATGTTACATAAAGTTGTTTCAAGGTCTTAGTTCAAGTTGTAAGCCAAGTGAAAATTTTACATTACGTTGATTCACCCCCCCTCCTCGGAGTAATTCATCTTCCAACAATAATTAGATCCATTAAATCTTTCAATATCTGAACGAGAATTAAAACTCATTGTAACAAACTTATTTTCCAAAATCAACAATAACACAATAGTAAAATCTCCCACTAAAGCCAAAAAACCTTCAAACTTTTAAGAAAAAGGTGTCCCAAACTCTTCCCCAATTGTTAGCTCTGATACCAAATGTTGAAAATTGAGGTAATTATGTAGCTTAATACTTTGTAAAACTATGAGATTGATGATCTAATTAAGAATTCTTTGTTACAAATTCTTTGTGGATGATTATTTGGTTAGATACATTTTTCCATTTGTAGAATGAAGACAGAAGGTTGTAGAAGAATAAGACCAAAAGATTAGAAGTTACACAACATATACCATGGAGAAACCCTTTCGGGAAAAAACTCCACCAAGAATCAATGTATTATTTGATCTCATAATAAGATTACAATAATTCCAATCCTTGCTTGAGATGCTTCTTTTGCCTTCAACAAATCTTCTTCACAACTTGCAATAAAATCTGATCAACTCTCTTCAACTTGCTGCAGTAAATAGACAATAATGAACCTTGTAAACTCCAAAAAGTTTACAATTGCAAAGCACAATACTTATCTCACAAAACCCACACCTATTCTTTTCAAGTAGAGTTCTATAGTGAAGAACAATGTCAAAACAATTCCTTCATCCATTTGGGTGCCCCAAACTGAAGTCATAACTCAACATTGATTCTAAAGATATCTTCTAAGCTTATCCTCAAAGTTGGCACTCAAGAATGAGCCCATTTAACTCAGCCTTATAAAATATCTTATCATGCAAAAGTGTTAACTCCAAGATGCCAATTCATATCCCGTCAATCTCGCTAATCCGAAACATCTCCATTCATGCAAATCCGATGCATGATCGATCATCCCCAATTTAACTAAATGCATATTCATCATCATCCGTCATTATCATATCATTGCCATCCGAACTGTTCCAATCGAAGATAATCCAACCATAACTAAACCTAACCGAACCAACCAAAGTTCCAACAATGAACCAATTGATAATCGAATCCGATCAACTCATCAATCCCCAACTCTATGATCTCTTTACGATCCGAATCAACTCAACCCATGCACCATCTCCATCCCATCTATTCCATTATTTCAGGAACCTCATCCTGGATGTCTCTATCATCTATCATTCACCGTCAATCAACATGTTCATTCCATCCTAATCCTAATCCTTCAATCCCAGCGTCATCCCAACACCTCCGCCATGACCTGAGGATTACGAAACAATGCCTAGCATCCCATCTACCGGTAGGCCGGAAAACCAACCATCCTTGATGTCATCCAAAGTACTATCATTCATCGCCATCGGTTCCACCCGTTCCACGGACCCAACGTACTGAACGAAAAGTTCATTGCGAAGCCTTTATCTTTTTCCTTCATTGTAGTCTAATTGCATGGTCATACAAGAAGTAGACTACTATTGCATTATCAACAACAAAGGTTGAGTATCGAGGTGTAGTTCTAGCTTGTCAGGAATTTTATTTGCTTCGTTAGTTAATGATTAAGTTTGGATTTCAGTGAGAAAAAATTCCCATGTATCATATAAAATACATTATATAACTTGATTTTTTAAAACTTTACACATATATGCAAGTACAAAACCACACACTCTCTATTTATGTTTGTGTGTTATTCATGGCACTATGAATACTAGTTACAAATGTGAACCAATAAATATTTTCCTAATATTAAGTGTTTATGAATTCTTAAAGATCATAAATCTTGCTAACTAAACAAGCTATTCATGTAGACCTCCTTTAACATTAACAATTAGAAACAAGGCCTTGAGGAAATGACTAAGCCTCTATAATATGCTTAAGCCCTTAGAATATGGCACTAAGGCTTTTGAATGTGATGGTTTTCTTCTAATTTCTCTAAAACCTTTTTGGATGCTATAGGCCCTAATTTACATAACATCAATCTTGAAGTGTTTAATTCCAACACTTTAGGGAAACTCATAAACAAATATTATATTAAATTCATACCTAAGCTGGGTGATATTTTATTAATCTAAAATAGGAGACCTATCAACTTGATCAATGTCTCCTGCACGATTATTGTTGAAGCCCTTTTACATATTCACTATTTTATTCTTTTGTTGGTTCACCCTAAATAAGCTAAGTTCATCAAAAGAAGATTATAATAGATAATATTATATTGTTTCTAAGTAAGTATGAATAGCTAGGAAAATCCAAACTAATGGTTTTTCCTTCAAATTTTATTGTCTTCACTCAAATGTCCACCTAAATCCAACACCAAAACATAAACCACCATTTACTAATGACATTTAAACCTAGGTAAGTTAGTATTTTAGAGAAGCTCTAGAAAGGGACATTCCTTTTTCTCTCCATAACTCTATTACTCTAAATCCCCTTGGTAACAATGATTACATTTTAAATTAAATGTTCAAGAAAAAAGATCAAGTGTTTCTTTTCTTTGAATTTTATATTCTAATTATTCAATGGAGCAAGGCCCACCACAGGCATTATATGCCTCCTCCCATGTGGCCTTCAAGTGAATTAATATAGATCAAGGTTCCACTGACAGGGAGTGGTGATATATTCCTAGAGATTTATTCATTTTCAACCTTTTCACCTTCATCCTTTGCAATTTATTAGGATAGAGTGAGGAAGAAATTGGTCCATACCAATCACCAAAACTCTTTCTATTAGTTGTAAGTCTCACTTTATGTATGGCTTGAGCAACCCCATCATGCTTCATGGCTCTTCTGTTGGATACCTAAGGCCATTGTATCAAACTTCTAAACACACCATGACTAACAAGTAGTGTGATCTAGTGTTTCTTTCCAAAATACTAGTAGGGGCTTAGTCTTTAATTGATGTTAATAAATTAGAATTTGTATTTCAGTTTTGAAGTGGGATTGCATGTCCTTCACTTCAAATAAAATGAACGGGTGTCTCTAAGAAATCACATTTCCTTTGGAGGAGTTGGGAAGGGCTGGGTCTCTAATATCCCGTTTCTTTCTCCTATTCTTGTTGAATATTTGACAAGATTTTATGGGTAAAAAATCATATGGAAGTAGTGGGGAGAATCCATTTAAAACCATGCTCATAAGAAGTTTACTAAAATTTAAAATTAAAAACGAAAATCCCACATTTTATATTTTTACATGTTAATATCTATGTATATAAGTGCTTCAAATTTTTACCCCAACTATGACAAACTCTAATTTTCAAGAAAAATGATGTCTCTTTTTGGCAAAAAAGTGGACCCATTATCTTGCATTGACATCAATATTAGTGTATATATTAGAATGAGATCAAACAAGCCATGGTAGAAACATTGGAAATGGTATGTAGACATCCCTTTTTGTATGTACACTTCAAGTAAAGGTTATAATTATATTTTTATGGACACTCCCTATTATATTTACACACCCAAATAAAGGTTATAATTATATTTTTTACATTTTCCTCTAATTACAAACTTGAATGAGAGGTTGTCTCTTCCACACCTCCTCATATTTGGAACAAATTATTTCAAATAATTTGGAAAGATATTGTTAAACCAAATATTTCCCAAAGTCTTTCCTAGTGTCTACATTGTCAAGGCCTTCTTATCAAGGAAAATGATTGATCCATTTAGGTGTGGTGAACCTTATTCAACCCTTGTGTGGGCACTTTCATACAATTAATCATCTCTTTTGGTTTCATTTCTAGGCATAAGTTTCCTAGTCTTAGATTCATAAATTTCTCAAGCCTTCCAAACCTAAGCCCTTTGCTTGGCACACACAATGTTCAACTAAGGGACAAGGCTAGATTTCCAACTAAATTTTCTGAACCATAAAATATTTCAAAATGTAGATTTTTTTTGACCCTATAGAAAGATACAAATGCTTTTTTTTTGCTTAAAATTGTCATGGATACACATTTCTATACTTACATAAGATCTTTAGTGATACCAAATATGTTAAAGCATATTTATATGTGGAATAAATAAGGAGGATTTTTTAGAAGTGTCCCACCTCCAAACTCTACTTGATCTTTGGGGTAATGCCCCTTATATGATGGCTTAGGTTCATAACTTGTCTTCAACACCTCACACAAAGTCTCCTACTAGGGTTAAAGGAATGGTCATGTGGATTCCTCTTACTTGTGCTCTTAAATTTGATGTTGATGGTCTTGTCCTCCACTACTAGAGAAACATATTATTTTGTTATTTTCATTGGAAGCAAGCCAACACCCTTCTTTTGTGTCTTTTCAATGGCATGAGTGGGTCCCTCCTTTTGGAGCTACAATAAATAAATCCTCACTTTGATCTTGTGGTTTCACCTCTACAAGATGCTTTGGATACCCTGCCACTTGAGGAGGAGGCTCATAATGATGGTTGGGAACCAATTAATGATGGTAAGGATTCACCAAATGGAAGTTCTGATAACCTTGATAATCATGATATTCCCCTAGACATTAGCTTTTTAATTTTAGTTACTTAGGTTCTTATGGTTGTTTGACATTTTGATTAGTTGTTTCTTTTTTGGGGGGGCAAATGATGTAATTGTGGTTGTTCCCTCAATAGAACCACTCACTAACTTAATACTTAGATATTTCAACTCATAAACATTGCTAAATTTGTATAGTCTTAGGACACAATGCCATTCTTTTTATTTTTTTATAATGAAGATTTTTAATTAATACTTTATATGTTTTAAATATAAACTATTATCTTAATTCTTCAATAATAAAATATAAATTATCATAAAATTATTATTTGTATTATGTCAAAACTTTACCATCCAACTAAAATGAAGTGTGAAAATATATTAAACCACTACACAAATTACTACAAAAACTCCAAAATCTAATTAAATTATATGAACCATCAAAATATATAAATCACTGCATAATTAATTTTAAAAACTCTACAATCTAATTATATAAACTATAAAATTATAAAAATATAGTAAATGATTGCACAAATAATACCAGAGCTCTACAATCAACTAATATGGGCCATGAAAATGTTTACAGAATTTACACAACGCTCTATGATCTAACTATATGGACTATGAAAATATATAACTACCAATCTTTAACAAATTCATTACAAGTCAAAATTACTTCAGGAAAAACATGAGGAAGTCTTCAAAGAAAAATGGACATCTTCAGAGGAGCGGGCAAACTATCATCCACTGGTGCTGCATAATGAAAGCAGAATCAATCCTGTTCTCATATTTCTTTATGTTTTTTTTTTCTTTCTGAAAATATATTATTGAATGTGATCGAAACATACATATTTTTTATTGAAAAATGTACACAATCTAAATATAAACTAAAAAATTATTATCCTTGCAAAGCTATCTTCAAATTTTAAACATGCCCATCTACTTTTTAGAGTTACTCTCAAACCTAGAGAGCTGTTTATATTAAAATCCTGTCGGTGTTTGCAGGCGGTATAGAATTTAGACATATCTAAAATCCAGAAATAAAGTCCAGACACCGTGAATTTCCCTGCATTGCTAGCTATATGTGGCCACAGAGGTAAACAGAGAATATTTGCACCTGCACGGACGTGTGCCCAAGTACTAGATCGTACATTATATGATTACAGCATTGAATGAGCACAATTAAGTTAAAAGATGCCAAAGATTAGATCTCTAGTTGAGAATTGCACGTAAGAGAAAATGGGTTAGCTAACATACTGTGTACAGAAGATCTTAAGAGTGATAAACCCACATGGGAGAAAGATCCAAAAATGTACAGCTGACTAATTTCGAGGCAGTAAAGACACATCATTCACTCAATTCGAAGAATTCAAACATTCCCTTTGGGCCATTCCAGAGGAAGCAAAATGTGCATTTCCCAATCCGAGGTCTGTGCATTTATCTCATACACGTACATTGCTTGTGTAAGCTTGCAGATGTTCCTTGTGGTACAAGCTGTCTCGACTTTATTCACTAAACCCTAAAACCAAGGAGATAACCTAACATACCCAATTTGTTTAAGACATATCTTGTGAATTTGACCAGGTGGGTATGATTCGGTACTTTCTGAAGATGTGAATTTATTCCTTCAACAGTCGATTGATGGGATCTCGATTTGAACGTTAGGTTAAACTCTCAGTGTTTGTTTTCGAAATATATATCTCTGTCTCCGAGAAGATTTTGTTGACAAGCAGGTGGAATGATTAAAGGAAGGTGAGATTGATTGAAATGAGATATCTGATTTAACGTTTATGACGAATAATTAGCTAGCTCTACAGCTTTATTGTTTTTATTTGATACAACATTTTATCAGTCTGCATGAGCAGAAATAAAAATTGAAATGGTATCAGCCATTTTCTTCTGTAAGTTAAAAAAGTTGAGATAATATCCCTTGTAAATAACCAGAATTACGCCAACAGATATAATACAGTCCCCCTCCATAGATTCTTACTGTGTAAAAAATGTCTTATTTAATAACTATACAATTTAGACATTAAGATACAGTAAGGGACTGGTTACTATTTAATATACGGTCATGTCTGAGGATTTAGTGCGATTCGTTTTTCTTTCTGTTTGTCTGGATTTGTGAGGGGTGTAATTGCAGGGAAGTGTACGTGCCGCAAGATTTCACAATCAGCAAGTATGGCTATATTTCCAAGCATGAGGATTACTGACAGATTTATTTATTTATAAAAAGGATACATTTCATGCCCATCTACAAGCTCTTCACTGATATGACTCCAATGCTCTGTTCAAGAAATTCCCCTTGCTGGTCTTACGTACTCCTCCTGAAGAAGTGATGGTTTTGTTTTATTTTATGAAATGACTGAAAGGATAATGTATAGAATTTTGCAGTAATGCCTGTCTGGGCTCTGCCTCTAATGCCAATAAGGAAAGGAAAGGAAGGCAACTGGTCAAATTTTTGGGCCAATCAAAATCCCATCTTCACTCCAATGGCAAATCTCTGAGATGACAATTTGTAGGCAATGATGAAAGCCTCCTGTCTAGAGCTCAAAGAACAGGCTTAGAAACCCATAAAAAAAAAAAACTTAAAAAATGGTTAACTGCCATCCTAATGTTTACAAATATACAGTCAAAACTAAAAAAACACCATTACAAGACATCAAATCTAATGCCTTTTAACTAATTCTCCTTCCAACACATATTTCAATGGCTGTGATAGGTGATTGCACCAGAGCTTGTCTCGGTAAAATAATGATGAATTTTGATGGGAAGTTCAAGCAGTAGTGAACCCTTCTCTAGGATTACGTCAATAATTCAAGCTTTCAACAGTCTAATTTATATTATGTGAGGAGTTTAAAACTAAAATCTGTGACACATATTTTGTAAAGCAACATGAGAAGAGTTCACAATGGATTACAAAACAATTCACCAATAAAATCCTTTCATAGTAAATATAAAAGTATCAATGTTGATACATTCAACCTTGTGGTTAATAGTATGGTGGATGTTCTAAATACATTAGATTTTGCACGGTTCAACCTCTCCTTATTGGGTGGAGATTTTTCTTAGCTGGAACAGATCATCACTTCCTTCACTACACTTGTTAGGGTTACTTACACACCTCCAATTTCAGGCGACAAAGTTATCTTACAATGAGGTGAGATAAAGAGTTATAATAGAAGGTGAAATTTGTGTTCTTTTATCAACCTTAAAACAAATGCACATATTACTATGAATTCAAATTACTATGAATTCAAAGAGATTTCATATTTATTGGTGTAATTATAATATATAAAAAGTAATTTTCAATATAGGTTGTGGATAGTTTTTGACCAATCTTCTAACAGCAACAAGATGGTTCTATATAGTTTGAAAAAAAAAATTTATTGTGAACTTTTTTTAATACAAAATTTTAATTATTTTGATATTAAGGAGTTTCACGATAGAAGTGGAGGCTCACCCAAGATAGAGTGGGAGCTCATTGGGTAGCAAATGGGCAATGTAGACTACCAGCACAAAAAAATATTTATCATATAATGCTGCCATCGATAATTATAGAGAATATGGAGGTGGAGACTTTCTATGTAATTTATAGCCTCGCAAACACCCTTATACAACGTAACACATAGGTGTCTCAGTATCATGGTTCAAAAGATGATCATGCAACAAGACCAACTAGTTTTATTGATGTGACCTCCACTTATGTTATAGTTTTTTTCATCTACGCTCTAAAGGATACCATGATCGAAATGATGTAAAGGGTGTAACCTCACATGAGTACACTTATTATCATTGTAAGTGTAATGGGAGCTTGCAAGATGATCAAGCAATACATGGTGGTGAATCACATAATATGGTGATCACTAATTTGACATAATACACAATTTATTCGGTGAGCATATAGATGTATTTTAATATGGATTTATAACATATACTTTATTTTTTATACTTAAAATTTAACATCCAAATTAATTTTTAATTTAAAAAGTAAAGTAAAAATATAAATTTATTATATATTTCAAGGTCTAGACTCATAGGGGAGTTTTTTCTACAATGGAAGGGTGCGGCGGTGTGAGGCGATGGGTTGCATGCAGTCGTGAGGCTTGATCAGGGGGCTTCTTCCCCTTGCCACAACATTTCTTAGACTTGTTTTGGCTGCTATTCCTTGTTTTTGTTGTTTGTTATCATAATTTGGTTGTATTTTGTGTGGGGTTTTTTTGGTGAGGTTTTGTTGTTAGCGGGTTGGGGTTTGGATTTTCTCCTAGCTTACTTCTTTTGTTGTGTATTTTCTTTGTTTCCTTGAGGCATAGCCTCAATAGGAGACCCTAGTAT
The DNA here is from genome assembly GCA_007258455.2 of Sequoia sempervirens. NCBI lineage: Eukaryota > Viridiplantae > Streptophyta > Pinopsida > Cupressales > Cupressaceae > Sequoia > Sequoia sempervirens. Next base: position 169,711,471 of record VDFB02168118.1, read on the forward strand.
TAGCCTAAATGGATCTTATTGGGAAGTGATAGCTAGTAATGCATCATCTAGATCATCGTGCATGCTAGTGCAGTTAGTTTTTAAAATAGATCTGTTAGTGGTGAGGGTTTGTCCTACTTGGGTGAACCTCAAATCCCTAAGGTGAACGAGTGCTTGGAAAGGAGCCAAGACTGTCCAGTGTTGGTGATTCAGCTAAAATCTTATTGAGGAGGATGTAAGCTACCTTGCTAATCATGCCTTGATCTACAAATTTATGCAAGTTTCTCTCCCCATTCTTGAATCATGGGCCCGATAGACTTGGAACCCTGAGGGTGAACTTTAAATTATGCAAGCAAAAAATGGCTACTTTATGGTAGTTTTCAATTGCCTAGCGGACTAGAATAAGGATTTTGAAGGCGGGCCCTATTTTATAACCAAATAGGGTTGTCCATTAAACCATGACATCTAGGCTTCAATCCGAAAGATGAGCTCTCGAATCGTGCTCCGGTGTGGGTTAGGCTTCCATGGTTACCATTAAAGTTTTGAAGAAACGACATTAGATACATATGATCGCCTTGTTGCTTGGTAAATTGACCGGCTCGTCGCAATAAACTTTGGAAAAAAAGATAATTTCTTATGCCTATATTTGTATTGAAATTGATTTAATTAAGCCTTTACTAGACTCTTTGGAAATTTGTGTTGGTTCATCTTCTTGGACCCATTAGCTAGATTACGAGGCCCTTCCATTTAGGTGTCAAATTTTCCATGCCTATGGTCACCTACAACGAAAGTGCCCTCGGGTCATCCTGTCAAGTTCCCCTTCTAATGTGTCAGCTCATCAACCTACCAAATCTAATAAAGGGAAAGGTTCAACAGTAGTGGAGGAAGCAAATAAGGATGGCTTCACTCATGTGAAGCCTCATAACAAGGGTAGAGGGTTGAAACACCCTCTTAACGAAATTTAGGATGATGGAACCTTTAACAGGTTTGATGTGCTAGATGATTTTGGCCTTCCAAAACAAATCCAAATGAGGGGCTATTTGGTACTGTCAATGTGGGTGTGACTAAAGGGTTGGCTTCGGAAGTTGGCAGTCAGGAATTTCAATAGGAGGTGAATATTGGCTCATAGATGGAGATAGATCTAGGTCATGGGGTTCCATGTGTTGGCTTGGAGAAAGATATTATTGAGAGGAATTTTGGTTTAGTTGAAGTTGTGATGCCTTCTTTGCTTGTGAGGGAGGATTTGGATCCTAGAAAAAATGGTAGAGCTTCCCCCTTGCTAGGGTTACATCCTAAAAACCTTAAGAGGGAAACCTTGGAAAAATCGCCTAAGGTTGGGAGGAAGAAGGACCAGGATAAAATTAAACTAATGGAGGAGACTTTAGTGGAATTAGGACCAATCAAAACCATTGACTCCCACTTCTCCAATTCTCAAAAATGATAGTTCTCTCATGGAATATAAGGGGATTGAACAACGTCCCTAGACAAAAGGCTATTTGTGGTTTGATTAGAAAGTGTTCTCCTAATATCCTTTTTGTGCAGGGGACTAAGTTGGCTATGGAGGAGATGTATTCTATGGCCCCTAAGTTGTGGTAGGGCTAGCAGTGCTAGTGTATTGGAGCCCAAGATAATGCTAGACGGGTGGCTTGCTTGTGGAACCTGCTCAAGATTACTCCTCTTTGGTGGATCTTGAGTAAATGCTCCATCTCAGTGGTGGCTTCTAGTTCTGAAACTGGAGAGATGATATTGCTCTCTAATGTTTATGCTCCATCAAATATTCCTAAAAAAACTAATCTCTGGAAATATATTCGGTACGTTTGAGCATTATCCCCCTTAGTTCCTTGGATCATGGTTGGGGATATTAATGCTATTACCAATTTGGAGGAAAAGCATGGAGGTGTGAAAATGTTGGATTCTTTTGCTTCATAACTAAAGGACTCCATGAACGTGATAAACATTAAGCCTAGAAGTGGTATTTTTACCTATAATAAAAAGAGATGCAGTAAGGATGCAGTTTCTAAGAGGCTAGACAGGTTTTTAATGTCAAGCTTTTAGATTGGTATTAGATGGATTACCCATTCTGATATTTTAGACTGGAGGGGTTTTGATCATTGGTCCATCAAATTTTTAGCTATTTTGATGGGCTCCACGAAGAATTTGTCTTTCAAATTTCAACTTATGTGGCTTCGAGATCCCATGTTGTGGGATCTCATGGATGATTGGTGGAGCAGAGGCAACCCTTCCCATGACACGACTATGTACTCCTTTGTGAAAATATTATAATTTGTGAAGTATTAGCTTAAAAATAGGAATAGGAAAATATTTGGGAACATCTTTTGGCCAAGGCAAATGCTCAGTCTTGCCTAGATGATATCACTTGGAGTATCAGGGACCATGGTCTTTTGAAAGAGTCCCTTAAGAAGGAAGCTTTAGCCTTGAAGGAGTTGGAGGAGTAAGAGCTTCGAGAAGAGATTTTTTGGAAGCACAAACCCAGAGTTGAGTGGCTTCAAGAAGGCGGCAGGAACACTGCCTTTTTCTTTCAATCTGTCATGGCTAGATGTCATCGAAGCATAATATCTTCTCTTGTGTCTTCTTAGGGAGTGTAATTATCTTATCTCCAAGATATTTCTAGGGAGGCTATTCAACACTGTTTTTCATTATTTAAAGAATATTCCCCTCCTATCATGGAGGAGGAAAACTTAATTTTGAATTGCATTCCCTCTAAAGACTAAGGAAATGAATGAGATGCTTCTTTGTCCCATATCTTTAGAGTAATTGAAGGAGTGGTGTTTTAGATGAAGAAAGGGAAAGCCCCTGGCCCTGATGGATTCCCGGTGGAATTTTTTTAGGAATTTTGGGAGGTTGTAAAATTTGATCTCTTGGAGGTTGTTCAATAACCCCAAAGGAACAAACATATGTTGAAAGCAATGAATTATATGATCCTAGTTCTCATTCCTAAAAGGGATTCATTAAACCTATTCAGAACAATTTCCCTATGCAATGTGGTGTACAAGATTATTTCCAAGTTGATATCGGAAAGGCTTAAGTCATGGCTCAATAGGCTTATTTCTTAAGAAAAATGAGGTTTTGTGGTTGGAAGACAAATCTTAGATGGAATTGTTATATCTGTAGATACCATTCATTCCATGGCTAATTCCATGGAGAAAGCTATGTTCATCAAACTTGATATGGCTAAATCTTATGATTGAGTAAAATAGTCCTTTCTTCAGAAATTTATTCTCCTTTGGGTTTGGATTCAAGTGGGTGGATTGGACTATGAGTTGTGTAAACTCTACTTCCTATTTAGTTCTTATAAATGGTGAGCCATCTACTTTGTTTGGTGTGTCCCGAGGTCTCAAACAGGGAGATCCACTTTCACCCTATTTATTTATTATTTTGGTTGAAGGTTTGGGTAGATTCTTCAAGCAACAAGTTCTTCAATTAGCTATCCAAGGCTGGGGGTGGGGCAATGGCATGCCTGCTTAGTCTCATCTACAGATTCTGGATGACACTACTTTAATGGGGGTGGCTAAAATTAAGGAGGCAACTAATATTAGAAGGGCTTTGGATGTCTATCTTGTGTCCTCGGGTCAACAAATCAATGAGAAAAAAATCCTCCATTTTCTTCTTTATAACACATCCTTTAATGCAATGTTAGATTTCTCATCTCCTCAAGTTTCAAATTGGTATTCTCCCTATGATGTATTTGGGTGTCCCTCTCTCTAATGGTACTCTATTGAGGGAGACTTGGAAAAAGGTTCTTGAGAAGTTTTGAGAAAAGGTTTCGCATTGGACCCATAGGTGGCTTTTGTTTATAGGGAGAGTATTGCTCCTAAAATCTATGGTCCAATCCCTTCCCATTTATAGGTGTATGCTCCAGGCAGCTCCTTCTGGGTTTGTTAAGGAACTTGATGCTCTATCAAGGAAATTCTTGTGGGCTAGTAATTTAGCCTTGTCGAAGTGGAGTTTAGTAAAGTGGGAGACTATTTGTAGGCCAAAAAAGGAAGGTGGTCTTGGGTTGCAACAAGCTAACCTTACTAGGAAGGCTCTGAAGGCTAACTTTATTCGAGATGGTGCACCAACCAAAATCGAGCTTTGGCTAAGATTCTCACCTTCAAGTATCTAAGAGGAGTGAAGAGTGATGATGTTCCTAGGATTGCATTGGTTGGTAGTGGTTCAATAATTTGGGACACTATTAAAAGGGGTGCTAATTTAATCAAACATGGGTTGTTTTGGATTTTTAACAGGGGTTCAGAAGCTCTATTCTGGTTTGAATCATGGGATGGGTTTCCTCCAATCATGTCCATGTACCCCCACCTTCAAAACCTTTGTGAGTATTTCTTGGAGGCTAGTTAGTCTTGGGTTGAGGACTTCAAGTGTGATCAGAGTTTGGGGCAGGTGAACAAGTATAAATGGACGGAATTGGAGGATTGGCCTCATGGGGGTTTAGTTGAGGATCAAGAATAATCACAAAGGATTTATCTAATCACGTATGTAGCTCCTTGAGAGGGAGATATGTTTTAGCTTGTGGTCCTAATCCAAGGGGATTGTATTTTTTGGCCTCAAGTTATCAAGAGTTGAATCATCAAAAATATGGTGGAGCTGAAGTGTCTTGGTGGAAAATTTTGTGGAATAAGTTCGCTTGGTCAAAGTGCAATTTCTTCATGTTCCTAGTGGCTTGGAATAGGTGTCTCACTTGGGATAACCTCCATAAGAGGGGATTTCAAGGCCCATATATATGTGTCCTATGTGGTACTAGCAAAGAATATTCTTCTCATCTATTTTTTCAATATGCCCTTTCTAGGGATATGTTATCTTTGAATTCAACATGCTCAATTCATGGGATAACCCCTACAAAACTTGTTTGTTTCGTAACCCACATCCTCTAAGCACAAAAAATGATGCAAATATATCTCGTCCTTGTGCATGGTCCAATCCCTCGAAAAGTCATTTCAAGTGATTACCATATTCGCTTTTTGAAAAATTACCAAAGGTTGAAATTTGTAAAAGTTATCTATTTTTAGAGTTAGTCATTTTTCTTACATGTGCAGGAGCACTGATTTTTAGTGTTTTTACATATCTTTTGCAAATTTCCCAAAGGGATGCAGTCACATTGATTTTTAGCATGACTACACTCCCTTTCTCACATGCTTAGCATTTGATACAGTATTTAATGTAAGTTTGAGTTCTATTTTTTAATCGGTTTTTAGTCCTCATTTTCTTTTTCTTTTACCCTTGATTTATTCATTTGATTCCTCTTTACACACGTTCATCCTTTCTTAAGCTGTGTTTGTAATTTTCAAGCAAATTCTTGTTATGTTCATCTAGGGTTTTGATTGTTTCTTTATTTTGCGGGTAAGTACATTTTCATCACCATCTTCATTATTTCCCTTTTACTATTAATGTTATTTGTAATGGGTTTTCAATGTATTCCTGCATTTTTAGTCTTTTTTTTTTAACATTTGTTTTTGTATGGTTTTGTTTGAGAGGGGGTTGAATCCTATTGAGCTTAATTTTTGTGCATGGTCGTTTTCAAACCCATATTATTGTAATGGTTCGTGGGTTTTTAAATCTCGACTCCCACTTTATGTGTAGCCTTGGCATCATGCTTTTTATACATTCACAATATGTGTCAGGGCTCATAATCCTAATTATCATTCCTATTCATCATGATCTTCCATGCAATGATACTTTGTGTGCATTACCTGTGTTACACCTAGTTTTACAAAGGATGTTGGTTGGGGTTTGAACCCCAACCTACACCCTTTGATCTCATTGTATCTATGTGCAAAGTGGAGATTATTCACCACATTACACCTGTGATTGTCCCTCACATGCATTTTTGGTTTTATAACCCACTTTACACCACATTGCATACTAGTTTATCCATGATACATTTACATCAAAACCCACGTGATCCCACAATACTGGTTTACAATTTTTGGCCAAACTGGACATTGAACTGATTTTTTTTAACAAAATATTCACTTTCGGGCACCTATAGCTGCTAAATCATGAGGAATTTGAAGATGATGCAAACTAGTAATTTGTGACATTTTTTCTGTAGATTCTAAATATATATATTTTTTAAAAATTGGAATTAGATTGCATTTCTTTCTCCATCTCCTTTAAAAACTAGTTTTTAATAGTAAACACCATTTTTAAAGAGTGGTGTTCACCATATACAACATAACTTTTTTTCTATGAAGGATAAAATTCTATTTTTTTTAATTTAGATTTTTAACTATGATATCTAGCACTTTCATTTGGTTTCATAGTGTTTTATTGGATATTTTTTCTTAATTAAATTTTTGAAGTCAAACCAATTACAATTTAGACATAGGCAGACTGTATACAACATAGCTTTTTTGTATGTATCCAAATTCAATTTTATTTTTTCCTTTGGATCAAAGGACATAAAAGTAGCTAGCACAAAAATATTTTTTAGAATTTTCTTTTGGTAATCTACTATTTTTCCACATGTGTAGAACAAAGAGATTGATTTTCGGTGAAAAACCTACATTCACAAGAAATAAAAATAAATATAATAATCAAATTAAATATATTTAAATTATAATTTTTGGAAGCTTATAATAAGGACTACATACTTACAAAAAATAAATTTTAAATGAATTCATTGATCCCCCAAAAGGTAAATCAAAAGTGGTTTTTTATCAGCATTTTGATAGGTGTAAAGGAGACTCCGTTATAGGTATAATTTAAAACTAGCGGGTTCTATCCAAGGGGGTTTGATCTAAGGTGGGTTTGATCAAACCCTCTTCAACAAGGAATCCTTTAAATTTGAATTTTTCAAGGGCTTAAATCATTATATTTTTTCTAAAATGTGATTTGCAAAAATCGAATCGGAATCTCCCCAAAAATTAACTACACTATTGCACTAGTATCACCCATCACCCCACACACCAAACCCCTTACACACACAAATGTTGTCGTTTGACCCTTGGGGTTGCACATGTATTATTTGAATTTGTCCCCACATATGTACTGTCGAGATTTTTCCTGCGTAAGCATATGAAGACCTACATGTAGCTCAGGCTTTACACCTTGACTGGCATGTTAAACTTGTACTACCTACCCAAGATGCATGTCAGGTTTTAAAACCCAACTTGCATCCTTATAAATTTGCATAAACATATGTAAGAGTGACAATTTTTTCCACTTGTGCATATGATGAGTTTTACCCCTATGTAGGGGAGGGATTTTTTCCCATCCTTACATCAATCTACCCTACCTTATGTAGGAGCGCAAAATTTTTGTGCTACTATATTCCAAGTAAAATACCTTATGCAAGAGCTTAGTTTTCTTTTTCAGCCTTTGAATTCAAGTTATCAAAACACTTGCAAGAGCTCAATTTTTCAACGCCATTGCATCTAAACTTCAAAAGTACATGCAAAAGCTCAATTTCTTTGTCTCTACACAAAACCTTGATTTTTCTCTAATATTGGGAAATATGAACTTCTTTCTATAGTTTCCCTTGCAACTATTTTAGGAATTTGTGCTCGAATTCTTGAAAGGGCACGAGCGTTTTACTCTCCATACAGCTGCTCCACAAATGTTTGATCTATCTCCAAGCAAGAAAGCCATGAAGTTTAAAAATCAAGGGTTTTTTGCAACAAGCTCTATTGCTTCAAATATTGATGAGATAAAAGACACTCAGATAGGACATGTTTGTTGGAAATGTGAATGAACAATATCCCACTTGAATTTGCACACACTTCAAAGGATCAAACCAAGAAAGACACCATCCAGATGACCAAGAAAGTGATGCATCATGAGCACGAAGAAAAATTGATCAAATGATGATCTATTGACTTGATCTCTAGAATCTCTATAATATCATGAAATATGAGATATGAGATGATTTATAATGAACAAGCACCTTGTTTATATAGGCAAGGTGAGAGGAGGTTGGATAACCACCTTGGATGCAAACATTAAATGCCTAATGCATAATTTTAAATGCATGAGTGAAATATTAAATGCCTAGATAACTATAAGGTAATTAATGAGACATGGCCCCACTAATACTAGTTTCTAGAAATGATACCTAGGAAACTTAACTCCTAATTAAACTTATAATAATGTGAATATGTCCTCACTAAGAACTAGTTAGGAAATAACCCCATTCACACTAACACCCCCCATAAGTGCAACTTGGGAGTGTAGTTATTATGAAAATTATGTAAATGCAACATGGGTCTTGGCTACTAGGTCATGTTAGGTACCCGTGTACAAATGAAAATGCAATCTCTTACAAACGAAGAAAAGGAGAAAATCTCATGGGACAAAAAATCCTCTCCAAAAAGAGATGAAATGCAAATCATGTACAAGTAATGGAAGTGATGATGGAGGTCTCAACATCAATACCCCCCGAGAGATACATCCATCCCAAGAATACAATTTAATATAATCAATAACCCCCCATAAGAGGGAAAGAGAGAGAATATGTAGCCCCCCACAATGTATAATCACCTACAAAAATGGTAAGTGCTTGAAGACAAAGCATGATCTAATGTCGACAAACAACTTGTCTCCCTTTTAGAAGAAAAAAAACCAAGTACAAATGCAAGAATGCTTCCCATTTTGGATAGGAATTGGTTGGAAGAGGAATCCATTTGTATGATAATGATCATGTCTCTGAAAACTGCTCATGTGTCTCCTTGCCCAAGGAAGCTGAAGATGCCACTATCAAATCAGGTACATGCACAATCAAAGAAGAAGGTAACAAATCAGGACTATGCAGAAATTGATGTTGAACAAGATCCAAAGACAAAGATGGATTGACAACAGTTGTGCAATGGTTGTCATCAAAGAGGAGAGATAACCCCTCAAATGCGTCCTCCAAATCTGAAATGTGAGACTCCACAAACAAGATTGCAATGTTTGATAGATAGGAATCCCAATTAGGAAGATAATCAAATACTTACTGTAATGAATCATTGGACATGCCCAATGAATCACCAACATAAGATGAATGGTCATGTTGAATAGGGATGATGGAAGCCTCAATCAATGATTGTGCACAAGGAATCACTGAAGGTGAAGGTACATGAACTATCTCTAATGGAGAAGAAGCATTTGAAGAACCCTTATTATCCTCATCTGAAGATTTGAAGTAGTTTGATTCCAACATAGTATCATGATCATGGGGTATCCTTTCTATAGAATGAAGAGGCTCATGAAATTTTGAATCATGATCATCGGGGAATGGTGGAGTATCAGGATCTCCATATATCTCCCAAATCTTAGTCCAAAGAGTATGAGGACAATCACAATAATCAATACCTTTCAAAATATAATCATCAACATCCATTGCAATAACCTCTAAGACATCATACCTTCTACAACTCCAAGTAAATTTTTGGATACCTATAGCTAGAGGGGGAACAAAACCATAAAAATGTGGCAATAATTAAAGTGATTGGAGATGGTTTATGATGCAATCTCTCCATTTTTTTATAGTTTCCCCTTTTCAACATAATCAGAGAGTGATTAAATGAAAATCCCATAACGAACTATGATAGATCTCCAAAAATACAAAGACATTGACCTTCAATAGAAAATATAAACTCCCAAATATGATACACAACTGAAAATGAAGCCTCCCAATACAAATAAACTTTCTACAAATTGTAGTATGTCCAAGTTATCAAGAAAATACCTCAAATTACAAGAGATCAATAGAATGTACCTATGGTTGAATCTGAAAAAAGTAGATGGAAAAAATGATAGAGCTATAAATCATCTTTACAATGTCGTTGGAATCTCCAAAATCCGACAAACTAGTGAAAAGATACGAGCTCGAGAGTCTAAAGGGAATCTTCACTTCAAGCTACAATAAAATATTCTAGGAGTAAAATATGGTAATAATACTTATACCACTAGAAAATGCTCAGAACCAGCTTTCTGACGATATCTTTTTTTTGAAAATCTGATACCCGAGTCCAAATTTATGACGATTTTCAGAAAACTAACTAATTATGACATGAGGGAGCTTCTGTGATGGTCACTTGGCCATCAAATTTAAGATAGTCACCCGATTTTTTTTTTTTAAATCGCCATTTAAAATAAATTTACTTCAAAATAGGAAGTATTTTATATTAAAATGGGGGGCTTTGGGCCTTCCATACACAATGGGAGGGTCAAATTTGACCCAACCTGCTCCAGAAATTAGCTACCTCCTAGATGATGGAAACTAGCCCAAAATGCAAACCCTCCAACCTGCAATGAAAATCTCCTCAGCTCAACTTTCCAATTTGAGATGGACTTTCTATGGCCTATGCTTTGATACCATGTTGGAAATACAAATGAACAATAGCCCACTTGAATTTTTGCACACTTCAAAGGATCAAACCAAGAAAGACACCATCCACATGAACAAGAAAGTGATGCATCACGAGCAAGAAGATAAATTGATCAAATGATGACCTATTGATTTGATATATAGAATCTCTAAAATATCATGAAGTATGAGATATGAGATGATTTACAATGAATAAGCACCTTGTTTATATAGGTAAGGTGACAGGAGGTTGGATAACCACCTTGGATGCAAACATTAAATACCTATGCATAATTTTAAATGCATGAGTGAAATATTAAATTCCTAGTAACTATAAGCTAATTAATGAGACATGACCCCATTAATACTAGTTTCTAGAAATGATACCTAGGAAACTTAACTCCTAAGTAAACTTATAATAATGTGAATAGGTCCTCACTAAGAACTAGTTAGGAAATAACCCCATTCACACTAACTATTGATATGTCTGAATTTGTGGAGAGAACAAAGAAGTAGCATTTGGATTTAGGCATGGTATGTGTGGTATAAAGCAATATTTAGTTGTTGGCTACACTTCTAGTAGTGACACACAATCCTGAGTTTGTTCTAGCCATTGTAGCCCATTATCACAAAGAATACAGAAGTTTCAAGGATCCTGATTGGAATGTGATCATCAGACTATATGCATAATTCTTCAACAAGATCTTCCAGTGTTTGATCATTGATGCATTTGCTGATCTTACCATTGGGAATGCACAAGCTCATTATGATAATGATCCAGGCACTTGTAAGAGGGAAATTGATACAAGGTGGTTAAAGAACCCAAGGCCAAATATTTCAAGATGGCCTAAAAGCTTTCCTCACAGTGATTTCATCAAGGAAATCAATGACTAAATTACCCTTCTTAGCAGGGTGAAGGGATTGCCTGACTCTTCCAATTTTCAAGAGTGGATGTACTTGTACATTCATGTCATAAGGAAGAGGAAACATTAGGTATTATGGGGTCAATAGATAAGTGATGCAATTCATGATCAACTCATAATGTTTCCCACCTCATTGAGATTTTCTATGACTTCATACTTGGTTTAGGATGTTGCGTCAAGGAGGAGCTTTCTAGGATTGACATCAAAGGGTGATAGGAGACATGTTCCAGTATACCAATAGTATTCACAATTGACCCTAAAATAAAGTATTCATCACTTTAGAAGGGCCAATGATGCTTTCTTTGCTCCATACATCTGCATGTTTGACATAGAACTTGAGAAGAAGAGAGTATTTAATGAAGCATGGGAAGTGGTTAATAAATTTGGATGTATGTTCCTAAAATTTCCCACCTTCACATACATTCGAGCTAGGTGCTTTGTTGGATATTTGTATATGCTTCCAAGGTATCTAAGTGACAAGATAGTCCTCATGGAGATGTGTAGATAGATCATGGTAGTGCATAGCAGACAAGCGAAATCTCACAAGACAAGATTTAAGTTTCCTCTCGCGATAGGAAAATACTCCATCACAACATCTCCCAAAGCTAAGGCCATGGAATAAGAGATGCAGTGGGTCACAATGAAGACATTCAAAAGGAGACCTGACTATAGAGGAATGAAAGATAAGCTCAAGAAGAGTTATTCCCATGTACACACAATGGAGGATATATGGATAAATTGCAAGATGGAGGAGGACATAAGGAAGTTGGACTATTGTCATCTTAGCTTAGAGTATATTATAGACCTAGATCTAGAGGACATTCTAAAAGGAATGGAGGATGAAGATGCCATCTTGGATCCTATTTATGAGAGCAATAATAATGTGGAAACACCTCTTCCTCCCATTTAATGGTCAAAGAAGGAAGTGATTTCCATTAGGGAGAGTTTCCAACCCATTCTTGCTGAAACTAATGTTTGGTTACAGAAAAGGGACATAAGATTGAAGAATTTTAACACTCAATCTAAGGGAGAAGAAACTGAGGGACATTCAAGGAAAAAGACAGAAATCAAAACAAAGAATAAGGGTGATGTGTTAGGTACAAGTAGAACCCCTAAGCCTAAGATCAAATTCATAATGAAGGGGGTAAGAGAAAAGATTCAGAAAGGGAATCAACTCACACAAAAGAGGTGTTAGCTCAAGTTGAAGAATAAGCAAAAGAGAGGCTAGATGAAGTATGAGAGTCTCCACATGAGGATGCTCCAGAAAAACCTCCCATGTCTTCTTCCCCTATTACTACCACTGTGTCGACTCCCACTCCTCCTGTTGTTTCAATTTAACATCCTTTTCCCTCTACCACAATTGTTGTTGCTTTTGTTATTTCCCCTACTATTTCTATTCAATCAATTCATTCATCCCCAACTTCGAGGTCTAATTTTTATAGTCCTAGAAATAGTTTTGAGAAAAAATTTGGCTCCTGACCTAATTTTCCAAGTCTGTCTTCTCCTTATCTTTATATCTCTACTCAATCTAAGTTAGATAAGTTTATGGATGAAACTGTATAGAATGTGTCAAGTTTAGAGATACCTATGGCTATTCAAACCGATACTCCACCACTTGTGACTACCACCATTGTATGTGCAACTACATCCACTTCAGCTATAATGATAGGTCCTAGAGAAGGTTCTTCCCCTCTTCCACCTTGGTTGGCCTCACAGACACCAAAGAGAAAGAAGCAAGTCGTCTCTCTTGACAACTTTGATTTTGGTCAGTTGGTGCTAGTAAGGACAAAATATACAAAGAAGCCAAAGACTCTCTCAAGGGAGTTTCTAGATAAAGCAAGATATAATTACATGTTGAGGTTGCACAACCTCCACCAAGTAAAACTACAGAAGATATAGATGTGTTTGATTATTCTATCACAAGGATAAAACATGGCGAAAGGATGCATGAGAGTGCAAAATAGGATACACAACCAGCATTAGCTTCTCTAATTAAGAAGTTTGATCGAGAAAAGAAAGTCAAAGATTAATATAAGGCTAAGGTTGAACACTTACCTTAGTACTTCAGAAGATTACTCAATCTTTTGAGTGTAGCTACAAGCAATGAAGACCCTATCATTCAAAAGGCCAAAAGGACACATGTATGGGGTAAAGTAGTCACATAATGGATTGATAGGATCTTGGATCAAGGAATGCAACTGCTGAAATATTTTGAGGAAGGGATTAGCAATATGGGAAATGTAAAGGAAAAATTGATTCAAACCATTGACACACTTTCCCAGAGTCAACATGAAATAGAGAATTTTCTTGAAGCTTGGACCAATATGAAAGAACTCAAGCTTGATGTGCTAGAGGAAGTTGGGATAATTCCTAATAGAGAAATATTCATCAACATATGGGAGAACATGAGGTATAAGTTGAATGTCATCAATGATTTAATCAAAGACCTATAGGAAGCTTAGGAGGTTGGCAAAGATAAAGGTTCATATCTCATCACTAGAATAAAAGAGTGACCTTGTCAAGTGCTTGATGAAAATTAAGTTCTTCCCTCTAACAAGGTTATCTAGGAGTTCACCTCATCAATACAAAAAGAGTTTAAAGATGAAGCTTTTTCATTAGCTTCTATTGACAGATTGGTGGACATTCTAATCGCTTTGGATAACCTGAAGGTAGTATTGGAAAGGCATCAAAAAACTTGTATCACAATTGAGGACTCAATCAAATGAGTACTCATAGTCTCCAGGCATACTATAGGTCTGAACAATTCAGAAGTCCAAGCAACACTAAAGAAATATGGAGACTTCTTGGAAAAGGATGGTGAAGAATGAAGGAATGTGTCTGTTCCATACTTATTTTATTTTTTAGTTTTTCCCTTATGCAATATGTAATTAGTTTATGAAATATTACACATATTTTGTAAATATGCAATTACATGTAAAAATAGAAAAGTCCTAAATCAAATCGGGCTCTAAAGTTGAAGAAGTCAAGTTAGTTTTAGTTTTTCTATTTTATCTCTTGGCTCTCCTATATATATATGAGGGAGCTCTTATGTAATAGTTACCTTTTATCTCTTGAAGCAAAGCATTTCCCATTTGAAAAATGTATTGATACTTTGTGTTTAAAGTGCAAATTGAATTTGAATCAATAAAAGAGGAAAATTTTGCATCCAACCTTTGCTTTGGATCTACTTTGTTATGTGTGAGATTGTTCTTATGTCATTTTCATTATATTTTCTTGTAAATGGTTGAATAAGTAGCATTATATCATATATTTGAAAGGGGATTCAAATCTGATTTTGTAGACTTTTTGCAACATTATTACATTTGAAGTTTATGTTCTTATATGTACATTTTGTAAATAATTCAAAGACTTTGGGCTGAAAGTTATTTGTTGTGTTTTGTGGATCCTTTGGTGGCATATATTGGAGTCTTTGAGCTGCAAGATACACCATTCCATATCTTTACAAATCATCATTGAAGAAAACAAAAGACTTTGATATTTTGTGGGTTTTCTAGTTACCGACATTCATTGGTATCACTCTGGTTACTCTTTCATTTAATCAAGTAGATATTAGCTATTACTACTCATTCTAGGATTTTGTGGTGAATTATATGTTATAATTATCACGAGCTATTATTGTAATTTTTTTAAGAGAAAACATCTTTTCTAAAAAAAGAGAAAAGGATAAATGTAACACCCATGGATAAATTCAGTGTACATAATCTAGGTTAGTTACTAGTTGTTTTTGTGAGCAGTAAGAAGGGAGCCTCCCCTTTTTGAGAGGAGAGATTTAAATCTCATCATAGTTGTGGTTGAAATAACCATTTTTTAATTAATCAAGTGATTACAAAATATTCACCCAACATGATATCTAGCACTTATGGTAGGGAATCTGGAAATATGCTTATGTTCACTCCTCCTTTCTTATTGAGTTCTGGGAAAGTTTAGGGAGGCCCCCAACTAAGGCAGTCTTTCTACAAGTGGCATGGAGCATTGGTCCTTCATACATCCTCTGATATATTTGGTTGAAAAAGAATCAAAGAATTTTTTAAGGGCGAAAGAAAGCTTCCCAGTAGTTATGGCAATGAATTATAGGCATGATTCAAGATATGGTGACTACTAAATGTGAGATATCTAGCCCTTTGGAAAATGGGGAGGCATAATTGATGAAAATACTGGGGTTAGATGATAGGGGTGTGAGTCCCTCTTCGAGGTGATTGGGTAGTCTCCCCAAGAAGAAGACCCATCGTGAGGGAAGTTGGGCTCCACCTACTGCAAGTGTTGTAAAGATCAATATATATAGTTTTTCAAGGGGTAATCGAGGTCATGCTAGTATTGGAGGAGTTGGGAGTGACAGCTCTGGGGATGTCCTCTTCTTCTTCTCTCTATATAAAGGAAAACACTCTAACAACCTTATGGAGTGCCTTTCTATTATTAAAGCTATGGAGAAAACATGTGCTCTTGGATGGCATAGGGTTATCTATGAATCTAATTCCTAGATTCTAATTAATATGTTTAATGAGAAAATTTTGGAACATGTTAATTGGAAATTGGTTGTGGTGGCACGACATATTCTTTGTTTGATTTCTTCTTTGGATCTAGTCTCCTTTTTTCACATCCCACAAGAGTGGAACAAGGGGGCAAACTGTTTGGATAAATGGGCTTCTAAGTACAAGGTAATTGGAGAGTGGAAGAGTGGGAGCAGTTATCCTGGGATCAGTCACAAGATCTTAATATCCTGGTTGCAAAGGATAGAGGTAACTAATTGTCTGTAGACCTAGGGTTTGTAGTGTTTTGTTTCTCTTTTTCGTGGTGCTTTTGGTGGGTAGCTAATTTTTTTCTTTCCTTGGGCTAGCTTTGGCTACTTTGTATGATTTAATCTTATTGATTTAATAAACTTTTTCCCTTTTTTCAAGGTCTAGACTCGTAAGGTAGCATGGTATCTACCATTCCAACATGTTTTATGGTCCCATATATGTTAGAAGTAAAATTGTAACATATCACAATCAATCAATTATTCATTTATATGTAGAATAATATTGATAATTCCCTTAAATATTCTAAAATATTCTTTTATATGATATGTGTAGGGGCTCAACATATACAAACTAGACTAGAATTCAAGCCTAATTTAGTTATTGGATCAGAGGGGGGCAAAACACACATAGTTTATGTTAGGGAGGAGACCCAAACACAAACAATTGATGTTAGAGAGGAGGCCCATCCACACTTTGATGTTTGAGAGGGTTCAAGATTGCTTCTTTCTAAAAATATTTATATGAATATAATTAAAGAGGTGAAGAGAAAATTTTCTTACAAAAATAAAAATCATTTACTTGAAATGGATATAGAGATTGAAATTTAATGTTGAACAAGTTAGTCAAACTACTAAGAGGTCATTGAATAGAACTACAAAGGAAATACTTGAGGCTTATTTCAAAAATCATGATAAAATTGGTCAAGTACAACTGTTATTAAATATACTTCTTCCTAATGTGCTAAAATAGCCAGTACAAATGTTGGGTATAGATTTCACAAAAAAGAGGAAAATATGCCTAGAAAAAAATATTGATTTTTTTAAAAAATGGTTTAGGTTCCACTGGGAAAAATATCGATCATTGGATAAGATAATTTCAAGAAGAGTGATGTTCACATCTATTGTAAGTCCAAAAATTTCAATAAAGTGTCAAATCTCTTCACTTTCAACTAAAATTGTCTTAAGTAGAAAGACACTAACAAGATATGTGAAAAGGAGAAAGGTTTTGGATGATAGTACTGCTGAAGGAAATTGGGAAATGATGTATATGGCTCCTCATTTTGACAATATTGAAGATGGTGATGAAGACGAAAATTTTTACACCTCTCCAATCCCATAGCAAAACAACTTTAACTTGACAATTCCATTTGTCAATTAAAGATTAATGCAAACAAAATTAAAATGGAAAGAAATTCCAATGGTAATTCAACAATATCTAAATTTATAGTCTTGATCATTAAGTGTTTACAATTTACATGTTCAATTTTAAGTTCTTTGTCTTCTCACATTTCACACAATCTGCAAATTCCTCATCCATTGGCCTTGATTCATCCCCTTAAACCGTATCAAATCATCCACGACCCCAATCTCTATCAACATTTTCTCCCTCTCTACTATGTACCTACTCCTTTGACTCTATTTTCAAATCTTCTTTCCAATGGCAAGAGCTCAACCTTTATCCCCCCTCATGCACCTATTTTTTCTTCCTGGAGTTTCATACATAATATTCAAATCTATGATGTATGTTTTTATTCCAATTTTATTTTTACTTTATCTTCTTCACCTTATGATACTCGACCTAGTTATGTTTGTTCTCCTTTGTCTTGGAGCAACATCCATAGCTCAACATATTAGTTGTTCAGATACCAAACATTCATTTTTCCCCTATATGGTGCAACTTTCCTGTCATGTGTTTTCCCATTCAAGGGCTCAACCTTTCCTCTCTTTGCAACTACATTCCACATCACACCTTCAATTTGGTGCACTGCAATAATTCTTTTCTATTATGCAACCATTTTCTTTTTCCTGTGTGTGAATATTTATATCCTGCATTTGTCTTTTCCTTCCTCTAGTTTTCTATTCCTCTACCCGCTCTCCCTTATTACCTTCACCACAACATATGGTGCCTATCTTTCTATTCTTACTTCCTACGATCCCTTCTATATCTGAAATTAATTACATGCCACCTCCTGTGCAGCTTGTGTTCTTCCTTTCTTCCTACACAGGGGCACAATCTCTTTCCAAAACTAGTCGACTCTCCTTTTTACTTCTATTGGAACCCTCTCCTTTTCACTTCTTTTCCCTTAAAATTTGAATGTTCTTCTGAATCAATGCCCCTTAAGAAATATTTGACCCCAATTTGAATTGTCCCCTTTCAATTTATTTTAATTTAAATATTTAATTTCAAATTTTACTCTATTTTCTTTCTGACCCTTCAATTATTCATCTTATGTATTTCCCTTTATGGAATAGCAAAAAAATGATATAACACCACCATTTATGATCAACTCGACCCATTAAGAAAAGAAAAAATTGTTAATGTTGATTGCGTCTTACCCCGCGATGCTATTGCATTATAGGGTGTTAGGAAGTTGATGTCAAGTTTTTGGCATGATCATACTTATCCTTTATCAAATAAAAGAGATGTTCTCAAACATAGGATCAAGCCAAAAATTTGTAAACTGCATACTGTAAAACATTGGTTAGACATAACATAGCATGAGATGTATGTGATTTTTTGTGATGAAAATCATTATATAAAGATTGGGAAAATAATATTTAAAATATTAAGACCACATTATGTGAAGGCAAACAAGGTTTTTAAAATTTATTGTCATTATAATATTGAATTTTATCTTTACTATCAGGTGTTTCGAAATATAAGAGAAGAAAGTGATGGTTTTCAAAATGTACCTCCTGAATGGGTAAGTCAATTCATTTATAACATCCATCTTATAAGATAAATTTGGTGATGACGCTGATCCAATGAAATAGATAAAAGGACTTTGTGAACATTTAGAAAGTTGGCTAAAATTCCTTTGAGAAATGAAGATTCTAACATGATGAAGATGGTAAATATCACGAGTTACAAGTACATAAAGTTTGAAAAATAATTTGGGAAAGATTCCACAATGTTAGATTATGTAGAAAAGGAGGCACCTATTAGAAGATTTAAGGAAATTTTCATAAATTGATATAACCATACATACATCGTGCATTTTTTGCTGAGTGGCGAATACAAAAATTTTAATTTTAAGAGATACTTTCTTACCTAGAACAATTTTATCAGTAATCAACTTTACAAAAAATTCCTCTTTTAGCCATCAAAAGGAGATTTAGGCACAATATTACTTTCTTCTAGATTTGGATGGTATTGATAGTACATATGAAGAATGAGTCATTAAGAAATAATACCACTTTTATATTAGTGATGATAAAGATTATGACATATTTTGTAAAACATTTCTTTAAGACATTTTTTGAAGATTTGGCAAGAAGGGATGTGAAAATTGAAAATAATTTTGTATGGTCTAATAGGTGTGCATCTCAAGTTAAATCATTAAGGCTATTTTATGCACTATGTAGATATCATCGACATGGAAATATACATGCTTGGAATTTCTCTAAGAGTGGGCATGGAAATGGTGAACATGATGACACATGAGCTTGCATCAAACACACTCTAAAAAAACATGAAATGAATTATGAGGGATATCATATAAATAAATGATATGCATGATGTTGTTGAATTATGTAAGAAAAAAATTGCATGTTAGGTTGAAACATCTTCATAGAGGAACCCATGTCCAAATAGAGTATTTTGGGAGATATCATGTATGTAATATTATTTGAAAAAGTTTGACTTGTTTTTAAAATTTTAAACCTTAAGGATAAAAGTACAAAGTTGTCTCACACTTTTATAAAGGAAACAACCAACACTAATCCAACTTTTAAAATTGAATCACTAAAAAGTGACACATAATTTTTGAATTTTGAAATGATGTAAACTAGTAAAATGTGTATTTTTTAGCATATTTTATGTTTATATTTTTTTGAAAAAATTTATATCTTATTTAAAAATAGTTTTTAACAAATTGACACTATAATTTAGTTGTTGATAAAATTCTGAAAAATGAAGTTACATGAGACGTCAATCTTTTTATAATATTTTTTTTTATTCAATTTTTTGTGTATTTATAACTTGAAATTTTAGTGCATGGATATATTTTTTTCCAATTTTGATAATATATATATAATATAAATAAATATTAAAAAGTGTGTGTATTAAAACACGATTGTTTCCATTCAATGTCAACTTTCATATTAAATATTTATCTAAAATAAAAAATACCATGTTGACATAAACCATTTATCTAGTGCATCATATTTTTTTCATTTTTTAATAATTTTTAGTATTTTTCCTTAGCATGGTAATCAACCTAATATTTTTGTTGATAACCTACTTAAATTAGTAAAAAATATAAAATAAAATATAAATAATAATGTAAGAGAGGGGGACCAACTATTTCAAGGCTCCAAATCATAGAGAGTCGAGAGCGGAGGGCTACCCTAACTTACCTCACTCTAAAAGGTGTTTTGAGATAAGAATTGAGAATGATGAGGACTATAATGTACTTCTACCACTCTACATATCTTGAACTTAGGTTTGGGCTAGGCGAGCTGGCTTCTAGAGTTGGTATTGTGTCTCAGACAACTCTCTATCTGAGTATGACAACATAGTTTTGGGACGATAGCGCGGCGCGCTGGCGTCTCTTGGGCGCGTTGGCGTCTGTATGATCAGAAAATAGTGAACACAATACAAACTTCCTAAAAACTAACAACCTAGCTAGCTAATCTAGATGCTAAAAATAGAATGAGGAAGTATAGGAAATAGAGACTAAAATTGTAAAGCAAGTAAATGAGAACTAGGGTAACAAAGATGATCTTGCAAAAGCACATGTTTTCCAGCTAGATCCACGCATACTTTCATCTGCACATAAGCAAGAAGGGGAAATTTTTGGGGGCTGTATAGGGGCTTGCCTCAGTCAGACCCCCATTTTGGTGTTTCCACCTCCATGGACAACCAAAAATCAACAAAGTAGAAATATACAATAAAGGAAAGAAGAGAGAGCAATACGCACTACAAAACAATACAATGCTACTCAATCAAATCACAAAGGAGAGGAGTGAAATGTTACCACCTCCACCCAAAATATCACTAGCCAATGGAGGAGAATATGGACTTGGGAAGATCACCACATCAACTGCGATGAAAGGAGGTCTCGCAAGACTCCAAGCCCATACTTCAATGGCTTGCTTCACACTTGCTATGTGGAGTTGATGGAGTGTTGTTTCTGCAATGAAGTGTTGAAAATGTTGCTTGAGAGTGTTGGAAATGCTAAGAAATGGCTTGAGAATGTGAGCAGATTACAAGAGAGATTGTGAAGAGATGGAATGGAATGAGAATGAATCAATTTGAAGGAGGAATAAGGAAAAATAAGGCATTTTTGGGTCAGTTGGTTGAAGAGGGACGTTACAATTTGTCCCCAATCGGGAGTGTAACACCTCTTCCAACTTCAAACACAAGAATCCATTAGGGATGACAATGCGCTGGACAGACATTTGTGTGTCGTGCGTGTGTCCCCAACAAATATTCTCTCACTGACGCACAAGAGAGATGCCAAGTGGAAGGAAGGAAATTGAGTGATGTAGAATTTCACCTTTGAATTTGATTTTCTAAGGTGAGGATGCACGAAAGGGGAATTTGTGTATGGGGTGAAAATTCGCTCCTATACATTTTTCCCCCACTTTAGTGAGCATAAGTACTGATGAGTTCTTCGGTAAAGTAGATCGAAGAGTTAGTAAGGTTAGAAATTTATACCTGAACTATCGAGGAAACAGACCATGATCTAGTGAACTCAAAAGCACAAGGAAGGAAAAGGACTCCATAGGAACTCTCCATAAGGAGCTTCGAACAAAAGACTCCATAGCCCCACAGAACTATGAAGTTGCACAATGTACACCAAAGGCCCTCAGACCAACGATGGACAAATCTTGCAGGATGAAAGCATCTCATAGGCCCACATACCTACAAGGAGGTGACCTCCAAGATCTCTCACAAGAAGGAAGCCTCAAGAATAAAGCATCTTACAGGCTCGTATACTTGCAAGAAGGCGACCCCCAAGATCTCTCACATGAAGGAAGCCCAGAAAAGTAAGCACCTTATAGGCCTGCAGACCCACAAGGAGGCATCCCCCAAGATCTCTCACATGGAGGAAACCTAGATGTAAGCACCTTACGGCCCTGTAGACTTGCAAAGAGGCATCCCCCAAGATCTCTCACATGGAGGAAACCTAGATGTAAGCACCTTATAAGCTTGCAAACTTGCAAGGAGGCATCCCCCAAGATCTCTCACATTGAGGAAACCCAAAGAAGGGGACTTCGCAGAGTTGGATAGCGGCTTCAAAGGCATACCTGCAAAGTGACAAGTTTACCCATAGATAAAACATGCCAGGAAACACAAAGAAACCATGAATGAAAATAAGCGGATAGTCACATGGACCGTCAATAAGTCAAAAGGCTTTCAAAGGGGTCCCTTAGGAACCGAGTGTGAAGAGGGGTCCAATCAAGGGACGTGTTGTTTCAAAGTGCAAAAGAGATGTTTTTTTCTCAAATCAATTCATCATCAAGGAATCCTTTTGGAATATATTCACTTCATCAAGGAATTAGAAAGGAAGAAAATTCCCCCTTGTGAGGGGAAGTTCAAGACTGCTCCCACCTTGAAGGAAAGTTCTCAAGTCCTTTCTTTGCAAACCCATGATGAAGGAAACATGTTCCGTTAGGTCCAAGTCGAGAATGCAATTCTTTAAAAATCTTGCAAAGATTCTTGAGAAAAGATTTGTTGGCAATGAATACATTTTCCAAAAATTAAAGTTTCATAGAAATGGCATTGTCACACATGAAAGGGACAACTCAAGCAAAGAAGAGAGAAAGATAAAAGGAGAGTGAAAAATAAACAATCACAAATAGAAGACACAAGGGTGATATGATATTTTGGGGTCAAAGTTGCTCATGAATATATATAAGCATAATAATAGTATATAAATGAACTATCATCAACCCCCTACTATATTAGACCATGTGAAAAATGCACAAGAAGAAAAAGTGAAAATAAAAAATTGGGTCAACATGGAAGGGAAGCCTAAATGCCCCCAACGCTTTACATCGTCCCTAATTTATCGAAAATCAAACAAAAACATGGAAGAATGATGATACAAATAGAATAAGATTCATGACATAAAATCACTCTTGTATCCAAGCACCAACAAGGGTGACAAGGGTCATCCAAGAATGCATAGCACAATTATAGGGGAACACATCACAACACACACACATCTAATCTAAAGATAAAGAAGAGGCCTCCCTCTAACACTCATTGACCAAGAGGTTGTCCGCTTCCCAATCTAGATCATTGTAAGGGGAAGGAGGATGATCTTGCAGTGGTGGAATGTTGAGAGGAGGAGCTTCTGACCCTCCCGCAACAAGGGCTAAGAAAGAAGGCCCCGCAAGGTCTTCTCCACTAGGCTCTTGTGGAGCTATGGTCAACGATTTTGTGAAGATCGATGA
The DNA here is from genome assembly GCA_007258455.2 of Sequoia sempervirens. Taxonomy (NCBI): domain Eukaryota; kingdom Viridiplantae; phylum Streptophyta; class Pinopsida; order Cupressales; family Cupressaceae; genus Sequoia; species Sequoia sempervirens. The sequence goes on from VDFB02168118.1 coordinate 169,734,839, forward strand.
CAAGGTTAGAACATCATCCAAAGAGTTAAACATGCACTTTACTGGAGTGTCATGTCATACCTCAATGGATGGAGAAGGTTGCACCCGAGGTTCACCGATTGGCTCACCAAATGACTTAGGAGTGGTGACAAACTCAGGGGAAGTCAGAACTGGTTCCATCACTAAGATAGAACAAGCTAGCATAGGACCACCCTTCGGAGAAGGTGGGATCCTCTAACGCCCTCCATTGTTGGAAGGGCCACCCTCTACCTTCTACTTCGTCGGGGGATGTGAAATCCCCATAGATGAGGTAAGAGGCATGGAGGAAGAGGAGGAAGAGAAAATTGTAGTAGATACCATCGAAGTATTTGGAATATCTATGGGTTTACGGAATGGCGGGATGTCCAGAAGGGACATCAACAGGGGTGGCTTGACTAAAGGAGCAATAAACACCTGCACCTTTTTGGGGTCAAGCGCACTTGCACTCACAGCGGGAGCCAGAAGCGAAACTGAACTAGTTTGAAAGGAAGCAAAGAGGAAGAGAGAGGAGGACGCATTATAAGTCCTTGAAACAGGGGCATTTGAATCCTCTTCCTTCTTCTAAAAAGTGGCCCGCTCAACCGCTAGAGCCTTTCACTGACACTTGCACTCACGCGCAAGACAGTTTCCATGACTCTTCGAGCTAGAGATCGAGAGTTGCGAAGGGATAGAAGGCCCCTGCTCAGCCATGGGAGTGTCCACTATAACCATTTCTAGCAGAGGGATAGGCTCCTGAACGGGAGCAGGAAGAAGAGATTAAGAAACAATAGGGGGAGTTGGCTCTAATACCTCAGTAGTGGGCCTCTTCCCATTTATTGCTTTGGGAGCAAAAGCGGTGGGAGGCCGCAAAGGCCGAGACATAGAGGATTCCCCATGGGGACCCTTTTTTCTACCATATCGAATGGGCCTAGGCTCTATGGGCAGAACTTGAAGCTTGAACATGGGATGCTTGGGCTTTCACCAAGTGGGCACCAGATGATGCTCTCGCAAACATGGAACAAAATCTGATGGCACCACGGTGGGCGAGAGGAAGCATCAGGCTAGACAGTGGAAAAGGAAGAAGAGGGACCCTAAGAGGGCTTTTCTTCTTCTCTTCTTCGAGCCTTGGTGGCATCACTATCAGTTTTTAAACAAGCCCTATGTGAAACAACATAAGGTGATGGAGGGTACCTCACTCTAGGCATTATGCACCCTTTCTTGTACTTTTGATATGTCTGGTGTAAGAGGTCATTTTTAGGCAGCAGCGGACCAATAGGTGCAGGCAAAAAGTGATCTAAAGAATAACTACCATACACAATTGGCAGTCTATAACCGGTGTCATGGATCACATGCACAAAACCCTCATGAATAAATTTTAAACATTTGTGCACAACCAAGGGAATTGCATTCATAGCTACTAGCCAAGGGATACCTAGCTTCACTCTAAAGAGTTTAGACCTTGGGATTATGTCAAACAACAAGTTTACAGATTTAGATTCAACAAGGACTAACAAAATCATACTACCAAGAGGAGGTACAAAAAGTCCATTATGTCATACCAGCAACAATATTTTTTATTCCTAAATGAGCATTTGGCAAGTGCCAAATTTTGCACTTGCCAAATGTTAATGATGTTAGAAAAATAATAAAACAAAACTTTCAAGTGTCATTTTTTGGCTCTTCAATCCATGACTTGTATATTTTTTGCTCCTCAATCCACGCTTGCCAAAATACATTACCATTTTTTCACCTCAAGGTTGTGAAATATTCAACAAGATGTCGCCAAGACACCGAGGAGGTCAAAGAGGTAAGTATCTCTTCTTTTTTAGTTTTAAATTTTGATTAAATTATAGATTGAATTAGGTTTTTTTATTAATTTTATTTTTTATTTTCAAGAAATGATATTCCACTCCCAAATATTGAAAATCCTCCATCACCTCCTCATGAAGACTCTCTTAAAAAAAATCACAACAAACACCTCCATCAATTCGTAGACATCACCCAAGAGCACAAGAAAACATACTAGGGAAAATAAAAGACAATAAAAATAGCTTGAGGAATTGATTACAAGGTTGAAAGATCCTGCTACAACAAACCCTCATAGGACAAGCTTTGTTGAATCCCTATAATTTATTATGTCTCATGTAGGATTAGTGAGTACCAATTAATTTTTGGTCCAATAAGGGAGAAGAATAAAAAAATTTATGCAAATAAACTATTTTATGAGAGTAAAGAAAATGAAAATTAACAAATCCAACTTGTGTGCCCTCTTCACCAACCCACAAACCAATCAACCCTTAGCAACTGATGCAGGAGGTTCCCTATCCATTTGTGCCACCACTAAGGGATTGTTAAGGGTGATTTTAGCACATCCAACTTGCTAAGCAATAATGGGTTATTATTTCTCTTGCAAAGTAGGGAAACTACTCCAAGGTTCCTTTATAGCCAATTCTTGATTATTTGAGACAACACAGTGGTCATTGCCAATGTGTTTCACAAGGGATCTAGGTATTAGATTTTTGTAAATAAAATGCAATTAAAAACAATAGATCTAATAGTTCAAGAAACAAAGTGCATGTTCAAATTTGTAGTAGATTTATATCAATAAAATCTTCCATTCGATAATTCCAAACTAATTTTAGAAGAAAAGTCAAAAGATAAAAGGGTAATGAGAAGAATGAAATAAATTATAAATCTAATGGAAAATGATAAATCCTATTTTATTAAACATCTCTGAATGTTTGAATGAAATCCCATAAAACTATTATCAATACAAATAGTCATTCACACATTTGTTGTTCAATAATGATGCAATCTTCAAAGGAAATGTAACTAAACACAAGATTTTCAGATTTCATGCAACCAAAATGCCATCAAACATTTGCAAATATGAAATGAAATATTCCTTAATTCCAAAATAGTAATCAAGATTTCACTAATTTATTCAACTTAGATAACATAAAACAGTCATACCATTACCATTGACCCAAATTGAGACACATGCAAAATAGGAGTAATCCTTTGATTTATCAAAATTTGATCTCCCCAAAGTTATTAGGAAAATCCACGTTGAGAATACATCAGTTATCATGCAAGAATACATAAAAATTGGATCCTTTGAATTGATCCAAAACCAAAATTATATAAAAAATTGAGTTCCTAAAATCTTGGCTCTAAACAAAAATCCAACTAGAACCAACTCCAACTCTCCAATTGTAACTAAAAGCAAACTAAAAATACAACTAAAGCATAACTAGGCGCCCCAATTTTAGTTTCAATTTAATTAAAATAAACTAAAGGAAATAAAAAAGCCTAAGTGAAAGTAACTAAAGTCTAACTAAATTTCCAACTCCAACTTTTATTTCACTCGTTGGGCGTGGTAATTTATTATAGTAGTTTATTAAAAAATAAAATGCAACAACTCTTGGCTTTAGTTATTTTGAGAAGATGTCAGTGAATGCTAATATCACTTTGTTTATTTTTTTATTGGTTGTACTCGGTGATATTGCAACCTTATTTTCTAGTCAAAGCCAGGCTTCTCCATCTGTTGTTGTTGGTTGCTGAAGACAGACAACTCTTCCTGTAGGGATTGAAGATTTTCCTTTTTATTCATTATTTTATCAATATCCACTTGAGTAACTCTTCCCTGCATCTGATTTCTTAATTCTTCCACCATCCTTTTGGGATCTCTTACCAACACAAGTGTTTCCAAAAATGTGCAATCTAAATATTCAATTGATTGGCATATTTTAATCATGGTTTGTTTGGCCAGATACCAATCTTTGCTTAGTTTATATTTACACTTATTCAGAATCTTCAATCTGAACTCAATTGCTCTCAACCATTCAAAAAGTTTATCTTGATCTTCCTCTTCAATCACTGCAGCTTTCAGAAGATCCTTCAAGGGTGTTTCCTTTATCCTTTTTAAAATTGGGATATAATCCTCCCAAATCAATAATTCCTCATCAATACTCAACTCAATTTATTGAGTTGCACTCCTCCCAAATCAATAATTCCTCATCAATAGTTAGCTCTGTTGAACAAGACAACTGAGAGGGGGGAAAAATCAGTTGTAACAAGTTTTAACCTTTAATCACTTCCACAAGAGATAAGATCAATTATCATTCACAAATCCTTTACTCTACTAATGTGATTAATCATTAAGTAGCAGAAACTAAAAAAAATCACACACAATAACACCAAATTTACGTAGAAAACCTAATAAGGGAAAAACCATGGTGAGGATTAGCTCACAATATAGAGAATATCATAACCAAATGCAAAGGCTCATTACAAAAGAAGGCTTACTACCAAAACAAGACTCGCTGTCCAACAAGGGTTAACCACTCGGGGGGCTCACTACCACATAATTATAAAGAAGATAGAAGAGATTTATTATAGAGAGAAAACAATCTCAATGCAACAAAGATTTCCACCACAATTCACTCACACACTTTCAGACATGCTTGAATGATACAGTACACCTTCAACTCAGTGCTTCCAAAAAATCACAATTAGATTTTGCACTGATCTACTCAAACTCAAATCACATACACACTGTCTCACATCTATCTTTCTCTTGCATTTATTCACACTCTTCTCAACCATCTCAACTTCTATTTATATCATCTTCAAATTTGAAATTCATCTAAAGTTAGCCACACACAAATTCAAATTAGGTCGGTGCCAAAACACTCTATGGTGGAATTTAGAATGAGGGCGACCCAAACACACATCTAATGAGGACCTAAATAAGTCCTAACACACCCCAACATGCTTCCATAAACTTCATAAGTAGTGTTAAACACAAGGTCAGCCAAACCAATGTAAAACACATAAATCAATTAAGCACACACAACCTTAGCATGATCCAATATTTCTAGATAATAAAATTAACTTGAACACAACCTCAACAACTTATCTTGAGAACTACAAGTCATAAGACTTGAACAAGAAGAAATCCAGAGCAACAACATTTCTCCCAGACCTCAGCCAGATACACAAAAAAGTATAGTTCACAACTGGTCAACATAACTCGCACTGTACAATGATCCAGATACCCAAAACCTAGATATAGCAACTTCCAACAACCAGGAACAATACTTCATATCCTTACAATCATAGCAACACATTTTGGAGAAAAACCCAGAGCAAATACCGAATACCTGCAACCTTTCGTTATTACAATTTTCTTAATATCCTCGACATATATAGTCAATAACCATCATTCATGACACCAATGACAACAACAACCAATTCGAAACCAGTTGACATAAATGACAACACCTTCATACTTGCAAAATCTACCCCTTTGTCATTGATGGCAACACATGATGTGAAAAACCATCAAAGACCACACAACAGTTATGGACACATTTTTCATGATTTTACTTTCTCCCCCTTAGTAGATAAAATTTTTCACATGATACTTTCTCCCCCTTTGACATAAATGGAAAAGCTAAAAGATGTTTTACATAGATTTCCCCTTTGATATTAAGAATAAAATACTCTTTCAATGACAACACATGACACTACCTACTCCCCTTGAGAGGTAGCCACAAAACATCAATCTAGAAAAAAGATAGATCCATAGACCCGATGGACTGATGTATCTCCATATGCATCTAGTTCAATAAAGGAGGGGAAATAACCCCTAACTTCTCCCATATATACTAAAAAGTATCTTTAGGAAAAGCCTTAGTAAATATGTCAACAACCTGATCCTTTGTTTGTACATACTCAAGCTTTACTTCATTTTCCACAACCTTTAATCTCAAAAAGTGATACCTTATTGATATATGCTTTGTCCTTGAGTGCATCACTGGATTCTTTGTATTATCACAAAAGATAGATTTCGGATCATCATACATTACTCTAATATCTTTCAGTGTTTGTCTCATCCACAAAACTTGTGTATAGCAAGATGTCGCAGCAATAGACTCATCCTTTGTAGTGGATAAGGAAACTAAATATTTCTTTTTAGTCAACCATGACACCAATATGCAACCAAAAAAGAATGCACTACCACTTGTACTTTTTTATGTCATCAACATAACCTTCCCAATCTGCATCTATATAAACACTTAGTGTAAAATCTATATCCCTAGGATACCATAAGCCATAATCCAGAGTGTCATTGAAATATATGAATATCCTCTTAATAGCAACAACATGTGTTTCTCTAGGATCTTCTTGAAATCTACCCACAAGACAAACTACAAATTGATGTAAAAGGGGAAATCTATACTCAATTTGCAGCTAGTCACCATAGAAGTGCATATCGGTTTGGAACCATCCATCCCAAACTTCGTCAACATTTCTCTTACATACTTTGACTGTGAAATAAAAATCCCTTCTTTGTTTGATAAATTTACAGCCCAAGAGAGAAATTCATCTCACCAAACATAGACATCTCAAATTATTTTTGCATCTCTTTAGTAAACATCTTGCACATTTTTTTCATTTCCTCCAAAGATAATGTCATCAACATATACAACCACTATCAAGATCTTGTCATTTTATATTTTAAAATACAAATTAATATCTGTTGTACCTTTGTTGAAACCTTACTAAATCAAATATTTGTCTAACCTTGCATACCAAGCTCTAGGAGCTTGTTTCAATTCATATAAAACCTTCTTTAACCTGCAAACCATATTCGGTTGATTTGACAACTAAAATCCTTTTGGTTGTTCCATGTAGAATTCTTCCAATTCACCATTCAAAAATACAGACTTAACATCAATCTGATAAAATTTTAAATCTTTATGAGCAACAAATGCTAAAAACATTCTGATAGCTTCCATCCTTGCCACTAAGGCAAAGGCCGATCTTGAAAATCTATACCTTCTACTTGTGAATAACCTTTACATACAAGTCTTGCTTTATTTCTAACCACTTCTTCATTCTCATTCAACTTGTTTCTAAATACCCATTTTGATTTAATTATGTTTTTATTTTCTGGTCTAGGGACCTGTTGACGATGATGTCACTCCAAGCAATAGTGAAGATAAAGTCCTCACAAGTAAACCACGAAGAACCTATCTTTCTTGAAAGACTGAACCAAGGAAACATAGAGGTGTATGTGTTATAGGAAAAGGTTGAATTAGCTTAATCCCAAGTCTCCGCTAATCAAGACTTGACCATAGTAGGTTCACTCTAGGTATTATGTGATATTGTTGTTAATCTCAAAGGGAATACAATTTTCTTTAATTTCATTAAGAATCATAAACATCAGATATAATATTTCCAGTTCAATCATAAAATAATCTCATGAAATCAAAACATTTGCAATAATATTTCATGAACATCAAAAATTTTTGCTATCACTTAAGTAGATTTAGCTTCAAGCATTCAACATTTTTATATGAAATGAAAGATTTTCAATAATTTCCATTCATTCATCTATTTTTTGAAACATTTTCAAGAATTTAAACATCTAATCTAAAATGAAGCATAACAATACTGAAAATTAAAATTTCTTCCAGTTATTCTCCACGCATGCCCCAAGAGTTAATCAAATCAAAGCAAACAACTTTATACTTTACCAAATTGCCTCATAGCTACATATAAAATAGTGTGAGCTTTTAAAGAAGCGGTTTTAGTTTGGACACCGAGTAGGTTCTGCATGCACCCCTAAACAACGCACCACACAATCTTGTTCGGCTGAACTAACAAAACCAGCTACAAAAAGTCATGAGATAGGTAGCTATCAAATTGGCTTTGATATTGATTAAATTCTATGTGCATTCAAGTTTTTAGTTTGGAATGATATAGAAAATAGGAAAAAAGAACAAAACTTAAAGAATTTTTGGCTCTTCCGACATCCACAAATTCTAAACTTGAAATAAAAATAAAGTAGTAAAAAACCTTTTATAGGAACAAGGCCTCAAGAGTTCAAACTTAAAGTCTTATAAAGAGAATCAAGAATAACAAATCAAAATGTAGCATGCGGCATACGCCAACTATCATCAAAATATTCTAGATGAAGTCAAAGCTTTGACTTCCTCACCAACAACACTCCTCACTTTCAAATGTCGATACACAATACTCCACATAAAGTAAGGATATCGACATCCTTTAGAATACCAGATAGAAAACATCCAACGGAATCAGGAATAACCTGCAAAAATCAAATTCAACAAAAGATTTATGGGACACTTTTGGTATACGATATTCAATACTTCCTTCTATCACTTGGGGCTTGGGTTCCAGGATCCTTTTTTCACTTTTCTTCAATCGATATTCTCGGAAAGCATTCAATATCTGGTGCATGCACTCTTTTGAAATTCCTTGTACTGTTTTCCAACTAAACTTGAGCCTAGTGTATTCTTCTGATATCTAGAGTATACTGACATTTCTTTATACTTTTTTTGTAACATATCTAACTATAGTTTTCTGCAATGTATTATCTCATCAATAACTTCCCTGGTCAACAACTGAACAGGCTCTTTATTTATTCTATCAATCCATTCCTTGAAAGCTCTTGCTTCCTTACCCTCTTGTCCTAGTGCCTAGGGATCACAATCTTGACATGGTAACACTTTAACAAAACCTTGATCTTTGTCAAGCAACTTACTGCATTTCTTGGTGACCTTCTCAAATCCTTCTATACATTGTGTTAATGTGTCACCTTCCCATTTCAACTGTTTCTTCCATTTTTTAGGAAATGGAACTTCTTGTTTTGAAATTACATGTTCTCTTATAATTTCTTGGACATCTACTTGCATGATAGCTTCTATATTTTTCCTTTCAGCATCAACCTATTCCTAGCGAAACCTACATTCTCATTCAAATCTTTTGGATTTCTTAGACCAACGGTATGCTTCCTTATATTTCCCTATTGCATCTACAATAAATTCTTCCCCTTGATTTACCTAATACTCAATCCATTCTTCAAATACATTTTTTCTATGGTGAACTATTGCAATTGCATCCACCTATTCTTGTGACATGAGTACCGGATTCTAAGGAAATTCAGTTTGTGTTTGACCAGATAAGGTTAACAACTTTATAAAATTTTCTAGGCTAGCAACCCATTCTTTCAACTCTCTTTTCTTTTGTTTATACTTTTTCACCTTGGCAATAGTTGCATCCAAATCTTAATTTCTTCTAATTCTTGCGTCCAGGATGAGCATCCAACATTGATACTTGTTATTGTATACTCCTTAGGAGTTATCTCATGTCTATTTTTATCAGCTACTGGGGTAGCTATATGGATTGTTCTACCTCGATGTGCATTTTGTTGTATGACATGTTTCATTTTAGCTCTACACCTAGGCTTAGGAGTCTCAAATTCTTGTATAAAACTTGTAAGATCTAGAGGTACTAATTCTATCTCCATTGGGGTAGTCAATTCTTTGATCAACCACTCAGGTACATCTTCATCATTCTCTACCTCTGCAACATTTCTTTGTTCCTAGATCCCAATTGATTTAGGAACTTCTCTTACTTCTTCAGCTTTATCTGTTACGTCCTCCACAATAGGAATCTCTTCTATAATCTCTACCAAAGATTCTAGATTACCGAGTGATGGCACTTTCGAATTTTGCAAAATCTAGAGTGCTCATATTAAAACCCTAACAAATTTTACCTAAAAATCTTGGTTACATCTATTGTAGGGTTCTTATATGAGGTTTAAGGTTTTGTTCATTTTAGTTGTTTAGCATTCTATTCTGTCATTTACTAGTATTTCCTATTGTTGGTCACAACTTTTTTTTCATGTTCATTAAATGTCATCATGTGACTCGCCCTTCTCGTGTCTAGGTCTGAATCGCCTAACTTTTACATCCTTTGTATTGCATGATTTAGAAGTCTTGAGCCTACTATTCTCATGGTGTCCTGGAGAAGTCTCCTCTTTTAGAACAACTAATGAGCACATGCTTATAAAGTTACCACTTATGTCCTGATGGCCCTCATAGTTGTATCGCTCATCGCTGATTTATTCACTAGTTCACACCTTGAATTAGCGAGGAGCGATGGATTGGTGTTTTCCCTTTGATATCGCTCATCGCTAATGGCTTTTGAGCCTTCAAATTTGTATTAGTGAGGAGTGATGCCCTGGTCTTATGTTCTTATCACTCATTGTGTATCGTCAGTGAAAAGATAAATTTGAATTAGCAATGAGCGATATGATGTGATATCACATGATTGTGGATATGTTTTGAATGTAAATTCTTACATCTATGATACGCAATGGACCTTATAAATGTTGTAAAACCTATTATTGCTAATTTCTTGCAAAATATATGAGGAGAATTAGTGATGAACAAAGGCCTTATGTAATAACTTCATCGCTCATCGCGGATTTGTTTTAGAACTTGAGTTCTGAACTAGCGATAAGAAATGGATATCTTGTAAAGGGTTTTTCTTTCGCTAATGTGATATGATCCTATGAGCGATGTCTTTTGTGCCATTTTTTATGTAGGTTGTATGTGTCTAAATCTGATGCCTCCATAGCATCTCTCGTCATAGATAGAAGCCTCTGTGCAAGGTTTGGATTAGCAATGTGCGATGGAAGGATGAATGTGACCAAAGCTCAAGCCGCATAATCGGGGGCTAAAGATCATCATCGAGATGTTTACATCAATGATGGAGTCAGGCGAGGATGAAGTAGATCGGTGACAAGCGATGACCATTAATGAAAAAGGCAATGTGGAATGATCCTGGGATTCTGCATAAAGTAAAAACGAAAGCAGCGAGAGGATTGGAGAACAGTTGATAAAGTTTTAAAATGAGATGATCCGATGGACTAAAAATCATCACATAAATAACTTCATCGCTAAATTACACCCTAAATTTTGGGGAGGATTAGCGATGAAGCATATAAAGAAATTTTCTCTCTAAGAAATTGGCCCTATGTACTTCGCTGATATTAATGAAAAGCATGAATTAGGTTGGCGATACATGCTAATTGTCAGATCAACTATGATTAATCAAGGTTAAAAAAGAACGTGGCTTCATTTGAGATAGCCTTGTTGTTTTCAAGGAGCAAGTTGATAATGGTCAAAAAACAATGCTTATGGCCACCTTAGATGAAGTTTTGATTGCTCAAGGATGAACGGACCAAATTCAGAGCCAAGTTGATAAGTTCCAATTTGCTCGCGTAAGGAGTTTTCAATTCATTAATTCTACATGCTCAAATTTTCTATTTAATGTAGGTTGATCATTGTTTATTCACACTATCTTTTCAGTCTACAAAAGAAGTAAGGCGTGTGTAGTAAGCATATTTTTAGTGTTTTCATCCTATGAAAATGGTATGAAATTAGGCTCTCTTGTCTATTTTGGATTTTTGTTGCTTGAGTTATCTACAATTATTGGGATTGGGGTGATTCTCTTGTGGGTCTTGAGTCAAAAATATTTTTAATTATCACTCTACTAGTTTTAGAGAAAATGGGAAAAGTTGGTGCAACAATTTCACTTGTTAGGAGGTCTAGTCGGTTAAGTGTGTTTGAGTGTCGTGAAGACATAGCTAAGCAAGAAGCCATGGCTTCTCCTAATATTTCAAAGGGTAAAAGGAGGGCTAGGGGCCATAAGAAGAATTCAATTGTCCAGAGTACTTACCGCTTGAGAAATAGGACCCTTCTAGGTGAAGTGGTTGAGTGCAAAGGCAAGGAAATGGTACCACCAATGAAGAAGGCCAGGAAAAAGGAGAAGAGCCATAAGGCCCACCTGGGTAAACACAACTCTCCTATCATGCTTTTGAACTCTCCTTCAGATGCTGAAGTTGATACTGACTCAGACTATGGCTAGTACCTTCGTTCCCTAGTGTCGTATGGGAGCTCTGATGTTGTATATGTTGATGACATTATCTTTGGAGGAAATGAAAAAATGTGCAAGATATTTACTAAAGAGATGCAAAAATAATTTGAGATGTCTATGTTTGGTGAGATGAATTTCTTTCTTGGGCTGTAAATTAATCAAACAGAGAAATGGATTTTTATTTCACAGTCAAAGCATGTAAGAGAAATGTTGACGAAGTTTGGGATGGATGGTTCCAAATCGATATGCACTTCTATGGTGACTAGTTGCAAATTGATGTCAAAGGGGAAATCTTTACTCAATTTGCAGCTAGTCACCATAGAAGTGCATATCCGTTTAGAACCATCCATCCCAAACTTTGACATTTCTCTTACATACTTTGACTGTGAAATAAAAATCCCTTTCTCTGTTTCATTAATTTACATCCCAAGAAAGAAATTCATCTCACCAAACATAGACATCTCAAATTATTTTTGCATCTCTTTAGTAAACATCTTGCACATTTTTTCATTTCCTCCAAAGATAATGTCATTAACATATGCAACCACTAACAAGATCTTTTCATTTTATATTTTAAAATACAAATTACTATCTGTTGTACCTTTGTTGAAACCTTGCTAAATCAAATATCTATCTAACCTAACATACCAAGCTCTAGGAGCTTGTTTCAATTCATATAAAACCTTATTTAACTTGAAAACCATATTTGGTTGATTTGACAACTAAAATCCTTTCAGTTGTTCCATGTAGAATTCTTCCAATTCACCATTCAAAAATACAGACTTAACATCCATGTGGTAAACATTAAAATATTTATGATTAGTAAATGCTAAAAACATTCTGATAGCTTCCATCCTTACCACTAAGGCAAAGGTCTCTTGAAAATCTATACCTTCTACTTGTGAATAACCTTTACATACAAGTCTTGCTTTATTTCTAACCACTTCTCCATTCTCATTCAACTTGTTTCTAAATACCCATTTTGATTTAATTATGTTTTTATTTGCTAGTCCAGGGACCTGTTGATGATGATGTCACTCCAAGAAATAGTGCAAATAATGTCCTCACAGGAAAACTACGAAGAACCTATCTTTCTTGAAAGACTGAAGCAGGGCAACCTAGAGGTGTATGTGTTATAGGAAAAGGCTGAATTAGCTTAATCCCAAGTCTTTGATAATCAGGTCTTGACCATAGTAGGTTCACTTCAGGTATGATCTGATATTGTTGTTAATCTCAAAGGGAATACAATTTTCTTTAATTTCATTAAGAATCATAAACATCAGATATAAGATTTCTAGTTCAATCATAAAATAATCTCATGAAATCAAAATATTTGCAATAATATTTCATGAACATCAACAATTTTTGCTATCACTTAAGTAGATTTAGCTTTAAGCATTCAACATTTTCATAAGAAATGAAATATTTTCAATAATTTCCATTCATTCATCTATTTTTTGAAACATTTTCAAGAATTTAAACATCTAATCTAAAATGAAGCATAACAATACTGAAAATTAAAATTTCTTCTAGTTATTCTTCACGCATGCCCCAAGAGTTAATAAAATCAAATCAAATAGGTTTATACTTTACCAGATTGCTTCACAGCTACATATAAAAAGGTGCAAGATTTTAAAGAAGGGGTTTTAGTTTGGACACCGAGTAGGTTCTGCTGGCACCCTTAAATGGCGTAGCACACAGTCTTGTTTGGCTAAACTAACAAAACTAGCTACAAAAATTCATGAGATAGGTAGCTATCAGATTGGGTTCGATATTGATTAAATTCTATGTGCATACAAGTTTTTAGTTTGGAATGATATAGAAAACAGGAAAAAACAATAAAACATAAAGAAGGTTTGGCTCTTCTGACATCCACAAATTCTAAACTTGAAATAAAAATAAAGCAATAAACAACCTTTTATAGGAACAAGGCCTCAAGAGTTCCAACTTAAAGTCTTATCAAGAGAATCAGGAATAACAAATCAAAATGTAGCACACGACATACACCAAAATCTTTTTGGGACACTTCTGGTATCGAGTACTTCCTTCTATCACTTAGGGCCTGGGTTCTGGGATCCTTTTTTCACTTTTCTTCAATTGATATTCTCGAAAAGCATTCAATATCTGGTGCATGCGCTCTTTTGAAATTCCTTGTACTATCTTCCAACTAAACTTGAGCCTAGTGTATTTTTCTAATATATGTAGTATACTAGCATTTCTTTGTTCTTTTTTTGTATCATATCTGACTATAGTGTTTCTGCAATGTATTATCTCATCAGTAACTTGTCAGGTCAACAACCGAACAGGCTCTTTATTTATTTTATCAATCCATTCCTTGAAAGTTCTTGCTTCCTTACCCTCTTCTCCTAGTGCCTAGGGATCACAATCTTGACGTGGTAACACTTCAATAAAATCTTGATCTTTGTCAAGCAACTTATCGCATTTCTTGGTGACCTTCTCAAATCCCTCTGTACATTGTGTTAATGTGTCACCTTCCCATTTCATCTGTTTCTTCCATTTTTTAGGCAATGGAACTTCTTGTTTTGAAATTACATGTTCTCTTATCAATTCTTGTACATCTACTTGCATGATAGCTTCTACATTTCACCTTTCAGAATCAACCCATTCCTAGCAAAAGCTGCATTCTCCTTCAAATCTTTTGGATTTCTTAGACCACCGGTATGATTCCTTGTATTTCCCTATTGCATCTATAATAAATTCTTCCCCTTGATTTACTCAATACTCAATTCATTCTTCAAAAGCATTCATTCTATCGTGAACTGTTGCAATTGCATCCACCTATTCTTGTGACATGAGTACCGTATTATGAGGAAATTTAGTCTGTGTTTGACTAGATAGGGTTAAAAACTTTATAAATTTTTCTAGGCTAGCAACCCATTCTTTTAACTCTCTTTTCTTTTGTTTATACTTTTGCACCCTGGCAACAGTTGCAACCAAATTCATCTTAATTTCTTCTAATTCTTGTGTCCAGGATGAGTGTCCAACATTGATACTTGTTATTTTATACTCCTTAGGCATTATCTCATGTCTATTTTTATCAACTACGAGGGTAGCTATATGGATTGTTCTACCTCCATGTGCATTTTTTTGTATGACATGTTTCGTTTTAGATCTTTTCCTAGGCTTAAGAGTCTCCAATTCTTGTATAAAACTTGTAAGATCCAGAGGTACTAATTCTATCTCCATTGGGGTAGTCAATTCTCTGATCAACCACTCAGGTACATCTTCATCATGCTCTACCTCTGTAACATTTTTTTGTTCCTAGCTCCCAGTCGATTCAAGAACTTCTTCTCTTAATTCTTTAGCTTTATCTATTACGCCCTCTACAATAGGAATCTCTTCTATAATCTCTAGCATAGATTCTAGATTACCGGGTGATGGCACTTTCAAATTTTGCAAAATCTAGAGTGCTCATATTAAAACCCTAAGAAATTTTACCTAAATTTTTTTATTACATATGTTGTAGGGTTCTTATATGAGGTTTACGGTTTTGTTCATTTTAGTTGCTTGGCATTCTATTCTGTCATTTACTGGTATTGCCTATTGTTGGTCACAAAATCTTTTTTCATGTTCGTTAAATGTCATCATGTGACTGGCCCTTCTCGTGTCTAGGTCTGAATCACCTAACTTTTACATCCTTTGTATTGTGTGACTCAGAAGTCTTGATCCTACTATTCTCATGTTGTCCTAGAGAAGTCCCCTCTTTTAGAACAACTAGTGAGAGCACCTGCTTAAAAATTTCTCGCTTATGTCCCGATAACCCTCATAGTTGTATCGCTCATCGTTGATTTATTCATTGGCTCACACCTTGAATTAGTGGTGAGCGATGGATTGATGTTTTCCCTTTGATATCGCTCATCGCTAATGGATTTTGAGCCTTCAAATTTTTATTAGAGATGAGCGATGCCCCGGTATTATGTTCTTATTGCTCATCATGGATCGTCAGTGAAAAGATAATTTTGAATTAGCAATGAGCGATATGATGTGATATCGTGTGATCATGGATATGTTTTGAATGTAAAGTCTCACATCAATGATATTCGATGGACCTTATAAATGTTGTAAATCCTCTTATCACTAATTTCTTGCAAAATATATGAGGAGAATTAGAAATGAACAAAGGCCTTATGTAATAGATGAAGTTTTAATTGCTCTAAGATGAATGACCCAGATTCAGAGCCAAGCTAATAAGTTACCAATTCGCTCGCGTAAGGAGTTTTCAAGTCATTAATTCTGCATGTTCGAATTTTCTATTTAATGTAGGTTGATTGTTGTTTATTCACACTATTTGTTCAGTCTACAGAAGAAGTAAGGCGTGTGTAGTAAAGGAGATTGAAAGGGATGTAATATTTCCTAAGCAGAGTTTCAGTGTTTTCATCCTGAGAAAATTGGTATGAAATTAGGTTCTCTGGTCTATTTAAGATTTTTGTTGCTTGAGTTATCTACAATTATTGGGATTGGGGTGCTTCTCTTGTGGGTATTGAGTAAAAAATATTTTAATTATCACTCTACTAGCTTTAGAGAAAATGGGAAAGGCTGGTGCAACAATTCCACCTGTTAGGAGGTCTAGTCGGCTAAGTGTGTTTGAGTGTCGTGAAGACATAGTTGAGCAGGAAGCCATGGATTCTCCTGAGATTTCAAAGGGTAAAAGGAGGGATAGGGGCCATAAGAAGAAGTCAATTATGCAGAGTACTTACTGCTTGAGGAATAGGACCCTTCCAGGTGAAGTGGTCGAGTGTAAAGGCAAGGAACTGGCACTGCTAGTGAAGAAGGCTAGGAAAAAGGAGAAGAGCCATAGGGCCTGCCTAGGTAAACACAACTCTCCTATCATGCTTTCAAACTCTCCGTCAGATGTTGAAGTTGATATCGACTCAGACTATGTCTAGTACCTTCATTCCCTAGTGCCATATAGGAGCTCTAATGATGATGTACTAGTAGTCCCTCCAATTGCATCGAGGACAAGGAGTAGTCGAGCATTTTCAGATGCCGATGACTCTAAAGAGGGTCACCTCCTATTTTTAGTTTTTGATGACACCATGGTCTTCGCATAGGAGGTATTTTTTTTCATATGTCTGTGGTTTGTCTGTTGTTTTCTCATGTTGATGTGGAAGGTCTTCAAGAAGATATGAATGGAATATTTTTTTCCAAGCAATCCATCAAGGACAATGATCGCCAATATCCTCGAGTAATACATTCTTTTTCTTTTTGTGCTCCCCCTATTCTCAAATGATTGCATATGAAATCGCTTAGGGGAGTTCTTTGAGTAGTGTGTTATAATTAGTTTTGAAATGAACTCAAATGAAAGTGAAATTCTAATTCGCTTGGTGCTTGTTGTTTCCTTTGTTTATAAAGGGGATTTCAAAGCTGAAAAAGAGAGAGTTCAGAATTTTGAGTCTAGACATGGTCATAGTAAATACTATGCTCTAAAAGCATAATATAATGTAAATGGATACTCTAGTAGATATATCAGAAGCAATTTTAAGATGAAATTTATACTGTATACGAATCTTAAATATGGTTTTACAAAGAAATGAAGAAATGAAGAAAAAAAATAGTTTTAAAATGTTGCTCTCCTATGTGTTTTATTTCAAGTTATGAATGAAGTTGTTAATGACAGTCTCATTTTTATTTTTTTCTTTTGCACAAAAATGGATGAATTTTCTTTATGCTTCAATTCAATGAATTGATTAAATGCTAAAATGAGCTCATTAGTTTGTGTAAGAAAAGGATATAGGATTCAATAAGGAAGTGATATTTTGTAGACACGGTGAGTTAAATGTTACAAAGTAACATTCTAATGGTCAATTAATTTCTAAAATTCAATCAAAATTGTATTACCGATTGATTACCAGTTGTAATTATTTTCTTCCTTAGATAAAGCAATGATTTTTTATTAGTTTATCTTGTAGTCAGTTGAGCCAGTATTGAATTGGGCCTAGGATTCAAGATGAAAAATGACTCACAAAATACTTTAAACTACATTGTTCCAACTCTAAGAATAAAAGTGCACTCCTTGAAATAAGTAACACTTCTATCTAAGGTTTGTTGAGCCTTGGATAAGGTGATTTTAATGAAATAGTGCATCTGTGTGAAGAAATACTCTTGACCAGGCGTGAAATATTATGAGTATGTGTGGGATTACCCTCCTTGGGTCTCATAGAGCCCGAAGAGAAGAAGTAAAGTATTAATTACTCTACTTAGGTGTTGGCCAATCCTCAACCTAGCTGATAATTGGGTTGTGGCAAGCTCATAGGTTAGGACTGAGATTAAGTTTGGTTCTAAAAAAATAACCAACACCAGGGTTTGACTCTGTCTCTTCAATTTTGAGATCTATATTTTCCTATCTAGCTAGGTGTTCAATATCAACTTCTTGGATGTTACCTTCCTTATATCCTGTCATAATAGGATTTTCTTCATTTCCAACCTTATAACCTGAAACTTGTGAAGGTTCTTCATTCTCAACTTTAACCTGGCCTTCCTTTGATTTTTCGAAGACTTGTAGTTGGTCACTATCATTTTGACTATTCCCTAGTGAAAGTCGAGAATCAAAGGTATCTTCAATAACCATTTCATCAGTAGGATTCTACCCTGTTGTATCCCATGTTTCCATTTCAAGAACATCAGGGTTCCTTGCTTCTCAAGCGAGTGTTCCTTATATGAATTCTTCTTCTTCAATGTTTATTGGAATGGACCCTATGTCTACAATTTCTTCTACCATTGGTTGTACCATGGGTTTATCTTTAGACTTCTTTTCCTTTACCTTTTCCCACATGGCACCCCACTTATCCATCTGTTCCTTAATCTTGGCTTCATCAGCCTCATAAACTTCATCCAAAACCACATGAGTCTTCCCTAGTACATGTTTCACACTAGCCATATTAACTGGAGGGGAAATGAATAATGTTGCAGCTCTTTGAGATGCAGACCTTGTTTGTGCACCAGTATTTTTTGTCACTCCTATTTCTTCATCATTAGCAGGCTTTGTACTTGGTTTTATTGTGGAAGAAGATGCCACTTTTGGTTTTACTTTTGATTTAAATTTTCCTGACTCGGCATCTCTATGCTTATCAGTTGGCTCTAGTGAAACTCCCTGGCTTGGAGCCTCAAGGGTTCTCTCTTCAATATGTATGCCAGGAGTTGCTTTACTAGCTTTCCTTTTCTTCTTAGCAAGTTCCCCACACTCAAACTCATCTTCATCTCTTTTTTCCTTTCTTTTTTCTTGCGAGTATGTGGGTTGAATTCATTTTTCTCTTAAAACTTTACAAAAATCATCCATCCAGTGTTGAGTATGTGTTAGGACAGATTTAGAGAATTCTTCAATTGATGTAATTTCTTCAGCTTCATAATCCGGGTCCGGAATAGGTTCATCATAAACTTTGTTTTCATTGTAAGCCTTACTCAACACTTCACCAACATCTTTCTCCAACTGGTCTGGAATATCATGAATTCTGAGGATCCGTGCAGATTTCAGTGACAATCTTTCATATTTTCTTTTTCTTACTTTGTGCTCATCTTCACAATTTAGCCAATAATATTCAAGGTGTTAGACATGAGCACGATAACTAACTATGTTCTCGGTGATATTCCCTTTAGGTTCAAAATACTTCCTTTAGAGTGGAAAGTGGTTGAAACATTCCATAACTAATTCAAGGGCCTCCATTGCTGGTGGAAACCCTCATACTAAAAGTAACCCACTTGTTATAACATTCCTTGTACACTGAGAAGCATTTTCTTGTCGTGCCTTTGTGCAGAATTAGATATCAGAAGTCCATCCCATATGAGTATCAGTAGCTATTGCGCCAATGGGTATAGCTTGTGAATTGCAGTATTTGAATTCATCTTCTGGTTGCGCTTTAGATATACTCATTTTTGTTGGTGTGTTCTACATTTTCAAATATGTTCCTTGTGTGCGTGTTAGGGTTAAATTTATCCAATTTTATAACAATTTATAAAACTTTCAATTTACCTTTCGGTTAAATTCAAATTAAAAAAATCAACATTTAAGTTTTTTAAAGGAAATACCATCTTTTCCAGATTTCATGTGTGAAACTAATTAACAGAATTTTTGTTATTCAAAACATACCTAGTTTTGGCTAATGATGACAATCTTTACATAATGAAACTTTGAAACCCTGGGTAGTTGTGTTCTTAGTTCTCTCAAAATTTACCTCTCTTTACACGCCACAATATTATTTTCATTCATTCAATGTCCTTTGCAAATTTGTAGAATGACACAAAGTAGAGAGTTGTAAAAGCAACTGCATCTTGAGGTGATGCCAAGTATATGAGTATTTCGCCACCTTCATTAATTACCTGTTACAATGCATTAATTTCTCAAATAAAGGTGTCATCATTACAAATTAGGGTTCAAATTATGAACACATAGGTTTTTGTGCAGGCTCACTAATAAAGAAAAAGATAACACTAAAAGCCTACATGGAACTCTTGTGTCACTTTGATTTTTGTGAGGCAAAATCCTTTTAGATATGTGATCATTTACGACCACCAGGATTAACAATATCCGATATCGAACCTAGGAAAGATTACTGGGAATCGGGGCACTTACCTTCAAGCTTTAAAGAAAACCAGAACAAAGGAAGAACCGAGAACTGGGTTCAAGAGATATCAAAAGTGATTTAAACATTTCATAATAGAACCTATGGTTTCTAAATTCTGACTAAAGAAAAAAAAAAGCAACTATCAGACTCTGATACAAGAAAGTGAGATCACCTGCATTGACGACATACCAGGTGAGAACTTATCGGGTGGGACTAGAACCAAAGGAAGATACAACATCTTTGAAGCAACCACAACCATTTCAGGATTCTGGTTTCTAATAGATCAATAAAACTTTATGCAAAGACCGCGACACCGAATCTTGGAAAGAACAAGGGCTAAGCAAAGACCAAGTAAACTAAAAAAATGAAGCCTCCATTTTACCAACCTCTAGAATAATGCCAAAGCAAGCAAAAGCGAGGAAAGAAAAAAAAAAAAAAAGGGGTCCACATTTTTCCAAAGAGAAAAATGGGGCATATTGTGAGACCACACAACAACTAGCAATGAACAAAACTAAACAAAACAATAGAAAGTCAATTCTAGATCTAATAACCATGTTTCAACTTTTTTTAGTCTTCTAATTATTAATAATTAGATCTTCATTCCTACATTTTGCTTTCACTTTAGTTAGCATACAAAATTAAGTATTACTGAGCTCACGTGTGTGCAATTGATTATTTTTGCTACAACAAACTTAAAGCATAGCAATTATTTGCATTGACCTACATAATTTGGCAATTCATTTTAAGCCAACCATAGATAGAGCCTTGCTGCCAGTCAAGCGTCTATAGCCCTGACTAGGTTATCTCTGTAATTCCCTCAAACATAGCTCTACTGCCAACCAGGTGTCTATAGCCCCGATAGAGATATTTGGATAGCCTAAAGATTTGATCTCTTTTTTATATATAGTTATTTGATAGCTCATTTTTATTTTAATATTTCATTGATAGCTCATTTGAACTTGGAAGCAATGAAGCCCGCTATTAGGTTGGGAATTACAGTGGTAGCAAATGTAGCCTTTTGATTTTTCACTCAATGCAAATAACTGCTATCCCAAATTTTAGTAGAATGATATAAAATGTGTGTGTTTGTAGCTCAACATCAACTGAATGATTCATGCTAACTAGAGTAAAAAGAACTGAAACAATTCCCCAATTGTTTATAAGTAAAGGACTATTTTTTTTCAAAACATGGATCAAATTCGCAGAATTGATGTTCTATTACCCTATTCACCTTCAAAATTTGTCAACCATTGTAGAGTCTAATGATGCGACACCCAAAAAAAGAAAACAAAACAAAAGCAACAAATGACTTTACAAAACAACAACAAAAGCTATATACAAAAGAAAAACTATTTCCAAAACTGACTGGAAATAATGCTTCAAAAACTTCCCATTGACAAACAATGGGATATCTTCACCAGTCAAAGACTCCAGTCTATAGGTTTTATCACCTAGAATTTCAAAAATTTGATAAGGACCTATCCACAATTTTTTGAACTTACCATGATCACCTTTTCACTCATGTGCCTTGTTCCAATATAGGACTAAGTCTGATATTCTAAAAAAAATCAATCTAGCCCTTTTGTCAAACCATTGTTTTACCACCGATTGATGTCTAGCAAAACGATCTATAGCTCGGGTACCATTTTCATCTAAATGCATTAATTGAAACAACCAGGCTTCATTTTGATCATCTAATCCAATGTATTCCTCGAAAAATTGCCAAGTAGGGATTTTCAAATTTATCAACAATATAGGATCTACCCCATAAACTAAGTGGTAAGGAGAATTTCCCAATGCAGATTTCATCCTAGTACAATCTACCCAAAGGGAGAATTTTAATAAATAATTCCATTATCTAGGATTCTTTTCGACCAATTTTTTAATTATATCCAACATATTTTTGTTTGGAAATTCTGCTAATCCATTTCCCTGCGGATAATAATTAGATAAAAATTTCAATGTTATACCATACTCAAATGCCCAATTGGAAAAATTTAAGGAAGAAAATACAAGGCCATTATCACATACCAGGGCATACGGTACTCCAAACCTAGGCATAATATTTTCTTCCAAAAATTTGATTACCACCTCTGTGGTGCATTGTTTGTTAGAACATGCCTCAGTCCATTTGGTGCAGTAATCTGAAGCATTTAATATAAGCATGTGACCTGCAGACGACGGAGGATTAATAGTTCCAATGAAATCTAGTCCCCTTTGTGAAAAAGGACGCATCTCCATTACCGGTTGTAATGGTTGAGCATTAAATCTTCCTTTGTTTGCCACAGTTTGACATGTATAGCAGTGTTTTACATGTTCATATGTATCTTTAAAATTCGTTGGCCGGTAATAATCGGCTCTCAAAATAAGGTGTGCAGTAGCTAAAGGTGCTCTGTGAGTTGTTCCAAACTTATCATACAATTCCTACAACACTTCATTTGCTTCTATTCTAATCAAACATACTAAATAGATTCCTTCATGATTTCTTTTGAATAGAGCTCCTCTTTGATCATGTAACTTTGTGATTTTATCTTAAGAGATCTCCTTTGATTTCTTTGCATATGATTGAGGCAAGTATGACTAACTAGATAATGCCATATGTCTGAATACCAATCTTCTTGATCTTTTACATCCAAAGTGTATTGTTGACTAGAGATTTGTAGATCTATTTTTGCAACAGATTTGACCAAAGCCTGTCCCCAAACCAGTTTCATGGTTATAATTTCTAAATTAAATTCTTGTAGAATTGTAACCCATTTGGTTCTCTTTTCTCTGAGCTCACTCTGTGTTAGCAACATTTTGACTATAGAATTTGGAACAATAGCTTTGACTATACTCCTGAGGATGTAATGCCTGAATTCTCATACTTCTTTGACCAAAGCAAAGGCTTTTTTTTCAACATTTGTGTATCTTAGCTCTACTTCTTTAAATGGAGCACTCATAAAATCAATCGGCTTCTCTTCTTTGTTCATGCCTTTCTATGTTAGTACTGCTACACAAGTATGACCAAAAGCAAAAGAGTAACTGTAAAAAGGTTTAATATAATTTGGAATTACCAGTACTAGTGCTTCCGTAATTGCAACTTTCATATTTTCAAAGGTGAGCTTAGCCTCATTCATCCACTCTATCTTTAACAAATCATTGAGTGGTTTCACTATTTCAGCAAATCCAGTGATAAATTTTTGGACGAAGTTGATTTTACCGAAATATGATTTCAATTCTTTCTTACTTCCCATGGGTTGTAACTTGAGCATTGCACTCACTTTGTCTAGGTCTATCAAAATACCTCTTTCAAAAATAATGTGTCCCAACAGTTTACCTTCAATCACCCTGAAAATACATTTCTTAGGATTTAGTGAAACTCGATAAGTTTCACACTTTTGTAATATTTCTCTGAGATATCGAACATGATCTCTTCTATTCTTCAAAAATATTGTGAGGTCATCCATGTAAATGATAATACATTTTTCGTATCAACTCTTGAAAAGCATAGTCCATGGCTCTCTTAAATGTAGCTCCAACATTTATCAATCCAAATGGCATCCTTCTGTAAGAAAAAGTTCCCCACTTTGTGGTGAATGTTG
Source organism: Sequoia sempervirens (assembly GCA_007258455.2). Lineage (NCBI taxonomy): Eukaryota > Viridiplantae > Streptophyta > Pinopsida > Cupressales > Cupressaceae > Sequoia > Sequoia sempervirens. The sequence goes on from VDFB02168118.1 coordinate 169,758,759, forward strand.
TCTTCATCTAATCTTCCTTCGCTACCATTACTTGATTATATCTAGAGAATCCATCCAAAAAGGACATCATATGTGAACCATTGACTATTTGTAACACTTTTTCTAGTGAAGGTAGGGGATAATTATCTTTTTCAGAAGCCTTGTTAAGATTTCGGATATCTACACATAGTCGTATATCCCCATTCTTCTTCCTCACAGGTACCAATTTTTCCACCCAAGTAGAATGTCTAATAGGAAATATTATTTTGGCTGATAAAAGCTTTTAGATTTCCTTTTGAATTAGTGGTTCTAAGAGTGCATTTGCGAGCTATTGTTTCTGTCGGAAAGGCTTCACATTAGGCTTCAATGGTATTGTATGTGTGATGACGGAAGTATCGTAGGTTTTCAAATCTTCATATGTCCATGCTATAACCTTCCAATAATCTCTTAGTGCCTGAAAAAAATTTCTCTTCTCTTCCTCAATATAGACCTTTCCTATAAGCACGTTCTTAGGATCTTCTTTAGTATGCAAATTGTATAACTCAGATTGTCCTCCATCACTTTGAGGAAAATATTTCTGTCGAACTATCTGATCAATATCAAACAATTGTTCCAACTCAATTATCCCTTTCAGAATATTATTATCTTTAGCTTGAGCTAATTCTTCATCTTAAATCTCGCCATCAGGGCGATCTATTTATTCAATTATTTGTGCTTCAAAGATACCGAAGTTAGTGATGAATTCCAATATGTGTCCATCATCTTCAAACACCTACAAATTTGTAACATTATCGGGAACCAAAGGTAACTGTACCAACTCAACTATGAATCTCCTCAAATCTGAGGCATCTAAAGGTTCTAAAGCACTGGTAGTAGTAGCCAAGGAATTGGCTCTTTGATTAAATCTTCTTGGAATGTGAGTAATGTTGAATGCATCAAAATCTTCTATCATATCCTACACTCTATGTTGGTAATTGGACAATCGCTTATAGTGACAAATGTATTATTTTTGAACTTGTTTAACTACCAATTCAGAATCGCCAAACACCTTAAGAATTTTGACTTTCTTCTTGATTGCGAGCATCAAGCCATGAATAAGGGCTTCATATTCTACCACATTGTTGGTACACTGAAATTGCAATCGATAAGCAGCAAGAAAATATTTACCTTGCGGGCTGATGAGTTCAACTCCAATTCTAATCCGTTATTTTGATGTGGATCCATCAAATTTAAGAATCTAGGCTTGATCATTCATAACTTGAAACTTACCATTTTAAGAGTTGTTAGCTTAGCCTTTTCAATCTGTGTAGCTTGAATTATGTCTTCATGTATTTCTGGTTTAGACCTTTTGATCTTATCATGTCCTAGACAATAATGGTTTTTGATTCTGTGAATTATTTCCAAACACATCATGTAACTGTCTTCTGAATGTGCTGAATTGTGTAATTTGCACCAATCCTGCAATAACAAACTTTATAGTGAGATTTCAATTTTATCGCTCTTTCAAGCTTCTGTAACAATATTCTTCCAAAATTTATCATAAGGACTATTTTCTTCTTCGGAAGAATCACAATCTGATTCAATTAAAACATCAGTTCCAGGAGTTATCTAATTATGTTTTTCAACATTACATGTAAATACTTCTTCTATTTTAACTCTTGAGCTTTGTATTTTATATACTCCTGGTTCTACATCAATGTGTATAATTTCATTTTTCCAATCGTAATCAATGATCATGTATTTCATACACGGTTCTCTTTTGATTCTAATTTGATTAGGAACTCCTTTCCATAGTAACCACATATGTGAGAAATCTATAGCCATGTATCCATTCAAAGTTTTCAACCAATCCCTACTCAATAACATACAGTAAGTATCAGGTATCTCGACGACTTGAATGTCTATGTAATATTGAATCCTAGGATCCAAGGCTAGTTGCATGTGAATATTAGTTAACTTCCCAACTATGTTTACTTTATTTTTATCAAGTTGTGTAACTTTCTTTAAGGAACTTTCCAGAGTTAACCCTAGCGTTTGACATATGGAAAAAGGCATCGAATTAGTAGACGCTCCAGAGTCTACTAAACAATTATGGAGATTTTTACCAAATATTCTTAACGTGAGTAGAAATGGCGGCGATTATAGTTTTCCTTTGTAAAAGGCTACTTGCGCATTTTCCATGGGAACAATATTTTTATCTTTTGCCTTAGCATGATTGTCTTTCACCTAAAATTCCTTGAGTTTCTTTGCTATGGCAGATCTTCTAAAGTATTTAAGAAATCTTTTTTGATCACAAGTGTTTTGAGAAATTTTGATAAAGAAAGGTTGATTTTTACCTTTTTGATTTCTTCCGCTAAATAATTAGTCAAGTTCTTTTGATCAGCGGAATCTACTTTTTCACTTCGAGAAACATTTGATGAATTATAATGAGAGGTTATCTTAGGTAACCCTGGAGTATTACTTGATTTATCATCAGGTAGAGTATTAAATTTGTTAGGTGGAATCGACGTGGTCAATGGCTCGTTGAATTTACTTCCACCATTTGTGTTACTTCTCAAGTTGTAATTATGACCTTTCTGATATTGTTGAAAAGCATGAATTTCATCAATTTCTTCCTAAGGTTCATTTTCATCTTGATAAGGAAATGTATATGTTTCTAAAGTCATGGTTGAATTATCTCCATATTCATGAGTATAACTCCTGACGACAGTAGGGGATTTAACACGTTCATAGCTTTCAAGAACCAAAGTAGAATCATATCCTACTAGAACTAATTCATTTCCCTTAGGAGGATGGGAGTCACACTGTTCGTTGTAATGCGTAGTAGCTAGAAAAATATCCAGATCAATTTTAAACTATGGACAATCCACTTCAGCATGAGCGTTTGTATTATGAATTCTATTGCTCATCGCAAAATCAACTAAATTCAACTTTGAAACAGATCTATCATCAGAAGGATTAATGTTATCTAAAGGCATGGATATCCCTCCATTATTTGGTCGTGTGTTCCAAGGTCTAGGTGGTCTAGGAGTGTTATACACTTGATTTTATGAATTTTGGTTGTTACTTTGAGAATAAAAGTTTTGATTTCTTAATTGTGTAACCTTTGTGGTTAACCTTATGAGTTGAGCTATAATTTCTCTAATTTCTTGCTTGTCGTCTAGAACTTTAACATTCTGATTTTCTTGAGTTTGGGAGAAGAAATAATTTCCATTAGGATGCGGCTCTGTAATAGCTAGACCAGTGTGAGGGACTAAAGCTTGACTATTTCTTGGCTGAAAGAAAGTGTTTTGAGGAAATGTCCCATTCTAGACCGCTAAAGGAAAAACATTAGGAATCATGGGATGATTCAAATGAACTCCATTTACATTTGGGACGGGGTAATTCTTTAATCCATTTCCACCATTTGTGGATGATCCATTTCCGAGATGTTTCATTTCTAAATTTACACTTATGACTTCAACACAAGCTTCGGGTAAAGTGGTGGGAGGATTTTCCTTTCGTTTTACGAACATAGCAATTAAAGGATCTACTGTTGTATAATAAACTGCAATGGCAAACAAATTATCCACTACGTAAGGTTCTTGTAGCCTAGAATAAGCCTTTTGGAACCTTTCATTGAAAGCAGTTACAAGCTCTCCATCGAACCTCTTAATTTGAGCAAATTGATGATATATTAGAGCAGGGTCGGCTAGTGTTCTAAATTTGGCCAAAAATTGAGTTTTCATGTCTTGCCATGATCTAACTGAATTACAAGGTAGGTTGATATACCATTGGTAGACATCATCACTTAAGGTATACGGAAACAACCTACACATGACATCTTCATGTTGAATCCTGGCTCTAAAACATGTATCCTTGAAGATACTAATATGTTCCTCTGCATCTTTATGAAGATAGTATTTGGGACACAACTTATCAAGACTTTTCAGTAAATCATTGTACACAGAAAACTGAATCAATAACTCTATGTTAAAGAAGGCCATCGCTATGGGAAGCAGTGGTGGTGTTACAATAGTCAAATTTTGATAATTTACACTTACAACTCTAGACTTTTGAGGTCTAGATGACGCTCGACTAAATTCACACGGGGATCACCAGACCAAGATCTAGTGACTCTATGAGAATCCAGTTTCAAAACTAACAAAATTAAAAGAACAACAATAAGGCCATCCTTCTAGCACCAGTTCCTATTGACGACAGTGTCACTCGTAGCAACAATGCAGATAAAGTCCTCACAGGAAAACCATGAAGAACCTATCTTTCTTGAAAGACTGAACCAGGGCAACCTAGGGGTGTTTGTGTTATAGAAAAAGGTTGAATTAGCTTAATCCCAAGTCTCTGATAGTTAGGTCTTGACCATGCTAGGTTCACTTCAGGGTATGATGTGATATTGTTGTTAATCTCAAAGGGAATATGATTGTCTTTAATTTCATTAAGAATCGTAAACATCAGATATAATATTTCCAGTTCAATCATAAAATAATCTCATGAAATCGAAAGATTTGCAATAATATTTCATGAACATCAACAATTTTTTCTATCACTTAAGTAGATTTAGCTTTAAGCATTCAACAATTTCATAAGAAACGAAATATTTTCAATAATTTCCATTCATTCATCTATTTTTTGAAACATTTTCAAGAATTTAAACATCTAATCTAAAATATAGCATAAAAATACTAAAAATTAAAATTTCTCTTGGTTATTTTCCATGCATGCCCCAAGAGTTAATAAAATCAAAGAAAACTATTTTATACTTCACCATACTGCTTCACAGCTACATATAAAATTGTGCAAGTTTTTAAAGAAGGGGTTTTAGTTTGGACACCGAGTAGGTTCTGCATGCACCCTTAAATGACGCAGCACACAGTCTCATTCGGCTAAACTAACAAAACTAGCTACAAAAATTCATGAGATAGGTAGCTATCAAATTGGCTTCGATATTGATTAAATTATATGTGCATACAAGTTTTTAGTCTGGAATGATTCAAAAAATAGGAAAAAAGAACAAAACTTAAAGAAGTTTTGGCTCTTCTGAAATCCACAAATTCTAAATTTGAAATAAAAATAAAGCAATAAATGACCTTTTATAGGAAAAAGGCCTCAAGAGTTCAAACTTAAAGTCTTATCAAAAGAATCAGGAATAACAAATCAAAATGTAGCACGTGGCATACACCAACTATCGTTAGAATCCTCTAGACGAAGTCAAAGCTTTGACTTCCTTAATAACAACACTCTTCACTTTCAAACTCCAGTACACAATACTCCACATAAATCAAGGATATCGACATCCTTTAGAATATCGGATAGGAAACATCCACCAAAATCGGGAACAACCTACAAAAATCAAATTCAACAAAATGTTTCTAGGACACTTCCAGTATCTAATATCCGATACTTCCTTCTATCACTTAGGGCTCGAGTTTAGGGATCCTTTCTTCACTTTTCTTCAATTGATATTCTCGGAAAGCATTCAATATCTGGTGCATGCACTCTTTTGAAATTCCTTGTACTGTCTTCCAACTAAACTTGAGCCTGGTGTATTCTTCTGATATCTGGAGTATACTAGCATTTCTTTGTACTTTTTTGTATCATATCTGACTATAGTGTTCTACAATGTATTATCTCATCGATAACTTCCTGGGTCAACAAATGAATAGGATATTTATTTATTCTCTCAATCCATTCCTTGAAAGCTCTTTCTTCCTTACCCTCCTGTCCTAGTGTCTGGGGATCACAATCTTGACGTGCTAACACTTCAATAAAATCTTGATTTTTGTTGAGCAATTTACCGCATTTCACAGTAGCCTTCTCAAATCCCTCTATACATTGTGTTAATGTGTCACCTTCCCATTTCAACTGTTTCTTCCATTTTTCAGGCAATGGAACTTCTTGTTCTGAAATTACATGTTCTCTTATCAATTCTTGGACATCTACTTGCATGAGAGCTTCTACATTTCTCCTTTCAGCATCAACCTATTCCTAGCGAAACCTGCATTCTCCTTCAAATCTTTTGGATTTCTCATACCAACAGTATGCTTCCTTGTATTTCCCTATTGCATCTATAATAAATTCTTCCCCTTGCTTTACCCAATACTCAATCCATTCTTCAAATACATTCATTCTATGGTGAACTACTGCAATTGCATCCACCTATTCTTGTGACATGAGTACCTAATTCTGGGGAAATTCAGTCTGTGTTTGACCAGATATGGTTAATGACATTATAAAATTTTCCAAGCTAGCAACCCGTTCTTTCAACTTTCTTTTCTTTTGTTTATACTTTTGCACCTTGGCAACAGTTGCATCCAAATTCATCTTAATTTCTTCTAATTCTTGCATCTAGGATGAGTGTCCAACATTGATTCTTGTTATTTTATACTCCTTAGGTGTTATCTCATGTCTATTTTTATCAGCTACTAGGGTATCTATATGGATTTTCCTGCCTCCATCTGCATTTTTTCTGTATGATATGTTTTTTTTTAGCTTCGTGCCTCAGCTTAGGAGTCTCCACTTCTTGTATAAAACTTTTAAGATCCAGAGGTACTAATTCTCTCTCCATTAGGGCAGTCAATTCTCTAATCAACCACTTAGGTACATCTTCATCATGCTCTACCTTTGTAACATTTCTTTGTTCCTGGCTCCTAGTCGATTCAGGAACTTCTTCTCTTACTTCTTCAACATTATTTGTTACGTCCCCCGCAATAGGAATCTCTTCTATTATCTATGGCATAGATTCTGGATTACTGTAGTTTGACACTGTCTATTTAGTTTTGAGACTTGTACTTTCCTGTCTAGCTAGGTGTTCAATATCAGCTTCTTGGATGTTACCTTCCTTATATCCTATCACATCAAGATTTTCTTCATTTCCAACTTTATCACTTGAAACTTATGAAGGTTCTTTATTCTCAACTTCAACCTAGCCTTCCTTTGATTTTTTTAGGACTTGCAATTGTTCACTATCATTTTGACTATTCCCTGGTGAAGGTCGGGAATCAAAGGTATCTTCAAAAACCATTTCATCAGTAGGATTCTTCCCTACAATCTCCCCTGTTTCCATTTCAAGAACATCAAGGTTCCATGACTCTGAAGTGAGTGTTCCTTGTATGAATTCTTCTTCTTTAATGTTTATTGCAATGGACCCTATGTCTGGAATTTCTTCTACTATTGGTTGTACCATGGGTTTATCTTTAAACTTCTTTTCCTTTACCTCTTCCCACATGACACCCCACTTATCCATTTTTTCCTTAATCTTAGCTTCATTAGCCTCAGAAACTTCATCCAAAACCATAGGAGTCTTCCCTAGTACCTATTTCACACTAGCCATATTAACTGAAGGAGGGGAAGTGAATAATGTTGCAGCTCTTTGAGATGCAGACCTTGTCTGTGCACCAGTATTTTCTATCACCCTTGCTTCTTCATCAATAGTAGGCTTTGTCCCTAGTTTTGTTGTGGAAGAAGATGCCACTTTTGGTTTTAATTTTGATTTAACTTTTCCTGACTCGACATCTCTATGCATATCAGCTGGCTCTAGTGAAACTCCCTAGCTTGGAGCCTCGGGGGTTCTCTCTTCAATGTGTATGCCAGGAGTTACTTTACCAACTTTCCTTTTCTTCTTATCAGGTTCCCCACACTCAAACTCATCTTCATCTCTTTGTTTCTTTCTTTTTTCTTGCGAGTATGTGGGTTGAATTCATTTTTCTCTTAAAACTTTACAAAAATCATCCATCCAGTGTTGAGTATGTGTTAGGATAGGTTTAGAGAATTCTTCAATTGATGTAATTTCTTCACCTTCATAATCCAAGTCCAGAATAGGTTTATCATAAACTTTGCTTTCATTGTAAGCCTTACTCAAAAAGTCACCATCATCTTTCTCCAACCCCTTTGAGATATCATGAATTATGAGGATACGTGTAGATTTCAGTGACAGTCTTTCATATTTTATCATTCTTACTCTATGCTCATCTTCACAATTTAGCCAATAATCTTCAAGGTGCTGGACATGAGCACAATGACTAGCTATGTTCTTGGTGATATTCCCTTCAGGGTCATAATACTTCCTTTGGAGTAGAAAGTGGTATAAACATTCCATAAATAATTAAGGGGCCTCCATTGCTGGCAGAAACCCTCCTACTAAAAGTAACCCACTTGTTGTAACATTCCTCATACACTGAGAAGTGTTTTCTTGTCATGCCCTTGTGCGAAATTTGACATCAGAAGTTCATCCCATATTAGTATCAGTAGTTATTGCACCAATGGGTATAGCTTGTGAATTGTAGTATTTGAATTCATCTTCTGGTTATGCTTCAGAAGTACTCATTTTTGTATGTGTGTTATACAATTTCAAATATGTTCCTTATGTGTGAGTTAGGGTTAAATTTAACCAATATTCTAACAATTTATAAAACTTTCAATTCACCTTTCAATTAAATTCAAATAAAATTTAATCAACATTTCAATTTTTAAAGGAAATACCATATTTTCAAGATTTCATTTGTGGAATTGATTAACATAATTTATGTTATTCGAAACATACCTAGTTTTGGCTGATGATGACAATCTTTACATAATGCAACTTTGAAACCCTAAGTAGTTGTGTTCTTATTTCTCTCAAAATTTACCTCTCTTTACACACCACAATATTATTTTCATTTGTTTAATTTCCTTTGCAAATTTGTAGAATGACACAAAGTAGAGTGTTGTAAAAGCAACTGCATGCTTGAGGTGATGCCAAGTACATGAGTAGTTTTCCACCTTCATTAATTACCTATTACAATGCATTAATTTATTGAATAAAGGTGTAATCATTACAATTTAGGGTTCAAATTACGAACACCTAGGTTTTTGCGCGGGTCGCTAATAAAGAAAAAGATGGCACGGAAAACTTACGTGGCACTCTTGTGTCACTTTAATTTTTGCAAGGAAAAATCCTTTTAGATACGTGATCATTTGCAACCACTAGGATTAACAACATCCAGTATCGAACCTAGGAAAGATTACCGAGGACCAGGGCACTTACCTTCGAGCTTTAAAGAAAACTGGAACAAAAGAAGAACTAGGAACCGGGATCAAGAGATATCAAATGTGATTTAGAAATTTCATAACATAACTTCTGGTTTCTGAATTCCGACTAAAGAAAAATAAAAATCAACTATCGGACTCCAATACAAGAAAGTGAGATCACCAAGATTGACGACATACCGGGTGAGAATATACCGAGCGAGACTAGAACCAAATGAAGATACAACATCTTTGAAGAAACCACAACCATTCTGGGATTCCGGTTTCTGGTAGATCAATAAAACTTTATGCAAAGACGGTGACACAGAATTTGGGAAAGAACAAGTGCTAAGAAAATACCAAGTAAACTAAAAAAATGAATCCTACATTTTACCAACCCCCAAAACAACACCAAAGCAATCAAAAGTGAGGAAAGAAAAAAAGGGGGGTCCACATTTTTCCAAAGAGCAAAATGGGGCATGTTTTGAGACCACAAAATAGGACCAATTCCCAAGTTTTATTCTTATCAATTTGCATAAGTTATTCTTCCATAGCTTTCATCTGATGCTCATCATTACATGCTTCACTCACTATCTTTGGTTCAACTTCAAAAAATAAGCACAAATTTATTTCATCAGCGAGAGAAGCTCTACTTCTTGTCAATACTCCTTTCCTCTTGTCTCCAATGATTTGACTTTCTGAATGATTTTTTTATACATATTTAGGTGTCTTTGGGGACACCACCGAAGCTTCTTCTTCATTTTTCTTCCCCTATTCTTCCACAACTTCTTCTATTCTTATGTAATCAGGTTCATCAGATACATATCCATCAACTTCAATTGAATTCTTCAATGCTTCATCAACCTTGAAATTTGTGCTCTCTACAATCTTTTTGTCTTTTATTGAAACATCTATAAGATTTTCTTCTAGTAGAGTATCCAAGGAAGATACCTTCATCACATCTAGCATCAAACTTCCCTATATTTTCTTCATCTTGTTTGATATAACATTTGCTTCCAAATACCTTGAAATACTTGACAATAAGAATTATTCCACGCCATAGCTCATAGGGGGTCTTAGTACTATTACATTTTGCTTGAACTCGATTGAAAAGATAAATAACAGTGTGAATAGCTTCTCTCAAGTATACTTCCAATAGACCTGCCTCTATATTCATTGATCTAGCAACTTCTTAAATTGTTTTGTTCTTCTTTCAACAACTCCATTCTATTGAGGAGTTCTAGGAGCAGATTTTTTTTTTATTCCATGAACTTCACAAAACATATTAAACTCCTTGGAGGTGAACTCACCACCTTTGTCAAATATCAAGCATTTTATTCTCAAATTTGCTTCATTCTTTCCCATAGCCTTAAATTCCTTGAATCTATCTAATGCATCAAATTTCTCTCTAAGAAAAGTAACCCATGTATATCTAGAGTAATCATCAATCAGAAGCCTGTCACCTTGTAGACTTCTCACCCTTTTAGGACCATAGAGATATTTATGAATCAAATCCAATAGTCCGGTAATAGATTGTTCCTTCGACCTAAAGTAGTTTCTAGTTTTCTTTCCAAACTGACAATTCTTGCAAATAGCATCAATAGGCTTTGTAATCCTCGATAAATCTCTCACAGCTTGTACTGCACTGATTCCTGCCATATTGTCAAAATTCATGTGACACATTCTCCGATGCCATAACCAACTGTCATTAATCTAAGTCATAAAGCAATGTCCATCAACACCCTTAAGTTGATAAATGTTTCCTTCAAACTTCTTACCAGTAGCAATCATTGTTCTAGATCCTTTCCTGATTTCACATCTCTCATCCTCAGATACAAGATTATATCCCTTACTACACATTTTTCCAACACTTAAAATATTATGCCTTAAACCCTTAACATAGTAGACGTCATCAATATTATGCTTGCCATCAAAACTTACTGAACCTATTCCACAAATCTTAGCACCAATATCATCTCCAAACTTAATTAAGCTTGCATCATAATTTTCAAGTTTAAAAAACTTACTCTTATCACCATTCATGTGATGCGAACAACCATTTTCAACAACCCAGTAGTTTTTTTCTTATTTACCATGTAGGGCAAAGATCATAGTATCTTCATCTTTCTTTGGAGGACTTTCCTTCACCTTTCTTTTAGTATTAGCAGGAGTAGATTCATCTTTTATAGCCAAGAACAAGCATTCATTATCATCAAAATCTTCATAATCAGACTCTTCATCAGAAATGTCAGCATCTTCATTTACATAATATGCTCTCTTAATCATCTTCCCTTTGTTTTCTTTGCTTAATATATGTTTATTCTTCTTAGCTCTTTCCATACATCTAGAAGCATAGTGACCAATACCTCCATAACTAAATCATATAAAAGGTAACTTACCTTCATACTTACCAGAGCCCTTTTCATTCTTCTTACAACTTGTTAGCTTCTACATCATCAAAGTTCTCTTCATCCGTATTTTCAGCTCTTGTAGCCCTAAAAGAAATTTTTGTCTTCTATCCATTTCTCAAGCTAGGCTTTCTCATTTCATAAGATGTTAGAGTACCCAAAAACTTATCTTTAGTATGTCTTATAATCTATATATTTCTCAATAGAAGATACCTTTTCACTATACGCATCGGGGATAGTTTTTAGAATCTTCTTCACAATCCTAGATTCATCCACTTTAGCACCAAGTCCTCACATTCCACCTACCAGCTCATCCACTCTCTTTATATAGGTTTTAATGTTTTCATCTTCAGACATCTGTAGGAGATCGAATTGTTCCTCCTAATTTAGAAACTTTGCTTCTTTGACCCTTTCATCTCCTTCATGCATCTTTTCCAATTCGTCCCAGACCTATTTAGCAGTCTTCAGATTTACAACTTTAATTAACTCGAAATATGAAAGACTATTCTTCAAAATAAACTTCACCTTGTTGTTCACTTCATGTGCCTTGATCTCATCAGTTGTACTCAGACCATTTGCAAGAGGAGTGTAAGAAGTCTTGTAAGTATTCTCAACATCATATCCACAGTACTCCAAATACCCTTTCATCTTTATCTTTCAGAGGGCATAGTTAGTTCCATCAAACCTAAGACACTCAATAGTGATCTTGCTTTTCATCCCGGACCTTCCTTAAGTGGTTAAGCTATTATCCAAGGAACCAAGCTCTAATACCAATTATTGAACAAGAAAAATGAGATGGGGGTGAATCAGTTGTAACAAGTTTTAACCTTTCAGCACTTCCACCAGAGATTAGATCAATTATCATTCACAAATCCTTTACCCTGCTAATGTGATTAATAATTAAGTGCAAAAGCAAAAACTAAAAAAACATCACACAATAACACCAAATTTACGTGGAAAACCAAATAAAGGGAAAACCACAGTGACGATTAGCTCACAATATAGAGAATATCAAAACCGAATACAAAGGCTCACTATCAAAACAAGACTCACTGTCTGGATCAAGACTCATTGGACCCAACAAGGGTTAACCACTTAGGGGGCTCACTACCACAAAATTCCAAAGAAGATAGAAGAGATTTGTTAGAGAGAAAAAAATCTCAATACAATGGATATTTCCAATTCACTCACACACTTGTAGACATGCTTGAATGATAGAGTACACCTTTAGCTCACTACTTTTGGAAACTCACAATTAGATTTCGCACTAATCTACTCAAACTTGCATCACATATACATTGTCTCACATCTATATTTCTCTTGCGTTCATCCAGACTCTTCTCAACCATCTCAACTGCTTTATACCATCTTCAACTTTGAAACTCATCCAAATTCAGCCACACACAAATTCAAATTAGGTCAGCACCAAAACATTCTATGGTGGAATTTAAAATGAGGGTGATCCAAACACACATCTAATGAGCACCTAAATAAGCCCCAACACACCTTAGCATGCTTCCATAAGGTCGTCCAAACTAGTGTAAAACATAAATTAATTCAACACTCACAGCCTTAACACAATCCAATCTTTCCATATAACAAAATTAACTTCAACACAACCTCAACAACTTATCCTGAGAACCGCAAGTCATAAGACTTGAACATGAAATTTGGAGCAAAAAAATTTCTCTTGGACCTCAACCAAATGCACAGAAAAGAACAGTTCACAATTGGTGAACATAACTTGCATTGTACAATGCTTGAGATACCCAAAATCTGGGTATATAGCAACTTCCAACAACCAAGAACAATACCTCAAATCCTTATGAGAATAGTAGCACATTCTGGAGCAAAACTCGGAGCAAACACTGAATACCTACAACCTTTCTTTATTACAATTTTCTCAATATCCTTGACATATGCAGTCAATAACCATCATTCATGACATCAATGACAACAGTAACCAATTGGAAATCAGTTAGCCAATTGACATAAAGGACAACACCTTCATACTTGCAACAAGCTCAATTTGTCAAATTGCACTATCTTCATTACTAATGGAATAATAATAATTTATTAATTTCTTTAGCACTTCATTTTGCTAAAGTAAGAAAATCTAGTTTCCATTGCATGGCTGCTAGAAATCATCCATCTGGGTCAAAATGCTTGACCTCACCCTTTAATGCAGCTTGCAATATGGACTCAAGAGCTACAGTGTCTACTAGTCCTATCAAATTATTGATACAGGCTGCCAATTGGGCCACCTAAGCTTTTAGCTCTTCCTTTGTATTATCATATTTTTGCATCCTCTTTAGGATAGTAAAAATAAACATTTGGAGAGATTTTTGCTCTCCTTACCTTGTTTGGACTCCCAGATCAACTTTCCTGATTTGGTAGTCTCTCGATCTCATCTCCTATTCTAGTTTATCAACCAATGGGACAACTATTTCTGTAGTTTTATTTCCTAGCTCGTCCATTTTAATGGTTGATATTATCCCAACCCTCTTTCTTCTTACTGGAGACTAGAAAGCTTCTAAAAAAATTCTCAAACTTTATTCTGAGTTGCTTTCCACATATGTCCTTTATCTTCTTTGGATAGTATGATTGAGCCAAATGGGTACAACAATGAATGTTTCTCTAAGGGGATAAGTTATAATCTCAGTATTATGGGAGCCTTTTGTATCATCTTGTTCGATCTCCCTTTACTCAATTTTAGTTCTTATCTTTTCTTCCCTTGGACTTTTTCTACATGATTCTCTTCCTCTTCATGGGGCTACTCACCATAAGCCTTTTCTATTTGGTCCACTTCCTGTTCAATATATTCTTCTGCTATAATTCTTTTAGTAAGGACCTCTTTAGGATGAACCTTTCTAGGAGGCTCTCTCTGTGCTTCCTCTTCAGTAGGAAGCTCTCTCTCTATCTCTCCATCTTCTTGTACTACTTTTTCTATAGCCTTTGCAAGAATTTCTTCCTCTCTAGAAGGGGGCTCTTCTTCGGTAATTGGAGGAGGAGGTGGAGATGGAGGTGGAGATAGAGGTGGAGATGGAGGTTTTTCATGTGGTGATGGAGGAGGTGAAGGTAGTGGGAATTCATGTGGAGGGGAGGAGGAGTATATCTATTGAGCTTCCCTTTGGGCATCTCTTTCCCAAATTGCTTCTCTAGTTCTCTTTTTCCTAATTAGAGTCTCTCCCTCTACATCTTCTTCACTCAAACCAACAAATATTGGTTCCTTTTCCTTTCTTTTCTTCCCTGCTACCCTGGTAGGTGAACTCCTTGTAGCTTTTTTGGCTTTGGTAGCAGTGTAGACACTTAAATAGTCATGATCGATATTACGCATATGACTCTGATTATTAAAATCGTTTCATCCTAAATCACTTCTGACTAACCATTTAATTAAATAATCTATATTTTTTAATTAAATTCATCATTTTCTCCTATTAATCAAATAATTAATTTTATTATATTAATTAACCCTATTTCTTACTAATTATCATTCCATTTAATTAAATAATATAAATCATTTAATTAAAACCCCTATGTCTTCTCAATTGATTAGATAAATTTATTTATTTAATTCAATGTCATATTCTTCTAAACCCCTAACCCACTTGAGATTAATTAGTTCTAGATTAATTAACCTTAAAACACCTGCTAATCTTCATTAGCCACTCCTCTAGCTTTAAACTCCACCTTGGTTAAATAAAACTATGGTTTATTAACCCTCCTTGCACATGAAATTAATTTCTTCTAATTAAATAAATGGGAATTTTCCTCACAAATGGATATTCCCATGGAATATTCTCTCAACAACCCACTTGTTGACTTTCCCTCCAAAGGCTTTAAAAGCCTCTTACAAAGGCATTCAATTCCTCTTACATTCCATCTTGTCTCTTACAAGGGAATTTACCCCTCTTACACCCTCACCAACATTCCCTTACATTCTTAACCGCATTCCTTAAATTCTCTCTTACACTTGTGTGAGGCACATATCCCTATTGCTTTCATTAGCCTTTTGACACTTGCCACAAGGCTATTGATAATCATTTTAGTCCCAAATTGCCTAATTTCACTTCTTCTTCCAACCCTTGAGTCCTATAAATAGAGGGTTTCTCTATGAAGAATGGATCCACTTTTTAATGCATTTTTACTCTACTCATTTTCATCCACAATCACATGCTTTTTTCATCATTTTAGCTTGAAATTAATATCTTATTGCATCAAATCCATCACTTTACATCAACATCTTAGAGCTTGTGCACTAAAAGATTAGGAAATGGCCACTTTCCATATCAAAGTTGTACCAATCCCTCTATGGGATGGAGGTTTAAAGTCTTTAGATAGGTTGTCATTGCATGCTTTGTTTGATATTCCATGATTTTGTGTGCATTATCTTCATTTCTTTATATAATCAAGTATTTCATAGGGAATGTGATTTATATGTGTTAATATGACTAATCCTTGTATGTTTGTTCATGTTTAGCACAAGTATAAATTTGCATTCACATTTTGGCACTAGAAGGAGGGCTAACCATTTAAATTTTTGACATTTTTTGCTTAAAATTCACATTTTGAAGGTTCTAAGAAACGACGTCGCTTTTGACATAACTAGAGTGTCGCTATTGCAAACCGTGCCGCTATTGCAATAAAATATAACGCCCCTTTCAAAAATAGTGCCTCTATTATGACAAGGAGTCACTTTTGATGCCTATGACCGCTTATGTCTTTTGATTATTGTGTCACCTTTGCTAAAATGCTGCTTTTGACCTCTCTATTTTCTGTGAATTTGTAGGTTTTCACCAGAGCATCGCTTCTAATATAGCGTCACCTTTGTCATTACGGCGTCACCTTTCTGCTCATTTTCCATGGTAGAGCATCGCCCTTGTTGTTCACTAGAGTGTTGTTATTGCAGAATAGTGCCGCTATTGCTGACATAGCGTCGTATTTTCTGATCCAGAGTCTTTATTGCAGATTTGAGTTGGAAAAGGGAGCATTGAAGTTGAAAAGCATTAAATGCTTATTGTAATAGTGATTTAAGACATATGCTCTAGGACACTAGTTTTCAATTGGGCTCTAAAATTAACCATTGCAATATTGTTTTCAAAGTTGGTTTAAAATTGAACCCTTCACTTACTAGTCATTGCTATCTTGGTTAAAATTGAACAAAACAATTTCACATCTAGGTTGGTGCTTAGAAAGAATTCATCATTGCTTTGAGGGATTAAAAAGAACAAGTGACTTGTGTGAGTTATTTTGTTTGTAGAATCTTTTAAGTGTGTATCCTCTCCCCTTGCGCTTCGTGTGATCTTGGGTGATGAGAAACACTTTGGATTTCTTTTTTCTTTTTTTGAATGACCCTTAAGAGAGGACTTGCTATGAGACACATCGCGCAATGGAAAACTCATAGTCAAGTTCTTGTAAGAACATTAACATACAAGCTATATTAAAGGTTGCAAAATTGTAAGAAAGTAGCTTTGATCCATGCTGACAACATACTGCACCTAATCCCATGCTTTAAGTGGAACGGGAACTGTTGAAGAGCCTTAAGTGGCCAAGCGGGTGAAAGTCAGTTTTGGTGTTCTCTATTTATTATCATTAAAAACCCTTGTGTAGTGGCCAATCAAGTATAATTCTAAAACATTCCTTGAGAATGGTGCATTGGAATTTTCTTCCAAGAAGTTACACTAGTAGAATTTAGCAAATAAATGACTACGCAACTAAAAAATTTAGTCACAACAACTAAATATGACTAAATTCTACTCATTTTTTGCAACACAACTATAAATGACTAATTTGAACATTGAGTAAAAAACAAAACTAAATAATTAGTCACACAAATAAAAATTAGACAATATGATATTAAAGTGGATAATTAAAATAAATATTTTGAATTGAGGGAGTTGGTTGTATTATAATATAATATAATAATAATATATTATATTACAATACAATGTATTATATTATATTATAATATGATATGATATTATATATTATAATATATATATTATATAATATTATATTATTATTATAATATAATATTTATACCATATTATTATATATTATTATATAGTTTTTTTATTTTATTTTATACAATAGGGGTGTCCCCATGACCCAACCCAGTGGCCCAACAGCCCATATCTTGGGTACCTGGGTTGAGCTAGGGTGAGACTAGTCCCATGAGGGTGAGATCCCCCATCCGCAAGAAGTCCCAACTCTTAAACCCAAGAGCGGAGTCGAACTCAAGACCAATGGGGAGCAAACTCACTGCCCAAGCCAACTGTGCTACCCGTGCGAGCTATATTATTATATTTATATTATAATGTATTTAATATTATAATATTATATTGTTATATTTGTTAAAACTATATATTTAATATTAATAAAATTATAGTGGCCTACTACTTTTGATTAAAATATATATATAATATATATTATTATTATATATAATATAATATATATTATTATTATATATAATATAATATATATTATTATTATATATAATATATATTATATTATATATAATATATATTATATTATATATTATATAATATTATATTATATTAAATATTATATAATATAATATTATATTATATTAAATATTATATAATATTATATTATATTAAATATTATATAATATTCTAATATTATATAATATTCTAATATTATATAATATTCTAATATTATATAATATTCTAATACTATATAATATTCTAATACTATATAATATTCTAATACTATATAATATTCTAATACTATATAATATTCTAATATTATATTATATTAAACATAATATAATATTATAATATTATAATATTATATTATATTATATTAAATATAATATAATATTCTAATATTATATTATAATATAATATTATATTATTATATTATAATATAATATTATATTATTATAATATAATATTATATTATTATAATATAATATTATATTATTATAATATAATATTATATTATTATAATATAATATTATATTATAATATAATATTATATTATTATAATATAATATTATATTATATTATTATAATATAATATTATATTATTGTGCCATAGAAAAAAGAACCCTTTGCTTGACATGGGATTAATTCATGATAATTGGACTTAATGAGGCCTTTCTTTAGGTGTTGTGAGGCATTTTATGCATCCACACTAGGTCTTGGACCCTTGCAAATCGAATAACATGCTTTTAACGACGTCTTGTAAAGGTGTTGTAAAGTCTTGTAAAGGAATTTTGCGCTTTTCTAGACTTAATTAACCTATTCATCCCTAATTAAACATTTTAAAATGTGTTTAATAACATTATCACATTAATTTAGAAGGCTTGTAAAATAAACCTAATGTTAAACTAGTGTTGTAATGTGTCTTGCACATTCACATTGGTTCTTGTGCCTTCCTAGGCTATGTGGACCTCATTTTAGTGTTGTAAAGTGTATTTAACCACACTTTCACATTGAATTTCGTGTCCCAAGCCCTATTTTACATTTACATCATCACTAATATGCCCCTATTAACCCATATTGTGCATCTCGAGGCATAATTTGATCAAATAACCAACATAGTCATAATATAAGCTTAATTTTCTTACTTCTCGGCATTCCAGCTAGCAAAAATGGCCCTTGTGGGACCCATTTTCCATTAGTGGTGAATGAGTCCCATTTGAGCCATTTTCGGGGTTTTGAGCAGGAAAAATTAGGTTTTAAGTTTAATTTTTCTCCATGTCAGCCTTAGGGATCTAATTAACGGGCAAATAAGGTGAATTTCCTATAAAAGCACCTCTCTAAACTCATTTTTACATCTATTCATCCATTAACACATTCACATCATTCATTTATTATCTATCTTCTATCTCAAGTCAAGAAAGCTAGGGAATTTACATTACAAGTCATCAATTTAGCTTCCTAAGGCATCCAAGGGAAAATTCTACATGTTATGTTGCAGACTTTCAAGATCAATCATCATGGCAAGATTTAGCTCTCTTGGAAGCTTGTAAATCATTGAAGATCAAGTTACGAGGTTGCATAAGTCTTCTCTTCATTCAACAAGTCAAAATATCAACAAAAACTCATTTTCAAATATGTAAATCAGAGTTTTGGAAGCAGACACCTAGAGAAGTCTAAAGTGCAAATCGGAATCTTTGGATTCCACTTTTGAATATTCAGAAATTCAAAAGTGGACTGATTTTCCATGGGTGGCGAATGAGTCCCATTTCCAGGTTAGTTTTGAGTTTTTTGCATTTTTTGACACCCTTGTGATAGAAACAGGTTTCGGCTCAATTTACCATAATTGGGACTGATTTTCCCAAAATGGCGAATGAGTCCTTCCAGGTCTAAAAATCAGTATCAGCAGTGTTTCAAAAGCAATTTCCAGTATCATTCTAGCCTTTAGGTGTACACTTTAAGTTTCATTCATTTTTGTTTAGCTTTGAATTTGTTTCTAGTTCATTGTTGCATTACACAATGTGTTTTCAAACATCACTTGTTTCTTAGATTTTCCATTCATATTTGATCAATTTCATAGATTAGTTGCATTTAAATCATCTCATTTAAACATAATAACATCACACACAACATAATTTGAATGAACCCTTTAGCATTTTTGGCCCTACCTCTCTCCTTTTAGGTGAAAAACCCTAGAAGAGCTAGAGAAGTGCATTCGTGCCAAAAATATACAGTTCATTTTGGTGAACCTACTTTTTGAAACTTTTATTTTCTGATTTGGAGTCCATTTTCATCCTAATCCTAGCTTGCATTGAAGTTGCATTAGAGTTGTATTGGTTAATTTGCATCTAGGGTTTCAACTTTTTGCATTAGAAAAAAGTGCATTTAGCTTGTATTTTTGCATACAATTTCCTTAAACATCTCTTCAATTTTTCATCTCCATATTAGGTCTACATCTTACAACATTAAACACATCAAAAACCATTCAAAATTTCTAAAAAAATTTCAAAAAACCAGCAATGGGACTCATTCGCCATACTGGGCGAATCAGTCCCTATCCAGATTTTTTACTATCTGATACTACATTAGAAACCTCATTTATGTGCTTCATAAGCCTCCTAGTATCATATAGTATAAGTCTAGAAATTTTTTGGAATGTTTTTTTTATGAATTTCACTCAAAAACATCATTTTAAATTCCTCATTTTTCAAATCACTTCATTTGCAAACACCATTCGATCTAAAAATGCTTACATTTCTGCAATTTTGCATAACATTGATAAAAGTACTTTTCACTTTTGCATATACAATGTTTTTATTCCTCAAACTTTGCATAAGTTTGTTAAAAGTACTTTTCATTCTTGCATGTACATTGTTTGCATTCTTCAAATCTTGCATATATTGGATAAGAATGTTTTGTACCTTTACATATACATTGTCCATATTGCTGAAACATTGTATGACATGGTTACATGTGCTTTTCATTCTTATTCAAACAATCCTATTACCTTACATATGTAGACATGTTAAGAAAAATTTCCTATCCTATGAGAGTGTTGTTGCGAAAGAGACTACAACTTGGGCCATTCCTAACACTCATACTTGTTCTTCGCATAATATCTCTCCTCTTGGTGATGAAGATATTTTAGTAGAAGAATCAATTCATAAGAGTTGTGAGAATCCTAGTTGTTTCTCTCCTTTTACCTCTCTTAGTGGAAAAAACATTCACAACCAACCTAACAAAACCTTAGATGATCATGACAACAACATTTATTCTTCTAGTATCTCTCCTAGTTGTGATGTAGATACTTTGATGTTAGATGACACAATTGATGAATGCCATGAATATCTTAGTTGTCCCCCTTCACCTAGGGAAACAATTCTTGATAAACAATCTTCAACTATTTATCATTCCCCTACTTGCGATGACGTCCTTTTAGAAGAACCAACCTGCGAGTGTCAAAAACATTTGGTTTGATGTTCTCCTAAACACTCTACTTCTAGGGAGAATCTCATTGTGCAAACATATATGAACATTGACACATCTCCTTCAACCACTAAACCTTCCATAGATGAGGATACTCAAGTGGCATTAGAATCCCCTTCACCAACATATCATGCCAATCAAGACAAAAATTTTAAGGTTATGACGACACAAGTGGGATCTCCTTTAATTAATGATATTCCTAAGTCACCTTCCATTAGTGAAAAACACAAAAACTTCTGAGTTGTCTTCAAATCCATGATGCAATCTACTCATAACAATGTTTTGCAGCCACTAAGTTGTAACTTAGTAGCTCAAACATCTAGGGGACCACACAATACTTCTACACAATTACCTTTTCCTCAAAAAGTGCCTAGTGTTGAAGATCTTTAAAAGACTCCTGCTAATATCTTTGTATGGGAACTCATTCAACTCTCACCAACAGTCAAACTTCTTTTTCATGAAATGTTGGAAATACAGAAGGAAGAGATACAATCTTACAACAAATCAAATCATGTAACATCCTCCCCTCATCTCATCCAAGCCACCCAGTCAGAAATCACATTCCCTAAACATGAATTACCCTCACTTGAGATTCAAAACAAGAATGATCCCATGATGATAAAGGTGATCATTAATGAAACTCTAGTTAGCCACACTCTCATCGACAATGGATCAGAAATTAATGTTTGTAGCATGGGCCTCCTACACAAACTTGGCATGGACAAAAAGCTCATTCAACTTAATGATGTTCATATTCTTGGCTTTGACAATGTTCATAGGCAACCGCTTGGGATGATCACGTTACCTATTTAGTTCGGACCTGTAGTGTTGCCTACCTCTATTCATATCATGCAAGGACCCCTTCCATACAATCTTATCCTAGGGAGACCATGGATTCATGCTATGAAAGGAGTCCCATCTACCCTTCACTGTGTCATGAAGTTTGAATACAACAACAAGATATACATGATTGATGTAGATGAGCGAAGCTATGTGTCAACTGATCACAACACTTCCAACTCCCCTAATCCTTTCATCCCTTTATCAAAACTTGCACCTCCAATAGTTGATGTTAACTCTTCACCTACAACAAAACTCTTTTGTGATAATTGAGTTTCATTAGATTCTACTCCTCCTTCCCATAATATTTCCAACATCTCACCCTCATGGTCCAAAGAGTCATACAAACAATTAATTTTCAGACATAAGCCCTATTAGTGATTGGATTTTCACACCTACCTTTAAGTAAGGGTGTGCAATATCTCCATCTCAACCCAAACAACCTTGTGTCCCATTCTCTCAACTTAGTTCTACCACATCACCCCGTGGTGGTGATGGGGGCAATATAACTCCCATCACTCATGAAGCAATGACACATAACATTAAAAAGGATTTGTGTTCTTGTAAAGAAACCAATCCTTCTCACCAACACACACACCCTTTATCTAAATTGGAAGATTATTATGGTATCGGTTATAACCTTCCTCCTACACATGGATGCAATACACACACAAACAAATTTGACATATCATACTTATCTCCACTTTTATCAAAGACTTTGCACAACAATAACATTCAAACTCTCAAGGATTGTGGTGCTCTTCCTTGTATGGCAGCACCTAATTCTTCTACTTGATACTTCATTTCATCCATTCAAGGCTCACCTTTGTCCTACACTAAGTGGGGGCAAGGGGTTTGATATCCTTTTCCTCGTATGTCACTTTTCGCTATCTCTTTTGACTAGTTGTTAACCTTTCATGAACGTATAAGAGAAAGCTTGGGATGTGGACAACATGTCTTAAGATTGACTCACATATGACATACTTCTCTCTTACATGACGTAGCTTATCGGAAACATATGACTTGGCATAGGGATTTCAGAGTAAGCTCTCATGTCCTCTTCTTCTACTTTAAAGCAATTGCTCATAGTATGGGTGCTCACAACTGCTTTAAAGTGGGGGGCATACATACGCAATATATTTTTGCAAATTTCATGGCATGATTTACTTTTTCTTGTGACGTGTCCTCTCTTTGGTGGTTTCATTGGGTTTGATGCCTTCCAAGAGTGTATGATCAACTGAAGTGGCCTGATGCAAACAAGGCATCCCATGGATAGCGATTTGACAACCCTGATTTGTCCTCTCTTGGAGACATTAGGCACAATGCTCCCTAAGAAGAAGACCTTGCATGAACAAAGCAAAATCCCCTCTAACAAAATTTTTACATGACATTCAAAACATTTACAAAAAGATTTTTTTTTCCTTTGTGGTGCCTTGTTAAAGTTTTCAGGAGGTATAACTTTGATATGGTTGAGCAGGAAGCCCACCTAGCGGCACGAATTCTCCCCATAGCCACCTTTGTGTTTGTAAGTGCATACCAACTAGCGTATGTATCTTACCTTTTGGGATTTCTCACCCCGTGGATGATCAAAAATTTTGTGGCCCCAGAGTGAGTATGTTGTGGCCTTCTCACCCTGCAGACGACCTGAAGTTCAATGGCCCCAGAGTGAGTACATCTTCTTCATCCCTGTCTTTCTTCCCATCTTTCCTTTGCATGATTTTGTATCTTGGGGGCTTGACCTACATGTGGATCTCTCTTGAATGTCTACTTTAGTGTGATTTTGAAGCAAGTTCATCCTCTCACTAAAGTGGGAGCTAAATGTGCCATAGAAAAAAAGGACCCTTTGCTTGACATGGGATTAATTCATGATAATTGGACTTAATAAGGCCTTTCTTTAGGTGTTGTGAGACATTTTATGCATCCACACTAGGTCTTGGACCCTTGAAAATTGAATAACATGCTTTTAATGATGTCTTGTAAAGGTGTTGTAAAGTCTTGTAAAGGACTTTCATGCTTTTCTAGAATTAATTAACCTATTTATCCCTAATTAAACATTTTAAAAAGTGTTTAGTAACATTATCACATCAATTTAGAAGGCTTGTAAAATAAACTTAATGTTAAACTAGTGTTGTAATGTGTCTTGCACATTCACATTGGTTCTTGTGCTTCCTAGGCTATGTGGACCTCATTTTAGTGTTGTAAAGTGTATTTAACCACACTTTCGCATTGAATTTTGTGTCCCAAGCCCTATTTGACATTCACATCATCACTAATAGGCCTCTATTAACCCATAATGTGCATCCTGAGGCATAATTTGATCAAATAACCGACATAGTCATCATATTAGCTTAATTTTCTTACTTCTCGGCATTCCAGCTAGCAAAAAATGGCTCTTGTGGGACCCATTCACCATTAGTGGTGAATGAGTCCCATTTGAGCCATTTTCAGGGTTTTGAGCAGGAAAATTTAGGTTTTAAGTTTATTTTTTCTCCATGTTGGCCTTAGGGATCTAATTAATGAGCAAATAAGGTGAATTTCCTATAAAAGCACCTCTCTAAACTCATTTCTACATCTATTCATCCATTAACACATTCACATCATTCATTCATCATCTATCTTCTATCTCAAGTCAAGCAAGCTAGGGTCATCAATTTAGCTTCCTAAGACATCCAAGGATAGATTCTACATGTTATGTTGCAGACTTTCAAGATCAATCATCATGGAAAGATTTAGGTCTCTTGGAAGCTTGGAAATCATTGAAGATCAAGTTACAATGTTGCATAAGTCTTCTCTTCATTCAACAAGTCAAAATATCAACAAAAACTCATTTTTAGATCTGTAAATCAGAGTTTTGGAAGCAGACACCTGGAGAAGTCTAAAGTGCAAATCGGAATCTTTGGATTCCACTTTTGAATATTTAGAAATTCAAAATTGGACTCATTTTCCATGGGTGGCGAATGAGTCCCATTTCCAGGTTAGTTTTGAGTTTTTTGCATTTTTTGACACCCTTGTGATAGAAACAGGTTTCGGCTCAATTTATCAGAACTGGGATTAATTTTCCCAAAATGGCGAATGAGTCCTTCCAGGCCTGAAAATCAGTATCAGCAATGTTTCAGAAGCAATTTCCAGTCTCATTCAAGCCTTCAGGTGCACACTTTAAGTTTCATTCATTTATGTTTAGCTTTGAATTTGTTTCTAGTTCATTATTGCATTACACAATGTGTTTTCAAATATCACTTGTTTCTTAGATTTTGCATTCATAGTTGATCAATTTCATAGCTTAGTTGCATTTAGATCATCTCATTTAAACATATTAACATCACACATACAATAATTTGAATGAACCCTTTAGCATTTTTGGCCCTACCTCTCTCCTTTTACGTGAAAAACCTTAGAAGAGCTAGAGAAGTGCATTGGTGCCAAAAATCTATGGTTCAATTATAAAGATATAATATTATATTATATTATAATATTATAATTTATTGGGGGTGATAAGCAAGAGATTTATTGTTGTCTAATTTATTTACTTTGAAATTGAATTTTGAAATCCTCTAGCGAGAAACAAACCCTAATCCTCTACAAAACGAACGGATGTTGGCGACTGCAAGCAGGGAGCAAAATTGGAGGAGTTGAAAGCAATAGCGGCAGAAGAGTTTGGACAAGCCGAAACCAACAGGGGCGGGGAAAGCAACAAAAAACACAAGTAAAGGATGCCATAATGTAAAAACCTAAATGTCCTCATTATCAAATCTTGGTCATAATTTCATTTTAATAAACATACTCTAAAACCCTCGTTGAAACCTTATTTTCATGTTGCAGCTCGCCAAATTGGAGAAGTGAAAGGTCAATACCAGGGAGGAATAGTTTGGGGGAGTGAATCCCATATGAAATAAGTAGAGGCAGAGACAATGCACATGAACTACTTGACAGAATACCTCAAAGAAATGTGGTCTCATGGAATGCATTAATTGCAGGATATGCACAAAATGGTTTTATTGAAAAGGGCTTTTGAAACTCTATTTTTTTCATTCTTGATCGTGCACTTTAATTTATCCTTCTTTTTACTATTACACACTTTTTTTCATATCACTTACGCTGAACGCCACAGATCAGGGAGGCTGATCTGATGGTCAAAATGGAAACTAAAGTGAAGATTCTATACAGCAAGTGAGAGCTAAGAATAAATCATGTTGTGAGGCTATCATGATTTTCACACAATCCTCCCTTGGTCTCTATACAAGTTTGGCCCACTAGGTAGGGTAAGGGAAGGACTTTTTGTAGTCGCCTTATGATTGATAGGCTCACCCATGCATAGATTTTAATTTCATATTTATGCATCATAAGAATTTACTTGTAAACTAGATAGCAGTTTTATATACAATAGTTCTTCAATACGAGGGTTGGTATCATAATTTAAAAGGTCACAGTATATTTTACAAAGACAATTTATGTTTCAAAGGGTCTAATGTATATTGGTTGTATGCAGTTATGAAACTGTGTTTGATGGTTTTCCAATTATGACAATGTTTGAAAACAATTGCAAATATGGGTTGTGTGATCAACCACCATGAACACAATATAAGTTTGATGAACTTCGATCTAGGGATTTTTTATGACTATGAAAAAGTGATCAGCACAATGTTAAAGTGTTAAAAAGATGAAAACTTTCTTGAGTTTCAAATCTAATTGAAATGCTCAAAAAATGAAGTGCAAATGAAATGCGCTTATACAAATTCATTGTTTACCAATGCATGGGCTGAGATGGATGTTTTTTTGAATAAATAGAAACACATTTTATAGTATTCATTGTGTTGCAGGTGCAAAAATAAAGGTTCTTGAGTTTCAAATCCAAATGAAAATTTCAAGAAAATAAATTCATTGATACAGAGTGATTCTCTATTTTTATGCCTTTTTAATTCTTCAATTCTTCAATAAATGTTGTAAAAAAATCAGTGAGACAAGTTGCCAGTGAGGCACATCATTTATATATTTTGACTTGCTAGTGAGACTGTAACTAGTGAGGTTTTGATTTTCCAGTGAGACTTAATGAAGTAAATTTTTAGAGTGGTTTTTCTCCTTGTACAAGGTTTTCCACTCATAAATATTGTGTTGTGGCTCCTCTTGATTTGTGATTTGTTTGTGTCTGATCAATCACATTTGTTCATGCATTTTAGTCTTCATTTCACGGTGCTTCTCTCAACATTTTAATATCTATGATACTTGAAGTTTATATGCATAAATTTGTGAGGATTCATTAAGTTAGATTTGATTTGTAACTTGAATCACTAATTCACCCAAATAAATGACTAAACCATGACTAAATAAATAACTACCATGACTAAAATAAATTAATACAATGACTAAATAAATGGCTACCATGACTAAAAAAAATGACTACCATGACTAAATAAATGACTACAATGACTAAATAAATGACTACCATGACTAAATAAATAACCAGTTAACAACAATCAATGACTAAATTAATGACTAAATATACTACCAAATTGATCAATCAAAACAACCAATAAATGGCTAAAAATGGTTTAGTCATGAATTTGGCCACCTAATTAATGAATGGAAATAAACTACTAATGATCACGTGACCAAGCTTAGTCACATATATGCAATTTTTAGTAGTTTTTTTAGTCATTTATTGATGTTTTTGTACTAGTGTTACTTACCAAGTCTAATTTTTGGTTGAGGTGAAGATTTTAAGAGTTCATTCTTAACATACCTCTACACTCTTCCCTTAATTACATGTAAAATCATCCCTTTGGGGCATGAGGTAAGCCCATTTTCAAATATACGCACCTTTATAGGTTGTAAATATTATCTTTGGTGATCTATCAAAACACATTTCTTGGTTCCAAAACAAGAAAATAAACATTGAACAATCATTGAGATTTCAAACCCTTTGAATTTGATGTGAATACCTTTGAAAATTCAAATATTACTGCTTGTCCCTAAGGATATCTTATCTTTAGAGGCTTCTAAATATTTATACTTATATCTAAATTCACACAATTCCAAAGTAGACCTAAGGAACTATAGCTTTAGCCTCTTGATTTCCACATGGGATGAAAGATGTTCAAAGTTGCAGACATTTAGTTTGAAACTTAAGCAAGACAAGTGGATGTGGTAAAAGCAAGTCATTAATCAAAGATTAAATCAATTGAACCCCACACATGTGCTTGTTATCTTTTGTCTTATGGTATTCAAAACATTCATCTTTTGGGTTTGAATTACTCATAGGGTAAAGCATGTTCTTCAATATCTTGGTCTTGTAAACAAAGTCCTTCTTAGGTTCATTGAGGATCAAATAAAACATTTCATCCATCCCAATACATTTATCATTTCCATCTCACCAAACAACTTTAGAGTTTTGGAAACATCAATATTCTAGACTTGGGTAAATCATTAAACCAAATCAAAATCACCTTGTTTAGTTAGATGTGTGAGAATGCATCATTTCTCATACATTTAGTTAAATTAGAAATCCTTTGCACAATTTTGTCCTAAGGTCACAAGTCGAACTTGGGATTCACAAGTTCATTATCCAATCAAAACATCAAAATAAAACCCTAAGTCTAGTATTGACCAAAGTTCTTAAAGTTCAAACACCCATATCATTTACGCCTTCATCTTCCATATCATCCTTGATCCTAAAGACATCCTAGAGGTTTTTTTTTGTACCTAAATTTAAATCAACCAAAGAAGTCACAAAAATATCAAATCCATCACATATACTCCTGAAGTTGATCTCCAATTTATGTTCCAAACAAGATCACAACACAAGAGGAACATGGAACAAAACAATAAAACATTAACCATGAGTGACCTAAGCCAAACCAAATATGACCCAAGAGCATCTACAATTCCTCGACCTTATCTCCCTCAACTCCCCCAAGATTCTCAAGAGGGTGGATGCCAAGTGGAGGATATTACAAAAAAAATCAAAGAAATGACCCATGATGAGTTGCTTGAATTGATACTGTTGATGCCAAAAATTGGCAAGGTGACAGCTTTTATGAGAAACTCGGTTAATGGGGGGACCACTTGCGCTAAACTAAGTGACCTCTAGGTTTTTAAAGAAGTCAACTTCTTCTATAATTGGAGTTTTAGAATGGGAAAAGGAAGCAAATATAAAAAAATAAAGATCTAACTAAGGCGATGCGCCAAGATTTAGATGTAAGGCACAATAAATCTATCTTTTGGATGTGATTTAAGGGCTCATTCAGCAATCTACTATGTCCCAGAATAACAGAAATCAAATATAGAAACCTGAATAATTCATTTAATGACATAAAATAATTCTCACACACATTTACTCAAAAGAAAAGTCAAAAGACGTGATCTGAACAAGAAAACTTGTATTTAAATCATAGAAGTCTTTCAAATAAACAATCTAGGATAACAATAGCACGGTATATTTTTTTATCAAATAGGCTAAGAAAACAGAAAGGCCAAACAATGGCACAATCTAAGAGTCTTATACAATAATCTAAAAGCAATATTAAAGGCCTGGTGTCTTGTCCCTAATTTTTTTGTATCTTCCGAACTCATTTTCGGAAGGAACAAGCAGTATATATATATAGCTAAAACTCCCATCGCCTGGCGGGCTAGTAACATAAAATATTATATATCTTGAGCAATGATGCTTGCAACAATGATTTCCTTTGGTCGTTGCAATAGAAAATATTTAGGCCATTGAACATAGTCGCTCCCCAGCCAAATGCATCCCCTGCTAATGATGGCAGTGGTCCCAAAAAAATCCTGTGCAGACAAGTGTCGTTCAACCATGCGGTAAGTCAAGACACACAGTAGCCTGGTGGGGCACGCAGTTTGTTGTTGCCTTCCCTATGAATGAAGTCCCCACGACACAGACACATGACAACAGATCGGGGCCCTTTCATTGATTCCTCCTCCTAACGTCGAGAGACTGTGCGGTGAAGACACATAGAGGCATTCTTTAGTATTGGTGCCGACTGTGGGGTCTGCCAAATGTGTACGTGGATGAAAACTATGTGACACACGGATGGGGCCTGACTAAAAAGTGAAGGGAAGCAGCCTTTATGTGCCTGCGGTGACGACACGTGGAAGCATGGTGGGAGCTGGTAGAAGAGCGAATGAAGCAATCGCTGTGAGGAGCGTCTGACGGACAAGTGGCAATAGCGGATGAAACTCTTTAAAAAAGGGCCTGATGATGTTCAAATAATTGAGGGGCTGGCCGGTACTTAGAAAAAATAAAAAACCACCCGTAGAGAGCTCAATGAATTTTAACATTCACAACTTTTGGTGACTACCAGAGGAATTTCACCTACGGAACGAGGAACCCAAAAAAAATTTGTTCTTGCAGACTAGAGTCCTATCTATGGGGTGATGGAGTCAGAGCTTAGAGAGAGCAACCTACAGAGGCAGCCAATCAGCTTTGGATGGTGTCGATAAGTCGCACAGATTCTCTTGCACTCCGCTTCGATCAATCATTTCCTTGTAAGGCAGCACCGTGGATATACCGACCTCGGACTCAAGTTGGAAGAGAAGCCGCACAATCTAATGAGTGAAACCTTCAATATCCGCTACAGTAGGGGGTTGACTGAAGCTCTGGAAGGCAGATGTATCCTGTGGCTTTTCTTCTATCTTTTTCGCAATTTGCTCTGCAATAGCCACCAAGTCGTCAAAAAGAAACGAGGGTAAGCCCATCTGGGTCAGCTAGGAGAACCTAGCCCACATACTATTCATGGTTTGGTCCAGTTTGGTAGTGCACTTGCTAGCATGGAGGATAGTCGAGTGGCAGTGGATGAACCTGTTCACTGTTTTGGCAACAACCTTCTAATCCCTGATCCCTGCCTTTGCTAAGTCCTCGTCTGAGACCATGTATAGCCTATCTAGTACCTTTTCCGCCTCAGGAACCCTCTCTACGATGATTTGTGGAAACTGCTCAATCACTCCACAAACCTCCCTTGCCAAGCTGGTCGCTTTCGCCATAAATTGGAGCATTGGCTGAAGTGTTAGGCAGAAGGCCTTGACCTTTTCCCAGTATGAAATGTATAATTGCTAAGCCACTAGAATGAGGTCCAGTTGGGCAGCAAAGGCCTAGGGAAGACTCCTCAAAGAGTTGATCTCTACATCTCTTGATCCAACATCTTGTGTCAGTTCTGCAACCCTTTTATTTGTGGTTGCAAGCTATCCTTGGATGTTTCTCAATTATGCGGACTAGTTTTCCTCGGCCCATCTTTTGTTCACTAATTTTGTCTCAAGGGAAAGCTTCATCTCTTGGAGTTCCTTCTCCAATTGGGCCTTTTGGTTCTCAAATTTTGCATCCCTTTGTTGCATTTGTTGCTTGAATTGAGCGCATTGTCATTCAAACTCCTCACTCTTTTGTTGCATCCCTTGCTCTGCCAAAGCCAATTGGTTCTGATATTCTTGGTTCCTCCGCCGCAGCGCGTCGACCAAATTGGGGTCAAAGGATTGGAACTTTGCAAGTTCCTCTTGGAGTTTGTTCTGATCTTTCTGCGTTGCCTTCACTTTCTCTGATAAGTGTGTAATTTTTGCTTCTCTCGCTTTTTCCCTCACCAACAGGACCTTGATTCCTTCTTTTACAAGTTTCAGCTCTTCTTCCTTCTTTAGTTGGTGACCATACTTGAGGAAGTCATTGGTCACCACCCGCTATGTTTCTTCCATGAGCTCGACTTTGTCCTATAGTCGGGCTATGCTCAGATTGAATCCCATGGCAAACATGTAATCATCAGGCTACATTTTCCCCTGTGGTTTGATGACGCTCGGGTACATGGTTGTGAAATGCAGTGATTTTTGAGCTTCATTAAAAACAATATACACCTTTGGCTCTACTGGCTTCTTGGCATCCTTGTCCTTTCACTTTTGGATTCTGATAGCCCGCGCTTCCTTTGTATTATCGCCCTGCGCCATAAATTGGGCTGGTGACTGAACTAGCCTACCTGCGAAAGGTGCATCGGGAGGTAAGGAAAAAAGGAATGTGAGGGTAGTGGTCTCGGATGTTTTCTTCTTTAGAAGAGTGACTGTCTGCGGGGAGAAGGGATGGATATACCAAAGCTCGGTTTGTGTACCAGCAGGAGGACTCATTAGGCGTTGTGGAGGTAGCGAGGTCATGGAGGACTCCAACTACTGGGCGAACTGGGTTGGGGCCGATTCAGTAGTAGCCAGAGGGGTGTCAGTGGCAACTGCAGATACAAAAAGTGAAGTGGATGTGGATTGAGCAGCGACGAAAGGTGAAAGGGTCTGTGGAGGAATCAAAACAAATGGTCTTGCTGAGGAGAACTGAGAGAAGTCTCTTGCAACCATTGCAGCAGAAATGGAAAAGGAAGGGCTGACACTTGTAGTGATGGGTGTTGTGGACACTACAGGGGACACCAAAGAATACGAAGTAAGAGAAGAGGGAGTAAAAGTCACATGTTGTCTGGATGATTGTGATCCTTGGCTCGTCACTCACTGCGGGACCCAGGCTTGTTACAAGCCCCTGCAAACCCTCTTCTTTAGCCACATCCATGTGTTGCCTTTTGTTGGGTGGTGAATCCTCCACTTGTATGGTCTCCGACTATTTTTATTGGGTTGTTCTTGACATTTTTACAGTCCAGGTGCATGTACACGAGGCTCCCGACTGTGATACATTGAACTACACATTTGCAGAGACCTCGATCGGCTACTTCACTGCTTTCTCTTTTTGTTGCGTTGGGGCCATCTATATTTCACTTTCCTTCTCCTTTCCTTTTTTTGCATGTGTTTTGGAATCCTTTGGGTCAACATCTTCATCAATGCTCGTGTCAGAATCTATATGCGTGTTGTCCCACAATTTATCAAATCTTTCATCCGTCTTTACACTCTGGTAAGGAACGTTAAGGCATTGGATTTCTTGTCGATAGATCCAGAAATCCTTAATTATTTCCTCGCTCTAGTTCTCTTTCTTTTCCAACTAACTGCGGAGGGCAGTACCCATTTTGCACTTCTCATTATATTTTGCTAACCAAAGGTAGAATTGAAGACATGGCGGCCTGCTATCATCAGCAAGAATATAAGCCAGGCCCACCAACACATCGTCATGCTCCTCCATCGGACTCCGCCGCTTTTTATAATACGGCTGGGGATTGTGGGTTACCTTGATGAATTTGTTACCCAATTCATCGAAGGGGTTGTAATTCCATTTTTCGCAGATCATCACTAGCCCCAAATGAGCCATCTTTTCTTCCAGTAGCTTGTGTGACTACTTCATCATAACCACCCACTTGAAGGTTAGCGTAAATTTGAAGAATCCTCTCTTGCCCCTTCCTCCATAGAATTTATAATCAATAATGGACATTTTTCTGAACATTTCAAGGGCCAATACCTTGTGTGTGACATACTCTGGGAGTCGGAATGGCTCCTTGGTAAAGCTGTGCATACAAATGAATGTGAAATCCCTCCCGAGGAACTAGTCACATTTAGGAGTGAAGCTATGCATCCACTTCATTTGGTTAGCAGAAAGTCGATAGATACAACCATTCTTATCGAAGTCTTGCAGAATTGGAGTTAAGAAAAACTTTGAAAATGCATAATAGTCATGTGTTGCGGAAAGGAGGGGAGTCCATACAGAAACTGGCTTTTTGGCTCCTTTATCAATAAAAATAGATAATGGCATCATTTTACTGAAGAAGTCAGGGTTCTGGTATAAGAACATATGAGCAAGCAAGGAAGGGAACCTGAACTTGCGTTGCATCTTGTACTCTCGTATTTGGCTCATCATTTCTTGGCAAATGACTACTGCAAAGTCATACCAGAACAAGGACTCTTGCCTTCGCAACTGAAAACCCAAATCCAGCTGAAATTCTTGCACCCATTTGTCTTCATCCAAACCACAAAGAAACGCCATCATGGAGAGCGCATCCTGCATATCTTGTTTGAAGGCATTGTGCGCAACTAGAATTTATAGCGGCTCCTTCCAAAATTCCTCAAGCCTCTGCATTTCCACATTATAGAAGTCCAAAGATTTATCTCTGCCCTGTCAAAAGATGCACTCATCTTCTGGAGTAAATTTCTCCATTAAGCTCACTTTAGAGTGTTTCACTGGGATACACAGCATGCTCCAGATAGCATCTTTGTTGATGTTGACTCTCAATGTCCAGCTTTCGATGGTGTTGGTATCTGGGTTGAAGTGTTCAATGGCCTCATGGATGAGCTCTAGGAAGTAATGCACAGAGGGGACCATATATTGCGGAAGACCACTGAACCATAGCTTATATGCCATTTTCTTTTCATTTTCAGACTTTTCCATTCTTTCGCATGCTCCTTCCCTAAGTGTCTTAGGGTTCTTCATGAGGATGGGGTCATGGATATTATCCCATTCCTCCTTTATTTGGCTTTGATCCCTAGTATTTTTGGACTTGTCCAGGGCGCACGTGTGAACCCATTTTGGTTTTTCCAGCGTCCCAAGCAACGCGTGAGAGGTGTTATCAAAAATATTGATGATTGGTGTCGCTATCATGTCGTCATACAAGCTCTAGGTTGCCTCAGCTTGTGCCTCCATCTAAGAACTTTCTGCCATTTTCCTTTTACTGGAGATTTCTACTATGCTTAAATTTTATGTAATTCACCTTGGCTTTGTCTATGCTAAAAAATATTTTTCCCTGGGTAGCGTGCTCAAAAATCTTTTTGATGTTAGTTTCTTGCATGCAATACTTGGTTATTTCTTTCTTGGGGTAGCCAACAATGCTCACATTTAGCATTAAATTTGGCATGTATTACCAACTCTTTGGCTTGTGCGAAATGAATTACTTGTCATTTTTGAAATGACCATAATTCATAATGACGATTTGGAAATCATGTCATACGGCATGATTTTCTTGGAACTTGATCCAGGGATTTGAAGACAGCTTAGGCTTCGCATGCTTTGGCAATTAATATCTAAAAAAGAATAATTAGGCCAAAGATGCAATAATTACTTGAAAAGATTTGTGTTCCTTTTTGGAGTTTGAGAAGCACTTACTAAATGATACATCAGCATTTGGCCGTATAAACGATCGCCGATGACTACCACCAGCTTATGCTAATTAATTATCCCTTATTTATCTTGCACGCAGCAAACCGTACCTAGCAGACGCAACTGGGTGGGAAGTTCGAGCAAGCCCTAGTGTGATTTTTCAAGTTGGTACTTGATTAGCATCATGCTTATGGAATGCAAATTACCACGCATATCCTAGCTATTTCTATAAATAGGCACTTTAGGTAATAGAAAAATCACACTTAACAGTTTCAGCAGAATTGGTAATAGGAAATTGGCTTAGAATTTAGCATTGGGTAGCTGAGTACAATTGCATAGAGTTAGGCTTAAGCAATTTGTGTAGAGATAGTGTCAGACAGTTGCATAGAGCTTTCCACCATGAATACCCCAATTAGGATAGTATGCAAGAAATCCCAAACAGCCTTCCTTGGTGAAATCTCGACTAGGCGTCTTAAAAGGATGACCAAGAATAAGCATTCACTAACCATTATAGAAATGAAGTGGGTTCTGAAGAGGGACTGTATTGAATATGAAGACAATTACAGAGTTAATATTGACGTATGCTCTCACTTCGTCGGGTCCATGTTTGACATCGAAGTTCCCAATCCATTGATTCTTTGCCTGGTGCTTGAGATATTTTCAAAGAAGTACCTAGGTGGCCTTAGAGAGGTGGTGGCAAATGTTGCATTTGGTCTAGGCCTTCCAACGGTGAGCGACCTTTGGAAGTACATTGAAGAAGACGCATTAGTACCATGGGTGTCATTCCTGAGTGATTTCTACATCCAGTTGCAAGAAGAGCATCGTCAAAGGGTAACATGTGCCTGCCACTTCCTGTTTCGCATGTACAATGTGGTGCCTTTCTACGACATCGAATGGTACACCGACTTCAGGAACCTGGTGTTCTCTCTGCCACTCGCCATTACTCTTGTGGATGCTGCTATTGTTGATGCTAATGAAGTAATTCCATACGCTATTGTTGATGCCTCACTTGCCCTTGCCCGTGACTAGAAAACTTTTATGCTTTAAGAAATATTATTTTTGTTAATACATTTTGTATATAAGCCTGAAAAAGGCCTTACTGCACATATATGAAGAAGATACACAATATATATATAGATATATACTCTAAAAGTGTGGCCTCAGAGTCATTTTGACAATGTACTTATGGAAGTATATAAATATAATGAAAATATAGCTTATATTAAAAATTTGTCTCATTTTTCTTGCAGTTCTACAATGTGGGTTCTCTTTTCTTTTCCTGCATATATGTGTTCCTTGCAATTTCGCATATGGGTGTCATTTTTCTCTGCTCATGAGTTTCAAGTTAGCTCTGTCTGCCTTTTTCAATAATGGGTTTCATTTGTTTCTGCTTCCTCGCACTGTAGAATTTAATTATTGAAAGACTGGCCAACAAACACTAAACAGAAAATAATTACACTACTCACATATTTACAATGACAGAACAATTGGGAAGCTTAATTGAATAATTTTAGGTGGATTTCGTTAACAGGAATCCCCAATGCTTCTCACTTAATGTTTTCTAATTCATATGCATTGTGTTGCTTGCATTGAATTATTTTGAAAGGGCCTTCCCACAGGTTATCAAACTTTCCATGTTGGCCTAGCTTTGCAGCCCTTTTGTTGAATTTTAGCACTAAGTCCCCGCACTTTAGACCTTGGTCCGAAGATTTCTTATAGAACCATCTATTAACCACCTATTGGCAGTTGGACATGGCTGCCAGGGCCTTTTCCCTTTTTTCTTGCACTTCCAGCAACTCGGCCAGTTGAACTTCCATGGCGTTGTTTTGTTCTACCTCGAGAGATTTGAGCAATTGCAGCACCATAATCTCCATAGAGATAGGAAATAGCACTTCTTTCCTATATACTAGCTCGTACGACGAAGTATTGAGGACTTGCTTGGGAGTTATGCGGTCTGCCCAGAGCGCTGCCCGAAGGTTTTTATGCCATTCTCGCTGGTATTCTAACCCGATTCTTTTGATGAGTCAGACTAAAAAAAAATTAGTTGACTCAACTAGACCATTCCCCTGCGGGTAATAATTTGATGACTTTTTTAAGAATATACCTTTCGTGAGTGCGAATTGACATACCTTAGAGCCTAGGAAAGTTTTGGCGTTGTCAAAGATGATGATTTTAGGCAGGCCAAATCTCATCACTAATTCCTCAAGGAAATCCACTATCCCTGCTTTCGTCACATTCTTCAGGGGCATGGCTTTGGTCCACCTAGTGAAGTAGTCTATTACTGTTAGAATCCATTTGTGTCTGGCGCTGGAGGCAAGATTGATAATTCCAATGAAATCAAGGCCCCATTGCGCAAATGGCTCATCAACCACTATCGGATTGAGAGGCATCACAGAATTTTTCCTTCTCCCTGCGAAGAATTTGCATTCCTTGTAGAATTTTACCAAAGAGTATGAGTCATTGAATAGAGTAGGCGAGAAGTAGCCAACACACATGATTTTGATGGTGGTAGTCTTTGTGGAGAAGTGTCTGCCCGCGAGACTGTTGTGGAAAGTGTCAAGAATCCTCTTCGCTTGCTCCTTGGTGACACACCGTAATAGAACGTCATTGAAGTTCCTTTTGAAAAGGACCTCTCGATGAGCACATACCTGTTGTTCTATAGTCGATAGAATCTTCCCTTTTGAGAAGGAAGGCCTAGAGGATATTTTCCTGTGTGCATTAATCTCACCCTATCAGCCAGCCAGCAACCTTCAGACTCGAACTCATTCATTAGAACCAGCTTCGGTTGCTCTTCTTTGGCTGTCATTTCCTCGTCATGCGCCAAATACTCGCATAGTCCTCTTCCTTGGATGGTCTTTGTAGGCTTGACCTCAATCTCATATTCAACAATCTTAGTGATCCAATTAGCCCTCTTTTTGGTGATTTCTCCTTCCATGATGTATTCATGCACACTAGAATGTGCGACATAAACAATCACCTTGTTGCAAGATATGAGGTTGTAGAATTTCTTGAGTCCCTTAACAATAGCGAATGCTTGCCTCTCGACGATTTTTTAGTTCATCTCATATTCCTTTAGGGTCTGGGAGTGAAATGCTATCGGATGTTCTCCCTTTCCTTCATCATCCTTTTGAGTTAAGACAGTAGCAATGCTTGATTTGCTACTGAATACATGCATTATTAAGTCCTTTGATAGGTCTAGATTAACCAGCACAAGAGTTGAGGAAATAGCATCCTTAACCTTCTTGAAGGCTTCTCTAGCTTCCTTAGTCCATTTGAATAATTGATCATTTTTCAGCATCAGGGTAATTGGTCTGATTAATCCTGCAAAATTTGAAATGAATTTGCTCACAAAATTTACCTTACCTAAGAAAGACTAGACTCCTTTCTTGTTGACTGGTAGGGGAAGCTCTTTGATTGCTTTCACCCGCTCAGGATCAATTGCAATTGCTTCTTTGGACACTACATGTCTGAATAGCTTTCCTTGCGGTACTCCGAAGACACATTTTTTTGGGTTTAGGGGTAACCAGAACTCTTGAATTTTTTTAAAACCATCTCAAGGTGATCGAAGTGATCCTTATGTTTGGAGAATACAGTCATATCATCCAAATAGATTAGGATAATCTTGTTAATCAATTCGCTGAAAGTGATATTCATTGCCCGCTGGAAAATGGCTCCCACATTTGAAAGGCCAAAAGGAATTTTAGCATATGCGAACATTCCCCACTTGGTAGTGAACGTTGTTTTGTGTCGGTCCTCCTCCTTGACCCAAATCTGATTGTATCTAGAGAAGCTGTCTAGCAAAGAAAACATTTCTGACCTTGCCACTATTTGCAAGATTGACTCCATAGAAGGCAATGGATAGTGGTCATTTAGGGATGCTTTGTTTAGGTCCTGGAAGTCAACACATGGGCGGATATCTCTATTCTTCTTTTGGACTGGGACTAGGTTGGATACCCACATGTTGTGTTTGATCGAGAAGATGATCTGAGACTGAATTAACTTTCTCAACTCTTGTGCCATCAATGCTTTGATCTTCGGATTCACTGGCCTCTATTTTTGGCAGAAGGGTTTTGAACCTTTAGTCAGCTCTATTGTATGCTGGATGATGTCAGGATTGTATCCCTTAAGGTCATCATATGACCAGGCCACTACTTGATACTTCTCATAGAAGTTGATGAGCCTTTCTTTATCATGATGTGGAATGTCCTTCCTAACTTTGAGCTTTCTTCCATCTCCGACCTGAAGGTCCGCAAAATTTCTTTTGTCTGCTACAAACTTCCTTTTATCATTTCTTGCATCATCACAATTCAACAAGTTTTTGAGAGTGACCAGTCCCTTTCAAAGCTTATTAGACCTTAGCTAAATGATTTTTCCGTCGCAGGCCTTGGCAATCTTTGGTTGGAGTTGGTCAGCAAATTCTCCCGACTATTGGATAAATGAGGTAATGTGTTCATTGTTGTCAAATACCTGCCAACTCTGATCATTATCTGGAATTTTTGGTCAGACTATCACTCATATAGAGTGTTTATTATGAATTAGGTCGAAGGCAGGGTCAAACTGATATCCGATTGTGGCCATGCGATCCACATCAACATTTTGTTCTTGGTGTACTATTTGTAAGTTGAAGCCTTCGAAACCATCTCTCAGGTCCCAAATTCTATGTCTATAGGATCTCATGTGGACATTCTTTGCTACGGAAATCCATCGGACTTGGTTGACTACTAGTTCAAAATCTTTGAACACCATTAATTTCTTGATGCCCATCCGCTCCGCAAGGCTTAGATCTTGCACTAGGCCTTCATATTTGGCTTCATTGTTCGAACAAGCAAATTGGAAGCAGAAGGGCGAGAGTGTCTTTTCATTGTGTGGGGATATTAAACATATCCTAGCTCCTACGCCCACTATGCATCTTTCTCCATCAAAGTGCAGCTTCCATAGCTCTAAGGCTTGATCTCTTTTAGGTTCCCTCACGACCTTCGAAAACACTTGATCTTCATCATAGATGACATAGGTTCCTAACCCGATAGCATGATAGTTTCTGAAAGGATCAGCATCTATATATTCGCTCAAGAGAACTTCTTTATCGGTCTGATCTCCAGTCATTTTTTCATCTTCTAGCAACTCGGTGCAATATGTTTCCTCCTTAGTGAAAGAGGTATGAGTAGCCTCAAAGTTGATCATGGCTTCACCGGCCACATGTTCTGAATGCAGAGCTTCGGAGAATATTTTCATTTTAGCTTCATGCTTGGTCCTTAGGATTAAGTGTGACCAGTCCAAAGAAAGATATCCACCTATCTTTGAAGTGAATTCTTGGGATAGGCAGAGACAGAACATGGGGGGAACATCTATGATCACGGTATCTTGTGGAACTGTGATGCTAGGGTAGGAGAACAGAGTCAAGGGGAGGTCTTTGATGACACCTATGGTTTCAACTTTGTTCCCATCAAGCTGCATAACCCCCCTCTTTAAAGGCTCATAGCTAAGTCCTAGAGTTTCAGCTATCTACTTGGGCATGACTGTAGTGCTAGCGCCAGAGTCAATCATGGAATTATGCAATAATTTATCTCCTACAATAAGAGTTAGGAAGAAGGGTTATCATTTTGGTTTATCTAACCTCGGTAGAGACTTCCTCTGTGCTATTTGTGAGAACTTTCGTAGGAGATGATGGATCAATGGCCTTTCCCTTGAGTGATTGCTCTGTTGACTCAATAATTGGATCCTCCCAGAGAGCCTTCTGTAGCAATGTTTTCTGCTCCGGAATGGCTAATATATCCCAAAGAGACACATTAGCAGATGATTTTTTCAATTTTTCCACCACATTGAATGGTGGCGAATTTGGAGGCTTTTGCTCCTTAGCTCTAGTTACAACAATTTCCCTTCACGGCTGACAATGTTGTGCTACTACGGAGGTATTGGGTGTCTGGTTGGAAACACCTTTGGGTTGCAGACTGACTGGTTGCAGGACAACTGGTTCGCCCGTGAATCTCCTCTTTGAGCAAGTGTTGTAATCAGACTGCACTGGTTTTCGATGCAGATGCATCGTTCGCAAACACCGCCTCTTCTTCTTCCATCCATGAGAAGAGTGCATGATCGGAAGCATTATTGGTTTCTTGCTCCAAGGACATCCCTTGCATTTGCATGGTGAGTGTCGCATTTTCCATTTACAGAGAGGCATATACATAACCTCCATGGTCTGTCGATGTGCCCTAGTTGCGTTGTTCTGCCACTTTTTGTTGTAGATTGTCGCGTGAGAAATTTCGGAGCATATGTGTGTCGCCACAAGGGAAGCACCAGAGGTTGATGTCATCAACTAGATTGTTTTGCCCCA
Source organism: Sequoia sempervirens (assembly GCA_007258455.2). Classification (NCBI taxonomy): domain Eukaryota; kingdom Viridiplantae; phylum Streptophyta; class Pinopsida; order Cupressales; family Cupressaceae; genus Sequoia; species Sequoia sempervirens. The sequence continues at coordinate 169,800,240 of VDFB02168118.1, forward strand.
CAATCAGCTCTCTACTCGAGCTTGGGTTAGCACTCTGTAACAAAGAAGGCATTGGTTCTATTTGGTTAGTTGTTTGCACCTGCGGATTTGTGCGAGCACCCCCTTGAAACTGGTTTTGTTGGTAAGAAGAACTTCTTCCCTAATAATTCTGGTGGGTTGGCTTTAGAGGCGCAGATTGATTCTGCTTTATAGTAGTTATTTCGTTGGCCATAGCCCGCAACATTTCCTTGACGTTGCTTATCTCATCCTTTGAAGAGTCGGATGTAGAAGTAACATTATGTGGTGCAATCAGATATGTGTACATAGATTGAGGAGGAGCGGGCGCACTGGTAGATGGCATCCCCTAGGTGGGAACTGATATCTTGGGGAACATAGGAATGATGGGTCGAGGTGGAAACTTTTCGGCATCTATCAAATTATTCTCTGCTTTAAGTACAATGTTATATGCACCTAGTAGAGTGGTTCCACCAAGAGACTGGATCATCATTGAGATGTCAGCGTTGATGGATTTCAAGTAAAACATGAACACCAAGTCGGTCGGCAGGCAGATAACAACCTAATTTTTTTGCCAAGTTATATAGAACCGAGCGTTTAAGTCAGTCATGGCTTTATATGGGCCCCGCTTTATGATTTCTAGCTGATGATATTATGAGGACCTATCTCCATCATTTGAGAATCTTTCATAGAAAGGGTCTCCGAGTTGATCCCAAGTAGCGATGTTATTAGTTTGCAGTGTGTGGTACCAATCCAGTGCCTTACCTATGAAAGAGGCTATGAGCAATCTTAGCCATATATCTTGGTTTGTAACTTCGTGTACCAAACACACATCTGCCACATATTGTAGATGTTTGGCTAGTGTTCTTGAGCCATCTCTAGTGACCTTGGGTATAGTTTTTAAAGTGAAAACTAGGATAGGGGCCCAAATGGCGGGTGCTACTAGTGCTACAAGAGGACTCTCGACATCCCATGCCACATAATTCCTATTAGTAGCTGGAAACATGGCTAGTAGAAGGGACGGAGGAAGCAAAACATTCACTATTTGGGTCACAGCTTGTACTGTTCCTAGTGGCGACACTAGCAAACCAAGATTATTTGTTGTTTGGGATCTAGTAATAGGCCAATGGTTCATACACCCTCTTTGAATTTAGATTCATTTAAGCAGTCCCACCATGCATGCCAGAAAAAAGAAATTATTGATGCCAAAAATTGGCAAGGTAACTTATGGGAAACTTAGTTAATGGGGGGACCAATTGCACTAAACTGAGTGACCTCCACGTTTTTAAAGAAGCCAACTTCTATAATTGGGGTTTTGGAATGGGAAAAAGAAGCAAATATAAAAAATAAAGATCTAACTAAGGCGATGCGCCAAGATTTAGATGTAAGGCACGATAAATCTATCTTATGGATGTGATTTAAGGGCCCATTCAACAATCTACTATTTCCCAGAATAATAGAAACCAAAAATAGAAACCTGAATAATTCATTCAATGACATAAAATAATTCTCACACATTTACTGAAAAGAAGAGTCAAAAGACATGATTTGAACCAGCAAACTTGTATTTAAATCAGAGAAGTTCTACAAATAAACAATCTAGGATAACAATAGCACATTATAATGTTTTATCAAATAGGATAAGAAAATAGAAAGGCCAAACAATGGCACAATCTGAGAGTCTTATACAATAATCTAAAAGCAATATTAAAGGCCTGGTGTCTTTTCCCTAATTTTTTTGTATCTTCTGAACTCGTTTTCGAAAGGAAGAAGCAGTATATATAGCTAAAAATCCCACTGCCTAGCGGGCCAGTAATAGAAAAGATTTTGTATCTCGAGCAATGATGCCTGCATCAATGATTCCCTTTGGCCGTTGCAACAGAAAAGATTCAGGTCATTGAACATAGTCACTCCCCAGCCAGATGCATCCCTTGCTAATGATGGCAGTGGTCCCAAAAAAATCATGTGTAGACAAGTGTCATTCAACCATGTAGTCAGTCAAGACACGCGACAACCTAGTGAGGCACACAATTCGTTGTTGCCTTCCTTGCGAATGAAGCTCCCGCAATAGAGACACGTGGCAACAAATCAGGGCCCTTTCGTTGATTCCTCCTCCTAGCATCAGGAAACTACGTGGTGAAGACACGTGGAGGTGTTTTTAACTATTGGCACTGACTGTGGGGTCCGCCAAAAAGTGTAAGCTGATGAAAACTATGTGGCACGTGGACGGTGCCTTACTAAAAAGTGAAGGGAAGCAGCCTTTATGTGACCACGGTGACGAAATGTGGAACCATGGTGGGAGCCGGTAGAAAAGCGAAGGAAGCAATCACTGCGAGGAGCGCCTAGTGGACACGTGGCAACAACAAATGAAACTCTTCAAAAAGGGGCCTGGTGATGTAAAAATAATTGAAGCACGAGCTAGTACTTAGCAAAAATAAAAAACCACACATAGGGAGCTCAATGAATTTTAACAGTCACAGATACAAGATCCAAACACCCAAAAAAATTTCAACATCGTAATGAAATTGAACCCCACCCAATACATGTTAGAGTTGGCAAAAGAAGGGGCTAAACTCCCTTCTACATTTGATGTAATCACTATCATTGAGAAACCTTTGGGAGCCATTCCCCACACATCTTTCACACCATCATTTCCAAACATAGTCCAATCCATTTCCCAACCATCATCATCACATGCACCAAGTCAACCCATGACCACAAAAGGGAGTTCCTAACTTCAAGCACTTCACGGGACCCACTCATCAATAACCAAAACTTGGAAGCTAACACAATCTTGGGTATCTCAAACACCAATGACCCTCAAGACCCTCAGCAACCATATGTACCACTCATATTCCATGACATGAACAATTCATCCACTTTCCGTGCCACACCATCCTATACCCTAGATACACAAGGTTATGCTCCTAATATTCTGCAAGGACAAGTGGATATATTTGGACAAATGGGAACCCTAGATGCTTCATCTTCACTCCTACAAGGACACACATCACAAACATATTTACTATTCCCTATCATAACCCCATCACCTACATTGATCCAAGGTCTAAAACAAATCACTTCATCAGGTACATTGACCCACAATCAAACCAATCCACCAAACACAAATCAAATCAATTCATCCATCACACCCAATCCAAATCCAAACATGCCACTAACATCGCAACACCAAGTGGCTTAATATCCAATATCCCAACCATTAATCACACCATCAACAGCATCCCAAATTCAAGTCTCACAAGGGTTAAACACGCCAAATCCAAATCTCAATCAACCATCTATCACCCAACCTCTCATCACACAAAAACCACACCAACAACCCCTCAATGCACCATCTAATACGACTCACCAAAATCCACCTCAAAATACAAACATGGAAATCAATATAGCATCACGTTGCGAGCAGCACAATAAGCTTACCAAAAGCATTGCAACAACTACAAGCACAACAAGCGCAAGCACAAGCCTTGCTACAACAACAAAAAGCGCAAATCCAAAAACACGCACAAGCACAAGCCTTGCAACAACAAGCCTATCAACAAGCTCTACAACAACATCAACCACAATAACAAGCGTTGATAGCGCAACAACAACAACAAGCATTGCTACAACAACAACAAGAAGCCCATCAACAAGTGTTGTTGGCACAACAACAACAACAACAACAGGCATATCAACAAGTGTTTCTTGCACAACAAGGTTTCCAACAATCCTACACAAACACACAACAAAATGCTTTGAATCCCAACATGCAAGGAGCATATGCCACCCCACCACCCTCACCATACATGCAACAAACTAACCCCCCACATACGCTACATAACACATTCAACTCATCAACCATACCACCTCAAAACACGTATGTTCCACCACCTAATTCACAAGAAGATCTTTCCTCACAAGTCAAAATTCTCTCACAAAAAATACAAGACATTCAAGTGGGAAATAAAAAAAGATCATATGCCCAATTTGACTTATGCCCATATCCCTTTGATAGGAACATTTCCATGGTCCCATTCCGCCAGGATTTGAGATATCAAAGTTTGAAAAAAACAAAGGAAAAGGAAATCACGAGGACCACAACAAAGATTTCTATGTGTCATGCATGGAAGTAGCATACAATGATTCCTATCTAATGTAATTATTTCCATGAAGCTTGGTTGGCCCTGCAATCGACTGGTTAGATCCTATTTACCTCTTGGAATCCAAAAATTCCAATACATCATAAATCTATTCATAGATCACTTCTCGTTCAATCTAGATATGGATGTAAGCTTGGACGATTTTTTTGACTTGAAACAAGCTAGAGGAGAATCATTTGCAACCTTCCTACAATGATGGAGGTACAAATCCAACAAAAGCAAGTGGTATATGCCTAAAGAAAAAAAAATAGGAACCATTATTGCTAACCTTGAGGGAGAGTTGTCTTTCCAGTTAAAAATGCAATGTGTCACAACATATGAGAAACTTATCCCTAAGGCTCTTAACATTGAGAGAGCCCTCATAGCACAAGGGAACACACAAAAATACAAGAATAATCGACCATCATCTAGCTCTAATGAAAAGCCTCGATTTTGGGCTAAAAACAAAAATGTCACTAATGATGGTGTTGTTGATGCGAAAATGTTCATAAGTGCCCCACCACAAACAAACACCCAATCAACAAACACACGAAAAAACACAACTAAACATACAATGAAAAAAAAACAATCAACCAACAATCAATGTTGTGAATACTCAAAGGGCACCGCAAAGAACAAATAACAATGCACCTAGATGACAATCCATTCCCTTAGGGGGACCCATGGACATAGTTTTGAAGAAGTTGATCCAAAAAAACCTCGTCATACTCCCAGATTTCTCAAGCTATCAAAAGCCACAAGTCAAACCTCCTAGCTATAGAGAAGATCATTTTTGTGAATTTCATCAATACAAAGGTCATAATACACAAAACTGTTTTAGACTCAAATACCTTGTTCAAGATCTTATTGAACAAGGAGACCTTGAGGTTGATCAAAAATCCAAAAACAAGGACTTGCAGATCTACAAAACCCTTATGCCTGATCATGGATAAGAAAAAGATACGGGAAAGGCATCAAGTTCTAATAACATAAACCATACCCATGATACCACGGTAGCACATATTTATGTTGCTCATCCATCACAAGAAGAGGAATTAGACAAGCATCAAGAAACATTCTTAAAACAAATTCAAGATCAATCAACAATGTCTACCAATATTTTATATCAAATAGTATCAAGTATTTAGATAATCACATTACCCCTTCATATGACTCCATAATTGGCCTCGTTGAGGAAGTTCCAAGGAAACAAGAATTTTTTCATGCTCCATCTTTAGACCTTACATCTTGTGAAGATTCTCCTATCAATGATGCATCATCTACCCAAGGTTCATGTCAAGAAGATAGTTTGGAGGATGACAAAAGTTGTTCTGAACTAATTCAAGATCAAGATACTATTTCCCCGCAACATTATCATGAGCTACATAATGATTTCCAATCTCTAAGTAATATTTTCTCAACCGCAAATCATGTTGAAGAGATCAAATCCCTGAAGAATTATCATGACTTAATGAGCATTCTCCAATCCTTCCAGAATTTTAAGGACCCACCAAATTCCACCAATGATACGCTTTCTTTGGATGGACATATAAACGTTCTTCATACAAAACAAGAGTCTCCAACTTTTGATTTTCCCACACAAGAGCAAGCAATGGTCAAGATTCTTGATTCTTATAGTGATTGTGCATCAGCAACCTCTTCTGAATCAACACCAACATCTTTTGAAGTGGAATCAACAAACAAAGATATCATAAAATCATAACAAACAGTTAATGTTCTTGAACAAAGGGAACCCATAGCAATATCATGTGTTCATGACAAGTCATCTTCAATGGCTATGGATAAGAGGATATATTATTAGGGAAAAGGGCTAGGTATTGTTAATACCTTCACAACACTGGGGGAAATCTTGTCTAATACAAATGTCAACATAAGGGGCACAAGGGATCTTTATGATGAAAATATTATCAACACTACAAGTAGTTGTATCACGAATCGTCATCCACCTATCATCTCATACACAAAATGGGTACATATCTCAAGGCCTTGGATACATATCTCAAGGCTCACAATCCAAAAATGTTGGTACAACCTTTGTATAGCCTAAGCGAGCCTCTTCCAAAAGAACAACTGACACTTACCAGTATTTCTCCAAATCATTTTTTTCCATCCCTCCTCCATCACACACCTAAAATAACTATCCATATCCCCCCATCCTTCAAGTCTATTTTGGGTCCTTATGTCTCACAATCCACCATTACATATCCTCCATCTAATAAATCCATTATGTGCCCTTATATACCAAAATCACATCCTCCATCTCATCTCATTCCTCCCCTCATCCACCAATCACCTATCCTTGTCACACATCATAAACATCCCACTCCAATCATTCCCAATTAGGATCAACAAAGGTATACCTCCATGAACATCACCCAAAATACTCCATCCATGCACAATCTCCAAAATCCTACCACCATCACCTCATTCATATTCTCTCCATATCATCCATCTCCCCACACCCAAACCATTGCTATTGGAAGAAATTTGGATGCCAAAATCAAAATGCATACAATCAAACACTCACATGGATCTCAATATAAACATGTCGCCTCAAAAAGACATGGTGAAACAAAGAAAAATCCAATCCAAAAGTGCAATCAATCCCAAAGGCCACAAAGTCCCACCAAAGGAAAAACAAAAACAAAAACCATGTGGATCCCAAAGCAAAAATATAAAATGTATCTAAATGAAAATCCAAAACAACAACCATAATTGTTAATCAAAAATCTAATCATCACCATCCTCTATCTCGTAAATCCATTTTGGGTCCCTACGTCCCAAAATTCACTTTCCCAACTCCTCCATCATCCCCACATTCTTCATCCATTCCTCCTATCATTCAACATCCATCACAATGCATGCCAATGTTGGTTCTACTAACATCCACCCATCACACTCCCTTCACATCATTCCATCCATACACTTTCCAAAATCCCATTCTTTATCCCACATATCTCCCCCATCAAATCCCTCTAATCTATGCCCTTGTATAATCCATCTATCCTAACAAGATTGTACCAACCTCTCATGATCATTCCAAATGGGTTCTTATTACCTCGATACGGAACTAGATGCTTGAGTCCTTCCTCCATCTCCTTATGATATATTTTCCAAATCCACTTATCTACATCCCTATCCTTAGCCATCTTCGACCACCCACTTATCCGAAAAATTCAAAAACGAAAAAAATACAAAGAAGTCAAACAACCAAAAAATTCAAAAATCCAAAAAAATTAAAAAATAAAAAAATAAAAATAAAAAGAAACTATAGTAGAGAAAAATTTGCTCAATGGTGAAAGCTTGGAAAACAAGCACCTTGGGTAAGTACCATGATGAAAACCTAGCGAACAGGCGGCATGTGTAAATTCCCCATCTATTTTCTCTCCACGCTTGGGGCAACTTCATTCTAAGCATCCCTATCCTTCATATCCTCCATCCAACCTACCTTATTTATCCTCCCAATCATCCTATCCACTATAATTGCTCCATCCTCCTTATGATATTGATAACTATACGCACAAATATCTATACATTATTTGGACCCCACTTGGCATACATTCCCTCTATCCACACTATCATATTCCTTATCCACCCATAATACTACCATCCATCTCCCTTATCCTTCCATCATCCTCCCTCCCATCCCATCATGACTATTCTAGTGCCTCATCATACATGACATATCTTGAGTGGGGGTATCTTATTTCTTTGCAGCATAGTCCTTGAAGATCTCATTCCACCCATCCAATCTACTTCATCCTATCATCCTTCCATCTCCACATCCTTATCTCCCTTTCCCTCTATCCAACAATCCCTTCCATCTCCAAATCCATATCTCTCTATCCCTTCATCTTATTATCCTTTCATCTTCCAAATCCTTATCTCCCTATCATCCTTCCATCTCTCCATCCTTATCTCTCTATCCATTATCCATATCATCATTTCATCCCATAACTCCTTGTCAATCATATCTAGCTATAGGCTACCCTCATGTAATATAATACCATCTATCCTACTATCATCACTACTACCTCTTTTATGTCCACCTAATCCACTGTCACTTCCCATTGACCCCATCCTCTTGTCATTTGGATAACTATCCCATTCTTGAGCTTTGTGCAAGGAAAATCCTCTTTTAAATATTGTACATCTTGTATATCTCAATCGTCCTATACATAAGGTTAGTCTTGTGTCACCATCTAGGTCCATCATTGTACACACTTGTCACTAGGTCCCATCCTTGTGTTTGTTGCCTAGTCAAGACTTTGTCCCTATCCAACTCATGCTTCAACAAAATCCATTAGCCCCCTTGGGTTTCAAGTATCTTGATTATCTCATTTCATGAGAATCCTAGGTCCTATCAATTCATCCTTGGTCTTATTAAGATATATCATTCCTCAAATCAGGCCACATCTACCCCATCTATCATCCTTACAACAAAAGGTACTTGAGATATTTTGTTATTTCATCGATGCTTTTGGAATCTTTGTTTATCTTTATTTTTAGCTTCCTACCTTACCTACTCAACATCACCATAATCTATCATATCATGATGTGCTTTGACTAGTGAAAATAGGGGCAAGTCTTGGCCTTTTGTTCATTGTATTCTCTTGGTTGCCTCAAATTGTTCCCACCAAGATCCTTTGTGATCTTGTGTTACATTGGGGCATTCCTTTTGTTTGTGGTTTTCCAACGTCGTTCCCACAAAATTCCTTAATGACTTTGTGAGATGTTGGACTGGCATTCTTGTTTGTTGAATCAATCCTATGCATGCAATATGAAGTCACCTTGGTTCCTCATACCTGGTGCATAGTATCCCATGCTATATCAAATTAAGTGCTCACTAAATTTCAGTTCTAATATTGCGCTCCAAATCCCCCCATCCATTTATCCTAAATGTTTATAATCCATTTATCTTTCATCCTTGACATCCAATCTATCTATAATATTCATTTGCCTCAACCCACTTAACCCTAAATTTTGTGTGCACATGCAATTTGTCCATCTTTTCTTTTATCCTCTCATCCTTCTCCTACAATAATCATATGCACCTCATCCACCCTAATTATTTCCCTATCATTTCATTACCCTTGTAATCCTTTTAGGCTAATATACATTTGTTAGTTTAAGCATCTCTCCATTCATCCTAATCATTTCATTATCCCTTCAATCCTTTTAGGCTAATATAGATTTGTTAGTCTAAGCATCTTTCCATCCATCCTAATCATTTCATTATCCCTTCAATACTTTTGGGCTAATGTAGATTTGTTAGTCTAAGCATTTTTCCTCCATCGTCTCCATCCATTTCCTCGATCACAATGCTCCTAGCAAATCCTACATCGCAAGAAAATCCTAATCCAAGCAGTCCAATCACGTAATCTAGCACAAATCATCTAATCATATCTACAGTCTTGTTTCTAGCCTTGTTATAAGCCTCGATCCAAACCCAACAATCATCATCAAGATGTATCTTTCCCAATCCTTGTGTTGTTTCAAGATATATTGTTTCCACATCAACACTCCAATCATAATCATCAAAATGTATCCTTCCCAATCCTTGTGTTGTTTTAGGATAATATCATTCCCACATCACAACACTCCATCATTAATCAATCTTGCAACATCATGTTTGTCTTTGGAATCCTTTTGTGCTTGCTTACTTGCAACATCCTCCTTCCATTATCTCTTCCTCCTCCCATCTTGTTATATGTTCATCATCTTGCATTATCTTCCTCATTTATCCTCGCATCCTCTAAAATGTTTAGAGAGGACACCCATGTTCTCCTCAACCTGCCTGCCCTCCCGCCTGTCCTCTCGAGGGGGCATCCTCAATCCTAATCCTCATCTCCACTCCCGTCATCTTTCTTCCTAGTCACTCCTTCAAATGATTAGGGCAATTTCCCTAATCTAACCATATTTTTCAGGTGCTATGTTTTAATCTTCTTTGAAATGATGCTACCTTGTAACACCATCTCAAAAAGGGACAAAATATAGACACCTCAAATTGACCCACATTTGATCAATTTATCCCTAATTCATCTATTTTCAATCACACATATTAATTAAATACAATCGTATTAATTTAGTTAATATTTCGTATTTACTTGTATTTCCATCTAAATTGTGTCTTCTATATTAATTAAATAAAAATTTCTTATTAAATTAATTAATATTCCTTGCATTTTTTCTATTATCTAAATCCTAGCCTAAAGTAAATAATTACCTTTAATTTTTTACCCCCATCCCTTATCCATTTCCTCTAAATAAATAATCTATTTATTTAATTTCCCTTTTTTCCTTTAAATAGAGATTAAAGTTAATAATTTAATTCCTATTTTCCTCTCACCTCATGTCACATCCTCCAACTCTCTCACTTTCCCTATAATCCTAACCCCAAACACTTACCTAATCCACCCCCTAATCATGTGCAAGGTTCATTCATCACTCACCCACCTTGTCCTCTCCCTCATCAATTTCCCCCTTTTAGAAAAGACCCCATGTCCTTGGGCGCATGGTTCTTTCTTCCAAAAGTATCCACAAGGAAATTTTAATTCCTTTATTATTTTCACTTCCCTCACTTTGGAGTGTGAGGACAAGATTTTCCTTCATGACAAATCTTTCAAAGTACCTCCATGGTACCATCTCTCCTCTCAACTCATCGCATCGTGACACTTGTCACCATCTCATGAGTTGAGGACCAAATCCATCTCATCCCTTTATCTCCATCTTGCAATCTTGACCCTCCATCCAAAATCCCAAAATCTATATAATCCAAACACTTAACCTCTTTATTCTCTCTCTCACTCACTCATTTTTATCATTGGAGCAACATTATGCTACATAATTCATGAGCAAACATCCAACCATCCATTAACACAACCACCATTTCATGGACCAACAAGGGTTAATTTGGTGGAATCATTTGTGTTTTGATTATGTTTTGTTAACTCCTATGTTTAATCTGAGTGTTTGTTTGATCTTTGTGTTGTTTGGTTTTTATTGTTTAAATCATTCACATTGACACGAATTTCATGCACATAGTTGTTGTTAAGGGATGTTTACATGACTAAGACGGGGCGATCCGTGTAAATACTAATATTGCCTCCATGTTTATGGCAATGGTAATGGATGCAAGGGAAGACACTAGAGTAGTTGAAAACATCATGTCCTACATGGTTTGGTCATACTGGAGATGGGGTTTGAAGGATATTTTGTAACGTGCTTCCCCAAGGCTAGGCCTAGTGCCAGAAGGAGTATGGCCATAGATTGGGGACTCAAAATGTCTCCTAGGTCCCTTTTGTCATTTGGGGTCTAGGATAGATGTAAATATGCACCTCTATCAAGCAAGAATTGGGCTCAACTTTATCAAAGCCCTCATAAGGGAGAATGTGGATGACATTGTTTATTAGTCCTTTGCTCTGATCAACTCACTTGCAATGCTAGAAATAGAAGATGGGGAAGAGGAGTAAGGCTATGGATTTTTTGGTTCTTGTTTGTTAACAATAGTTTATTATTTGAGATAGTTTAGTGAAAAATTAGGGGTTGTCATGATCAAGTCTAGTTGAAACAATTGTATGCCCTTGATATATGTCTTGGATGAAGGAGCCATTTCGAACTCAAGGCTCTATTTTGTATTAAAAAATGCAAAAATGTAAAAGGTCCATATGCTATTTTCTTCAAATTAATGGAAGGGTGTGGCCCCTCACAACCACTTTTATAGATCCAAAAAAGGTCAACTATTTGATATTTATTAAATTGCTTAATGAAGTGATTTAATTATTGTGGGGAAATTAAAGAGGTGTGTGTGTGTGTGTGTGTGTGTGTGTGTGTGTGTGTGTGTGTGAAGTGATTTAATTATTGTGGGGAAATTAAAGATGTGTGTGTGTGTCTGTGTGTCTGTGTGTCTGTGTGTCTCTGTGTGTTTGTGTGTCTGTGTGTGTGTCTGTGTGTGTGTCTGTGTGTCTGTGTGTGTGTCTGTGTGTGTGTGTTTCTTTTTATTATAGGCCAATTGATTAATGTCATTTTTATTTTTGTAAAATGAGTTGATTAGGAAATTAAATAACCCTCATTACTTAGTTAAATTTTATAATTAAAATTAGACTTACTTTTGACAAATAGATTTTAAACCATGTAAATCACTTTAAGGTAACAATAAGTTCTACTTTTAGCTAAGAATCTTGGTAAGAAAAGCTCGTGAGTATTCCCTTGTGATATGCATGTCAACATCAACACCTCATTAGTTCTCCTCGCCTTTCTAGGGTATTACAACTAGGGTTTCACTGTACTCAATTACGTTGATGTTTTCTCTTTACCTTACAATGTGCCCTCAATTTGTTGCATGTGCAACATCAAGTACACATTCACACCATCATGAGTAGTGTAAACCTTAGTATTAAGATGTATTGAAAAAAAAAATAGTATTATGTTTATGTTTGTTAGTAAATGTGTGTATGAGTGAGCATTACATAAGAATATAGAATTTCAATCATATCCTTCATCTTCATTAAATTGAGGAAATAAATGACTGAGTTACTCTAGTTCCTTGTTCTTTTAAAGGAAACAAGCTTCAACCCCTCAAAAGCTCCATTGAGGAAATAACTTTTTCTACAAGTTTAACCATCTAATAGTATTTTTGGCCCAAATAACCCATCATGGCTTGCATAAGTGTGGTAATGAGTGTTTGGTCAGGTGAGACAACCCAAAGTCTACAACTTATGGAAGTATACACATCATATAATAGAATGTCGAAAGATTTCACATCTCCATCCACAAAGGATGCTAACAAAACAAAATGCAAGTATGACAACCCTTTTGTAATTTAAAATTTCATGAACCCACAACCAATATTAAAAATGCAAGGAAATAGCAAGCATTTTAATTGTTTACCAAGCAAGAGATTAAGTCAAAATATTCCAAATTTAAATATATAAAGCAACAATTTGTAACATGTTAATGTTTAATGACAATTATCAGTAATTGTGTAGACTATTATTTAGTGTTACTATCTATTGAAAAGCATGCTAGACAATAAATTGATGGAAAGAAGAATGTTAGAAGTACCCACACTATCAACTAAGCAATCAAAGCTTAGAGTGTGTCGAATAAAAGCAATCATACTAGCTTTTTTTTATTTGAACTAATAATACAATATTTAGGCAAGGACTCAAGCTACTCTATGGCACTTATTAATTATAAGCTTTAATAGGATGTAGTGACACAAGAGATTTGTTCAAGTTTCCATAGAGATCCATACTACGATTTTCATCAATTGAATGAATTGATTATTTTCTAAATAACGGCATTCCCCACAAGTATGCTATGAAATCATTCACCACAAACATTTTTTAAATTAATATACTTTATCAAAAGGCCCTTAATCTACCGATGAAGTTGAATAGTTTTTTATGAACCCACTAGAGATCAAGTCTTGTTGAGTGCAAGGTCCACTACACCATAAGACATGAGGTCGAAATTGTGCCCCAAGCCACTTTGACAAAATGGACACCCCTTGATTCTTGTCTCTTAGCTAATGAGGTATAAACATACACTATTACTCATATATCAAGTTGCAAAAAAATCTAAATTTGATTTATAAAACCCTCCCACAAAAATTAGTATACTCAATATCAACAAAATGTGCACTTGATTCACCTTTTATTTGATATCATATTTCATTGTCAATGCACAAATTGAAACATATTCATAACGTCAAGATCTTCATTAACTCAAGGAATTTTGTATTTCTTTGAGAAATATTACAACATTAATGACAAGTTTTAAGATTGTATTGAAGGTCCTTTAAAGTTGGTTGAATAAGTTAGGTCTAAATCCAATTAGACTTCTCAATGTGTATAATCAACAAAGTAAGCTTGTATAGAATGGATCGGCTGCAATGCACAAGCACGTCTTCAAATGTGTTTCATGCTTACCCTACCATGTGCACCCTTACACCTCTTTGACTCCATATAGATTTTGAAGATAAAAAAAATCAAAAATTGCATCAAACCATTTATTAATCAAGTAATTCTTTGATGATATCATGCAAATTACAATAAAGACAAATCTCACTCGTGAAAAAAAAGAATTCAAATTGATAAGTAAAAAATGTAAACAAAAAATAAAATGTAACATCTTTTTTCTTTGGTAATTCATAAATTGTCTTATCAAACTTTGATACAACCAAAATGCCTCCCTCCTACATATATCACAAATTCAATCCACGTAAAACATAGAACACTAAAAGATTAATTTAGTCAAATGATAATATAAAAGTTAACATCTTAGTCAAGGTTAAAAGCTATGTCTCACTAATATAGAAGAAATAGCCAACACTAATGGTAAAATGTAGTAACATGTTTTGAATTCAAAACTAATGTAAACTACTAATATATAATAAAAAATCACTTATTTTATGTTTTTTATTTTTTATAAATTAACATTATAATTGTTAATAAATTAATAAAATATATAGTTATTTTTTTTCCAATCTTTTTTTAATTAAATGACTTGAAATCTTTGTATATACATTATTATTTTTTCTATTTAAATAAATATATATTTTTAAATAAATCTTAAAAGTTATGCGTGCTACAAACATAATTGTTTAAACACCACAACTTTTTGTGTAACTATTTATCCAAAGTTTAAAGAACTCACTTCAACATGAAATATCAAGTTTTCAAAAAAAAAAGGATAAATTGACTAGAAATTAACATTACATATGTATTTAGTGGATAATTAGAAAATTTGTAATTCAATTCTAATTTAACTACTAAGACTTGCACTTAAAAGAAGGTTCAATGATTACGCCGATAGAAAACTATATGTATGTTAATATGTTAGAGAGTATGTGTTTGCACATGCAAATTCTAGTTGCATGTGGTTGGATTAAATAATTAATAATAAATGCTAAATAATGGAATGAAATAAACTTAGACAAATCTATATTTTTTCCTTAAAGCAATTAAGTATTATTGATTATAAAATATTTGCATACATATTTAAAACATAAAGCAATGCAAATGAAAAAAGAAAGTTGTCATCAAATTGACAAAAAACATTGCAAATGGAAATAGAATGTTCCCATCCAGCTGTCAAATCAATATTTATCTAGATTTTATGTGATAAGTGAGATTTTGGAGGCTTTTACCGTTAAACAGCAGCTAGTTTACCAGTAAAGGGTAGCTGAAACTTGTTTTTTGATGACTCAACAGTGGTTTGCAGGTGAGACTTGTTTCAGGCTCAAATCTCACACCATATGTAGCCTATTGACCAAAAATATATGTTTGATCCAAAACTGACTCAGTTAGAAATACTTAAATTCAATTGTGTTGGCTAAGTTGGCTAATATTGACACTTACACAAATTGTTAAAAGAACGAATTTGAAGGCATTGAAAAGGGCACATATTATAAGAACTCTCAAAGAAAATCTTAAAAATTCTTACCGTACAAAACATTCAATTTGACTGGAAGCTTTCGCGACTATGCATAGCTGCATTGTCCAATAATATGTGATTTCCTTAACACGAAAGCAAGGTGAAATTTAAGCTGATATATGTTTGAATGCCTTTTCTCATACCTACACAGCCATACAGATATTCATAAAACACCCATGTCTTGTTCAGTTATAACTATACTGTAAACAAACACTTTAATTTAACTCCTCTGGTTACCTTCAATACTTCCTCACACAGAGGAGATAGTTCCTGCGGGCTATTATAGTGTGGTTCATTTTTGCACAATTACAGGTTCTAGCCGATATACGAACCCTGATTGATGAATTACCAGTGAATGGACAGTTTTTGTCAACGTATGCCCCTGCGTGCAATAATAAAATTCTGGTCTATGTGATCTGCATATCTTCTGAATCTTAAATGTTAACATGTCTGCATATAAAACAAATAGAAATGGATCTTCATGCAAGATTGTTTTTCGGATGAGAAAGACTAATGCATGCCCATTACAGAATCTCAGACGTGGAAAATCCCTTGAAATCCCCTAGGAACTATAACATTAGAGAAAGAAACAAAGAGTAATTATTCAAAGAAAACATACAGGACACAAGCAAAGGCACGAAAAGTTATATATGAAAAAGCATATACAGTAGAGAGGAAATGAAACATAAGAAATATATGTTCGAATCCAGAGGAAAAGAGTAATTATCTAAAACATGTATTCAGCTGATGAGAATTGACCAACTTGATACAAGAAACAATAAGTAGAGGATCAACACTTATATATTCGACTTCTTAAATGAAGGATATATACAGAAAAATGCATGTAAGGTTAAAATGAATTACATCATGCAAAGGAGATGGGCAATAGTTAAAAGGTAAATCCCATAAAATATATTCTGTGATAACGGCAAATCATTCAACAGATTACAAAATGATAAGATACTTCTGAGGTTAGCAGCAGAATTTAGTGAAACAAAGTTAACTTATTATTATGATTATTAACTGTAGTCTGCAAGGGCAACATGTTGATGGCTCTCTAGGTTCGATGAAGACTGGTTAAAAGGGTAACAACTACTTTCTGACAAGAAATGTAATTTGGCTTAGAAAGTTAAGCACCAAACATCATGTGAATTGCACAAAAGTAACAAAACACAAAAAAAAGTGTCAAACCATAGGAGAAAAATCTAAAACAATCAAATATTAAGCTGGATGACCTCGGGAAGACACCATCACTCCAAAGCACTTAAAAAGACAAAACTTCAGAAGTTCAGAGTGTAAAAGCACAAGGCAGGCATTTCAAGAAATATGTTCATTCAGTAGAGAAAATCACAAAATGATAGGTGAACAAATTAAGCATTCAAGCATGGAGAGAAACAAAAAGTACTCAACACAAATATATTCATACTGACTTCACTGAACTGCATCGAACTGCTTCCTTTGGGGTCCTTAAACCGAGGCCAATATTATTCCAAAACCTGTTGCCACCTTTCCCTGGTCTTTTCCCCTTCCCAGATTTCTTTGAACTGCATTTCTATTAGTCTGAGATCAAGAGCCAAGTAAAGTTGAAATGCTTCAGAAGAAACAAAGGACTGGAATTCAATATTACCAGAAGAAAACCTTTGGTTGCTCCAGAACGGCCTTTTCAGTCTGCACACTCTGCACATGGAATAGAGAAGGGTTAAAAACCATTATTATAGAAGCCCATATATATAGCTTAATGTGATTAAAAAAATCATCCATAAATACATGTTTTATTAGCACACAAATTGTACGAAACCCCATCAAGCACCCGCTAGAAAAAATCTAGCATGGTTTGAATGTTTTTTATGGGGAAGTACCCCATCTACAAACACATTCGACCTGATGAGAGAATGACGGTATATGAGATAAATGTCCTAAGTTCCTTTTTTAGTTTTGATACACCAAAAATTAGCTATGGAATCAATCAGGCTACTGTACACTCATCAGATTAGGGGAGATTCATAGCCACCTATAGCAACCCTAAATTGCGGCATTTTTAAAATACCTCTAAGGTTCAATGGTTAGAGGATAAAGTTTGCCATAGTTTTGTTCTCAATTCATCCATAAAATTTACATGGGGCACCATTATATATAAATCTGCAATTTCTAGATAACTTTGTATTGACAAAAAGGCTGACATTATAATTCTGCACTTTTTATGCATTGTTATGAGACAAGTTTTTTCTTTTAAGATTCGAAATATTTGTTTGTCTGGTTTTTTTTGGAGAAATGCATTCTGTTGGAAAAATTCATGATTTGAGAGTAGACATGCATGGCTTCGGCCAGAATAGCTATTTCTGAGGAGGCATTTGAGGATAGGCATGGCTGTAGCCCAGATGACTGTACAGTGGTTTACCCTGTTTTGGTAGCCCTATGAAGGCATTTGAAGATAGGCATAATTGCAAATCCAGATTGCTCCCAAACAGTACAGTAGACCTTTCCTTATTTTCTTAACCTTGGTCTGCACGCTGTGCTGACAAGTGAAGGGCAGGTGGAAGATAATGCTAAAGATTCATCTAAGATAGTTTCCTTCCTTATTCAAATATAAATATCCAAAGCAACGTTCAATGCCAATCTATTTCAGGTTTTCAATGTCTGTACGAGAAAATAAGATTTAAAATACTATTGACATGCCCTAAACTTGCCTTTAATAATTTAAAAGTGCAAGTACACTTCACTACATATGTGATTAAAATTTCAGCAAATAAGCATGCAATGAAATCCTGAGGTATATTGATTCAGTTTCCAAATCTTATGAGTGGGTAAGATAGATTAATGTGGCATCTCTTGTACATATGGATTCATTGCAATTGTTGTATTCCTTTCATGTATCAAATTTGATATGTATGGTGCCAAAATTTGGGACAGATTATCAAGAATGCTATTTGGTTGGAAACAATCTTATTTTAGTTTACTATTGAGCATATCATTTTGTTAAATTAAAAATTTGGAATTTGCTCAACCTCTTTGGAACACCCGATTAAACATATCCAGTCATTATTGAGAAACAGAAATGACATCTTTGCAAATATTGTTTGCACATACTCACACATTATTGAAAAAAGCCTCTTTGCAAGGTCTGATTAAACATATTCATGCATTAAAGATAGAAAGTCTTTTAAGGATCTGATTACATTTATTCACAGGCTATTAAAAATAACCCAAGGTTAAGCACCATTGCACAACGTATCAGACTTTTATTCTAGATGAAGCATAGCATTTTAATAAATATTGTAGGGGATGGAATTCAGGAAACTGATCCACCTGAGTAGGATGCAAATAAAGGGGGAAAAACACGTACAATTCTTCAAATATTTTTGGGTAACAGAAACCCCCCCAGGCTTGGCATCTAAGAGGAAACAACATCACCCATGTTGTGGGCTGTAGCCCTTCAGGACCTTGATTAAAACAACTTCCTAATCAAAGAAAATAGAAAAATAAATAAACCAACCTAGCATTGAGCAATACTAACCAGATGTTCCAATGTGCATTTTCACTGATGCCCACCATGAAACACACTCCTCAGAAGTTAACCATCTCAAAACCTTTTGCCACTGGCCCATCAAAGGCTTCAATAATGTTTCTCTATCATTCTAACTGTATCCCCTATCCTCCTCCTTCGAGTTTTTTCTTCTGTGTGTTTTTTCAATAATATAACTACATTATTATTTTGATTTCGGGTTGTTATGGTCGCTTATTTTGTTTTCATGCTAGAACTGCTTGACTATTTTGATTTTCCAGACAATATGTTTCTTGCTGGACCAAAAGTGTTTAACAGGTAAACAGAGGTAGAAACAAAATATTTGTGCTGCCTTCTGTCTTTATGTTCAATTTTGAAGTCGAAGTTCTGCAGATTTATTGGTGAGCGTTTTCTGCAATTTGATTAGTTCTGTATCCAGGAAAAACCTACAGAACATTAAAAAAAAAAATTAAAAAAATATTCCACTAATATTTTCCCCAATTTAAAAGTAGTGTTCAGAAATTTAATATAAAAATATAGTTTTCCAGAGCCACTCCCAGTTGACATGAAGAATATCAGGTAACAGGGCTAACACACAAGATTTTACAAACCCTAAAATACATTAGTAAGATATAAATGGTTTAAAAATTATAATCCCCGTAAAAATCACGCATCCTAATCGTCATGTGCAGTATAAACGGGTGTAAGAAATACCTGTAATTCCGCCATGAGAGCACGACGGATAAATAAATCCCCACGACTTCACTGCACCAGCATAAAAGCTCCTTTAACCAGACAAAGTTTCTTCAGCCGCTCTGTAAACCCTAGTCCTTCCCATCTTATTCGCTTTCTACTCTTTCTTTTCTGGTGTAACCTCGTTATGATCACATTACTGTAATGGTGAAAATTGCATTCCCATGCCCTTTACCCTTGTGTTTTTTTGGGCCTCTGCGCGCATTAATTAGTGTGTATTTTTACTTTGAAATTAGTAATAATTTTAATTCAGATCCAATCTGCAACTTCCATTATCCATCATCTGGGTTCAAATTTGAAAGTATAGAATTGAATTGAATCAATTTCGCACAAATGGAATTGAGATCCTAATTTTAAAATTTTAATTTTGAATTAGGCTCGTGTTCACCGTGTTTTGTTAATTTGAGATTGGTGTTTTAGCTTCATCGTTTGTTCATGATTTTTGTGGTGATTATTTTATTATCTTAAATGGTGTGTATGAATCATCTCATGTTGAAGATGATGTTCTTCAACATGTTTATATATTTACATGCTTGGTTTGTCGTTATGCTTTAATTTAGTGATATGCATTATTTATGTTATGATTAAATGTGATCCTAATTATTGATGTTCGGAAGAAATGATTTATATGAAAGATGTATGGATGTTATTTTATGTTTTATGCTAATGAACCTCGTTGGGTGATTATGATGTGCTTCGACTATATATCTTTGGTGTGCATTGAATGGTTACAAGTACAGGGTTATGTTACATGAGCCACCCTCGATTTTCAAAAATTACTTTTTACATTTTGGTAATTATTATTGTTGAAATAATGGATGCACAATGTCCCTAAAGCTACAGCCTTCAACAAAACCTTTGCCAAGAAGAAATTCACCCACACATAAAGTTTTGCAACTAAGGGCATGCAAATGGAGATTATCTAATTGATATCTAGAATATGATTACAAATGTACAATGCCCTGATTATATAGGCAAGGTTGAGATACATTGCCAAGTGTCTTAATCACACAACATGTGACAACATGTAAACCCTAACTAACTACCTAGGGAATGATAAGCTGATTGAGATAAGTTCTAGAAAAGACAACTCATCTTCTAGAAAGAATCTTATCTCATAAATACATAGAAAGGGTAGTGACCCCATTATTAATGATTCTCTAATGATGCAACTTAGGATTTAAAAAACTTATGCTAGTGTAATTAAATAATTAATTACACCAACACCCCCCTATAAGTGCAACTTAGGGAGGAAATGAGAAATGCAATGATTATGCAATGGATGATGGGTCCTGACTATATGATGGTCATTTTAGGTACCCATTTACAAATGATAGATGAAATGCAACAACTCTCCCACAAACAGGGCAAAGGGGAAAACCTAGTGGGAAGAAAACCCCTCTCCAGAAAGGAGAAAAGTGCGAAAGGATGGGAAGGATGGAGGACTCCATAATACCCCCCAAATACACCATCCATCACATGGATACAATACAATCAATAGCCCCCCCCATAGAAGGGAAATAGAGAGACTATATATCCCCCCTAGAATATATGATCACCTGCAAAAAAGGTAAGAATTTGTAGACAAAACATGGTCCAACGTCGACAAATAACTTGTATCCCTTTCAAAAGAAACAAAACCAAGTGCAAGTGCAGGGATGCTTCCCATTCCAGATAGGAATTGAAGGAAGGTAGGATGAATGTGGATGATGATGTCTCTAAAAACTACTCATGTGTCTCCATGCCCAAGGAAGATGAAGATGCCACAATCAACTGAGGTACATACCCAATCAATGAAGGTGACAAACCAGGAAAATCCATAAACAAATGATGAGGAAGATCCAAAGACTGCAAAACAATGATCCTTCCATTGAAGGAATAAATGGAGACTAGATTGCCCCCTTGAATGAAGTGTCTTCAAAACCACTCAAAGAAGTCTGAAGCAACAAAGGTGTCCAAATCACATTTCTCTTGCTAGGAAGAAGCAAATCCAATGGTAGATGCTGAAGAAACTCCAACTCCATAATGGAATGAGAGGGAAGAAGTCTCACACATGAAATCTCCGAAGAGAAAATGTAAGTGCCTCTGAGATAGTCTCAGGATCCCCAATCAAGGTTGGGACAAACGAATGAGGAGACCCAAGAGAACTCTCCAAAGTGGAATTTGAATAGAGGAGAGATATCCCCTCAAGAATGTCATACAAACCTGTAGAAGTAGCCAAGTCACCAATCCCTAACACAAAGCCATCCTGTGATGCCAAGTCTGGAAAACTGAATGTGTCCTGATGAATGGAGATAATGGAAGGCTCAATCAATGACTTTGGACAAGGAATCATTGAATGTGAAGGGATACCAATAGTCTTTGATGGGGAAGAAGCACCTGTACAACTCGTAACATCCTCATCTGAAGATTCAAGACATTCCAAATTTGTAGGCTCCTGAATAGCAATATCATCATGGGGTACCTGATCTAAAGAATGACATTTTGAAATATGATCATTGGGGAATAGTGAAGTATCATAATCCCCATATAGCTCCCAAATCTTAGTCCAAAGGATATGAGGACAATCACAATGATCAATAGCATTCAAAACATCACAATCAACTTGCATTGAAATGATCTCTAAGACGATATATTTGTTGCAACTCCAAGCAAATTCCTGAATACCTTCACTTGGATGGGGAACTATACCATACAAATGTGGCAATAATTCAAGTGATTGGAGATGGTGGATGATCTCATCTCGCCATTGCTTATAGTTTCCCTTGTGCAACATTGTTAGAGAAGGAATATATGCAAACCCCATAATGTACTATGAAATTTCTCCAAAAATACAAAGACAATTACCTTCAACAATAAATAGAAACTTCCAAATATGATTTGCAACTGAAGAGATGCCACCCAAATCAAAAAAAAAAATTCCAATCTTCAAGATATCCAAGTGATTGAACAAATGCACCAAGTTGAAAAAATATAATGCAAGAGTACCTAGCGCTGAAACTGATTGAAGTGAATGGACTAATGAAAAAAACTCTGAAATATCTTCTGAATGCCACTGGAATCACCAAATTTTGATAAACGATTGAGAAGATATAAGTCTTTTAAGTCCAAAATGGAGGGTTGACGTTAGTTGTTTGTAGATTTTTCTAGAAGCAAAACTATGCAAAAAGGATGTCACCACTGGAAAGTAGGTTGAATCCTCTTTCCAACAATATCTCGTTTCTCAAATTTTGATACCTTGGTGAAAAGTTATGAAAAAATGAAAAAAAGGCCTATATTAGGCACTCTGCAAGGTAAACAGGGGCAAAAAATCAACCCCCTCGAACTGGCACCTAGTCGTTGATGTGACCACAAGGCTAAAGTTGGAAAAAAAAAATGGCTCCCCTCCTAGAAGCGATGGCGAGGTGGAGCAACCAAGGTAGAGCAGATAGCTCGGGTTGTGCCACCAGATCAAGCAGGTCCGTGGATTTTAATGTGACCACGACACAAAACTTGGTGGTAACTATTAAAGTCAGGGATTTGAAATTTGATTTTTAATGCGGACTATTATATCAAACTATATCCACATAAATATAGATGCCGATGGATAATAAATTGCAGGTCACCCCAATTATTTTTGTCGAAAATATATAGAATAGCCCAAAATTTTTTTTGCCAAAATAATATGAAATTGAGCCAAATGTTTTTTAAATGAAAATGGCTTGCGACTAAAAAAAATTTGCCACAGAGGACAACTAACGGGGAGGACATTTTATAGAAAATTTGTACAGATCGTACCAGTTGATTTTGCAAACCCTAAAGTACCTTTGATGGCTCTTGGGTTAATGAATCTGATTTCGATGAATGAACAAGCGATCCTAGGGTTTTGAAGTCTTCTAAAGACAATGGAAAGCTCAGATCTAACTCAATCCGCTTTAGAAATCAGCTTAGTCCCCGGGTGGATTCAAGTAGCCTGCAATGGAAACCTTCAAGCCTGCAACAAATATCTCTAGCCCAACTTCCTTGATCTTGGGATGAAATCTCAATGGAATGGCTCTGATACCATGTTAAAATAATGGATGCACAATGTCCCTGAAGCTACAACCTTCAAGAGGACCTTTTCCAAGAAGAAATTCACCCACACAGAAAGTGTTGTAACTAAGGGCATGCAAATGGAGATTATTTGATTGATATCTAGAATATGATTACAAATGTACATATGCCCTAATTATATAAGCAAGGTTGAGATACAAGATGCATTAAGATGTTGTCAAGTGTCTTAATCACACAACATGTGACAACATGTAAACCCTAACTAACTACCTAGGGAATGATAAATTGATTGAGATAAGTTCTAAAAAGGACAACTCATCTTCTAGAAGGAATCTTATCTCCTAAATACATGGAAAGGGTAATGACCCCATTATTAATGATTTTCTAATGATGCAACCTAGGACTTAATTAATTAAATAAAAGACCTAAGTTAAACTTATACTAGTGTAAATAAATAATTAATTACTAAAATAAATATCAAGTATGAATTTATAATTATAAAATATAAAGTCGATACTTTAATTTTTTTAAGTAAATATGCATTATATGTTTTGCACCATTTAGAATTGATAAAGTTTTTAAGATGCCTAAGAGCAATGTTAGGATGGACAATTGTTACTGACTTTTGGAATGTATCTTTAGAAATGTTGATCCAAAAATCCAAATTCTACTATATTTTACATGTTTGAAAGTATAGTACATGTGATATTAGTGTACAAGAGTTCTATCGCTTTGTTAAAATTACTGTTGAAAATTGATAATTGTTCCTTTATTTCTTTGAATGTGAATGTAAAAATCTTGTGTCATACACCTTAAGCTCAACAAAGTACAATAGTTACTTAAAGTTTCATTGAAAGATATATAGGTCAACATGTATGATTGGACTCATTGCCACTTATTAAAGTAAGGATAAACTAAAATTGTGCAAGTCCCACATAGTTTATAAATGGACATAAAGAGTAATTCTAGACATTGTTTTTGTCTTTCCATGTTTCACAACTATTCCTTTCAAAGACACTAAGATGTTTGATTCCTTTTGTTGAAGTGAGCTTCTATTGTACTTACCTTTTCACAATAATCTAGAATAAGTTGGGTCATGTAGGAAAGAGATTGCCACCTATTGGGAAGGCATGACTAGCACCTACCATCTATGATATTTTGATTGCACACCTCCAAAATCAACTAACAATAGTGATGATGAATTTATGCTTCACGGACCAAAAAAGAGAGAGCACCGTGATGCAAATGAATGACAACTCATATCAAGCCTCCACTAGGGAATGATGTTAACAACCTATCTACATGATTGGCTATTGAGACTTTGAAAATACCATTGTGTTGCCAATATAATTTCTCCCTCCTTGATGGATAATGCTATTAAGTTGATTAACTACAATCATTCAAAAAATAGGTGAATAGATTAAAAGTGACTCATGTATTGCAAACGACAAAATTTATTTTGATCAATGAATTGCTTCAACAATATTGCAAACCATTCTTCTCATATATGAATGCAACCACCACTTAAAATGATCAAACAAGGTGCCATAAGAATATGAAAGTCATAGTTGATTAATAACATCAAGATACCACTCTAAAAATGTACCCTATTCAAAAATGCCCTTGCTTTTGCTCACCCCAACAATTATGGCTACTTTTGGTATCAATGTATTAACCATTCATTCAACACTTCACATACCAATCAAAGACATGATACCTCTTCAACGCCAAGCTATATCAACTTTCCAAGAAAATATGTATTTCATTCAATTCATTCTAATTCATTAAATGAGTTTTATTGGACCAAGGTTGTTACAATGCATTGATAACAACTTTTATGAGGCATTCACATATCACAATCAAAGTCCTTTTGATGGTTGCTCTATTATGCTTATTGGTGATATAAGAGAATTACCACCAATATGAGACATCCTAATGTATGTTAGATTGTCATGTATGGGAGAACACTTTCGAGAAACTTCCAAAAAATGGTCACCTTGGACACAATTTGTGACATGGAGATGAACTTTCCCAAATAAAAAATCGTAAACTTACGAAAATATGGAATGCAAAGGCAACACATATAGATTGACAACACCTCATGGCATGCCTTTGTATAAATGAACAAGATACATTCTCTTCATTAGTACATTTATTTGCAACAAATGCTTAAGTTGAAATACATAATAAAAGAAAGTTAAAATCAATGTCGACTCTAGTAACACACTCCATTAATGAGCAAAAAAGGGCATATCAAATCAATTTTAGATGATGAACAATGATAGACAACATGGTGTTGTTGTGCATCAAACAATAGGTAGTGTAAAATACAAATTTGTGGGTTGTAGTTGGATTAGTCAATGATATGCTTGGCAAAGTGGATTGCTATTGTTTACAAAAATTAAAGCAAGCCACTTGATCTACCTCTGTTAGTTGTTGTGAAATTCCAATGTTACATTGTACACACAAAAAAAACACAACCACATTTAGTTCCAACTACTCTAGTCATACATGGTGGTTGACGACAAAGCCCTTTAAAAATGGCTTGGACATTCACAACCATAAAGTATAACAAAACAACAACATATATTAAAAAAATAAATCATCAAGAGAAACATATGTTCGTCAACATAAACACAAATCATCAAGAGAAACATATGTTCGTCAACATAAACACAAATCATCAAAATCTTACCTTCACAATATTGTCAATCAATAGTCCTTGGGAGATGGAGTCCTAGAATATTAGTAGGATCCTTAGCACAGAGGAGAAAGTATTCTCCATCGGGAAGGCTAGACGGTTCCCTAGAGTTAACTATGTTTATCTTCCTCCCACCCGTATAGTGGAGTTCCCAGGCTTAGGAATAGGAGGAAGGGTCGACCATCCTGTATTTGTTTCCTGTCCGGAGGGAGGGCCAGTAAGATAGGTTAGTTAAAGGAGGCTTATGTAAAATACTATTTACATAACAAAAAGATCATCCTAAAATTTATTTATTTGTTTATTTATATAAATTATGTACTATTATCTATTTATTGTAATCAATATAATCTCTATAAAAACTTCTAAACTCCTGGATCTTGTGAACATCATTGAAAACTATGATATTGCTATCAAGATTCAACCGTGTAGTTTTACGAGTCAAACTCGTTGACCCATGTTTCATGAGTAGTGGTTCACAATAACCCATCTCTCATGATAGTTAATCTATATAATGAATGGTTCATAAGGCACAACACTTGTTGAAGGTTTTGCAAATGGGGTTGCAAGCTAAGTGGGCTTAAACTTGGGGGAAACTTTGTGGTAAAACGCGCTTGAGTTGGAGTAGTACTAGGATGGGTGACCCCCGGGAAGGCCCAGTGCTTCACCTCTAAGAGCATCACCTAGATACAATGAGTGTTAAGTGGACCATTCACTATCATGAAAGATGGGTTCTTGTGAACAACTTACTCATGAAACATGGATCAATGAGTTTGACTGCTAGAACTACACACTTGAACCCTGTCATTGAAAACTTTTATTTCATATTTCCCACACTGTTTGATACGCGCTTCCGTAAAAATATCTTAAAACTCTTGATAGCCGTACCAGCTACTACGAAAAACGCTTTAATAGACCGACACACAGTCTCTCAATCACGCGGCAATGACAGAGCTACAAATCCACGCCCTCCACACGCTCCTAATCCCTTTAAACAAGGAAAATCTTTCCAAGACCACCTACACTCGTTGTAGTTAACTTCGACATATTTTCATACAAAGTCGGAAGCTTCCGCTGGTGCAGACGTCGAATCCCAGGAACACAGGCAACAAGAGCAAAATGCACGACCGCAGGTCCAGAAGTACCAGCCTGCTCTTCTGCTGCTGCCACCGCTGCTTTGCCTCTGACGATAACACGACCAAGCGCTCTCTGTTGAAGCCCTTGTGGTTCCACAAGGTCGCCAGGTCGAATCCCGGGCCGCAAGATGAAGATTTCGTCAAGTGGTGGCGCCAGGGCTGGAACAGCGTCAGGCAGGCCGGTGAATGGTGTGACTCGCTGGTGGAGGATTCTGTTGAGCCTAAATGGAAGCGTTTCGTTCGGAGGTGTCACGCAGAGGGAAAAGTCATTTATAATTCCAAGTCCGCGAGGTTTCACTACGATCGATTGAGTTATGAGCTTAATTTTGATGAGGGGTGTAGGGATTTCAACGACGACGAAAATCGGGGATTGTCGAAGGTTCCTAATGCAGATGGAATGAAAACTGCAACGCGAGTAAATGGATAAATCCCTGAAGAAGTTCCAAATCTTCGAAACTCCTCTGGATATGACAGTGCCGAGCGTGTAAACAAGAAGAACTGCATGGGGTTTTTCAGAAAATTAATTGTTTCGGTGATCTGTTGCTTTGTATATTTTGTACAGGAATTATGTTGGGCATTGTATGTACTTTTCCTTTTAATATGCAAAAATGAATGTTCAATCTTTATAAAATTATAGCATTTGCATTCAGAGGAGGTGCAAGGGTTATTGGGAGATAAAATTATTAACTAGCAATCCCATCTTCGTGTATAATGGGTATGTCGAAGACATTTGGATGGTTTTAGCAAAAAAAAATTGTAGTTATTCAGTGATTTCATTAAGGATATCTTAGAAAATGTTATGCAGCAGAAACTCCAATTTTATTGAGCTAATAAAAACAATTGTTGTTCATAAGATGAATTTATGTATAGTTGTTATAAAAAGCAAATACCTATGAACCCATGTCATTGAAGGTTATGCCAAATGCAGTTAGCTTCTCCTAGAGGATCTCTCTCATAAATATAAATATACAACACTTTCAAAAGTCGGACTTAGCAATTACTTTGCTGAACAAAAAAAATATAAAAAACCAGGAACCGGCAATAACTCAACAAAATTATCAAAAATTAAAAATTGAATGTATGAACTATATTATTGATTTCCTTCACATATAGATCAAAATGAATGGCTTGGCAATCATGATCACACAAATAATGAGCATATTGCAGAACAAAATTGAGACTATACATTAAATGACTATTGGATATTCTAAACAGTGACATCATTAAATAGTGGCATCATTAAATATTAAAAATTCATATAAATAACTTGTGCAATTCTAGTGTTTGTTATCATTTGCTTTTTGCAATCCTATTTATGTAAAGAAATTTAATTTAACTGTCAACAGTTTAAATCTGTATTACTTGGTACAAATAAATTGAGGACAAATCTCAACAGTTAATTGTATCCAATGGAAATAAGTATTTTTCCATTAATGATAAGCATTGTATTACCAGAACATTAAATCATATTATCAATTTATAAAAAACCACTATTCAACAATGAAAGCTCACTTTATCAAAACAAACCATGGGAATGCAATAGCCATTTGTATAGTTCAGAACTCTAGACTTTGATCGCATACTTTCTCATAGGGAAATACATATAATTTTTCTTCTCTCTCTGTCTTCAATGAAGCCTGATAGAATAACAAAAAAGTGGTTCAAATTAATAATCTATTTTAAAAAGAATTATTAGGATATTAACTATGATGGAACTTCTTGAAAAATAACCTGTTAGACATAGGTACACTTGAATTCATTGTTTCCAAAATGGATGTGCACAACTCAACAAATCGAACAATTAACAGAGCAAAACCATTACACAACTCAAACTAAAAGCCATCCTACACAAGTGTAGTCTATACTTTAATTTTTAAAAGGAAATATCAAGTATGAATTTATAAATATAAAATGTAAAGTCTATACTTTAATTTTTAAAAGGAAATATACATTATTTGTTTTGCACCATTTAGAATTGACAAAGTTTTTAAGATGCCTAAGAGAAATGTTAGGATGTGCACTATTATCAAATTTTGGAATGTATTTTTAGAAATGTTGACCCAAAAAATCCAAATTTTACTATATTTTGCATGTTTGTAAGTGAGTGTAGTACATGTGATATTAGTGCACAAGAGTTCTACCACTTGTTAAAATTAATGTTGAAAATTGATAATTGTTCCTTTATTTCTTTGAATGTGAATAAAAAGTCTTGTGTCATACACCTTAAGCTCAACAAAGTACATTAGCTACTTCAAGTTTCATTGAAAGATATATGGGTCAACATGTATGATTGGACTCATTGCCACTTATTGAAGTAAGGATGAACTAGAATAGTGCAAGTCCCACATAGTCTATAAATGGACATAAAGAGAAATTCTAAGCATTATTTTAGTCTTGCTATGTTTCACAATTATTTATTTTAAAGACACTAAGATGCTCGAGTCCTTTTGTTCAAGTGAGCTTCTATTGTGTTTACCTTTTCACAAGAATCTAGAATAAATTGGGTCATGTAGGCAAGATATTGCCACCAATTGGGAAGGCATGGTTAGTACCTACCATCTATGACATTTTGATTGCACACCTCCAAAATCAACTAACAATAGTGATGATGAATTTATGCTTGATGGCCCAAAAAGGAGAGAGCACCGTGATGTAAATGAATGACAACTCCTATCAAGCCTCCACTAGGGAATGATGTTGTTAATAATCTAGACATGATTGGCTATTGAGACTTTAACAATAACATTGAGTTGCCAATATAATTTCTCCCTCCTTGATGGATAATGCTACTAAGTTCATTAACTACAATCATTCAAAAAATAGGTGGAATAGATTAAAACCAACTCATGTATTGCAAAGGGCAAGCTTTCTTTTGATCAACAAATTGCTTCAACAATATCGTGAACCATTCTTATCATAGACAAATGCAACCACCACTTAAAATGATAAAAAAAGGTACCATAAGAATAGGAAAGTCATACATGATTAATAACATCAAGATACCACTCTCAAAAAATGTACCCTATTAAAAAATGCCCTTGCTTTTGCTCACCCCAACAATTATGGCTACTTTTGGCATCAATGCATTAACCATTCATTCAAACACTTCACATACCAATCAAAGACATGACACCTCTTCAAGGTCAAGCTCTATCAACTTTCCAAGAAAATATGTATTTCATTCAATACATTCTAATTCATTAATTGAGTTTTATTGGACCAAGGTTGTTACAATGCATTGATAACAACTTTTATGAGGCATTCACATATCACAATCAAAGTCCTTTTGATGGTTGCTCTATTATGCTTATTGGTGATATAGGAGAATTACCACCAATATGAGACATCCT
This sequence comes from Sequoia sempervirens, assembly GCA_007258455.2. NCBI lineage: Eukaryota > Viridiplantae > Streptophyta > Pinopsida > Cupressales > Cupressaceae > Sequoia > Sequoia sempervirens. The sequence continues at coordinate 169,831,307 of VDFB02168118.1, forward strand.
AATGTATGTTAGATTGTCATGTATGTGAGAACACTTTAGAGAAACTTCCAAAAAATGGTCACCTTGGACACAATTTTTGACATGCAGATGAACTTGCCCAAATAAAAAATCGTAAACTTCTTACGAATATAAGGAATGCAAAGGCAACACATATAGATTGACAAAACCTCATGTCATGCCTTTGTATAAATGAACAAGATACATTTTCTTCATTAGTACATTTATTTGCAACAAATGCTTAAGTTGAAATACATAACAAAAGAAAGTTAAAATCAATGACGACTCTAGTAGCACTCTCCATTAATGAGCAAAAAAGGGCATATCAAATCAATTTTAGATGATGAACAATGATAGACAACATGGTGTTGTTATGCATCAAACAATAGGTAGTGTGAAACACAAATTTGTGGGTTGTAGTTGGATTAGTCAATGATGTGCTTGGCAAAGTGGATTGCTATTGTTTACAAAAATGAAAGCAAGCCACTTGATCTACCTCTGTTAGTTGTTGTGAAATTTCAATGCTACATTGTACACTCACAAAAACAAACACAACCACATTTAGTTCCAACTACTCTAGTCACACATGGTGGTTGAAGACAAAGCCCTTTAAAAATGGCTTGGACATTCACAATCATAAAGTATAACAAAACAACGACATATATTAAAAACATAAATAATCAAGAGAAACATATGCTCATCAACATAAACACAAATCATCAAAATCTTACCTTCACAATATTGTCAAGAGTTTGAAGATTGTCAAATTTATTTCTTATTCCATAAATATACACTTCTATAAAATACTATTTATATAATCTTACATAACAAAAAGAAGATCATCCTAAAATTTTCTTTATTTTTTCTTTATAAATTATGTACTATTATCTATTTATTGTAATCAATATAATCTCTATAGAAAAACTACTATTGTCTATTTATTGTAATCAATATAATCTCTATAAAAAATTCTAAACTCTTGGATCATGTGAACATCATTGAAAACTTTGATATTGCTATCAGGATTCAACCATATAGTTTTATGAGTCAAACTCGCTGACCCATGTTTCATGAGTAGTGGTTCACAATAACCCATCTCTCATGATAGTGAATCTCTATAATGAATGGTTCATAAGGCACAACACTTGTTGAAGGTTTTGCAAATGGGGTTGCAAACTAAGTGTGCTTAACCTTGGGGGAAACTATGTGGTAAAACGCGCTTGAGTTGGAGTAGTACTAGAATGGGTGACTCCTGAGAAGGTCGAGTGCTTCACCTCTATGAGCACCACCTAGATACAATGAGTGTTAAATGGACCATTCACTATCATGAAAGATGGGTTCTTGTGAACCACTAATCATGAAACATGGATCAATGAGTTTGACTGGTAAAACTACACAGTAGAATCGTGTCATTGAAAACTTTTTTTTTTCATATTTTCCACACTGTTTGATACGCGCTTCCGTAAAAATATCTTAAACTCTTGATAGCCGTACCATCTACTACGAAAAACCCTTTAATAGACCGACACATAGTCTCTCAATCACGCGGCAATGACAGAGCTACAAATCCACGCCCTTCACACGCTCCTAATCCCCTTAAACAGGGAAAATCTTTCCAAGACCACCTACACTCTGTAGTTAACTTCGAAATATTTTCATACAAAGTCGTAAGCTTCCGCTGGTGCAGAGGTCGAATCCCAGGAACTCGGACGACAAGAGCAAAATGTACGACCGCAGGTCCAGAAGTACCAGCAAGCTCTTCTGCTGCTGCCGCCGCCGCTTCGCCTCTGATGATAACACGTTCGAGCGTTCTCTGCTAAAGCCCTCGTGGTTCCACAAGGTCGGCAGGTCGAATCCAGGGCCGCAAGATGAAGATTCCGTCAAGTGGTGGCGCCAGGGCTGGAACAGCGTCAGGCAGGCCGGTGAATGGTGTGATTCGCTGGTAGAGGATTACGTTGAGCCTAAATGGAAACGTTTCGTTCGGAGGTGTCACGCAGAGGGAAAAGTCATTTATACTTCAAAGTCCGCTAGGTTTCATTACGATCAATTGAGTTATGAGCTTAATTTTGATGAGGGGTGTAGGGATTTCAACGACGGCGAAAATCAGGGTTTGTCGAAGGTTCCTAATGCAGATGGAATGAAAACTGCAACGCGAGTAAATGGATAAATCCCTGAAGAAGTTCCAAATCTTCGAGACTCCTCTGGATATGATAGTGCCGAGCGTGTAAACGAGAAGAACTGCATGGGGTTTTTCAGAAAATTAATTGTTTTGGTGATCTGTTGCTTTGTATATTTTGTACAGGAATTTTGTTGGGCATTGTAGGTACTTTTACTTTTAATATGCAAAAATGAATGTTCAATCTTTATAAAATTATAGCATTTGCATTCAGAGGAGGTGCAAGGGTTATTGGGAGATAAAATTATTAACTAGCAATCCCATCTTCGTGTATAATGGGTACGTCGAAGACATTTGGATGGTTTTAACAAAAAAAAATTGTAGTTATTCAGTGATTTCATTAAGGATATCTTACAAAATGTTATGCAGCAGAAACTCCAATTTTATTGAGCTAATAAAAACAATTGTTGTCCATAAGATGGATTTATGTATAGTTGTTATAAAAAGCAAATACCTATGAACCCATGTCATTGAAGGTTATGCCAAATGCAGTCAGCTTCTCCTAAGGATCTCTCTCATAAATATAAATATACAACACTTTCAAAAGTCAGACTTACCAAGGGCCCATTGACAAGTCCGATTTTTGAAAGTGTTGTATATTTATATTTATGAGAGAGATCCTTAGGAGAAGTTGAAAGGTTTGGAATGAGCACACCAGGGATCAAGTCTTGCTGAGTGCAAAGCCCCGACGTCTGAAAGGGATGAGGCTGGGATCATGCCCCAGGCAGATTTTGGCGGAATGGATACCCCTCAGACCTTGGCTGCTAAGCTAAAGGGGAACCCCTCGGGGGTATCTCCAAAAAAAATAAAAAAAAGTCGGACTTAGCAATTACTTCGCTGACACAAAAAAATATAAAAAACCAGGAACCGACAATAACTCAACAAAATTATCAAACATTAAAAATTGAATGTATGAACTATATTACTGATTTCCTTCACATATAGATCAAAATGAATGGCTTGGCAATCATGATCACACAAATAATGAGCATATTGGAGAACAAAATTGAGACTACACATTAAATGACTATTGGATATTCTAAACAGTGACATCACTAAATAGTGGCATCATTAAATATTAAAAATCCACATAAATAACTTGTACAATTCTGGTGTTTGTTATCATTTGCTTTTTGCAATCCTATTTATGTATAGAATTTAATTTAACTATCAATAGTTTAAATCTATATTACTTGGTACAATTAAATTGAGGACAAATCTCAACGGTTAATTATATCCAATGGAAATAAGTATTTTTCCATTAATGATAAACATTGTATTACTAGAACATTAAATCATATTAGCAATTTATAAAAAACCACTATTCAACAATGAAAGCTCACTTTATCAAAACAAACCATGGGAATGCAATAGCCAATTGTATAGTTCAAAACTCTAGACTTTGATCGCATACTTTCTCATAGGAAAATACATATCCTTTTTCTTCTCTCTCTGTCTTCAATGAAGCCTGATACAATAACGAAAAAGTGGTTCAAATTAATAATCTATTTTAAAAAGAATTATTAGGATATTAACTATGATGGAACTTCTTGAAAAATATCCTGTTAGACATAGGTACACTTGAACTCATTGTTTCCAAAATGGATGTGCACAAATCAACAAATCAGACAATTAACAAAGCAAAACTATTACACAGCTCAAACTGAAAGCCATCCTACACAAGTGTAGTCTATACTTTAATTTTTAAAAGGAAATATCAAGTATGAATTTATAAATATAAAATGTAAAGTCTATACTTTAATTTTAAAAAGGAAATATACATTATTTGTTTTGCACCATTTAGAATTGACAAAGTTTTTAAGATGCCTAAGAGAAATGTTAGGATGTGCACTATTACCGAATTTTGGAATGTATTTTTAGAAATGTTGACCCAAAAAATCCAATTTCTACTATATTTTGCATGTTTGTAAGTGAGAGTGTAGTACATGTGATAATAGTGCACAAGAGTTCTACCACTTGTTAAAATTAATGTTGAAAATTGATAATTGTTCCTTTATTTCTTTGAATGTGAATAAAAAGTCTTGTGTCATACACCTTAAGCTCAACAAAGTACATTAGCTACTTCAAGTTTCATTGAAAGATATATGGGTCAACATGTATGATTGGACTCATTGCCACTTATTGAAGTAAGGATGAACTAGAATAGTGCAAGTCCCACATAGTCTATAAATGGACATAAAGAGAAATTCTAAGCATTATTTTGGTCTTGCTATGTTTCACAACTATTTCTTTTAAAGACACTAAGATGCTCGAGTCCTTTTGTTCAAATGAGCTTCTATTGTGTTTACCTTTTCACAAAAATCTAGAATAAATTGGATCATGTAGGCAAGAGATTTCCACCTATTAGGAAGGCATGGTTAGTACCTACCATCTATGACATTTTGATTGCACACCTCCAAAATCAACTAACAATAGTAATGATGAATTTATGCTTGATGGCCCAAAAAGGAGAGAGCACTGTGATGTAAATGAATGACAACTCCTATCAAGCCTCCACTAGGGAATGATGTTGTTAATAACCTAGACATGATTGGATATTGAGACTTTGACAATAACATTGAGTTGCCAATATAATTTCTCCCTCCTTGATGGATAATGCTACTAAGTTCATTAACTACAATCATTCAAAAAATAGGTGGAATAGATTAAAACCAACTCATGTATTGCAAAGGGCAAGCTTTCTTTTGATCAACAAATTGCTTCTACAATATTGTGAACCATTCTTATCATATACAAATGCAACCACCACTTAAAATGATAAAAAAAGGTACCATAAGAATAGGAAAGTCATACATGATTAATAACATCAAGATACCACTCTCAAAAAATGCACCCTATTAAAAAATGCCCTTGCTTTTGCTCACCCCAACAATTATGGCTACTTTTGGCATCAATGCATTAACCATTCATTCAACACTTCACATACCAATCAAAGACATGAAACCTCTTCAAGGTCAAGCTCTATCAACTTTCCAAGAAAATATGTATTTCATTCAATACATTCTAATTCATTAAATGAGTTTTATTGGACCAAGTTTGTTACAATGCATTGATAACAACTTTTATGAGGCATTCACATATCACAATAAAAGTCCTTTTGATGGTTGCTCTATTATGTTTGTTGGTGATATAGGAGAATTACCACCTATATGAGACATCCTAATGTATGTTAGATTGTCATATGGGACAACACTTAAGAGAAACTTCCAAAAAATGGTCACCTTGAACACAATTTTTAACATGGAGGTGAACTTTCCCAAATAAAAAATCGCAATCTTCTTACAAATATAAGGAATGCAAAGGCAACACATATAGATTGACATCACCTCATGGCATGCCTTTGTATAAATGAACAAGATGCATTCTCTTCATTACTGCATTTATTTGCAACAAATGCTAAGTTGAAACACATAACAAAATAAAGTTAAAATCAATGTCAACTCTAGTACCACACTCCACTAATGAGCAAAAAGAGGGCATATCAAATCAATTTTAGATGATGAACAATGATAGATAACATGGTGTTGTTCTGCATCAAACAATAGGTAGTGTAAAACACAAATTTGTGGGTTTTAGTTTGATTAATCAATGATGTGCTTGGCAAAGTGATTGCTATTGTCTACAAAAATGAAAGCAAGCCACTTGATCTACTTCTATTAGTTGTTTTGAAATTTCAATGTTACATTGTACGCACACACGAAAAAAACACAACCACATTTACTTCCAACTACTCTAGCCACAAATGATGGTTGACGACAGAGCCCTTTAAAAATGGCTTGGACATTCACAATCATAAAGTATAGCAAAACAACAACATATATTAAAGACATAAATCATCAAGAGAAACATATTTCATCAACATAGATCATCAAAATCTTACCTTCACAATATTATAAAGAATTTGACAATTGTCAAATTTATGAATATCCCCTACATTTTTATTCCATATACACTTATCTAAAATACTATTTATATAATCTTACATAACAAAAAGAGGATCATCCTAAAAAAAAACATCTTTATTTTTTTTAATAAATTATGTACTATTATCTTTCTCTAATAAAAAATTATTGTTATCAATATAATTTCTATAAAAAAATTCAAACTCCTAGATCTTGTGAACATCATTGAAATTTTTTATTTCATATTTTCCACTGTTTCATACGCGCTTCTGTACCAGCTACTACAATAAAAGCCATTAATAGACCGACACACAGTCTCTCAATCACGCGGCAACGATAAAGCTACAAATCCACGCCCTTCACACGCTCCTAATCCCTTTAAACAGGGAAAATCCTTGCAAAACTCTCTACACTCGCTAGAGTTAACTTCGACATATTTTCATACAAAGTCGTAAGCTTCCGCTGGTGCAGAGGTCGAATCCCAGGAACACAGGCAACAAGAGCAAAATGCACGACCGCAGGTCCAGAAGCACCAACCTGCTCTTCTGCTGCTGCTGCTGCCGCCGCCGCTTCGCCTCTGACGATAACACGGCCGAGAGTTCTCTGCTGAAGCCCTCGTGGTTCCACAGGGTCGGCAGGTCGAATCCTGGGCCGCAAGATGAAGATTCCGTCAAGTGGTGGCGCCAGGGCTGGAACAGCGTCAGGCAGGCCGGTGAATGGTGTGACTCGCTGGTGGAGGATTACGTTGAACCTAAATGGAAACGTTTCGTTCGGAGGTGTCACGCAGAGGGAAAAGTCATTTATAATTCCAAGTCCGCGAGGTTTCATTACGATCGAGTGAGTTATGAGCTTAATTTTGATGAGGGCTGTAGGGATTTCAACGACGGCGAAAATCAGGGTTTGTCGAAGGTTCCTAATGCAGGTGGAATGGAAACTGCAATGCGAGTTAATGAATAAATCCCTGAAGAAGTTCCAAATCTTCGAGAGTTCTCTGGATATGACAGTGCCGAGCGTGTAAACCAGAAGAACTGCCTGGGGTTTTTCAGAAAATTAATTGTTTTGGTGATCTGTTGCTTTGTATATTTTGTACAGGAATTTTGTTGGGCATTGTATGCATTTTTCCTTTTAATATGCGAAAATGAATGTTCAATGTTTATAAAATTATTGCAAGAGAAAATTATATATGTTAATTTATTCAGAATACAATTTGATATGTTTAGAAGATACATTAATTTAATTTATAATATTTTATGTATAAAACTGTATTTTTTATGTATACAATTTTGAAATATAATATTGAAATATATACAATATTGTTTAAGCAATTTTATTGATCGTGAAATTCAAGGGTTTTAAAAGGGTTTTTGAGGACTAGTTATTGTTATCCTAATTGTTGATAGTGGGGCCTAAACTTCCACTAATTGCATACATATTCTAGTGATTGTAATCATTATTCACCACATGGAACTAACCTTCTAACATATATTGTTCTTCAGTGTTCACACTTTGCTTTTAGTTTTAAGACTAAGTTTAGAATGAAGGTGTGAAAAAAAGGCGTTCCATTCTTTTTTGCATAGCTTCATTATGTATCTTTATTCATATGCATATTGAAGTTTTTAAAATGAAATAAGAACTCTTCTACTTATCATTCCTTTTATTCGGCATTTTCATAAACAAAAGATCTGATGAACAAGGATTTAGATTATATTCACAAAACATAATTAAATGATATTCAAAGAGAAGCTCTCCAAGGTTTAGAAGCATATTTGAACTGGAGCTGGAGTAGTACTGGGATGGGTGATCTCTGAGAAGGCCCAGTGCTTAACCTCTCGGAACATCACCCAAATGCAATGAGTGCTAAGTGGACCATTCATTATTATGAGAGATGGGTTCTTGTGAACTACTACTCATGAAATATGAGTCAATGAATTTGATTCAAAAACTACATGATTGAACCCTGATAGCAATATCACAAATCTCTTTGTTATAAAACCACAAATAAGTTGACAAATGTCCATGGTAGAAGCATCTAATTTTTTTGAAAGTATATTGATAACTGCCTTGTTTGAAACACAAACAATCTGCAATACTCAGAGGAAAATATATACGATAGTTATCCACACTCTATGAGGTTTCTCTACAGAATACAACGATGAACATCCAGCCACTTCATCTCAGATGAACAAAAACGCTTCCAGCGACAGTTACTTGCAAGAAACAACAAATGCTCATTCCTCATTCAAGTAAGAGACTTCAAAGTTCATAACACCAGCGACAGGAAACATTTGCAATTTCATCCATCAATTAAAGAAACATGAATCACACAGAGTCTATTGTATTAAACGAAAGCTATTTCGATCTTCAATGCAAGAAAACTGAGTTTCCAATATACTTCTCTATCGGTGCAAGATCTGAGTGAAAGTTTATGAATGAATTGATAAACTGTGTTCTCTACCCCAAACGTAAACCACAGCCCAATCCACTCAGCTTGTTCTCTATCTCCTTTTACTGACAGAATTTTAAGGCTGCACTGTGGCGAATTCCACCGCCTTCTTCACATTCTCTCTGCTGTTCTTTCAGAGTTAATTCGCCCTTCTTCTTTTGAAAATCTGAATCCGCCCATACACTAGCCGTCCCCCTCTTTACTGGTAGCAACAACTCGATCAATAAAAAGTCAATCAATAAAATCTGAATCGAGTTGTTGATAGGAATCTGAATATGAATAAGTATGAGATGTTTCTGAATTGAAGTATTTATATAAATTTGAATTGTTAATATAGACGTGATTCTATAAATATCCTATTTTTCATTCTAATGACATTTTAAATAGTTGGTTTGTATAGATAAGCTACCTAATATGATGTCATGGCTTTACACCTTTCAATAGATTATTTTATTAATGCAAACTTAAATGTTTGTAGGTGTGGTAGACGAGGTGATTATGGCTGGATATATATATATCCACCTCGTTAATATAATCCAAGGAGTAATTTGGATTTAAAAATTCATATTTTAATAAAAAAGGCATGAAGGCTAAGGAATACGTCAAATGAGTAATAATGGACGTCAACAAAAATCTAGGAAATTGAAGGGAGAAAAAATGCAATGTAATAAATACAATTATATTTAAATTAAATAGTGTATATTTACATATTAACAAGACCCGTAATGGGCATACACTTGGTAGTTGCATGCCTCCCACATTTGGCTCAACAATATGCTCCACATTGTATATGATTTCCTTGTTCTAATCACCTTCTATTTTCTACTTGACTATTTTCTTTGCTATGGGTGACAACATGACACAAGTTGTTGAAACATTCCTCACCTCATGCTTGAAAATAAATTTTAACTCATAGCTAATATTTTCATTTAGAAGTTGCATTTAAATCTTGTCTTGAGCTCAAGAATTTGTTAGCTCTAAAACCTCGATATTTTTAAATCTAATTTTCATTTATTTTTAATAGATTGTAGTAGCATCTGTAGGGAGACTGGTTTTGATAAGACGTTACTTACCAAACATATTAGATGATACTCATACTGGCAATCTAAGGTGCCACATATGATGGTCTTATCAACATAAGCATTATTTGGTGGGCTGCATATGATTGTTACATTGAGAAGTATGGTTTTCATTCTACAGTTTGTTTCATTGTTGATTTTAATGATCATTCAAAATGATGTGTAGGTTTGGCTTAGGGGAATGAATGAAACATTTTGTATTCCACATCTATAAGTGCAAAATGGAAAAAGGAGTACAGTATTTTTGTAGAGAAGATGTAACTCAATGTAAAAAATGGGAAAACATATTTGTCTTATGTGGAGATTGAAGGTATTTTGACAAGAAAATAAATTTGTAGACCACAAGCTTAGAATATCATTTGGCATGAAAGGCATGTTTGATGGGTATGTATTTTTAAATCAAACTAGTCTTGGAAGAAGAAGAAGAAGTGAAGCTTCTATAACCAAAGAAAATTACTCTATTTTGTAAGCTATTTGAGCTACTTGTATAGAACATAACAAGCATGCATATGAAGTATTTGGGGAGATTATGGATCTCTTTTGTTCTTATGATGGTGTTCAATCATGGAAGTTCTTGATATTAGTTGGAATTATTTTGGTAGTATTCATTTGTTGGAAAGCATGGGGGGAGAAGGATTGGGTTGCCTCTTCGCACCTTGTGATATCCCTTTAAATTAGATAAAAAAGGTGATTGTTGCTTGATTATATATATTATTTTTAATTCTTGAATTTTTTGGTATGAATTTTGTATTGTAGACCTAACCTACTATTGGTTTTCTGCAAAACTTCAACACTATTATATTATAATTTGGCATAAACATATCGCTACAGAGGAAATATTAGTATCATATAAAGGATATATATGCAATTTTATATCCCTAATATCCCTTTGATATTAGGATATAAGAAGATTAGATGAAACTTACTTGCAGTACTATGAATGCTACCTAGACATTCTATTGCCAAAGAACATGTTAATATGGTAGAGGATGCTTGCAACTCCTAGTAGGAATTTAGTAATTATGTTGAGATAGAGGAAAGGGAAATTTTTCCTCTATTCATAACCACATAGCCATAGAAATTATTTTCAATTGGTTTTATCCTAGGGATATAAATATATAAATCCATATAAGGTTGAATGATTCTATGGAGGGATTTTCTATAGGTCAAATTCTACAGCTAATATTTTGTTAACAACATAGAGGCAAGGGTTGGCATCCACAAGTGATTGGGTGAAGAAGAGATTATATTTGTCTGTGAAACAATAAAAGTCCAATAGTCTCATCTCTTCTTATGATAACATACAAAATTAAATGACTTCATGTATCATGGTGTTTTTAATTTCTCAAATATTAAATGACTTGAAAAAAATTGGTATTTCTCTTCAATCCCTTTTTATTCTTCTAAATTGTTGTCCTTTGATCTTCTGTAGATGTTGTGATAGTCGGTCTATTGAACTCTATTTATAGACAACTTGAGCAGTGATGAAAGGGTGGTGAATTTACATTAGTTTGTATAGTAAATGGTGACCAACAATCAATTGGATTGTTCACTATAAAGACAACTATCTAAGCCAAGAGCAATGAATTTGATTGAGTAAATTCGTATTCATTTACTATAAAGATATTATAGATTTTACCCTTATTCTTTGATGAAGTTTACCAACATAAAAGAAGTTTCATGGTGTGAGACTTGTTTCCGAATGAAATCTCACACTATATATAACCTATCAGCTAACTTTTTTTTTATTAAGGTACTTGAAATATCAAGTAAAAAGGATTTGTCTAAAGAATTGCACCCCCTTAAATTTGGAGTTAAACTCTATTCAATGTCTTTAATCTAGACTCTTCTCTATACTAATTATGGGTGAATTTAAATATTCCAAAATTTTATTTCCCTCTAAGTTTTAATTATGTCTTTTTTTAATTTTGAAAATTGCATACCTTGGATTTTTTCTTTCAATTTAAGATTTTTTTTAGCTTATTCTCTTATATGATGATATTTTTTATTGATACTTGGTATATACTTTAATCTTTATTTGTCTCTATCTACAATAATTTTTTGGAACCAATTTTGATCCTTACATTTATCCATTTCCCACTTAAGATCAAATCTACAATTGTCTAACTTGATTTCATATTATCATATTTTAATTTTCAGAGGTCACCCCTCAAATGATTCAATAATTTATTGATTGTTGTCTTTATTTTCAAGTAATAACCTAATACTTCCAAATTACACAATTTCAACAATGTTTTGTAATTTTTTAAAAAGAATTCAATTAAAAAATTCAAACGTATCCCAAATTTTTGGCTCTCTCCTAGCTCTCCTAACCTACAAGACTAGTATCAAAGGTTTAGATAATCACTTTATTCTCTACCTTGGATTTTAAGAGACGATTTTCCAAAGCTTGATGTCCTTAGCTAGGAACCTTTCACTAGAGGTCAATTGAGATGATTAATGGTGAGTGTTCTTCATATATTCTTAGCATGTATTCATATAAAAGTGACAATGGTGGCCTCGAGAAGTGTGGATTTGAATTGAGTCTCTTTTAAAGCATTCACTTTAATGCATATCGATCTGTATTTATATTTGTAGGTAAATAAATATTGTTTTAGGGAAACACACCTTTTTTAACCCTTTATCACTTTGCAATTGATATAGAAACTTTAGTATTGATCTAAAATCAAAGTTCTTTATAGTTAAAGGGCCATAGGCCTAAAATTAGATTATATTAAAAGTAGATAAAAAGAGTTAGCCTAAAATGTAAAATGTTTGACCATCGTTTACATGTAGAGTAGTAGGTGAGGAGGAGAAAGAAAATCTAAGCTTTAGCTTGAGTGTTTTGTTATTGCTTCTCTTCTTCGTTTATTTCTTTTTATAGAGCAAAATTTTGTTAGTATGGACATATAGAATTTACAAAGATCTCAAATGATGTAGACTTCCCATCTACAATTGGTTTCAAATTAATAATCATATTATCAACCATCACATTAAATTTATCCTTTAGAAGTATGAGGTGTATTGAAATTAAATTAATTTTTTGGAATCCATCAAAGAAAACAAATTTTTTCTTTGAATGCCATGAATTTCTCAATGTACTAGGTAGGTTTAATTGCATTCACTACCAAAATGAATAAAGAGGTGGTGATAAATAACATAGGATTAATGGCCTAATACAATCATTTCCTTTGGATTTTCTTATGATTTTTGTGCTATAATTTCAGCTCAACTTCTCTAAAGAATGGTTAAGGTATTCAATTATTGTGAAATGTAATATGTTGCAACATGATTCTTATCACCATTGGTAATTATTGTCATTGATATCAACACTAAGGAGATTGTTGGCAGTTGTTGTCATTGATGTCAACACTTATGATTATGACAAGTGGAAACTGTAGACACTAAAAAATGTCTTGAATGATATCATACACTCGAAACAGGTATACTAACATCATTTTCTCTTTAAACCCATCCTCTTTTCGCTTAATTAATTGAATTAGCCTAGTTAATTAATTAATTGCATCATTTTCATCTATTAACCTAACACATTTAATTAGGTTAATTCACTCATTTTTAATGCAAACATTTCATCTCATTAAATTAAATAAATTTAAATATTTAATTTAATTCCCTAAGTCTTCTAATTTAATTAAATAACCCTAAGTTATTTAATTAAATGTCATTTCATCTCTCCCTCATTCATTAAATCATTTAATTTAATGAATATCATTTTAATTCTTCAAACCCCTAATTGTATGATTAAACCTTGTTTAATTAACAATTAAACTAATTTTCCTCTAAAAGGGGAATATTCCCTCCCCTTTCTCACAATTGAACTTTCTTTTAATTTGCAAAATATCTTTTATCTTACCCCATGAGAATATTCCAAAGAATATTCTCTCTCCTCCAATCATCTCACTTGGCTTCTTGAACAAGCTAAACTTGAGACCTCTTGAGCAAGTCACCTTGTGACCTATGTGTGCAGGTCAAAAGTCTATTTGTTTGGAACAAATGTGAGCCCTTGATTAATTCTCAATTCTTGCCCGTTGTTGAGAATCCATGATCCATGCCTCCTATTTCCTCCATCCTTGACCGTTGATCAATCTTTTCGATCTCAACCCTTCATTTCTCATTTTCTCTCCTATAAATAGAACACTATTTGGAGACAAAGGGATCCATCTTTCAATTGCAAACTCATGATGTTGAATTCACTTGCATTCACACTCTCAATTTACTCACTTTTAGGTAATTTTAGTTCATTTGTTAGTTGCATGTAATAGCTTAAGACATCCATTAATGGCTTCCATACATCCATCTTAGCTTGTTTATAAATTAGGATTTCCATCTTTTAGCTTAGAATTAGCTTAGATTATCTTAGCAATTGCATATTTAGATCAATTTTAGTATAAAATTATGTTAATTTAGTTTGCATCGTGTTTAATTTAGCATAAATAAGGTTTTTGTCCATTTATCACAATGGTTTCATCAATTCTCTTCCATACAATTGATTGAAATAGGCTCACAAATCATGGGTTTGGGAAAGGGTCGTTGTTCCACATCAACACGACACCAATTCCAAAACGGAATAAGTTTCAAATGTTAGAGTAGGAATTTAACTATTTTCGTAGTTTGTAATTTTTAGTTTCAATAAATGCTTAGTTTAACTTTCAATTTGAATGATCTTGTTTGAGATTGAGGTTTAGTGGTTAAATTATGCTTCGATTCATCATGGATGAAGTGTAATTGACCCACACTGACGATCCTTGATCCACATTCTAGCACTAGAAGGAGGGAAAACCGTTAATTTAATCAATTTTTAGCTTAAACTCTCTTCGTTTTCTTTTTCTGCAGGATACAACAACACCCAAATCAAATACAGTTACGCCTTTGAAGTGTGTCGCCATATAGCAATGCTATCTACATTTGAAACCGCAACACCAATTAAATGCTCTAACACTGATTAAATAAATAGCGACACTGATTTAATAAATAGGGACATGCATACCTCCATGCTATTGTGTATGAATCTCCCCACTTGTATCCTCCTATGCCTCTTGATTCCAAAGAAATAGTGCAAGACAAGGTTTTACTTGACATTAGTTTTATGGAAAAAGGGTGGATTAATAACTATAACATTTATGTTGTGGTTAGAATGAAAAATACTTGGTACAGACTTTAATTTTTTCTTTTTTTCCTTTTTATAGTTATGGAAGCTTCAAATGGTTTGAACTAACATTTACTAAATGTCTCTTATTTTTTTTAAACTATGGAGCCTGGAAGAGTGAGGTAAGAGAGAAAATTTATATTGATCTTAGACTTCTGGACAAATATGTAGGTGATCATGGAAAAGTTTCATTGCTTCACATCTTCATTGTGTCACTACAAGAGAATTTTAATTCCACTCACACTCTTGTTGCAATATTTTTAGATCAATATAACATATCACTTTTAGAACTCATTACACATCAGTTATAATATATATTTATAGGAATTCACACATTTTTCTTGTCATATTTCACAACTATCTTAAAAGGGAGGTCTCTAGTATTTTAGAACGTGATTTGCACTTTAAAATGATTTTAGATTCACATGAAAAAGTGGAAACATGTAGAATGATGTATTAGGAGCATCATAGACAAAATAATTTTAGCTAAATGGTCTATACTTTGCAAAGAATTAGAGTGCTTGATGTAGCTTATCAACCATGTTTTTCCTTTCTATTTCCTAAAATGAATATCAAGTATGAATTTTGTAAATATAAAATGTAAATTCTATACTTTAATTTTTAAAAGTAAATATACATTATTTGTATTTCACCACTTAGAATTGATAAAGATTTTAAGATGCCTAAGAGCAATGTTAGGATGAGCACTATTACCGACTTTTGGAATGTAACTTTAGAAATGTTGACCCAAAAAATCCAAATTTTGCTATATTTTGCATGTTTGTAAGTGAGAGTATAATACATGTGATATTAGTGCACAAGAGTTCTACCACTTGTTAAAATTACTGTTGAAATTTGATAATTGTTCCTTTATTTCTTTGAATGTGAATACAAAAATCTTGTGTCATACGCCTTAAGCTCAACAAAGTACAATAGTTACTTCAAGTTTCATTGAAAGGTATATGGGTCAACATGTATGATTGGACCCATTGCCACTTATTGAAGTAAGGGTGAACTAGAATTGTGCAAGTCCCACATAGTTTATAAATGGACATAAAAATAAATTCTAAGCATTATTTTCATCTTGGCATGTTTCACAACTATTCCTTTTAAAGACACTAAGATGTTTGAGTCCTTTTGTTGAAGTGAGCTTCTATTGTGCTTACCTTTTCACAATAATCTAGAATAGATTGGGTCATGTAGGTAAGATATTGCCACCTATTGGGAAGGCATGGCTAGCACCTACCATCTATGACATTTTGATTGCACAGGCCTCCAAAATCAACTAACAATAGTGATGATGAATTTATGCTTGATGGACCAAAAAAGAGGGAGCACCATGATGCAAATGAATGACAACTCCTATCAAGCCTCTACTAGGGAATGATGTTGTTAACAACCCAAACATGATTGGTTATTGAGACTTTGAAAATACCATTGAGTTGCCAATACAAGTACTCCCTCCTTGATGGATAATGCTACTAAGTTCATTAACTGCAATCATTCAAAAAATAGGTGGAATAGATTAAAA
>VDFB02168118.1:169847722-169923308 GCA_007258455.2 Sequoia sempervirens
TAGTATCTTGATCTTCCTCCCTGTTTGGTTCTCCACGAGAGCCTTAAACTCTTTGAACCTACTGAAGACCTCATCTTTATTCTTCAGAAAATATATCCATGTCTTCCTAGAGAAATCATCAATGAAGGTAACATAATACTCATATCCATTCAAAGATGTTGTTGACATGGGCACACACACATCTGAGTGTACAAGATCCAAAATCCCTTCGGATCTAGTGTCGTTTGGAAAATTGGTCTTGACATATTTCCCAAGTGCACAACCTTTGCACACCTCATGCTTTTTTGTTTTCATCTCAGGCATCCTCGCCACTATTTCCTTAAGAATATTAACTACCCCATGGTGAAGGTGAGCCATCCTCCTATACTATAATTCTCCTATCCCTTTACAATTACTAACCAACGCATGTGTTGGCTCAAACTGTAACCGAAACAAGTTGCCATGCCTCACACCAATCACTTTTGCAACCTTGGAATCTTTGGGACGAATATAGAATTTTCCCCTCTCAAAGGTCACGATGTAACCCTTGTCTTCCAAAGCAGAAACTGAGATTAAATTCTTTGTCATGCCAGAGACATACAACACATCCTCCACCAACAAAGGCTTTCCATACTCCCTCTGAAACTTGACGGTGCCAATACCAGTTGCATGGTACTTGGCATTATCTCCGAGCTCAATATAGAAATCTAACTTCTTCTCCTCCAACTTGGTGAAACATTCTCTGACTTTGGTCATGTGGTGAGAAGCCCCACTATCAATATACCATACCCTGTTGGCAATTAAACTTGAGAGACAAGCAATGAGTGAAAACTCATTCTCAAATCATGATGCAAACTCGTCCACCTCTGTTGTAGCAACAACTTGCTTCTTGTCCTTATTTTTCTTATTCAGACATTGACTGGCATAGTGACCCATTTGATGGCAGCAAAAACATTTTATCTTGCTTAGATCTTTCTTCTTTCCACTCTTGAAAGAAGAACCTTCCGATTGCTCTTTATTGGACTTCTTCTTACCCTTTCTTGCAAGAGCAAGATTTTCTTCATCTTGACTCTTCTTCGTCTGATCTCCTCGATGAGCACCTTCATGGATCTCCTCCTGAACAAAATTATCCCAAATTCTTGCCCAATCAGGTAGCCGATCTCTGCCAACAACACACTTGACAAACACTTCCTATTGCTTTGAAAAACCATTCAAGGCTATACACACCAACTCATCTTCATCAATCATTTCTCCAACAACAAGAAGCTCATCCCTGACCTATGTCAGCTTGGACAAGTGAGAGGTCACACTCTCACCTTTGGACATCTTGGTATTATGGAATTTGTCCTTGAGCATCATCTTATGACTTTGATAGTTGCTCTAATAAAGTTTTGTGAGTGTATCCCACATCTCCTTAGTGGTGTCTTTCCCCGATAAATGAGAAATTAAATGATCTCTTACTCTATCCAAAATAATCCTTTGAGCCTTGGCCTCTTTGACTTCATGCGAATCTAAGGCAACATGATCATTTGTTGGTGATGTCACTTTTGTACTAGCATAGATCCATAGCCTATTCTCCTTAAGAACAGATTTAATCCGAACCTTCCACTGCAAGAAGTTAGACACACCCTCAAGCCTGTCCTCGTATCAAACACTGGTTGCGATAGCCACAAAAGAACTAGAGACAAAAATCTAATTTTTTTTCTTCTTAAAATCTGCATCACAAATCTTAGCTTCATATTCAGAGTTTAGGGCTCTGATACCATGTTAATTTCTATAACCCAGCAACAGATTAATTGCACAATAAATTCACATAAATAAATCTGATTTATAACAACTAACACAACTAGGTTAATTAACAACTAATAATAGCGGAAGTAAAAAATAACATGAAGCCAATCACAAAAAGACAATAACACAAATATACCCAAAAAACACCAATGTGGGGAAAAACCTGCAAATGTTGGATCTTCTATTCAGCCTAACAGCAAACTTTCTTTCGAAAATACAATATGAGTTTGCTACAACAATCTTACATTTATAGAGCCTCGTTGCTTTACTTAGCGTGCAAGAAAATAATATTTCTTTGCTTTCTTTGGCTTTAATTACACATAAAATCACTCTTAGATTTAAAGCATATCCAACTCGAGTTGCTTTAAAACTACTCCACATCCCACCTTTCGAGCTACAAAAAAATCAACACATCGTCTAGGAAAGGCAAAGCATTTGCATTTTCTTATTATCCTCGATGATATCGATCATCGAGATCAGTTAGATACCCTGCTACTTGAAGGTATACTAAGCTCTGGTAGCCTCGTAATTATTACAAAACATGACCAAAGAGTGTTAACTGGTGCAGATATCCGTTGTAGGATGAAGGGAATGAATTGGGATCATGCAAAAACTTCTCTTCTGTAGCCATGCTTTCGGTGGACGGGATCAACCCCTTGCATATGAGAAATTGGTTGAAAGTTTCGTGGAATTCTGTGGAGGTTTACCTCTCTCACTCAAATTTTTGGGCGTCCATCTTTATGGTGAGAATGAGGATTATGGGGAATTAGAATTGGATAAAGTTAAGAATGCCCTGCCCATGGATATAATGCAAAGTCTTAAAATTAGCTTCGATGATCTGGACAGTCAGGAGAAACAGATATTGCTTGTTTTTTGAATAAGGACATAAAATATCTTGTAAAAGATGTGGCCATATCAATCTGGAAAGCGTCCGAATGGAGCGCTGAACATGCAGTTCAAACCCTGCAAGATAAGTGCCTAATTGAACTGGGGAAGGATGATGAGTTTCAAATGCACGATCACCTCCGCCATCTAGGAAGACAATTGGCAGACGATTTCGTGCCCCCTCGGCTGTAGAAATCAGAGGTTCTTAGATCAATGGTTTGCTTCTTCTTTACATTTTTTATTTTAAAACTATAAAAAATCTTTTGAAAAACATTTCAATTTATGTGGCCTTATACTTTTTTAACCAGCTAACCTCACATTTAACGCTGATCCTTTTATATTCAGGAAGCAATGGGATTTAAACAAATCCTAGAAGAAACAAAGTGCAGGTGTTTCCATTCGTTCCAGGACTCCTCCCTTGAAACTGAAATTACTTATTTAATCGGTAGTTCAAATGACTCTGCTAAGACTGAACTCCTGTGGCCAATTTGGTGACAAAGAGAGCATCTTAAAAGGCATTCCTTCATGGATTCCTCTACAAAAATTGCGCTATTTATCTGTTTTGAACGTCGAAGAATTGTGGAGCACTTTTCTGCAACAGATGCAGACCAATACCCAGGTATTTCGTTATTCTTTATTAGAAATTAATCTCGCTTCACGGGCAGAGCATACATTTCAGAATACCAGTTTGGTGAAGATTGTTTACTACTGAGAACTAATTCTTTTTCTAAAATTAATTGTTAATGCCAGGCCAGTTTCGATTTGAGAATATTTTTGATTTCAGGATCTCCCTCGTTGGAAAATCTTCCAGATTTACTAGCAAAGTTCAAGCATTTAGAAGAATTACACATCGTAGAGTCCTTGGAGAAAACTGATATAGCATCCCTCCTACAATCACTTCAACAACTTAGTAATCTTAGATTATTGAGAGTGTTTGGGCGTGGCATCTCTTCAAGTGGGACTTTGAATCTCAGTGCAGGTAGAGATTCACATAATTTCGAGGCTTCAACAAGCAGCCGTATGAATAACCTTGAAACCGTAGAACTTCGAAATCTGGATAATATATCCAAGTTGGTAATTAGTGGAGAGATGTGTCCCAGACTTTGATCACTGGAAGTTAAGTGGATGGAAAATCTAAATGAAATGGACTTAAAGCAGCTAGAGAGACTGAATGCTCTTTCAGGGTATAAATTTCACAAGTTCGAAAGAATATTAGGGTTATCTTCTGTAACAGGGGTTCAAGCCAGCTATAAGAGGACGGAATCGTTGCATACCCTCGAACGTCTGGAGCGTATTGACATTGGTGAATGTCCTCAGCTGCAGAGAATAGGTGGCCTTGAAGAGTTGGAAGGATTGAAAAGTCTGGTAATTCATGTGCCTGAATATGGAGATCCAAGTGTATGGAATTGCATTTGTGGACTGAGGGTACCAATTACTCTCTCAAATGCAAACAACTGATTTTTATTGAGATCAGAATACACCTACTCATCAATTTGCCGTGTTTCATGCTGTACCGCTTCCCGACAACACCATATCCTCTATTCTCAAGAATTGACCTCTCAAAGATTAAAGACTAGTAACGACTCCGTAAGTGCAAACTGCAATTTCCAAGACAATATAGTGAATTTTGTGTTAATTTTGATAATTAGAAAGTGATAAAAGTCATTTGCAGCTGTAAAACTCAATTATAGTTGATAACAAAAAATAAAAATTTGAGAGGAAAAATTTAGTGTAGAATTTAATATGCTTTGTAAAGAAGAATGTATTAACATATAAAGATGAACCCTTGAATTTTGACAGTTGATCTTAAAAGTAGAAGAAGCAGTATATTGGCAATAAAATGAGAATGTATTAATTTTAACATATGAAGATTTTTTGATGTATACTGTTCAGTCTGTGAAAATAGCTCTCGCAACCATTGCATTTACTATTTATAGCCACTAGACATTAAATGTCAAAAATATTGTCAGAAAACTATCACAAAATTAGCCTTTGAGAATAGTTCAATCTGTGAAAATAGCTCTGGCAACCAAGTTCGAATTACATTTCTATTCAAGGAGGGCTAGAAGTTGCTCTTGCGGATGTCGCATAAATTCTGAGGCCTTCTCTCTAAGAAAACACCCAATGGGTCTTTTCTCTGGCAGATTCTGGCTACATTGAGACTTTTAGAGTTTATAAACATAACCTTACCTTAACTTTTATCATAAAGACAAAATCATTTCCTAGCCTGCAGATGCAGATCCTCCAAATTTGAAGTCATGTGTCAAGATATAAAGAGAAACAATTATTACTGCAGGGAACTAAAATCCAAAACAAATATTACTGCAGGGAAGTAAAATTCAAAATAAGAAAGCAGCACATAGATTCAATCCAAACAGCTTAGAGTTCATGTCCACTGTCGTGTACAATATTTTTGACAATGAACTTGCATAAAGTGATCATGATAGTTTAGCTTTGTCTATGTCTTCACATTTTGGTCCATCCCCTTCACGTGAAGTTCATCTCTCACTTTTTAAAATAAAAATTAAGTCTACAATATAAAAATAATAATAAAAATAAGTCATTGTTCTATGATCTAATCTATAAACAACCATTATATAGAACAAATAATATAATGAGCTAGGAAATTGTTCATGTATCATAAAATTAGGAAATCTAAATTATAAATT
Source organism: Sequoia sempervirens (assembly GCA_007258455.2). Lineage (NCBI taxonomy): Eukaryota > Viridiplantae > Streptophyta > Pinopsida > Cupressales > Cupressaceae > Sequoia > Sequoia sempervirens. The sequence continues at coordinate 169,853,047 of VDFB02168118.1, forward strand.
TATAATTATTGGAAGATGAAAAAAATGAAATGTGTATCAGATGTTTTTTGAATATGAAGTTAAAAAGTGGTTGTTTAAGTTCAAGAAATGATGTGCAACGAATATAGAATTTTGTTAGGTAGAGAACATTTCTTAGAAGTTAAGAAATGTTGTAGTCTAGGGGTATTTCTGTCATACAAGGGTACTAAAAATATGCACAAGGCCACTCTTATCCTTTTGGAGCACTCTGACACTCTGTCATTCTTTAGAGTGTTTTATGGTTGTTTGTTGGTTCTTTTTCTAGCTTGCAAAATAGGCATGTCATTTTAGAATATTTTAAAACTTAAGTTGGAGCATAGGTGACATGAGGGAATGGTGATTATATTTTAGATATTATCTTGGTCATCCCATATTGACATTTTTAGTCCAACAACTACATTAGTATCCAAACAATGGGTGTGTAGACATATGTGACAAAATATGCAAGTGGTGTATTTAATAATTATGATTATATATACAAATACGAAGGAGAAATCTACCACAAGTGGTGTATGTTTATGATTTTGTCTAGTCATTTAACTTCTTATGTCACTATACAATAAGTTTTTTGGCCTATGAAAATTACCTAAGTATAAATTGAATCCTATACATATTTGGTATATCTAAGGTTGATGCTTTGTGTAATGATGAGGCTCTATTAACTACTTATGATGTTAAACAACAATTTTTAGTTGTCGATGCTACTCTTACTGTTATAATCCAAGCTCTTGTTCTTATTGGTGTGGTTGGATCTCTTTACTACTGCTAATGTCCTCTTCACTATTTTCAATATCTTTAGAAAATTGTAAAGAGTCATCACAAATTTCTCAAGTAACTTACCATGTCATACCACATGTTTGGAGAATACATAGTGTACTATTGAGACCAGTATCAATGAGGAGAAACAAGGCATTATCCTAACAAGAGTCCAAGGTCCAAAATTTTCCCCTTCATGAGATTCAGATCTTGACAAAATTATTGTATTTTAAAGTAAAATTACATAAATCTACACATACAACCATCAAATTCAACCCCTTTTTATGTTTCATTTACATATTGATAAGAAGACTCCAATTCCTCTTTTGAATTTATGAAAATAATTGGATTACATAGATATCAACAACTTTGTCTTTATTTAGCAAATTCATCACTAGGAAAGAACATACATCCAAACTAGAAGCTATCTTTTAACTCACCTATCACAATAGGAATATCCAATCCATCAAAATCACTCCAGGGTTGAAATGTAGGGAAAAAAAAGCCCTATAAACCTGCACAAAAAAACAATGCATACAAAATTTGAAGCAATTCAAAAATAAAACACAATATGCAATATTTTGCTAGGAAAAGCTCTTTTGAGTGAAAAACCTAACACAATAACCTTCTTTCCTATTACATAAAAACTCAACCATCCATAATACAATAATAATGCTCTTACTCAACCTTTATACACATATAGATATTAAACATGAAGAATATGCAACATACATAATACAATAATAATGCTCTTACTCAACCTTTATACACATATAGATATTAAACATGAAGAATATGCAACATACTTTGAACATCAATCTGATCCAATCACATCTTTGCAGATATTTAAACCTTCATAGGTTGACATAATAAAAAAAACATACCTTTATCTTCACTCATTAAACTAACCCATACAAAACCAACATAAACTACCTGCTAATCAATTAACAAAATATAGTGATAAGTCCTGTGCCAATAAATTGAAAACCAAAAAACAACTCCTCAAACTGTAATGAACAAAAATACTACAGACGCTTATCATAAATAAATACCCATACGATAGATTACTGAGAGTTGTTTTGGTATTCTATTAACAGATATCTCCAACAGGGGTGAACAACATGTATTCTCAAATAATGCTAACAAAAAGCTATATGAACAACATGTATTCTCAAAGTCATCCACGTTGGCTTCATCCATGCCTGTAACTTCACCGATTCGTACCCAAAAGAAAAGAGCCGACTTGTTTATCATTTGAAAGTTGAAATCTATTCCCTTGACATAACAAACAATGATGTTCTTTCAATCCAGATGTGGTTCAAACATTGGGAAAGTCCATATTTTATCACTGGATTTTGTCTGCACACCACATTCTCTTCAATTGTTAATGATGTTGTTTTTACCAATGTCCAAATTTTCATTCTTATACTAATTTATTCTGGTTATGGTTTCGATCTTCATTTATAATTGAAAGATCCGATATATTTGTAGATTTAGCTGTATAAAATGTTTTCCATTAATCTCTTAGAGTAAGAATTTTCTTTTATAACTCTTTTTTCCACTTCTTATTCTGATTATGAAGAAATAAAATACTGCTTGGGAGATTCAAAATCCGGATCTCACACATTTAACTAATTAATACCATGTAAAAAATTGAACCTAGTTTCTTCGGCCACAGGTAGGTATACAGAACTGAAAGCATAGCTGAAAAGGCATAGAGAAAATAGATTTTATATACCTTTGATAACAGCATTAGTGCCTTCCCTTCCCTTCATATTTGTTGCTAGTGATATTGGCGCTGTTGGAGAGTCTCGATGCCATTTTAGCACTATATCAACTACAAAAATTCTCCACTGTTACAGATAAACAAACACAATTTCTTCAGAATGAAGATGGGTTTCTGCAATGAAAATAAGGTGAAGGAGAGGTATTTGTCAAGAGAATAGGTCAAATAAGGAAACTTCTACGAGGGTACCGACACGATTCTTGGCAATTACCAATTCGCCGTAATACATAAAGTCAGACAAAGGTATATTGTGATTTTGGATGAGCATTAACTGAGTATCATCCTACATCTTTCTAGGTTTTAGGGATTAAGGTATTGAAGAATGGGATAAGTTTGAATTGGGCATTATGTTACATTTTTAACAGGTTTCGGTATTAAGGTATTTTAGCTTGGGGATAAGTCTGAATAGGGTATGATGCTTAGTTTCAAGGCTTAGGGTATAATCTATTGTAGCAGCAACAATAGTTCATAGTTGTAGGTTTAAGCAACCATACAAACTGCAAATAATATAAGAATATTGAAAAGAGAGCAACAGTAGGAAAACTGCTATTAGAAAGGAATAAAAGTGCTCCTCTAAGATGATGGAAAAACATAGCACACACCTTCTATGGCATTTACCTCTTCATCGTTGTCTAAGCTATCTTCACTCAAACTATTTGACAGAATGCCTCAAAGAGATGTCAAGTCATGCAAAGCACAAGGGTATGTGCGAGTTAAGCTATGTGATTTTGGGGAGTCCAGTTTAAGGCTTTACAGTTTTCAATCCTTTGAATTCACCAGCGTAACTTGTTATTGGAGGGCGCCGGAAGTCTTCCAATATCCCCAAGAAGGTTTTGAAATAGACGGGGAGATTCTAAAGCAATATACTCATAAAGCAGATGTACATAGCTTTGCCTTGACTTGTTATGAGATTCTAATGGGAATGCAACCCTTTGAGGGAGTGGATACCAGGAATGTCTATGGACTGATAATACAAAACAAAAGGCCAAGACTACAATAGAGCGATGGCAGGATAGGCACAAATTGGATTTGCTTAAAAAAAACCCTAGAAATTTTGAAGGCTACAAAAAATACAATAAACCAAAATCATGGGAAGTGACTTACCTACAAATTCTGCAAAAATTGTGTCGACTAGTAAATGATGCAAATGAGAGAAAATGGGCAGAGGTCGTAGGAAATTTTCAAGAAATCCCAAGTTGTGTACCGTTGCTGCTTAATCTTGCTGCTTCAATCTATTCACACAGTAAAGGGGTGAAAAGCATTACTGACGGGGAAAGTAGTAAAATATGGAGTGGAAACCATTAACAACAAGAGAAATGCGACTTACCTAAAGATTCTGCAATGTCGTTGATAAAAAGTGTTATAATAGTGAAAACATTATATGCATATTTCTCAACATTTCCATGACACCATAATGGTATGTTCCATTGACTTAGAGCTTTATTTTTCTTTTCATTATTGCACTTACAAATTATAAAACCAATCTTGTGGAAGCAATGACTTCAACTTGATCAAACGTCTAAACCCGACATGGGTTATGAGAAGATTACAACAAAATCCATATCTTTTTTGTTTTCTTTTGAATAGTCATGTTAGAATTTCTTGCAATGTATATTTATATTTGTATTTCCTAGGAAGTGAGTTAATCAGCTAGGAAGACATAATTGCTAATAAATGGCAATGTCTTATTTATCTCAACTAAAAGAATCATGTCACCATACCCACTTCAATACATATGAAGAGGAAAATCACAATCAGTTTGTAAACTAAGTAAATTAAACTCAAAAGAAAAGATTTTTTTGGAAAATTCTTTATATTTTTCTAGCCACCGAAAATCTAAATTTCTCATAGTTGATGCAAGTACAGGACTGCAAATAAAAGTATGGAACAGATGATATAAATGTTGAGATGGTGAAACAATGTGAATAGTTGGTGATAAAAGTACAGTTATTATTTTTTTGTCCAAGTGCACAGTGACCAGCTCCATTGATGAAGAAGAAAAGATGAGGATGAAAAAGTATAATTACTGTGTTAAGTAATTAGAAGAATAGTAGGATTTATTTGTCACCACAATCACTGAATCCATGTTGTACTTTGAAATCTACAAAGAAAGAAGAAAACAAATTAAAAGTGCACATATAATTATGCTACATTTTATTAACTTTACAATCTTAATTAGTAACTATTATAGCTTAAAAGTTGAAGTCCACTAGAAAAATGTAAAACAAATTAGTACTATTAAGAACAATTAAAAAAAACTGCAATATTACTAATAGCCACTAAAAATTGAAACCCAATAATCAATACTTCTGTAAAATAACAATATATTTACAGGTGTAAAAGGAAATATTGAGGCAGAGCAAGCATATGAATTATTCAATAAAATGTCTTAGAGAGTCTATCATATAGGGAGAAGAATATTATGCATCGGAAATATTTACTCGCATTATTGAAAGTTAAGTAATATTTGTAGTCTTATTTGCTCAAAAGAAAAAGATAAGAGTCTATATTCTTGTCTGTACAATCATTTTTTAAATGGCCAAAAGTCAGATTTAAAAATAAAGAATCAACATAAAGAAAAATAGAATCAGATTTAAATAGATTGAGAAAGTTAGATTTAAAAATAAAGAATCAACATAAACAAGAGCTCCATTGACAAGACCTGTATCAGTCTGCAGATTACAAGATAACATGTAAACTATGGAAGCCTTCAAAAGGTATGTAAACTGTTTCACAAAATGCCTCAAAGAGATGCCATCTCTTGTAATGCCATGGTTGTAGATATGCACAAAATGGTTTCTCCAATGATGCTCTCATAATTTTTGAACTAATGAGGCACTCTAAAACATACCGTAACCATGTAAGCTCCACTTGTGTTACCTCAGAAGAGTTGTGGAAGGTCAATTAGGGAGATTTTTTGGTTTGATGTTTTGCAAAGCATATCATTGTACACAGTATATAACATAAAATTGAGAAAATGCATTAATGAACTGCAAGATGTATTTAGTTTAGAATTTGACAATATACAAATAAATGTAATATCAAACTGGAATATGTGCAATTTTTTCTTTTCCCATTTTGTAAGTGAATGCAAAATTGCATAAACGGACAACCATTATATCTCATGTATCAAACAAATGCATTAGAAAATAAAGTAAAAACTATAATGTGATACCCATTTATCAGTAACATGACTTGCAGCTGTGTAGTAACAATCCTTAGCAATTCGTAAAATTTGCACTAATAAAATAAAAAGTGCAGAAGAGGCTGTTGATGTTCAAAACTTCATCATCTATCTTGAGATGGCTATTGCTGCAGTAGGACATTTTGAATGCATTCCCCTATAAAGAATATGCTGAAGCAAAAATAGGTGCATCTGACAAAGTAAAGAATATCGTCAGCAACAACATGGGCTATGTTACTTTGACTGTAATGTAATGTGAAAGGATTTTAAATGAAATACACAATTTTGAAGTTTTCTTGAAGGATTGTTTCAGTTGCCTTTTATGAAAGCAAATAGCTTGGAGTTGTTTGATGTAAATTATTTCTATCCAAGAATATAGATAAAAAACCGTTGTGTTAAGGAAAAACACATACACAAATGAGAATCCATCAGGAAAACTACTAACACTCAAAGCAAACACCCAAAATAGCTATGATTGTGCACAAGCAAGGGGAAGGACAAGGAAAAGAGAGTCCCAACCTGTGGTAAACAGTTGTAACTTGTTCTGGTAATGTTTAATCACTTTAATGATACAACATAGATATACATCAATGAACACATGATCAAGAAATAAACAGGGGCAGGATGATACAAAGTCCTGATATATTTCATTTTATATTAAAAAATGAACAAAAATATGAAAACATATAATATGAATCAATTATAAATTTATAATATGTATAATATATTAATTTTGAATCACTTCTAATTGCCTTGTATCTAATTGCCTTGTATCTAATGAATTAATCCTTTTTCTACATATAAGTATATAGATATGTAAAAAATAGGAAAACTTGAAAGATATTGCATTAAATTCAAGGCATAGATGATAACATCTGCAATTACACAAAATAGCACTGCCTATTGAACAATTCCAATCTGGGTATGTGTTGTGTGTCAACACTAAAGTGAGTCAAATTAATTCTGCATCAAACTATACCAAAAATACATCAGGCTGAAAATTGAGACTGGCAAAGACAAAGGGAAAAAAAGCTTTTAACTACATGCTGCAGAATTGATGTTTTGTGGGGCTTCTGGATTTAAACTAAAAATACTGAAATTTGGAAAAAAAATATATAGATGATTGAACTATTGACAATTCTAAGAGAAATGAACATAAATCTGATAACCCGGAATAGTGGCATAATATTCAACCGTTGACTGAAATAATAGAGCACACTCAGAAATATCATTTCAGATTTAAAGGAAGACCTTTCTGGGTAAGATGAAGAGCTGTTGTGTAGTGATTATTGCTCAAAATTCATAATCAGACATTTACAAACTCAGGATGAACAATCGAGGATGATATTGTGCATTCCTAAGACTATATCAGACCTCCCAGATATTGCTGCAGTGCATTGCATGATATGTTTATAACAGTGAATACTGTGACAACAGTTTTAAACCATTTTACGAGTTAAATAAAGTCTGTCATACATGTACAGTTGACTCATTTTCATTCTTTATTAAAGGGCCTCAAAGGATTGCAGATAACCGAACTTGCTTCAATTATTTTATCGACCTTGGCATCATTGAGACCCTTGATCTGGACAAGCTCTTTCTTGGGAGAGTAAGCAGTAGCCTCGACTGTGCAATGTCCTACCTCCTTGAACTTTTTCACATCAATCGCAGAAATCCCACAGGCGTAATACCGTATAAAGAACACAACACCTTGACTGGCAAACACTACAAATGTTGTTACCGAGAAAACTCATTGGAAAAAAACCCATCTTTCCTAGCAAAATAATAGAAACCCTATAAAAGGATACCCAAAGCCAAAACCTCCTGAAGAGGAGGCAAACCTATTGTCGAAATCGCTACCAGAGTCTATGAATGGGAAAAAAATTGTAAACCTATTGCAAAAATCACTACCAGAGTCTATTGCTAACTGTATATTTATGAAGTATTTTGCATCTGGGTTTGAAGCTGTGCAGAGAAGTAACTACCTAGATATTTCAAACTGTGGACAACGTGTAATTAATAGAAAGCTTCATTAGAACCGACTTACCTCAAGATTTTGTAGGAAGCCCAGACCTACGAATCACAACCTGCGCAGGTTCTTGTGAAACCGCAATGAAATCAGGACAAGTGAAGATGTGCAGGGCTTGCAATATTACAGAGCAGATATTGTAGACCAAACAAGGGCGGTGAGGGTAGATGGTAGGCGCAGATATTTATGGAAACATTAATTGCAAATTCCTTCTCAACTGTCACGCAAGTGGAGAAGTGAAAGGCCAATACCAGGGACGAAAAGTTTGGAGCGGAAAGCTACGACAGCGGGGAAAGCAGCAAAAAGGCGCGTAAACAGCCAAGAAAATGGCCAAAAATGATGAACGGTTGTGATTAGTTTCATCGCAGGCGATTGCCTGTCGAGCAATCTACACCATAGGAGGTAAAAATGCCTTCAAATACTAAGCGTAGGACGCCTTCGGCGTAATTAAAAGTAGATAAAAAGAGTCAGCCTAAAATGTAAAATGTTTGACCATCGTTTACATGTAGAGTAGTAGGCGAGGAGGAGAAAAAAAATATAAGTTTTAGCTTGAGTGTTTTGTTATTGCTTCTCTTCTTCGTTTATTTCTTTTTAAAGAGTAAAATTTTGTTGATATGGACATACTAGAATTTACAAAGATCTCAAATGATGTAGACTTCCCATCTACAATTGGTTTCAAATTAATAACCATATTATCAACCATCACATTAAATTTATCCTTTAGAAGTATGAGGTGTAGTGAAATTAATTTTTTTTTTTTTGGAATCCATCAAAGAAAACAATTTTTTTCTTTGAATGTCATGAATTTCTCAATGTACTAGGTCGGTTTACTTGCATTCACTACCAAAATGAATAAAGAGGTGGTGATAAAAAACATAGGATTAATGGCCTAATACAACCATTTCCTTTCCATTACAATTGGATTTTCTTATGATTTTTGTGCAATAATTTCAGCTTAATTTCTCTAAAGAATGGTTAAGGTATTCAATTATTGTGAAATGTAATATGTTGTAACATGATTCTTATCACTATTGGTAGTTATTGTCACTGATATCAACACTAAGGAGATTGTCGGTAGTTGTTGTTATTGATGTCAACACTTATGATTAAGACAAGTGGAAATTGTAGACACTGAAAAATGTCTTGAATGATATCATACACTCGAAACAGGTATACTAACATCATTTCCTCGTTAAACCCATCCTATTTTCGCTTAATTAATTGAATTAGCCTAGTTAATTAATTAATTGCATCATTTTTGTCTATTAACCTAACACATTTAATTGGGTTAATTCACCCCCTTTTCACACTAACATTTCATCTCATTAAAACCCGTGGATACTATGTATGCAAAAAAGAAAAAGGATATTGTGTTTGTTGATGATATTGTTATTGTGGGTAAGTTGTTGGATGTGGAATGCGCTGGTGAAAAGGGTGGCGTTAAAGGTAGTGTTTTGAGTGGTGAGGTAAAAACTTGTGGGCTGAGGCCCAGAACTAAAAACAAAATGAAAGCTCAGGGCGGGGCCTCTGGTTTAGAGGTGTCTGATACTGTGGATAATGTGGAGAAGATGGCTACTAGTGAAATGGAGGTTGTTGAGATTCTGAACAATATATAGTGGTGTTGATTGGCTACCTTCTTTTTGGCTACTTTTTGGCTGTTGGTTCGTTGTCATTGGGTTGATTGTTGTGTAATGTTGTTTTCTTTTTTTATCAGCTGTTTTATTTTGTAAAGGGTTTCAAGCCCCTTCAAAACTCATTTTTTACCTCCAATCAAAACATTTCATCTCATTAAATAAAATAAATTAAAATATTTAATTTAATTCCCTAAGTCTTCTAATTTAATTAAATAACCCTAAGTTATTTAATTAAATGTCATTTCATCTCTCCCTCATTCATTAAATCATTTAATTTAATGAATATCACTTTAATTCTTCAAACCCCTGATTGTATGATTAAACCTTGTTTAATTAGCAATTAAACTAATTTTCCTCCAAAAGGGGAATATTCCCTCCCCTTTTGCACAATTGAACTTTATTTTAATTTGCAAAATATCTTTTATCTTCCCCCATGAGAATATTTGAAAGAATATTCTCTCTCCTCCAATCATCTCACTTGGTTTCCTGAACAAGCTAAACTTGAGACCTCTTGAGCAAGTCACCTTGTGACCTATGTGTGCAGGTCAAAAGTGTGTTTGTTTGGAACAAATGTGAGCCCTTGATTAATTCTCAATTCTTGCCCGTTGTTGAGAATCCATGATCCATGCCTCCTATTTCCTCCATCCTTGACCATTGATTAATCTTTTCGATCTTCATTTCTCATTTTCTCTCCTATAAATAGAACACTATTTGGAGACAAAGGGATCCATCTTTCAATTGCAAACTCATGATGTTGAATTCACTTGCATTCACACTCTCAATTTACTCACTTTTAGCTAATTTTAGTTCATTTGTTAGTTGCATAATAGCTTAAGACATCCATTAATGGCTTCCATACATCCATCTTAGCTTGTTTATAAATTAGAATTTTCATCTTTTAGCTTAGAATTAGCTTAGATTATCTTAGAAATTACAAATCAATTTTAGCTCATAAAATAATGTTAATTTAGTTTGCATCATGTTTAATTTAGCATAAATTAGGTTTTTGTCCATTTATCACAATGGTTTCATCGATTCTCTTCCATAGAATTGATTGAAACAGGCTCACAAATCATGGGATTGGGAAAGGGTCATTGTTCCATATCAACACGACACCAATTCCAAAACGGAATAAGTTTCAAATGTTAGAGTAGGAATTTAACTATTTTTCGTAGTTTGTAATTTTTTAGTTTCAACAAATGCTTAGTTTTAACTTTCAATTTGAATGATCTTGTTTGAGATTGAGGTTTAGTGGCTAAATTATGCTTCGATCCATCGTGGATGAAGTGTAATTGACCCACACTGATGATCCTTGGTCCACATTCTGGCGCTAGAAGGAGGGTAAACCGTCAATTTAATCAATTTTTAGCTTAAACTTTGTCCGTTTGCTTTTTTTGTAGGATACAATGACACCCAAATAAAATACAGTGACGCCTTTGAAGTGCGTTGCCATATAGCGATGCTATCTACATTTAAAACTACGACACCGATTAAATGTTCTAACACTAATTAAATAAATAGTGACACTGATTTAATAAATAGGGACATGCATACCTCCATGCTATTGTGTGTGAATCTCCCCACTTGTATCCTCCTATGCCTCTTGATTCCAAAGAAATAATGCAAGACACGGTTTTACTTGACATTAGTTTTATGGAAAAAGGGTGGATTAATAACTATACCATTTATGTTGTGGTTAGGATGAAAAATACTTGGTACAAACTTTAATTGTTTCTTTTTTTCCTTTTTATAGTTATGGAAGCTTCAAATGGTTTGAACTGACATTTACTAAATTATGTCTAGATTATTTTTTTAAACTATGGAGGGAAGAGTGAGGTAAGAGAGAAAATTTATATTGATTAGACTTGTGGACAAATATGTGGGTCATCGTGGAAAAGTTTCATTGCTTCACGTCTTCATTGTGTCACTACGATATAATTTTAATTCCACTCACACTCTTGTTGCAATATTTTTAGATCAATATAACAGATCACTTTTAGAACTCATTACACATGAGTTATAATATATATTTGTAGGAATTCACACATTTTTCTTGTCATATTTCACAACTATCTTAAAAGGGAGGTCTCTAGTATTTTAGAACGTGATTTGCACTTTAAAATGATTTTAGATTCACATGAAAAAGTGGAAACATGTAGAATGATGTATTAGGAGCATCATAGACAAAAAAATTATAGCTAAATGGTCTATACTTTGCAAAGAATTAGAGTTCTTGATGTAGCTTATAAACCATGTTTTTCCTTTCTATTTACTAAAATGAATATCAAGTATGAATTTTGTAAATATAAAGTGTAAATTCTATACTTTAATTTTTAAAAGTAAATATACATTATTTGTTTTGCACCGCTTAGAATTGATAAAGTTTTTAAGATGCCTAAGAGCAATGTTAGGATGGGCACTATTACTGACTTTTGGAATGTATCTTTAGAAATGTTGACCCAAAAAATCCAAATTTTGCTATATTTTGCATGTTTGTAAGTTAGAGTATAATACATGTGATATTAGTGACAAGATTTCTACCACTTGTTAAAATTATTGTTGAAATTTGATAATTGTTCCTTTATTTCTTTGAATGTGAATACAAAAATCTTGTGTCATACGCCTTAAGCTCAACAAAGTACAATAGCTACTTCAAGTTTCATTGAAAGGTATATGGGTCAACATGTATGATTGGACCCATTGCCACTTATTGAAGTAAGGGTGGACTAGAATTGTGCAAGTCCCACATAGTTTATAAATGGACACACAAAAAAATCTAAGCATTCTTTTCATCTTGACATGTTTCACAACTATTCCTTTTAAAGACATTAAGATGTTTGAGTCCTTTTGTTGAAGTGAGCTTCTATTGTGTTTACCTTTTCACAATAATCTAGAATAGATTGGGTCATGTAGGTAAGATATTGCCACCTATTGGGAAGGCATGGCTAGCACCTACCATCTATGAAATTTTGATTGCACACCTCCAAAATCAACTAACAATAGTGATGATGAATTTATGGTTGATGGACCCAAAAAGAGGGAGCACCATGATGCAAATGAATGACAACTCCTATCAAGCCTCTACTAGGGAATGATATTGTTAACAACCTAGACATGATTGGTTATTGAGACTTTGAAAATACCATTGAGTTGCCAATACAATTACTCCCTCCTTGATGGATAATGCTATTAAGTTCATTAACTGCAATCATTCAAAACAATAGATTGAATAGATTAAAACCAACTAATGTATTGCAAAGGACAAGCTTTCTTTTGATCAATGAATTGCTTCAACAATATTGCGAACCATTCTTCTCACATACGAATGCAACCACCACTTAAAATGATCAAACAAGGCACCATATAAGAATAGGAAAGTCATACTTGATTAAGAACATTAAGATACCACTCTAAAAAAATGTACCCTATTCAAAAATGCCCTTGCTTTTGCTCACCCCAACAATTATGTCTACTTTTGGCATCAATGTATTAACCATTCATTCAACACTTACATACCAATCAAAGACATGATACCTCTTCAAGGTCAAGCTCTATCAACTTTCTAAGAAAATATGTATTTCATTCAATACATTCTAATTTATTAAATGAGTTTTATTGGACCAAGGTTGTTATAATGCATTGACAACAACTTTTATGAGGCATTCACATATCACAATCAAAGTCCTTTTGATGGTTGCTCTATTATGCTTGTTGGTGATAAAGGAGAATTACTACCAATATGAGACATCCTAATGTATGTTAGATTGTCATATGGGGAAACACTTCAGAGAAACTTCCAGAAAATGGTCACCTTGGACACAATTTTTTAGATGGAGATGAACTTGCCCAAATCAAAAATCATTATCTTCTTACAAATATAAGGAATGCATTTGAGGCAACACATATAGATGAACAACACCTCATGGTATGCCTTTGTATAAATGAAAAAGATACATTAAATCTTCATTAGTACATTTATTTGCAACGAATGCTTAAGTTGAAATACATAACAAAAGAAAGTTAAAATCAATGACGACTCTAGTAGCACACTCCATTAATGAGCAAAAAAGGGTGTATCAAATCAATTTTAGATGATGAACAACAATAGACAACATGGTGTTGTTGTGCATCAAACAATAGGTAGTGTAAAACACAAATTTGTGGGTTGTAGTTGGATTAGTCAATGATGTGCATGGCAAAGTAGCAGTTGTTGTCTACAAAAATGAAAACAAGCCACTCAATCTACCTCTATTAGTTGTGAAATTCCAATGTTACATTGTACACACATGAAAAAAACACAACCACATTTAGTTCCAACTACTCTAGTCACACAAGGTGGTTGACGACAAATCCCTTTAAAAATGGCTTGGACATTCACAACCATAAAGTATAACAAAACAACAACATACATTAGAAACATAAATCATCAAGAGAAACATATATTCGTCAACAAAAACACAAATCATCAAAATCTTAACTTCACAATATTGTCAAAAATTTGGCACTCGTCAAATTTATGCCTAAATTCTTATTCCATATAATCTTACATAAGAAGAAGATCATCCTATTTTTTTTGTTTTTTTATAAATTATGTACTATTATCTTTCTCTAATAAAAATTTATTATAAAAAATTCAAACTCCTGGATCTTGGGAACATCATTGAAAACTTTTATTTCATATTTTTCACTGTTTGATACGCGCGTCCGTAAAAGTGTCTTAAAACTCTTGATAGCCGTACCAGCTACTACAATAATGGCCATTAATAGACCGACACACAATCACGCGGCAATGACAAAGCTACAAATCCACGCCCTTCACACGCTCCTGATCCCTTTAAACAGGGAAAATCTTTGCAGAACTCTCTACACTTGCTGGAGTTGACTTCGACATATTTTCATACAAAGTCGTAAGCTTCCGCTGGTGCAGAGGTCGAATCCCAGGAACACAGACAACAAGAGCAAAATGCAAGACCGCAGGTCCAGAAGCACCTGCCTGCTCTTCTGCTGCTGCCGCCGCCGCTTTGCCTCTGACGATAACACGGCCGAGCGCTCTCTGCTGAAGCCCTCGTGGTTCCACAAGGTCGCCTGGTCGAATCCCGGGCCGCAAGATGAAGATTCCGTCAAGTGGTGGCGCCAGGGCTGGAACAGCGTCAGGCAGGGCGGTGAATGGTGTGACTCGCTGGTGGAGGATTACGTTCAGCCTAAATGGAAACGTTTCGTTCGGAGGTGTCACGCAGAGGGAAAAGTCATTTATAATTCCAAGTCCGCGAGGTTTCATTACGATCGAGTGAGTTATGAGCTTAATTTTGATGAGGGGTGTAGGGATTTCAACGGCGGCGAAAATCAGGGTTTGTCGAAGGTTCCTAATGCAGATGGAATGAAAACTGCAATGCGAATTAATGAATAAATCCCTGAAGAAGTTCCAAATTTTTGGGACTTCTCTGGATATGACAGTGCCGAGCGTGTAAACGAGAAGAACTGCATGGGGTTTTTCAGAAAATTAATTGTTTTGGTGATCTGTTGCTTTGTATATTTTGTATAGGAATTTTGTTGGGCATTGTATGTACTTTTCCTTTTAATATGCGAAAATGAATGTTCAATCTTTATAAAATTACAGCATTTGCAGCGGAAGGAGGTGCAAGGGTTATCTCGAGAGAAAATTATATATAAGGTAATTTATTAATTGGTACAATTTATATATAAGTTAATTTATTAGAAAGTACAATTTGATATGTATAGAAGACATTAATTTATTTTATAATATTTTTTAATAAAATTGTTATTTTTGTATATACAATTTTGAAGTACAATCTTAAAATACATACAATATTGTTGAAGTAAATCTATTGATCATGAAACGCAAGGGTTTTTAACTCCTTGACAAAAGAGTTTTTGAGGGCTAGTTATCTATTATCCTAATTGTTGATGGTAAAGCCTAAGTTTTCACTAATTGCATATATTTTCTAGTGATTGTAATCATTATTCACCACATGGAACTAGCCTTTTAACATATATTGTTCTTTAGTGTCCACACTTTGCTTTTAGTTTTAAGACAGCTTAGAATGAGAGGGCTTGAAAAGAAGGTGGTCCTTTTTTAATTTTTTTTCATATTATGTATCTTTATTCATATTTATATTGAAGTTTTTTAAATAAAATAAGAACTCTTCTACTTATCGGTCCCCTTGTTCAACTTTTTCATAAACAAAAGTAATGGTGAACAAGGATTTAGACTAGCAAGCGCACCTTGGTGTGCAATGGGTACACCGAAGATTTGTGGAAGGTCAATTAAGGAAATTTTTGATCTATTTTTTGAAATTTGTGGTGTACGTGAAGTCAATTGGTAGAGAGAGATATAAGGGTGGATAAGGGGAGAGATGGAGAGATAATGAGATAGAAATATAGGGAGATATGGAAGACAAAATATGGGTCTACCACTCGTGCCTCTACCTTTCCTTATAGCAAAGAAAGTAGATCCAACTTGTTTTGAAGAGATCTCTCTTTATTGCAAATTTTATATTTTATTGTTCTTTGGTGTGTCAGTAGTAAAATCTAGGCAACATAGAGGGGAATATAGAAAGAGAGATAGAGCATGCAGAAGAAAGATAATAGAAATAGATGGAAAGATAGAAAAGTAGGAGGGGGCAAGAGAGAAAGAGAGAGAAAAAGAGTGATGGAAGAGACAAAGAGATATATAAAGAAAAGTAAACAAAGGTATAAATACTAAGAGAGGAAAATCAATAGGGAGACAAAGAGATACATTAATAGAGAGAGGATTAGAGAGATGGGAGAAAAATAAGAGATATAAAATTAAGAGGGGGAGAGAGATAGGTAGAGGAGAGAGAGAGAGAGAGGGGGGGGGAGGGGGAGAGGGAGGAAGATATGTAGAGAGAGAGGGGGGATAATGAAAGAGAGAGAGAGATAGAGGTAGAGAAAATTATGGATAGAAAGAGATAGAGAGAGGAGTGAGAGAGAAGGAATGTTATAAATAGAGGGAGATATCGAGATAGAGAGGGATAGGGAGATAGAGAGACATGGAAATAGAAGTAGAGAGATATGGATAGAGAGAGAGAGAGAGGAGCAAAAGGTAGATAAAGAGAAATAGAGAGATATAGATATAAATTAGGAGAGATGTACAAATAATGAGTATAAATAGAGAGGGGTGGAAAGATAGGGAGATTGAGGCAGAGGGGGAAACAGAGAGAAATGTGACAAAGACAGGTAATAGAGAGGTATAGAGAGAGATAGAGAAGGGGAAATATAGAGAGACAAAGATAAAGATAGAGATATAGACAAGTAGGGAGAAACAAAGAGTGTGTGTATATAAGTGAGAGGGGGAGATATGAAGAAACAAAAAAAAGATACTAAGGAGAAAAAATGGGTAGAGTTTGGAGGAAAAACGAATGGAGAAAACAACGAAAAAAAACGAACGGAGATGAAATTCCCTATTTAGCTCTCTCCCAACCATCTTTGCATTTGGGTCTCATCAAATATCAATTTATAAATATCATAACACACAATTTTGTAATACCATGAATATGCAATTATAATGTAATATAAATTATGATTTTATTTTAAATATACAAATGTTATTCTTTTTTCTCTAACAACAACCAATAAACCTCATTATGCGAGTTTCTCAAATGGCATGTGTATGTGTAATTTACAACATAAACATGATTGTAATTTGTTTTACTTCTTCATATATAAATTATAAGAGTTTATTTCTAATTAAAACCAAATAGATTGAAATCAAATTAGATTAGAAAATATTTGTGAATTCGCAAATCTATTAGCTATCTTACCAAACAAAACATATAATTATAAACGAGGCAAAATCTACATGCATTTCTATAAAATTATATGCCTTGAATATGCAATGTATAATTTGGAACATGTAATTAATTACAAATGGTTGACCTAACATTGGAAAGAGATAATACAACTAATATAAACATAAATACTTTAGAAAATGACAAGAGTAATTGTAATTCCTCTCTCTCATTTCTCACTAGTCAAATATTTTTCCATTTACTTTAAGTGCTCCTCACCTTTTGTATTTTTTTCATCCTCCTTCACCTCCTCCACCTTTTCATTTCATACATATGATTGTTTGGTGAAAACAATTTAATGAAACACACATATTATCATAAAACAAGTTTGTATATAAGCAATTGTCTACATTGCAATTTATGCATCTAATTTTATGAAGCCACTAAAATAGTCTAGATTGCCAAATACTCAGTAAATTTCTTGAAACAAACCTAGAAATTGAAAATAAAACCTTGTCCCTATTTATTATTATAGTGCAAAGCCCTTTTTTAGATCATTTGAAATTACCAATAATCTCCGCAAGAACATTGTCCTTGTTTAAAATGATGGAAACAGTTTGCATCTCTCACAACAATTTCTCTTGCAACTATCTTGGAGATAAATTTTATTGCAGTGCGGCAATTAGTGCATTCTCAAAGGTTTTTAACTCTAATAATTGTTCGAAGGGGGTTGTTTAACAAACCAAATGCAATTGCCAACTTTTCACTATGGTGGCGGAGAAATAATTTTGTTTCCTTCTCTTCCATAGAATAAACTAAATGCCTTGAATCTAGAAAATACCCTGCCGCCTTCATCTTCCAAGTCCAATTTGTCCAACTTTGCATAGATCTCTTGTGTTTTTGGATGTGATATGTCTCCTACATGAAAAAAATGTACCATTTTATGGCCTTCAATCCAATTACATCTAGGGAATTTTTTAATTCCTCGATCTTTCATCAATTTCCTTGCCATTTGAACCTCACCCACCTACCCACTTCTATGTAGATGTTTGAGAGAACATATTGCACAACATTTTTAGGATCCAAATCAAAAAGCAATGTTGTTGTAAATAATCCTAAGCCTATATTCATATGCGATCTACAGGCACCTAGAAAACACATCCACACAACCACCACAAGTTTAACTGACATCTTAATGATAAAAGTGTAGTGTCTTCAAGATAGGTAGTCTGAGCAATAAGGTCAACCATGCAAACATAATGATCAATTATAGGTATAATTCAGTAAGGGTTACTCATGTGATTGAAGTATGTAAAACCCTTATCCACTAAACCTACATGGCTACATGCATATAGAACACAAGCAAAGCTTACAATGTCAGGGTATGTTCCACAGTGTTTTGTTAATTCAAAGGTTTTGAGAGCATCCTTACAATGTCAAGTAATGTTCCAAAGTGTTTCATTAATTCAAAGGTTTTGAGAGCATCCTTGTAAAATCCATGTTGTGCATATCCCGCATTCATCGCATTCCATGGGATGACATCTCTTTGGGGAATTTTGTGAAACAGTTCATGTGCCTTTTCTATGCTTCCACATTTTGCATACATGTCCACTAGGGCAGTTGCAACTACAACATCTGATTAAATTCCTCTATTCTTTATGCTTTGATGGATGTCCATACCTTGTCCAATGCTCCTATTTTGGCATAGGCAGGGAGAATGATGGAAAAAGTTGTGTAGTCTAGGTTTACACTTGCCAATTACATTTTCTTGAAAAATCTAGTTTGTGCATATCCCACGATCATTGCATTCCATGAGATAACCTCTCTTTGATGAATTATGTCAAATAGTTCACATTCCTTTTCTATGCTTGTACATTTTACATACGTCTACTAGAGCATTTCCAACTATAATATTTGAAAACAAATCCTCCTTTCAAGATGCATTGATGGATGCCTATACCCTGTTCTAAAGCTCCCATTTTGCCACAGGAAGGATATTGACAAAGGTTGTGGAATTTGGATTTAAACCTGCCAATTGCATTTGCTTGAAAGTTTCTAAAGCCTTTTCAACAAATACATTTTGTTCATATCCTAAATCTTTACAGTCCATGAGATGACATCTTTTCTAGGTATTTTGTCAAACAATTTGTGTGGCTTGTGAATGCTTCCACTTTTTGCATCTATGTCTACTAGGGAAGTTGTGACTATAATATCTGACAAAGTTCCTCTATCCTTTATGCTTCGATGGATGTCCATATTGTTCCAAAGCTCCCATTTTGGCATGGATAGGGAGGATGCTAGCAAAGGTTGCAAATTTTGGATTTGAACCTGACTAATGCATTTGCTTGGAAATTTCTAAAGCCTTCTCAACAAATCCATTTTGTGCATATCTTGAAATCATTTCAGTTCACAAGACCACATCACTTTGAGGTACCATTAAAAACTTCATGTTCCTTTTCTATGCTTCCATAGTTTGCATACATGTCTACCTACGCTGTTGCAACACAATATTTGATAAAATTCCTCTATCCTTAATGCTTTGATGGATGTCCATCCTTGTTCCAAAGCTCCCATTTGGCATAGGCTGTGAGGATTGTGGCAAAGGTTGTAGAGTTTGGCTTTACACTTTCCAATTGCAAATGCTTGAAAGTTTGTAAAGCATTTCCAAGTAATCCATTTGTAAATATCTTGCAATCAAGGCATTTCATGAGAATACATTTCTTTGAGACATTCTTTCAAACAGTTTGTGTGCTTTTTCTATGCTTCCACATTTTCCATACATGTCAAACAGAGCAATTGCAATTATAACATCTAAAAAAATTCCTCTATCCTTATCATATTATGGGTGTGCATAGCCTATTCCAAAGCTCCCATTTCGACACAACCAAGGAGGATGCTTGCAAAGGTTGAGTAGTCTAAATTTACACCTGCCAATTGCATTGCTTGAAAGTTTCTTTTTCAAGAGATTGAACGTTAAGAATGTGGGATTGTTAGCGATAATTTAGATATGCATTAGTATGAAATCATGAACATGGTTGGAAAATATTACAAAATCATTGGGATTTGGACAAAAGGTACTGGGAAGCTTCAATCTATATGCTAAAAAGAAAATAAGCTTATGTTTATTCTTTGGATTTACACCTGCCAATTGCATTTGCTTGAAATTTTTTAAAGCTTTGGCCATCCTCTTGATTGTTTTCCATGGCAATTACTAAATCACATGACAAATAATTGGTGGAAACCATGTCGTGGTAGATGAGAAGGCCAAGCCACTAGTAGTAGCAATAGGGGTGGAGATGAGAGGAGCACAGGGGCAAGTAGATATAAAAGAACAAGCACTTTGTATATGTATTCATGAGCATCCAACGACCACTTGATAAATGACATTATTGCTACAGTTACTATCATGCAAAATGAATGCAGTGAATGAAAATGGAAAAAATTTAACAGTAGGGATGTTTGGCACTATCTATGCAACATACAAAATGCACCTCATGGACATCAGACTATCAGTACCATGTGCATCGATGGCATGGATGTTTGTGTTACACCCCAATTGTGTAGTTACTATTTACTATTACTATGTAGGGTAAATATGAATGTAATGTGAATTATGGAGATGAATAAATTGTGCTTGTACTTTGCTATCAATATGTTATATGTGAATGCTAACTCATTTGATGTTATCTCATGGAAAAGTACTACATATAAGTGAATTCATGGTTATTGAATTATTATTATAACTTTAGAGATGTTTTACATATATTGCATATATAATGAACAATTGGTTGTCAAGTGCATGTGTTAGTGGTTGCAAGTATATGTCCAATTCCTCTAGGTGGAGGGGAAGTATCACTTAGGAGAAGATCTTGGTTGGGTAACCAGTAACGTAAACTATCTGAGCATACACACACCATAGTAGAATAATTGAGTTGAGTTAGTTTGTGGCAAGTTGGTAAGTCATCCTTAGTTGATGTGTCTACATTGGTAGAGTCTTGTTTACTATTGCATGCATTATTGGGTGATGTTTATCTATTTGAGCTTTAGAGTTTTTTCTTTTACTATTACGATCATATTGATAAGAGGGACGTATGTGGAGTATGTGTATATATATGCACATACATGTCAATGGGATCTAACAACATGTATATGCACATGTACCACATGTAAAAACTTATCAATATGATGGTTAAATTGTGAATGGCTATAGGTGAATCGAATGTGAACGTATATATATATATGTATAGTATATACACATATCCTTATGTATAGAAGTATCGATACACACGTACGTTGGTCAATGGACACCCCCATACGAATGTATCGATATAGGTATACATACATATACATGTACATAGAGGCATATACTTATATACATATATATATGCATAAAATCGATATATTGTGTTTGTCATATGTAAATACTATCTTTCCTATACTTATTTATATATTGAATGTATACTTACATTAATGGCTTATGATATATATACATATATATATATATATATATTAACACATATATATATACATATACATATATATATGTATATGTGATATTATATATATATATATATATATATATATATATATTAATATGTATTTAACATATTAGTTATTACTTGGGATCAACTATCATTTATCATGATAGAGGTCGATTATAAATATCTTATGACTGTGTTTAGAGAAGCTGAGTTTTACTCTTGTTGTCACGCTTTATGAAACACATATATTTCATTTAAAGTTTGTTACATTATGTCAATGCATAGTGGAAACTTAGTCGACGCCTATTATAAGATAATATTTGACTTGGTAAAACTTAAATGCCATGTCTATGAGCTTAAACCAACATCTGTTAAGAAGTAAGTGTTTGGTCGATGACTTTGTCAAAGTGAATGAATGTCTAATTTGACTCACACCTAGACTTAGTCGATGAACGAATGGTGTCACAAATTGGTTATTGACTATTTCTATTTGCATGTAAACCACACCAACTTTGAGAATAGTGTGGAAGCTTTGGCACCACCTTTGTTTCCTTATACTTGTAGATGTCCATTGTTGGAGATAATTCAAATTATCCATGTGCAGATTTGAATAAGTCTCTATTTACTATCAACCTAGCAAGATAAATTTGTAGATATTTTGTTGAGTATAAGCTTACATAGTCACCACCTTTTTGTTGTGATATATGTGTAGTTGTGCATGGTGTTTGTTGTCCATATCCATGCCTAAATTGTAGGATATTAAGCCTCATGTTGTTGTATAAATAGTAGAGCAGTTTCATTTAAGAGGATGCATTCTTCTTGTAAGCCTTCACTCTGCATTATTTTCAGCTTATTCTCAGTTTTACTTGGGAGAGAGAGAGAGAATTCTATCGTATTGAGAGAAAGATTTGTTGTTTGAGTGAAGTAATCTATCAACTTGAGAGTTAGAAGTTAATTGTGACATTTCTTGAGAAGCTATTATCAAGCTTGTTGTTGTTTGGGTGAGGCTACATTACTATCAATTGATTGGACAAGCGATAACAAGCATGAGGATATTCTTCTTTGTTATTTTAAATTATGAATGAATTTTTCTCCATGTATGCTTGAATTGTCTTTTCCAAGTATTTGCATTTAGATAATTTAGAATGTCATTGAAAAGGGAATAAAATATTTTATGTTGTTTTTACGATGTGCTTGTATGTACTCTATAGTAGGAGATTGGTGTTTATCATAGGTATTATATACTAGATATGGTTGAACATGAGTGGCATATGTGTTACTCTTAGTTAATTTATTAATTTAACTAGAATAGCTTGTGTTTAATCCTAGGATAGTTTATCCAGTATGGGAGGGAGCTTGTGTATTTACTTGTTAAGTAGGTTTATTCCAAGTATGTTTAAATGGTGATAGGTTATCTCTGGGGTGATAGATTATCCATTGAAGGAAATACCTATGCATAGTTTAAGATGGCCTTAAGTCGAATTGGACCTTAGTAGTGTATGTGATAGATGACCTTCATTCAAAGTACTAAACGAGAACACTTTGGCCAAAGTAGTGTGATTGCCTCTAGCTCCACTGTTAGTTCACCGTGATCCAGTATTACATGCTAGTTCTAGGTTGTGGGATTACAAGTTCTAGTTATGTAGGACACAAAACTATGCTTAGTTGGTTGTCATTATTCAGTCACTCTACCAATCTCTTCGTCAAAGGGAAGGGCCATCAGGGGACTGCATTAAGAGTCTTTGGTTGGCAGAAAAGCGCTTGAGTGATGCTTCTCCTCCACATCAGGTGACATAAGAACCAAGATTTGAAAGGAAGGATCTTCGGCCATCTTACAACTATTTGTTCCAAAGCTCATTGAGCTATGTATGAATTCTTGGATTATTGTAACTTATGAAATTATTGTAATGAAATGGAATCCTTATTGTATTATTTTATGCATCTTTGTTCGTATATTCTCAATAAAGAAAATAATTTTTTTATTGCAATGGCTTATTACATAGTTTATTTACTCGTAAGGTGAAAACTTAGGAATATTTAATTCATTGAAGGGTTAGTGTGTTACATGTGGTATCAGAGCTACTATGTTTAGCTCTAGAACCTATGAGCTCATCATTATTTCTGTCCAACATTATCTAATGTTGTGAATTCTTGTGCCAAGATAGTGCATCTCAAATTAATGGCTCAAAATTCAGTAATCAGAAATGAGCACTACCTCAAGGCCAAGAAGGAAAGAGAAGCCATTATTAGAACAATTGAGGGTACCAACTACAACAATGCTGTTTGGTTGAGTGACCTCGAAACTTTTAGTCACACACTTTCTCGAATCAATGATGTGAAGAGAAAGATGAAGATGGAGGCTATGTACAACTATCTACCTGCCATCTCACTAGAGAAGTTTGAGTCATTACTGCTTTCCAGGGATATGCCCTCGAAAGGAAGTGTTAGTCAGGAATTCATCTTTAGGGACCCTATAGTTCTTCCACTGGTAGAAGTAATTGTAATTTATTCAAGTAACAATTCCAAGGGATATGTACCATAGACACCGGCGCTAGACGAGAAATGGTCTCATGAACAAATGTCTATGAAAAGGGTAGACTACATTGTTGATGAGCACCATATTGACATTATATCTCGTAACTATGTATCAGATGATAAATTTGAAGGTTATTATCCTTCTTGGGATAGGTACGACCAAATGAGGGATGAAAAGAAAGATAGGGATCAACAACAGTCTCAGTTTGTAGGCTATACTCCATTAAGTTATGTGTCAAAGAGTGAATCTGAGGGATACTGTTCACTCGACTATCTGAATAGTCACTCCATGTAATCAAAGGGATATTGAAATCCTCATGAAATGAATAAAATTATGTGTTTATCAAAAAGTGTTTGTTTAATCTTATGTGGAATTATTTATGTGCATATGAATGCCATTTTTAATGTTTTCCATAAGATAGTTGATAACATAATTTAGTCTAACATGGATAAACATTCAAGTAAAAAAACTAATCTCGTAAGGATGGTGAGGACACGAACTAATCTTGGCAGAAGCAAAGAGGTTGGGCAAAGAACCACTGGAGTTGAGACTAGACTTGACCAAATCTTGGCAAGGTTGGCTAACCTTGACTAGGAAAGAGTTAAGGATAGGGTAGAGAATGATGTTCCCATTAATGAGCATGAGGGAGAAGACTCTTCTCATGGGTGAGAATAAACCCATGATCACAAAAGGGAAAAATCACCTACGCCATCTAAAGAAAGGAATAAGAAGCTTGTGGCTTTCAAACTTTCCAAGGACATGAAGAAGATTATCCCACCCAAGTTTGATGGAAGTGTTGGAGGAGATGAGGCTAAGGTGTGGCTTGTCCAAATTGAAAAGTATTTTGAAATACGAAACTATGGTGAGGTTACTAAAGCCACTTGGGGTGCATATCAGTTAGCAGGAGAAGTCTTTAACTAGTGGATGAACAAAAAGTTGGAAGTTAATAGTAAATCATGGAAGCTAACATGGGGAGAATTCGTGGAGATTTTCTATAAGAGATGGTTGCCACAACTCTACTAAGACAAAAAACTCAAATTTCTAGGGTTTGAAACAAGATAATATGATGGTCAACGAGTATTGGGAGAAGTTTACCTGAATTTTGCGCTATGTTCCCATATATCACAAGGATGAGCACTTCTACATTAGAAAATTTATTATGGGACTTAATAGTCAGATCGAAGGAGAAGTGGATATGCATGGTCCAACAACAATGGATCTTGTATATGAGAAAGCAATTAAATAGGAGCAAAAGCTCAAGGCTAACTCCACTCATCAAGAAAGAAGAGAACAAGTGAAGGATGTGGAGGTTCCTGACAAGATAGCTCCAAAGAAGGTGGAATCTATGCAAAATGTTCCAAGGAAAAAGGAGAAAAGGTTCCACAATGATGGAAAGGTGTCTAGAAGAGAGCGCAAAAGAAATTATTCTAGTATGGGCAATACCAACAAGGCTAATAAAAATGTCAACAAGTCTAGAGAACCCACAGGGAAAAGAGGACCGACTATGGGATGTTTATATGTAGAGGGTACCACTGTGCTGACGAGTGTCCCAATAAAACTTCTTGATCATGACCATATGGTAATCCATTACCCACCCAACAAGTGATGTTTCAACAAAGATACATGCCACTATGGATGATTGTCAGGCAGAGTACCAAGCAACCCTAGTTGAAATGCCAAGTATTTTGTTGGCTTACCTATTTCTGTTCTTATTGACATTGGTGCAACTGAGAATTTCATTTCACCTAGAGTAGCTAAGAAATTATCTAGGAAGGTTGGATACAATGTCTTGGGATGTAGAGTATGCAAACCAAATAAGAGAAAAGGTGGATCAATGTCTATTCGAGACTAGGATAGAACTACCCAGTTTTTTCTATGGAAGTAAACCTATATGTCACACCTCTAGGATCATATGGCATTATCCTAGGTATGAATTGGTTGTGGAGACATAGGGATAAGGTATATTTCCATGCTAAAATTGTAGAATGCCTAGATGATTTTGGAAATCAAGTAAAATTTCAAGGGATACCTAGGGAGGTTAAGATTTGACAAATCATGACAATGCAACTATTAAGAGCTAAGAAGAAAGGGTGTAAACTCTTTGCCATAAATATTGAAGAACTTGGAAAGGATATTGATTAAATTTGGAGTTCTAGAGTTTACAAGAGTTAGAAGATGGTGAAATAGATGAAATTGGAAAGTTAGCTATGGAAAAGTAACCAATATTGAGAAATTTTTTAGATGTGTTTCCAGATGAGTTACCAGGGTTGCCTCTGAAAAGAATATGACTTCTCTATAGATATATTTCTGGGGTCACAAGCTATTTCCAAGTTACCCTATAGGATGATAACCACTGAACTTATGGAACTTAAGACACAATTGGATGAATTGTTGTCTAAATGGTTGATAAGACCTAGTGTTTTGCCTTGGGGAGTGTCGGTCATCTTTGTCAAAAAGGATGGTACTTTGCATTTATGCTTCGATTATCGTATGCTTAACAAAGCTACAGTTAAGAAAAAGTATCTCTTGCTGCACATAGACGATCTTTTCAACCAAATGAGGGAAGTCATTGTATTCTCTAAAATAGATTTGAGATATGGATATCACCAATTAAGGATTAAGGATGAGGACATCTTTAAAACTACATTCAAAACTAGATATGGACACTGAGTTCACCATTTTACCCTTTAGTTTAAAAAATGAACCTGCAACATTTATGAACCTAATGAATAGTGTATTTAGGGACTGCCTAGTCAAATTTATATTAGTTTTTCTAGATGATATCTTGATTTATTCTAGAAATGAGGAAGAACATTGCAAGCATTTAGAAATGGTCCTACAATGTTTAAGAGAACATAAGTTGTATGGTAAAATCTCTAAGTGTACATTCTTCCAAAAGAGGGTACATTATTTGGGTCATGTGATCTTAGCAGATAGAATTTCTATAGATCTAGCTAAGATCAAGGAAATACTAGAGTGGCCTGTACCTAAGAATGTGTCGAAGGTAAGAGAAGTTAACCACTAAACCAATCTTAAAAGTACCAGATCCTGAGGGTAACTTTACTGTTATCATGAATGCATGCGGGGAAGGGTTAGGAGGTGTATTAATGGGTAAAAGCACAAAGTTGTGTCGCACTTTATAAAGGAAACAACCAACACTAATCCAACTTTTAAACTTGAATCACTAAAAAGTGGCATATATGTTTTGAATTTTGAAATGATATAAACTAGTAAACTATGTATTTTTTAGTATATTTTATGTTTTCATTTAAAAAAAAACTAAAAAATTATTTTAAACTAGTTTTTAATAAATTAACACTATAATTTAGTTGTTGATAAAATGTTGAAAAATGAAGTTGCATGGAATGTCAAACTATTTATAGTAATTTTATTTTATTTTTTTATTTCAAATTTTTTGTGTGTATTTATAACTTGAAACTTTAGTGCATAGATATATTTTTAATTTTTTTTGATAATATATATTTTAAAATAAATATTAAAATGTGCGTGAATCAAAAAATGGTTGTTTCCATGGGACATCAACTTTCATATTAAATATTTATCTAAAATGGAAAAAAAATAATACCATCTTGAAATAGATTCTTTTGTCTAGTGCATCATAGTTTTTTCAATTTTTTTTAATAAGTTTTAGTATTTTTCCTTGGAATGGTAATTAACCTAATATTTTGTGTTGATAACCTACTTTTACTAAAAATAAAAAATAAAATATAAATAATAATTAAACTATTAAAATGAATGTATTTTTGAAAACTAAACTTATGGATCTACAAAAGGGTATTTTTTACATTTTAAAAAAATGTTATTTACATTAGGAGTTATTGAAACTTTAAGTTTTTCAAATAATTTTATTTTTTTGGTAAATTGGACTCTAAGTGGTACTCCATATATTTTTAGCCAACAATTTTAGTTGAAAAAGTTGTGGAAGTATCTAACTTAGCTAGAATGAATCTTACTAGATCATATGTTTGACCAAAATTGATTTTTAGTTAGAAATACTTAAATTCAGTTGTGTTGATAAGTTGGTTGAAAGTGTGACACAACTTTGTGCTTTTACCCTAATGCAAGATGGGCAAGTAGTTGCTTACGAATCTAGGAAGTTGAAACCTTATGAGATGAATTATGCACCGCGGGATTTAGAATTAGCAGTTGTGGTTCACACATTGTAAATTTGGAGGCATTACTTGTTAAGAAAACCATTTGAATTGAAAATTGACCATAATGGGTTAAAGTACCTTTTCACTCAATCTAATCTGAATGCTAGGTAGAGAAGATGGTTAGAGTTAATAGTTGACTATGATTTTAATATCAGTTATATTAAAGCAAAAGAAAATCAGGTTGTCAATGCCTTAAGTCAAAGACATCATATTTATTCTATAGTAACGATTCAAATTGACTTTAAGGGACAAGTGTTGCAAAAGTGCAAAGAGGATGAGTATTACTTGCAATTCAAGCAAGCACTTGCTAATAATCCACAAGATTCTAGGTATGAAGGTTTTCTATTTGAACCTAATGGATTAGTTAGATATAAGGATAGAATGTATGTACCTAACATAGAAGAGTTAAGAAATATGGTATGGAAGGAAGTACATGAAACACCGTACTCTGGACACCCTAGAGTGACAAAAATGATGGTAGATCTAAAGTCGTTATACTTCTAGAAAGGGATGAAAGAAGACGCTGATAGTTTTGTGGCTAGGTGTTTTGAGTGTCAAAGGATGAAAGCAGAGCATCATT
Organism: Sequoia sempervirens; assembly: GCA_007258455.2. Taxonomy (NCBI): domain Eukaryota; kingdom Viridiplantae; phylum Streptophyta; class Pinopsida; order Cupressales; family Cupressaceae; genus Sequoia; species Sequoia sempervirens. The sequence goes on from VDFB02168118.1 coordinate 169,881,995, forward strand.
ATCTTGCAAGTTTGTGATACACACATGATATAGCGAAGAGGAAGTGGCAAGTCATAAGTATGGACTTTGTGCAAGGATCGCCTATGTCAAATAAGCACAATTCCATTCTTATGGTTGTAGATAAGCTTACCAAAGTAGCACATTTTATACCTAGGAATCTAATTGATGGAGCACCTATCATATCAAGGAAATTTGTGCAAGAAGTGTTTAGGTTGCATGGTATTCCTGAGAAGATTATCTCAGATAGGGATGCACGAGTCACTTCTAGGTTTTGGCAAACCTTATTTTTTGCACTAGGGACTCAATTGAATATTAGCTTAGCATATCATCCAGACACAGATGAGAAAATTGAAAGGGTGAATCAAGTATTAGAAGACCTACTTAGGATGTATTGCATGGATCAACAATACAAGTGGGAAGACTAATTGCCTTAGTAGAATTTTCTCACAATAATTCTTATCATTTTGTAATAAAGATGGCTCCTTTCGAAGCTTTTTATGGCATAAAGTGTCGAACTCCTATAAGTTGGGATAAACTTGAGGATTGAGTGAGTCTTGGGCCAAAGATTTTGGCTAAAATGGATGAGCAAATTAAGATTGTTAAGAAAAGCTTAGTTGAAGCTAACAATAGACAAAAAAGCTACGTTGATGCTTAGAGAATACCCCATAATTTTGTAATAGGTGACAAGGTGTTGTTGAGAGTGAAACTTCACAAGAGCTCCATTAATTTGGAAAGTCTTCTAAGTTAGCCCCACATTATGTTGGACCTTTTGAGATTCTAGAGGAAGTGAATCTAGTAGCTTATCGAAACATGTTGCCACTGGCTCTTGCCAAAATGCATAACGTATTCCATGTGTCCTACCTTAAAAAGTATATACCAGGTGATAATCATGTGATTAATTGGACTGCTTTATAGGTAGGGGACCCTGGGGTAGTAAATCTTGAGATCATCAAGGTGCTCAGAACACATAAGCTTCACTTGCATAACAAAGAAGTCTTGCAATGCAAAGTCTAATGGGACCAGCATGCAAAAGACTCAGCCACTTGGGAGGACTATGCTGAGATTCAACAAAAGTTTCCTCATGTTCTTGATACTTTTGAGAATGTTTGAAACAATATGTTATTTGTTGTGTTTTATGTTGTCACATAAAATCATCAAGGATGATGATTCACAAGGAGGATAGTATTTTACACCCTAATTGTGTAATTACTATTTACTATTACTATGTAGGGTGAATATGAATGTAATGTGAATTCTAGAGATGAATAAGTTGTTCTTGTACTTTGCTATCAATGCATTATAAGTGAATGTTATCTCATGGAAAAGTACTGCATATATGTGAATGGATGGTAATTGAATTATTATTCTAACTTTGGAGATGTTTTACATATACTGCATATGTAATGAACAATTGACTGTCGAGTGCATGTGTTAGTGGTTGGAAGTATATGTTCAATTCCTCCAGGCAGAGGGGAAGTATCAATTAGGAGAAGATCTTGGTCGGGTAACTGGTAACGTAAAATATCTGAGCATACACACACCACAGTAGAATAATTGAGTTGAATCAGTTTGTGGGAAGTTGGTAAATCATCCTTAGCTGATGTGTTTGCATTGGTAGAGTCTTGTTACTATTGCATGCATTATTGGGTGATGTTTATCTATTTGAGCTTTAGAGTTATTTCTTGTACTATTATGATTATATTGATAAGAGGGACATATGTGGAGTATGTGTACATATATGCACATACATGTCAATGGTATCTAACAACATGTATATGCACATGTATAGATGTACCACACGTAAATATTTATCAATATGATGGTAATTGTGAATGGCTATATGTGAGTTGAATGTGAACATATATATATACATATATATATATATACATATATATATATATACATACATATATATATATATGTATGTATATGTATAGTATATACACATATCCATATGTATATATGTATCAATACATGTGTACATTTGCAAATGGACACGCCCATATGAATGTATCGATATAGGTATACAGACATATACGTGTACATAGAGGCATATAGTTATGTACATATATGTATGTATGCATACAATCGATATATTGTGTTTATTATGTGTAAATACTATCTTGTCTATATTTATTTATATTTTGAATGTATACTTACATTAATGGCTTATGATATATATGTAAATATATATTAACATACACACACACACATATATATATGATGGTATTCAAATATATATGTATATGTGATATTATATATATATATATTAATATATATTTAACATATTAGTTATTACTTGAGATCTACTATCATTTATCATGATAGAGGATGATTATTAGAGGGCGATTATAAGTTGCTTATGATTGTTTTTAGAGAAGCTGAGTTTTACTCTTGTTGTCACACTTTATGGAATACATATATTTCATTTAAAGCTTGTTGCATTATGTCGATGCATGGTGGAGACTTAGTCAATGCCTATTATAAGATAATATTTGACTTGATAGAAATTAAAATGCTATTTCTATGTGCTTAAATCAGCATCTGTTAAGAAGTAAGTGACTGGTCGATGACTTTGTCAAAGTGAATAAATGTCTAAGTTGACTCACACCCAGACTTAGTCGATGAAGTAATGGTGTCACAAATTGGTTATTGATTGTTTCTAATTGCATGGAAACCACACCAACTTTGAGAATAGTGTGGAAGCTTTGGCGCCACCTTTGTTTCCTTATACCTGTAGATGTCCATTGTTGGAGATAATTCAAATTATCCATGTGCAGATTTGAATAAGTCTCTATTTGTTGTCGATCTAGCAAGGTCAATCTGTAGATGTTTCAAATGTTGAGTATGAGCTTACATAGTTGCCATCATTTTACTGTGATATATGTGTAGTTGTGCATAGTGTTTTTTGTCCATATCCTACCTAAACTATAGGATATGAAGCCTCATGTTGTTGTATAAATAGTAGAGCAATTTCATTTGAGAGGACACATTCTTCTTTCAAGCCTTTACTCTACATTATTTTCAGCTTATTCTTAGTTTTACTTGGGAGAGAGAGATAATTCTATCATATTGAGAGAAAGAGTTGTTGTTTGAGTGAAGTAATCTATCAACTTGAGAGTTAGAAGTTCATTGTGACATTTCTTGAGATGCTATTATCAAGCTTGTTGCTATTTGGGAGAGGCTACATTGTTGTCAATTGATTGGACAAGCGATAACAGGCATGAGGATATTCTTCTTTGTTATTTTTAATTATGAATGAATTTTTCTTCATGTATGCTTGAATTGTTGTTTCCAAGTACTTGCATTTAAAGAATTTAGAATTTCATTGAAAAGGGAATAGAAGCTTTTATGCTATTTTTATGATGTGCTTATATGTACTCCAAAGTAGGAGATTGGTTTTTATCATAGGTATTATATACTAGATATGGCTGAACATGAGTGGCATATGTGTTACTCTTAGATAAGTTATTGATTTAACTAGAATAGCTTTTTTTTACTCCTAGGATAGTTTATCTAGTATGGGAGGGAGCTTGTTTCTTTACTTGTTAAGTAGGTTTATTCCAAGTATGTTTAAATGGTGATAGGTTATCTTTGGGGTGATAGATTATCCATTGAAGGAAATACCTATATGTAGTTTAAGATGGTCTTAAGTCAAATCGGCTCTGAGTAGTGTATGTGATAGATGACCTTCATTCGAAGTACTAAATGAGAACACTTTGGCCAAAGTAGTGTGACTGCCTTTGGTTCCACTATCAGTTCACTGTGATCCAGTATTACATGCTAATTCTAGATTGTGGGATTACAAGTTCTAGTTATGTAGGAAACAACACTATGCTCAGTTAGTTATCATTATTCGGTTACTCTACCAATCTCTTCATCAAAGGGAAGGGCCATCTATCGAATGATAGATGTGTGGGGAATCACATTAGGAGTCCGTGGTTGGTGGAAAAGCACTTGAGTGATGCTTCTCCTCCATAGTAAGCAATAGAAGAACTGATATTTGAAATGAAGGATCCTAGATCCTCTTACAACTATTTGTTCCAAATCTCATTAAGCTATGTATGTATTTATGTATGGATTCTTGTATTGTTGTAACTTATGAAATTATTGTAATGAAATGGAATCCTTATTATATTATGTTATGCATCTTTGTTCGTATATTCTCAATAAAGAAAATAATTATTTTTATTGCAATGGCTCGTTACATAGTTTATTTACTTGCAAGGTGAAAACTTAGGAATTTTTACTTCATTGAAGGGTTAGTGTGTTACAGTCCAAAATGGACGTGTTTATTAGAAATGATAGTTTTTTTCAAACATTTATTTACTCGACCCCTAGGTTATCTTATTTATAATAGCTATTTTTTATGATACACATTTTACAATGAAAAAATTTCTACTTGTCTGTCACAATAGTTATGTTTTCCAAAAAAAATATTAAAAGGAAATGCAGCCATATTAAAAAGTCTTTTTAATGAATTAAAGTAAATTTGATTCTAACTTGATAAATAAATTTTATATAAATATGTTATATAAAATCTTATGTTTTTTATAATATAAGCAACATTTGCAGGGTGTTGTACCTTTTACACAGAGGGCCAAAGGGGCCAAAAGATGATAGTTCAAACCAACTAAACTAGAAACAAACAAAGACAATTGACTAACAGTTGTAGGACAACAGAAAAAGATTAAACCCTAGAACCAGAGGGGACCAACCTGACTCCCTGGAGGCAACAGATTTGGGGACTTACTTCTTCTTTCTTAGCACAACTGACTAGGAAGGCCCAAAATCAAAATCCACCGAGCGAGGCGAGAGGAGAGGATCCACAACAGCCACCTCAAGCGAGGAGCCACTACGCAGGAAGGGAGTCAATAATGAAGAAGAGACAAGAGCAATCAAATGACCAATATAGTCAATCGATGAGAGATGGGAAAGAACTGACGGCACAACGACAATATAAGGATGTGCAAAAGGGTTGGCCAGAAGAGGAGCCAGGGGAGGCTCAGAATCGAAAGGAGGAGGGTCACCCTCCTCAGAGGAATCATCTGAAGAGGGAGAACCAACTGTGAGACAGTCTAAGAGAGAATTCTTCCAGCAAGTAGTAGTACCCTTACAGTGAGCAAGAGGGTAGCTAGAGACCAAGTGACCATAGAGAAACATCTCCTGCACCAAAAAGGGAGCCCCTCATAGTCCATAAGTTGTGACCAAGGTCTGTCCTCCACCATCAAAACCACATCACCATGGAGAGGTTTGGAGATGTCCAAATCGACTAAAATACAAGCCATCGTAGTATGCCCAAGATCCCGAGATGTAGAATCCACCTTCAAAAAGCTACAAACAATGTTGCCAATAGCTTCAAAGCAAGAGTTCTCCCAAAACTAAAGTGGGAGATTCGACAGTTGAACCCAAATAGGTCTAATATAAGAGGATTGAAAGAGCGAGACCAAGGCCAAATGAACAAGGAATGAACACCCCGCATCCACACCCAGTCCAAAACACTGTCACAATCCTTCGAGGAAGAAAAAGTAGCAAAGAAAAAACCTCTAGCACTGGGATAAAGCTCAATCTGTTCCGAGACAATAGGCTTCTAGGAATCAAAAACCCAAGAAGGTAGATCAGGAAGGGAGGGCCACAAGTCGTTAAACCTACAGACCACACCCTACCACATATAGAAGTCCTCATTCTCAACAACCTCAAGCCCATAGACCACAACCAGAGAGGCTCGAGCACAAGGCAAAGGACAGACCCTAACCAAGGCATGGGCACGAGCAACATTAGAGAAAGATTTATGAATTCCAATAGAGGAAAGAGGAGGAGGGCCCCTAGCCACACCCCTCATAGCACCCGCAAAGGACACAAGAGGAGAGGGAGGACACAACACATTAATGACCACAAGGAACCCACCTAGAACCATGCAGTCACCTGCGTGCACATCTTGGCCCAAGACCTGCAAAATATCAAGTAGAATAGGGAGGACCCCTACTCCTGAAAAAAGATCCATGCCCAAGCCTGGGTCATGCGAAGCTTGTAGAGCCCCACCCAACACCACATCACCAAACGTAGTAGGAGCAATCTCACCCACAACAACATACACAACCACACCAGGAGTGCCATTCAAACCCACATTTGATTGTTTTCTTTCGCCCAACACAATAGACGCTTTTGCTTTTGCTTTCGCCATTTTTATTTGAAATCGAGAGGTAAAAAATCTTATATTATGTTATATAATGTAATAGAATATTTATGTTAGGTTATATTATTTTATTATATAAATATATATTATATTATTTATTTATGTTATGTTACATTATAATATATAATTTAATAATATATGTATGTATGTATATATATAATATAATATATATATATATATATATATTTATTATATTATATATATACATACATACATATATTATTAAATTATATATTATAATGTAACATAACATAAATATATAATATAATATTTATTTATTTATATAATATAAAATAATATATTTATATGATATAATATATATATATACTACAGGGGTGTCCCCACGACCCAACCCAATGGCCCAACAACCCTTATCTTGGGTACTTGAGGTGAACTAGGGAGAGACTACTCCCGTATGAGTGAGATCCCCCGCCCGCAAGAAGTCCCACCTCTTAAACCTAGGAGCAGAGTCAACCCAAGACCAATGGAGAGCAAACCCACTACCCAAGACAACTCTACTACCCATTTAGGCTTATATGATGTAATATTATATATTTATAATAATATAACATATAATATAATATCATATAAATATATATATATATATATATATAGTATAACATATTTATTATAATATAATAAATAATATAACCTAACATAAACACTCTATTATATTATATAACATAACATAAGATTTTATATAACATATTTATATAAAATTTATTTTAATTCGTTAAAAATAATTTTAATGACTTCATTTCCTTTTAATGTTTTTTTCAAAAACATAACTATTGTGAACAAACAAGTAGAAAGTTTTTCACTATAAAATGTGTATCATAAAAAAATAGTTATTATTTATGATAACACAAGGGTCAAGTAAATAAATATCTGAAGAAAAAAAATCATTTCTAATAATCACAACCATTTTGGACATCCATGCCATCGATGCATATGGTACTAACAATCTGACATCCATAGGGTGTGAGTATTGATAGTCTGACATCCATGGGGTGCATTTTGTATGTTGCATAGATAGTGTTGAGATGTTTTTTATCATCTTACATCCCATTGCCAGTAGTGTCCATGGTATGCTGTCCAAAGTGAACCAGTTCACTTTAAATGCCTTATATGTAAAATATATTGACAAAACAAGCCTAATTAATTGATAATGAAAGAGAAGCTCTCTAAGGTTTGGAATTTCTGTATACAAATCCATTAAATTGTAGCAACAAATAAAACCACTTTTAGGAGGCTAAGTCTATAAACCATGATCTATACTCATTTAGTGTTAACAAATATCTTAGTTATAAAATCGCAAATAAGTTCACCAATGCCACAATAAAAGAATCTAGAATTCTTGAAAGTATATATTTAAGTTTTTAAATATTGTTAATCATTTGATTGAAGGAGTTCAAGAAAGATTACTTTCATTAGCTTTCTATTAATGAAGTTGTTGATAGGAATCATAATAAGAATAAGCATGAGATGTTTCTTAATTGAAGTATTTATTAAATTTGAACTACTAATATATATGTGATAGATTGTCTATAAATATTTTCCTTTTTCATTGTAACATTATAAATAGTCAGTTTACATAGATAAGCTACCAAATATGATGCCATGACTTTACACCTTTCAATAGATTATTTTATTAATGCAAATTTTAATGTTTGCAGGTGTGGTAGGTGAGGTGATAATGATTGGATATATATCCACCTCCTTAACATAACCCAAGGAGTAATTTGGATTTAAAAATTCATATTTTAATAAAATTGGCATGAAGGTAGAGGAATACATCAAATGAGTAATAATTGATGTCAACAAAAAATCTAGGAAATTGTAGGGAGAAAAAAAATGATCTAATAAATATAGCTATATTTAAATTAATTAGTGTATATTTATATATTAACTAGACCCATAATGGGCATACACTTGGTACTTGCATGCCTCCCACACTTGGCTCAACAATATGCTCCACATTGGTTATGATTTCCTTGTTCTAATCACCTATTTTTTGCTTGACTATTTTATTTGCTATGGGTGACAACATGACACAAGTTGTTGAAACATTCCTCACCTCATGCTTGAAAATAAATTTTAACTCATAGCTTTTTATTTAGAAGTTGCATTTAAATCTTGTCTTGAGCTCAATAATTTGTTAGCCCTAAAACCTCGATATTTTTAGATCTAGTTTTCATTTATTGTTAATAGATTGCTATAGCAACTGTAGGGAGACTAGTTTTGATAAGATGTTATTTACCAAACATATTAGATGATACTCATACTAACAATCTAAGATGCCACTCATGATGGTCTTATCAATATAAGCAATTTTTGGTGGGCTTCATATGATTGTTACATTGAGAAGTATGGTTATCATTGTATGATTTGTTTCATTTTTTATTGTAACATGAGCATTCAACGTGATGTGTAGGTTTGGCTTAGGGGAATGAATGAAACATTTTTTATTCCACATTTGGAAAAATATTGCAATATTTTTGTAGAGAAGATTAAACTCAATGTAAAAAGTGGGAAAACGTATTTGTATTATGCAAAGATTGAAGGTATTTTCACAAGAAAATAAATTTGTAGACCACAAGCTTAGAACATCATTTGGCATGTCTGATGGGTGTCTATTTTTATCAAACTAGTCTTGGAAGAAGTAGAGAAGTTGAACTATAACCAAAGAAAAATTACTCAATTTTGTAAGCTATTTAAGCTAGTTATATAGAACATAACTGTTGATGATGTTTTCTGCACAACAACAACTCAGACAGAATATGAAATCCTATCTCTCTTGAAAGGTAAATCTCTATCAGCAAGCCTCAAGAGATAACCCAAAGGCCTCTAATGTTAGGTCTTGACAATGCATAAACAACTCAGTGATAAATGTGAAAATGTTGGTAATCACAAAGGGACCTTACTACAAGCAAATATTGAATCTTTAACTTATCAGAACTGGCAATATGATGATACTTCAATCCTAAATCTAACCCAAATGATAAAAGAAATAACAAAAGATAAGGGTTTCAAAGAGATTTCTAAGATTAAAACTACTCCTAAGATTAACAATGCAAATGATGAAATACTTGAAATGGACCAATCCCTCATAAACTAATTCCTTCTTGACCAAGAAATATCATAGAAACAGTGCAATCTTCTAAGGTATTAATATTTTTAGATCATGAACATTCATCCAAGACAACCCAATTGCAATTGAAATGAATAAATCTCCACAACTGAACTAAGAACAATGAATATAAAGGTCCAGGCTAACTTTGCAAAGCAACTAACAATCAGCTTGCTGCAAAAAGTATGGACCATGGATTGTTGCAAACACTTCAAGCATCAAATCATAAACACCATTGAATCAGATATAAATCTAAATCTAACATATATCTAATAACCTTGAGCAATTTCAAAGATATAATCATAAGAACCATGCAAGATAAGTCAACAAAAAAGAGATCACCAAAAAAATCAGAATGTCCTCAATTGTATTGAATCACCAAATTTTAGCAACAATTCCAATGTTTTGTTACAACACTTGCTCATAAATTGACTAACTTCTACCTCTGTTCTACTACCTAATTTGCTCTTGTATCAAACTATCTCTATTTGTGTATCTATCTATTACAAATGAGGCAAAATGCCCAATTTATAAGAATCCCAAAAGCATGTCAGCCCAACCAAGGATTACAATCATAAAATAGCCAAAAACAAGTCAGCCCAAGGAGAATTAAAAATAAAATAAATTGGCATTAAATACATGAACTCAATCCAAGGTTGGCCTAAGATCCTCAACATAATTCAAACCAAGGCACAAGTTTCAATGCAGCCCCAAATTAACTACCCTCTCCAAGTCGGCCAAGGGGTGGAGTAGCCAAAATTTTGAATTTCTTTCACTAATTTGACTTCATCTCCAGAACTTCCTTGACAACTCAGCAAAATTCAGCCTGCACTCAGCAAAAACCACCATTAATATCCATTATAACACTATTATAACATGAAGATCAAGATTAGCCCATCATCAGTAATGTATCCATTATCCAAATAAATTCGAACATGGATTGAAATTGATCCAAAAATATCATTCAATCGCAAACTACACAATCTGGGATTTTGTGCTTGCCGTAAAATCTGGGCCAGAAGGGAAATTTTGAAAAAATCTGGCCCAAGCTTATTCCAGCGAAGAAGGCACAAAATCAACCATAAATCATTAAAAATGAATAAAGAATGCATAATCACTGTGTAATTTACCAATCTAGAACATGGAACCATAAGAATTTATCATTAGAATCATCCATTTTCATGCAATTTCAAAGTTTCACCAAGCTTCCCAGAAAATCTGGAAAAAATCTAGTCAGACCGAATTTTTGCGAAAATGACAATCACTACATGAACTTTAGGGAAACAAGGGAAAAAAGGAGGAACCGGGAAAATCCGGGATCGATGAAAAATCCCGAAGCTGGAGGAAAACATGAACATCGGCCACGACTTCGCTCAAATTGACCGAAGGTCACAAATTTGAGGACCCCAGGCACGAAACTAGCTAACTCAGAACCTTCAACAAATCTTCCTTAAATTCTAGGCTCAATCGAAAGCAAATAAAAAAAGAAATGGCAACGCCCTAAGCATGAAGCCCTAGATTTTAACCATGAACACATAAAGCAAGCCAAAAATTCCAAAGCACAACAAGATTGAATATCAAAACTTAACAGGATGCTAATGATGAAGCATAATGGCATAAAGCTCCAAAAATTGACCAAACTCAGAAACTCGATGGCCATACGAAAAATCTGACCCAGGCGGAATTCTACGAAGGCCAAAAATCTTTGAATTGTAGTGTAAAACAGGCCGAGCTGGACTCAAACGCAATCCGGGAAAATCCGGAGGGACCGAAAATTTTTGAACTAGGGCCAAAACTTGAATGACAACATTCAAACCAAATTTTGAAAGAAATTTAGGAAAATCTGAATGAACAAGAAAATCTCGATCCTGTGTGAAAACCCGAACTTCGCCCAAAACATAAGATTTTCAATATGCAGCTTGGGGAAAACACTTGGGCAAGTGAGATAAACATTTAAGCTCATGCCAAGGCAATGGAAAACCTCAAAATTGAAGGGCCAAAAGAACAAGAGTGAAAGAAAAAGAGGGTCCCTGCTTTCAGCGAGGCGTGTCTACAAAAATTGGACAACAAATGGTGACTCTGCTGGGGAAATGCTCCAGAGCATTTGATGATGAACAAGAATCATGAACCCAGAATCTCTGGTTTCGATCTCACTATCAGAAAAACAAATCAAATTCAAGATCAAATAATCAGAACCAAAGGTGGACTGAACCTTCCATAGACTGAGAATCCAAGTGTGTGCACATGAGTTCATTTCCTTCATTGAGCTACTGCATGAACCAAGTTCCATTAGGTTAGGCTACGTAAATATTCTAACTCAAAAAACAACCTAGATAGAGCCTCATTGCTAGTCAAGCGTCTATTGCCCAAATGAGGTTATCACTGTGACTCTCTCGAACATAGCTTTATTGCCAGCCAAGCGTCCATAGCGCTGGTAGAGATATTCAGATACCCTTGATAACTTGAATTCATTCTTTTTATTTTCAATATTTCACTTTTCTTTTCTTTTGATATTCTTTTCTTTTCACTTCTTCATTTCAACCTGTGAACAATGAAGTTCACACTCAAGGCTGAGAATCACAGTGGCACTGAAGCAAAAATAATATTTTTCACCTAACAAGACCTCACAAGGATCCTACAACAACCTCAGGATTTTTGAGATGTATAAGAGATATAAGATTTTAGAATACTTCAAATTCAAATCAAACCAGTGACCCATCCTCTTTAAATCCGACATCTAGACTGTGTGATGATAACAAAGACCTCAACCATCCTCTCAAGACACAAGATTAAAGTTCATCAAGGAAATACTCAGAACAATCCCAGACAAAAGAATATTTGTCATGCAAATGCAACACATCCAGAAGAAAACAAGAAGACCTCCAAAGCAAGAGCAGAGAAAAACACACCAAACCGAAAGCAAAACCTAAACTAACCAAAACAAACAAAAACAAGGCAAGAAGGGAAACCTACTCTAAAGAAAACAAGAGTAGAAAATAAAACTTAAAGAGAGTAGAGCAATCTGCATTTATCTATATACAAAGAAACACCAAAATGACTCATCACCAGACATGATAAACTAAGACCTACACCTACTTGACCTTTTAGTGCATGAACAAGCAATAAGGTAATGGTAGCAGTCCTCAAAAATGCAAATTTATCTTTATACTTAGCAAAATAAACCTCAAAAATGTAGCATTCAAACTCAACCTCATAATCAGGAATAATCAATAACTGAGGTGACTCATTAGGACCATGATTAATCCATATGCAAGTTTCCTTTTCTAAATTCCCATAATCAAATTGACAAGATTCATAATTCATAGCAAGGAGAGAAACAACCTGATTTTGTAGTGTTGTAGACTGAATGTTGTGTTCATCATCCTACGCTTGTGAACAGTTGATATCGATGTCATCAAGAGGTCTCAACTGATGTACAACAATCCTCTCATGTTGGAAACATGCAAAATAGAATTGGAGGCATCACATGTAATGGAAAGTGAAATTTAGATTAAACAAATCTAGAATTATCAACATGGAACTTTTCACCTATTGAATTTTCTTCACGAGGTATCAACGACAAATGTGCATAAGTATTGTCATGTTCAACAAATTTCTCAACAAGATGTTCATTAGAAGGCATCGCAGACTGATCTTCAAACAAATTTTCTCCTACAACAGTTTGATCCAGCTCATCAATAATGACTACAACATTAATTTATCCAAAATCATTCAAGTTTTCCTACATATCAATATGAACCACATTAGCTATCTCATCATTGATGCATAAAGTTTGTAAATGTTCAGTGCTTAATTCAACAACAGATAGAAGAAGAGTAGAATTTGATAAATGAGAGAACTCACTGAATTCTTCCTTTGTTGGCATTGGTTTGGACTCTTGATCACAGTCATCAGGAATGTTGACCACCCTATTAAGTGCTTCATCATGTTCTTCAAGACATTCATCAGCAGCTTGTTGAAATTCTCCCATTGGAGCCTTTTGTGTATCCCTCGCTTATTGTGGTAGCTACATTTGTTCTTCCACCTCCTTTATGGCTGCCTAGCATTGAAAGCATGTGAATTCTAAATGCTCTTCCTCATGTATCTTGCACCAAGCTGGTAATAACAACTCCTCTAGGAAAACACCATAACTCCGGTTTGACCAATCTCTCTTAATTATGAAAATAAACTCTTCAAATTTAGCCTATATTAGATCTTCATCATGGAAGGGAGGAGCTTGTATGGTAACTCCGTTCTCTTGCAACTCATCCTCCACTGCATTTTGAGACATTTTACTAGCCTCTATAGGAACATCCTCCTTGACCTCCATGGGTAACTCTTCACTTAAATATTCCTCTGCTAACTCTAATGCCTCAGATTCGTCTTCCTTACACTCAATCCATTCTAGAGCCATCTCAACATCAGCTACAACATCATCTCTGGATCCAAAGTTTTTTGGCCTCTTTGTATTGCATTCCTTGTCTGAATTTTCTTTCCACTCCAAGTATCTTCTGAATTTAATGATAGCATCCACACATCAGCAGCAAGTGAACTCTAAATGGGCTACATTATGAACTCTGCACCATTTAGATGAGATGAAATCTTGTATACACTTACCAACAACAATCTGATCTTCAACTATCCACTTAAATGCCTCAACTGCAACATCAATAAACCCTAGATCTGTAGAGGCTAATGGTTCAGGCAAGCTTTGCATGAAAATACTCCTTCACAAAATCCTCTCGATTTGACCCAAAAAGTCTAAGCATTCCAACTCACTGTGCCTACAAGTATTATGAAATATGTACTTGTCTGGCAATGCATAGTGATGCAAACCGCCACTATTCCAAAGATCCAATCTCTTATTCAAAGACTCACAAATTTGAGGAAAATCAATCTAAACACTGTTTTCATCATGAAAAACATAAGACTGCTTTTCCATCTTGACTCAGAATTTCTACTTCTCGAATTTTCAACATAAAGGCTCATTCAGCTTCAAACAATGTCCTCTTTGTTTTTCCCCCCTTATTGACCTAATAGGAGATTGTAACTCTTGAAATTCCTCAAAAGTAGATCTGGCTCTTCTTTTGAATCTTTCAGGAGAGATGGCAGACAGAAAACAATCCAGCTTGCTTATCTAGGCCATCCTTCTAGCACAAATCTATTGATGATGTTTTCTGCACAACAACAACTCAGATAGAATATGAAATCCTATCTCTCTTAAAAGGTAAATCTCTATCAGCAAGCCTCAAGAGATAACCCCAAGGTCTCTAATATCAGGTCTTGACAATGCATAAACTACTCAATGATAAATGTGAAAATGTTGGTAATCACAAAGTGACCTTACTACAAGCAAATACTGAATCTTTAACTTATCAGATCTGGCAATATGATGATACTTCAATCCTAAATCTAACCAAAATGATAAAAGAAATAACAAAAGATAAGGGTTTCAAAGAGATTTCTAAGATTAAAACTACTCCTAAGATTAACAATGCAAATGATGAAATACTTGAAATGGACCAATCCCTCATAAACTAATTCCTACTTGACCAAGACAAATCTACAATCTCACATAAACAGTGCAATCTCCTAAGGTATTAAGATTTTCAGATCATAAACATTTATCCAAGACAACCCAATTGTAATTGAAATGAATAAATCTCCACAACTGAACTAAGCACAATGAATATAATGGTCCAGGATAACTTTGCAAAGCAACTAACAATTGGGTAGCTACAAAAAGTATGGACCAGGGATTGTTGCAAACACTTCAAGCATCAAATCATAAACACCATTGAATCAGATCTAAATCTAAACCTAACATATATCTAATAACCTTGAGCAATTTGAAAGATAGAATCATAAGAACCATGCAAGATAAGTCAACACAAAAGAGATCACTAGAAAAATCAGAATGTCCTCAACTGTATTGAATCACCAAATTTCAGCAACAATTACAATGTTCTGCTACAACACTTGCTCAAAATTTGACTAACTTCTACATCTTTTCTACTACCTAATTCTCTCTTGTATCAAACTATCTCTATATGTGTATCTATCTATTACAAATGAGGCAAAATGCCCAATTTATAGGAATCCCAAAAGCATGTCGGCCCAGCCAGGGATTACAATCATAAAATAGCCACAAACAACTCAGCCTAAGGAGAATTCAAAATAAAATAATTGTCATTAAATACATGAACTCAATCCAAGGTCGACCTAAGATCCTCAACATAATTTGAACCAAGGCACAAGTTTCAATGCAGCCCCAAATTAACTTCCCTCTCCAAGTCAGCCAAGGGGTGGAGTAGGCAAAATTTTGAATTTCTTTCATTGATTTGACTTCATGTCCAGAACTTCCTTGACGACTCAGCAAAATTTAGCCTGCACTCAGCAAAAACCACCATTAATATCCATTATAACACTATTATAATGTGAAGATCAAGATTAGCCCATCATCAATAATGTATTCGTTATCAAAATAAATTCAAACACATATCAAAATTGATCCAAAAATATTGTTCAATTGCAAACTACACAATTCTGGATTTTGTGCCAGCCGTGGAATCTGGGCCAGAAGGGAAATTCCAAAAAAATCTAGCCCAAGCAGATTCTAGCGAAGAAAGCACAAAATCAACCATAAATCATTAAAAATGAATAAAGAATGTATAATCACTGTGTAATTTACCAATCTAGAACATGGAACCATAAGAATTTATCATTAGAATCATCTATTTTCACACAATTTCGAAGTTTCACCAAGCTTCCTAGAAAATCCAGAAAAAATCCGGCTGGACTGGATTTCCGTGAAAATGGAAATCACTACATGAACTCTAGAGAAACAAGGGGAAAAAGGAAAAACCTGGAAAATTCGGGACCGACCAAAAATCCCAAAGCTAGAGGAAAACATGAACATCGGCCATGACTTCGCTCAAATTGACTGAAGGTCACAAATTTGAGGACCCCGGGCACGGATCCAGCTAACTCAGAACCATCAACAAATCTTCCTTGAATGCTAGGCTCAATCAAAAGCAAATCAAAAAAGAAATGGCAACGCCCTAAGCATGAAACCCTAGATTTTAACCATGAACGCATAGAGCAAGCCAAAAACACCAAAGCACAACAAGATCGAATATCAAAACTTAACAAGACGCCAATGATGATGCATAATGGCATAAAGCTCCAAAAATCAACCAAACTCAAAAACTCGATGACTAGAAGGAAATCCAGAAAAATTTGACCCAGGTGGAATTCTGCGAAGGCTAAGAAATCTCTAAACTGTAATGTAAAATAGGCCGAGCAGGACTTCGAGCGCAATCCAAGAAAATCCGGAGGGACCAGAAAATCCTGAACCAGGTCAAAAACCCAAATGGCAGCATTGAAACTGTAGTTTGAAAGAAATTCGAGAAAATCCGAACGGACAGGAAAATCCTGCTCCTGGGTGAAAACTCAAACTTCACCCAAAACATAAGATTTTTAATATGCATCTTGGGGAAAACACTTGGGAAAGCGAGATAAAAATTTAAGCTCATGCCAAGGCAATGCAAAACCTCAAAATTGAAGGGGAAAAAGAACAAAAGCGAAAGAAAAAGAGGGTCCCTACTTTCAGCGGGGCATGTGTACAAAAATTGCACAATAAATGGTGACTTTGTTGGGGAAATGCTCTAGAGCATTTGATGATGAAAAAGAATCATGAACCCAAAATCTCTGGTTTTGATCTAACTATCAGACAAACAAATCAAAATGGGAAATCAAAGAATTAGAACCAAAGGTGGACTGAACCTTCCATAGACTGAGAATCCAAGTGTGTGCACATGAGTTCATTTCCTTCCTTGAGCTACTGCAAGAACCAAATTCCATCAGGTCAGGCTACGTAAAGATTCTATCTCCAATAGCAACCTGGATATAGCCTCGTTGCCAGTCAAGCATCTATAGACTGAGAATCCAAGTGTGTGCACATGAGTTCATTTCCTTCCTTGAGCTACTGCAGGAACCAAATTCCATTAGGTCAGGCTACGTAAAGATTCTATCTCCAATAGCAACCTGGATATAGCCTCGTTGCCAGTCAAGCGTCTATAGCCCCAACGAGGTTATTGTTGTGACTCTCCCGAACATAGCTCTACTACCAACCATGCATCCATAGCCCTGGTAGAGATATTTGGATACCCTTGATAAGTTGAATTCATTCTTTTGATTTTCAATATTTCACTTTTCTTTTCTTTTGATATTCTTTTCTTTTCACTTTTTCATTTCAACTTGTGAACAATGAAGTTCACACTCAAGGCTGAAAACCACAGTGGCACTGAAGCAGAAATAAGATTTTCACCTGACAAGACCTCACAAGGATTCTACAACAACCTCAGGATTTTTAAGATGTATAAGAGATATAAGATTTCAGAATACTTCAAATTCAAATCAAACCAATGACCCATCCTCTTTAAATCTGACATTTAGACTGTGACGATAACAAAGACCTCAACCATCCTTTCAAGACAAAGGATTAAATTTCATCAAGGAAATACTTAGAATAGTCCCAGACAAAAGAATATTTGTCATGCAGATGCAACACATTCAAAAGAAACAAGAAGACCTCCAAAGCAAGAGCAGAGCAAAACACACCAAACCGAAAGCAAAACCTAAACTAACCAAAACAAACAAAAGCAAAACAAGAAGGGAAACCTACTCTAAAGAAAGAAAGAGTAGAAAATAAAACTTAAAGAGAGCAGAGCAATTTAAATTTATCTATATACAAAGAAACACCAAAATGACTCATCACCAGACATGATAAACTGAGACCTATACCTACTTGACCTTTCAATGCATGAACAAGCAATAATTTAATGGTAACAGTCCTCAAAAATGAAAATTTATCTTTATACTTAGCAAAATAAACCTCAAAAATGTAGCATTCAAACTCAACCTCATAATCAGGAATAATTAATAACTGAGGTGACTCATTAGGACCATGATTAATCCATATGCAAGTTTCCTTTTCTAAATTCCCATAATCAAATTGATAAGATTCAGAATTCATAGCAAGGAGAGAAACAACCTGATTTTGTACTGTTGTAGACTGAATGTTGTGTTCATCATCCTGCGCTTGTGAACAGTTGATATCCATGTCATCGAGAGGTCTCAACTGATGATACAACAATCCTCTCATGTTGGAAACATGCAAAACAAAATTTTAGGCATCACTATGTAATGGAAAGTGAAATTTAGATTAAACAAATCCAGAATTATCAACATGGAACTTTTCACCTATTGAATTTTCTTCATGAGGTATCAATGACGAATGTGCATAAGTATTGTCATGTTCAACAAATTTCTCAACAAGATGTTCATCAGAAGGCATCGCAAACTGATCTTCAAAAAAAAATTCTCCTACAACAGTGTTATCCAGCTCATCAATAATTACTACAACATTACTTTCTCCAACATCATTCAAGTTTTCTTGCATATCAATATAAACCGCCTTAGCTATCTCATTATTGATGCATAAAGTTTGTAAATGTTTAGTACTTAATTCAACAACAAACAGAGGAAAAGTAGAATTTGATAAATGAGAGAACTCCCTGAATTCTTCCTCTGTTGGCATTGGTTCAGACTCTTGATCACAGTCATCAAGAATGTTGACCACCCTATTAAGTGCTTCACTCATGTTCTTCAAGACATTCATCAGCAGCTTGTTGAAATTCTCCCATTGGAGCCTTTTATGTATCCCTCGCATATCGTGGCAACTGCATTTGTTCTTCCACCTCCTTTATGGTTGCCTGGCACTGAAAGTATGTGAATTTTGAATGATCTTTCTCATGTATCCTGTACCAAGCTGGTAACAACAATTCCTCTAGGAAAACACCATAACTTAGGTTTGACCAGTCTCTCTTAATTCTGAAAATAAACTCTTCAAACCTAGCCTGTATTAGATCTTCATCCTAGAAGGGAGGACCTTTTATGGTAATACCTTTCTCTTGCAACTCATCCTCCACTACATTCTGAGACATTTGACTAGCCTCTATAGGAACATCCTCCTTGACCTCCACGGGTAACTCTTCACATAAATATTCCTCTGCTAACTGTAATGCCTCAGATTCATCTTCCTTACACTCAATCCCTTCTAGAGCCATCTCAACATCAGCTGCAACATCATCTCTGGACCCAAAGTTTTTTGGCCTCTCTGTAGTGCATTCCTTGTCTAACTTTTCTTTCCACTCCAAGTATCTTCTAACTTTAATGATAGCATCCACACATCAGCGACAACTAAACTCTAAATGGGTTGCATTATGAACTCTGCACCATTTAGATGAGATGAAATCTTGTAAACACTTACCACCAACAAGTTGATCTTCAACTATTTGCATAAATGCCTCAACTATAGCGCCAATAAACCCTAGATCTATAGAGGCTAATGGCTCAAGCAAGCTTTGCATGAAAATACCCCTTTGCAAAATCGTCTATATTTGACCCAAAAAGTCTAAGCATTCCAACTCACTGTGCCTACAAGTATTATGAATTTTGCACTTGTCTGGCAATGCATAGTGATGCAAACCCCAACTTTTCTAGAGATTCAATCTCTTATTCAAAGACTCACAAAGTTGAGGAAAATCAATTTGAACACCATTTCCATCATGAAAAACATAAGACTGCTTTTCCATCTTAACTCAGAATTTCTACTTCTGGTATTTTCAACATAAAGGATCATTCAACTTCCAACAATGTCCTCTTCATTTTTCCCCCCTTCTCGACCTAATTGTAACTCTTGAAATTCCTCCAAAGTAGATCTGGTTCTTCTTTTGAATCTTTCAGGAGAGATGGAAGACAAAAAATGATCCAGCTTACTTATTCAGGCCCTCCTTCTAGCGCCAATCTATTGATGGTGTTTTCTGCACATCAACAACTTAGACAGAATATGAAATCCTATCTCTCTTGAAAGGTAAATCTCTATCAGCAAACCTCAAGAGATAACCCCAAGGTCTCTAATGTCAGGGCTTGACAATGCATAAACAACTTAGTGATAAATGTGAAAATGTTGGTAATCACAAAGGGACCTTACTATAAGCAAATACTGAATCTTTAACTTATCATATCTGGCAATATGATGATACTTCAATCATAAATTTAACCCAAATGATAAAATAAATAACAAAAGATAAGGGTTTCAAAGAGATTTCTAAGATTAAAACTACTCCTAAGATTAACAATGCAAATGATGAAATACTTGAAATGGACCAATCCCTCATAAACTAATTCTTGCTTGACCAAGATAAATCTACAATCTCACAGAAACAGTACAATCTTCTAAGGTATTAAGATTTTCAGATCATGAGCATTCATCCAAGACAACCCAATTGGAACTGAAATGAATAAATCTCCACAATTGAAATAAGCACAATGAATATAAAGGTCCAGGCTAACTTTGTAAAGCAACTAACAATCAGCTAGCTACAAAAAGTATGGACCATGGATTGTTGCAAACACTTCAAGCATCAAATCATAAAAACCATTGAATCAGATCTAAATCTAAATCTAACATATATCTAATAACCTTGAGAAATTTCAAAGATATAATCATAAGAACCATGCAAGATAAGTTAACACAAAAGAGATCACTAGAAAAATCAGAATGTCCTCAATTGTATTAAATCACCAAATTTCAGCAACAATTCCAATGTTCTGTTACAACACGTGCTCAGAAATTGACTAACTTCTACCTCTGTTCTACTACCTAATTTTCTCTTGCATCAAACTATCTCTATCTATGTATCTATCTATTACAAATGAGGCAAAATGCCTAATTTATAGGAATCCCAAAAGCATGTCGGCCCAGCCAGGGATTACAATCATAAAATAGCCACAAACAAGTCAGCCCAAGGCGAATTCAAAATAAAATAAATTGTCATTAAATACATGAACTCAATCCAAGGTTGGCCTAAGATCCTCAACATAATTTGAACCAGGGCACAAGTTTCAATGCAGCCCCAAATTAACTTCCCTCTCCAAGTCAGCCAAGGGGTGGAGTAGGCAAAATTTTGAATTTCTTTCACTGATTCGACTTCGTCTCTAGAACTTCCTTGACGACTCAACAAAATTCAGCCTGCACTCAGCAAAAACCACTATTAATATCCATTATAACACTATTATAACATGAAGATCAAGATTAGCCCATCATCAGTAATGTATTCGTTATCCAAATAAATTCAAACACAAATCAAAATCGATCCAGAAATATTGTTCAATCGCAAACTACACAATATGGGGTTTCCTTCCAGCCGCGAAATCCAGGCCAGAAGGAAATTCTAGAAAAATCCGACCCAAGCGGATTCCGGCGAAGAAGGCACAAAATCAACCATAAATCATTAAAAATGAATAAAGAATGCATAATCACTATGTAATTTACCAATCTAGAACATGGAACCATAAGAATTTATCATTAGAATCATCCATTTTCACGCAATTTCGAAGTTTCACCAAGTTTCCTAGAAAATCCAAAAAAAATCCAGCCGGACTAGATTTCCACGAAAATTACAATGACTGCATGAACTCTAGGGAAACAAGGGGAAAAAGGAGGAACCAGGAAAATCTGGTACCAATGGAAAATCTTGAAGCTAGAGGAAAACGCGAACATCGGCTACGACTTCGTTCAAATTGACGGAAGGTCACAAATTTGAGGACCCTAGGCACAAAACCAGCTAACTCAAAACTTTCAACAGATCTTCCTTGAATTCTAGGCTCAATCGAAAGCAAATCAAAAAAGAAATGGAAACGCCCTAAGCATGAAACCCTAGATTTTAACCATGAACTCATAGAGCAAGCCAAAATTCCAAAGCACAACAAGATCGAATATTAAAACTTAACAGGATGCCAATGATGAAGCATAATGGCATAAAGCTCCAAAAATTGACCAAACTCAGAAATGCGATGGCCAGGCGGAAGTCCAAAAAAATTTGACCCAGGCAGAATTTCGTGAAGGCTAGAAATCTCTGAACTACAGTGTAAAACAGGCTAAGTCGGACTTCGAGCACAATCTGAGAAAATCCAGAGGGATCGGAAAATCCCGAACCAAGGCAAAAACCCAAATGACAACATTGAAACTGAATTTTGAAAGAAATTCAGGAAAATCCGAAGGGACGGGAAAATTTTGATCTTGGGTGAAAACCCGAACTTTGCCCAAAACATAAGATTTTCAATATGCATCTTGAGGAAAACACTTGGGAAAGTGAGATAACATTTAAGCTCATGCCAAGGCAACACAAAACCTGAAAAATTGAAAGGCCCAAAGAACAAGAGCGAAAGCAAAAGAGGGTCCCTGCTTTCAACGGGGCATGTGTGTAAAAACTACACAATAATAACAAGCATGCATATGAAGTATTTAAGGAGATTGTGGATCTGTTTGTTGTTGTATGATGGTATTCAATCATGGAAGATGTTGATATTGGTTGAAATTATTTTGGTAGCTTCCATTGGTTGGAAAGTATGGAGTGAGAAGGATTGGGTTGCCGAGCTTTGCACCTTGTGATAGCCCTTTATTAGACAAAAAAGGTGATTGTAACTTGATTATATATATTATTTTTAATCTTTGAAGAGTTTTTTGGTATGGATTTTGTAGTGTAGACCTCACCTACTATTATTTTTCTGCAAAACCAAAACACTTTTATATTGTAATATGGCATAAACATATCCCTACAGGGGAAATATTAGTATCCTATAAAGGATATATATGTAATTTTGCATCCCTAATATCCTTTTGATATTAGGATATAAGACGATTAGAGGACACTTTTAGTACTATGAATGTTACCTAGAAATATGTTAGAGGATGCTTGCAACTCCTAGTAGGAATTTAGTAATTAGTTGAGATAGAGGAAAGGGAAATATTTCCTCTATTCATAACCACATAGCCATAGAAATTATTGTCATCTGGTTTTATCGTAGGGATATAAATATGATAAAACAATATAAGGTTGAATGATTCTATGGAGGAATTTTCTATAGCTCAACCTTTGCAACTATTTTTTTGTTAACAACATAGAGGCAAGGGTTGGCATCCACAAGTGATTCCTTTAGTCATCTTTGTACCAAACAAACCCATTAAACAATTATATAGGTAAGCTCACCAAGTTAAGGTTTTGCCTACCAAACAAGTTGGTGAAACAATAAAAGTCCAATAGTCTCATCTTTTCTTATAATAACATAAAAAATTAAATGAATTCATGTGTCATGGTGTTTTTAATTGGTCAAATATTAAATGACTTGAAAACAATTGGTATTGCTCTTCAATCCCTTTTTATTCTTCTAAACTGTTGTCCTTTGATCTTCTATAAATGTTGTTACAGTGAGTCCATTGGACTCTATTTATAGGCAACTTGGGTAGTGATGAAAGGGTGACCTAAATTTACATTAGTTTGTATAGATGGTGACCAACAATAAATTGGATCATTTGCTAGGAAGACAACTATCTAAGCCAAGAGCAATGAATTTGATCGAGTAAATTGATATGCATTTACTATAAAGACATTGTAGATTTTATCCTTATTTTATAGCCTTATTTTTTGATGAAGTTTACCAACATAAAAGAAGTTTCATGGTGTGAGACTTGTTTCTAAATGAAATCCCACACTATATATAACCTATCAACTAATTATTGTTTTTATTAAGGTACTTGAAATGTCAAGTGAAAAGGATTTGTCTAAAGAATTGCACCCCCTTAAATTTGGAGTTAAACTCTTTTCAATGTATTTAATCTAGACTCTTCTCTCTACTAATTATGGGTGAATTTAAATATTCTAAAATTTTATTTGCATCTAAGTTTTAATTATGTCTTTTTAATGGTGAAAATTTTGTGCCCTGAATTGTTTCTTTCCATATAAGATTTATTTTTGTTAGGTTATTCTTTTATATGATGAAAATTATAAATGGCTTGTTTTTATTGATACTTGGTATACAATTTAATCTTTATTTGTCTCTACCTACACTAATTTCTTGGAACCAATTTTGATCCTTACATTCATCCATTTCCCACTTAAGATCAAATCTACAATTATGTAAATTGATTTCACATTCTCATATTTTAATTTTTGGAGGTCACCCTTCAAAGTGGTTCAATAATTTATTGATTGACGTCTTAATTTTCAAGTAATATCCTATTACTTGCAAATAACACAATTTTAACAATGTTTTGTAATTAATTAATTTTAAAAAAAGGAAATTCAATTATAAAATTCAAATGTATGGACCAAATTTTTGGCTCTCTCGTAGCTCTCCTAACATACAAGACTAGTATCAAAGGTTAAGATCATCACTTTCTTCTCTAGGGTGTGTGTAAGAAGTTGAGTCCATTTTTTGGCCAAAAAGTGGAAGTGTTTTCTCTAATTTTCAGAATTTGTCACATTTGACCTTAAAATTTGAAGCACTTAGAGATGGAATCTTTAAAAAATTCTTTGATCATAAAATATAGTACTCAGAGTCTAGTTTCCAAATATGTAATTTATTTTAATACCCAGATAATATAAATTGATTTTCATAGGCATTTCTAAAAACCATTGTTTAAGAAGAGTTGTGATATGGAAATGAGGATGGCCTTTGCGTGCTCTGCAAGCTGAGCTAGGGTGACCGTGCCCTAGCTCGTTCTCTGTGTGTTGCTCGCTTCTGCGTTGTGGGGGGGGTATTTTGAAGCTATCGGGGCTGTGGTGGTGGGGTTTTTTTCTTTTCTGGAGGCCTTCTTGCTACTGTTTGGGTGGCTTGTGGGTGGAAGGGTTTTGATCCTGCCCTTGGGGTCTTTTCTTTTTTCCATTTCTTGCTAAAGTGTCCTGGGGGTTTGCATGCCTGCTGGGGATCTTGTTTTTTGCTATGCCGGGTGGGGAAACATCTGGGGTTAGCCCCAAATTGGATTTCCGTTCAGCATTTGGTTCGAAGCCTTCGGCGCATGGAGTGAATGTTTTTGATAATACGCTGTTTTCTTCAGAGATGGAGATGAATGATCTAGGATCGGTTAATGGTTCCCGAATTACGAAGATTAATGGGTGTTTGGAAAGATGCAAAGAGCGACCGAAGCTGATTATCCGATGGAAATGCTTTCTTTTTATTGCAAGTTCATGAGAGTCTCGCTGCATTTTTTGGAATCCTGGGCTCAACGGACTTGGATGCCGGAGGGGGAGATGGAGATTAGGCTCCTTGCGAACAACTTTTTTATGGTCTCTTTTGATTGCATGGCAGATCGGAATAAGGTCTTCGAGGGTGGCCCCTATTTTTATAACCAGGTGGGTTTGTTTATCAAGCCATGGCATGCTGGCTTCAACCCGACTGAGGCAATACCGAGTCGGATTCCAGTTTGGGTTCGGTTGCCGTGGTTTCCAGTTGAGTGTTGGCGGGATGACGTGTTGCATTTGGTGGCTTCAATGCTCGGTAAACCTATTGGGTCTTCACAACAGACGCAAGTATAAAAAGGTAATGACTTTTGCTCGTATCTGTGTAGAAATTGATTTAAGCAAGCCACTGCCAGATTCTGTTGAAGTGAGTGCTGGATCATATACTTGGGTTCAACAGCTAGATTACGAAACCCTACCTTTTCGGTGTCGTCTTTGTCATGAATATGGTCACTTGCAGCGTAGGTGCCCTAGGGCTAAGCCTGTGGTGCCCCAACCTTCTCAGCCTTCTCGTAATCCTCCTAGGACTGATAATGGTAAGGAGCCTATTCCGGGTGATGGTAATGGAGATGATGGTTATGTCCCTGTTAAGGCTCGCAATAGGAATCGGGGCCAGAAGCGGACCTTGAGGGAGAGGCAGGATGATGAAACTTTTAATAGGTTTGAGGTGCTGGATGATCTCAGCCAGGAGGAAGTGAATCCGGGGTTGCTGAACTTGGATCAGGGAACTTTGGGTACAGGACAGGATGGGCCACCATTGGAGGCCATGCAGGATGTGCAGGAGATTGGGGTTGGGCAGATGGATACAGATCAACAATTGATTGTCCAGACTGAACAAGAATCTTCTATTGGAGCTTCGAAGAGTGGTGGAGGTGGCTCCCCATTGCCCCTGAAAGGTGGCAAGGATGTGGGGAAGAGCTCTTTGGCCTCCTCTCGTTTAGGTATTCAGCAAAATGAACTGAAGAAAGGGGTTGGTGACAGGACTTCCAAGCTGGGAAGGAAAAAGGATATGGAGAAGATTAAATTAACTGGGGAAACTTTGGTGGAGTCAGGGTCAGTCAAGACTCTTGATTCACATTTTTCATGCCCCCAGAAATGATTGTTCTCTCATGGAATGTAAGGGGCTTGAACAGTGGCCCTCGACAAAAAGTTGTTCGTGATTTGGTTAGGAATCATTCTCCGGATGTTCTTTTTCTTCAGGAGACTAAATTATCTGTAGATAATATGTTGGCCATGGCTCCTAAGCTATGGAAATATGGTGAATGCCAGTGTGTGGGGGCTCTTGGTGCTTCTGGAGGGGTGGCTTGCTTTTGGAACCCTCGGAAGATTTTCCCCCTATGGTGGATGTCCTCTAGATCCTCTATATCCCTTGTCGCCTCTTGGTATGAGACTGGTGAGTGTATTCTCCTCTCTAATGTGTATGCTCCTGTTGAGTTTCTGGGTAAACAACTTCTATGGTCCCATCTTCGTTTTGTTCGTAGCTTAGCTCCTTACCATCCGTGGGTTATGGCTGGCGATTTTAATGCTATCGTGGAATTGTCTGAGAAAAGAGGTGGAATTCCTAGGTTGGAGCCTTCTGCTCTGTTATTCAGAGATAGCATTTATGAATTAAATCTTATTGATGTTCTACCTAGTAATGGTCGCTTCACTTGGAATAATAGGAGAATTGGTGAGAGTTGTGTTGCTGAGAGGCTAGATCGTTTCTTGGTTTCCTGTTATTGGGTTGGAAACTTATGGTCCACTCGATCTGAAATTCTTGATTGGAGAGGTTCTGATCATTGGCCTATTAAGCTTAGTATTATCTCTGCACGGGGGCCTCGGTCTCCCTCATTCAAGTTCCAGCTTATGTGGTTACGGGATCCCACTCTTCATGATTATGTGGCTGAGTGGTGGCGGATTGGTAGACCAACTTTTGGTACGGCAATGTACACATTCTCCAAGCTTCTTCAGTTTGTCAAATATCAGCTTAAAAGGTGGAATCGGCGATGTTTTGGTAATATCTTTCATGCTAAGGTTGCCGCACAGGAGGAGTTGAATAATATTACGCGGTTGATTCGTGAGAATGGGGCCTCTGAGGATCTTCTAAGGGAGGAGGCTAAGACTTTGAAAGTGGTTGAGGAATTTGAATTGCGGGAAGAAATCTATTGGAAGCAAAAGGCCCGGGTTGAATGGTTACAGGAAGGTGATAAAAACACCGCCTTCTTCTTCAATTCTATGAAGGATAGGAGGCATGGTAATTCCATTCCTTTTCTAGTGAATGATAGGGGTGAACATCTTGCCTCATTTCAAGAAATCTCTGCTGAGGCATCTCAGTATTTTGCTACTTTATTTAGGGAGGATTTACAAGGGGGCTCTGTTGAGGAAGCACAGGTTCTTTCTTGTATTCCTCAGTTGGTCTCCAGGGAGGCAAATGAGTATTTGATGAAAGATATCTCTCTTGATGAGCTGGAGGGGATTGTGTTTCAGATGAAGAAGGGTAAAGCTCCTGGTCCCGATGGTTTCCCGATTGAATTTTTTCAGGAATTCTGGGATATCATAAAGTTGGATCTTCTGGCTGTTGTCCTTGAGTCCCAAAGGAATAAACAGATGCTTCGTGCTCTGAACTCCACCTTCCTTGCTCTCATACCCAAGTGTGAAGGGGCTGATAGGTTATCTCAGTTCCGGCCTATCTCTCTTTGCAATGTGGCTTATAAAATCATCTCAAAGTTATTGGCTGAGAGACTGAAGAAGTGGCTTAAAGTGTTGATTTCGGAGGAACAGAGTGGATTTGTGGCAGGTCGGCAGATTCTTGATGGGGTTGTCATTGCTACGGAGACCATCCACTCCATGGACAACTCCCATGAGAAGGCTATGTTCATTAAGCTGGATATGGCTAAGGCTTATGACAGGGTTAGATGGTCTTTTTTGCAGAAGATCCTTGTTGCTTTTGGTTTTGGTGAGGAGTGGATCCAATGGGTCATGAGCTGTGTCACGTCTGTTTCCTTCTCAGTTTTGATAAATGGAGATCATTCTAAACTTTTTGGTGCCTCTAGGGGTTTGCGCCAAGGGGATCCTCTTTCTCCGTATCTTTTTCTGCTTCTTGTGGAAGGCCTTGGTCGTTTGTTGAAAAGAAGGGTGGAGCTTGGCATCATTCAAGGTTGGCGATGGGGTGGAGACTTGCCTCCGCAATCTCATTTGCAGTTTGTTGATGATACTGCCCTGATGGGGATGGCTACTGTTAGGGAAGCTACTAACTTGAGGCAGGTGTTGGACATATATCTTGTTGCTTCAGGACAATTGATTAATGAGGAGAAGTCTTCCATATTCTTCTTCAACACGCCGAGCCCCATACAGAGAAGAATTGCTAATATCTTAAGGTTTCAGATAGGGGTTCTCCCTTTGACTTATCTGGGTTTCCCAATTTCTGTTCGCCATCTTCCCAAGGGTTCTTGGCAGAATATTATTGATAAGCTCCGTGCAAAAGTTAATCATTGGACCCACAGATGGTTGTCTTTTGCGGGGCGGGTTCAGCTTCTCAAGTCGGTGGTGCAGGCTCTCCCTACCTACAGATGTATGCTTCAGGTGGCTCCGATGGGTTTTCTGAGGGAGTTGGATTCTCTTGAAAGGCAGTTCTTATGGGCGGGAAGTTTGGCTTCTTCCAAGTGGAGCCTGGTTAGGTGGGATGTTGTGTGCAGCCCAAAGCAATTTGGTGGTCTTGGTCTTCGACAGTCTGCGTTATCTGGAGTGGCTGTGGCTGCTAAGCTATTTTGGAGATGGTGTGTGGAACAGGATCAGCCGTGGGCCAGGATATTATCTCATAAGTATTTCCCGGGGATTCCACGGCAGGATCTTCCTCGTTACCCTCTTGAGGGGAAAGGTTCAGTGATTTGGAATACTCTTCAGAAGGGTGCAAAGCTTATTAAGGAAGGTTTATTTTGGATCTGTAGACGAGGAACTGAAGCTCTCTTCTGGTCGGATTCTTGGGATGGATTCCCTCCACTTACTTCTCAGTTCCCCAATCTACTTCCTTTGTGCCAAAGATTTCTCGAGGCTGGCTGGGCTAGGGTGAGTGACTTCAAGTCTGTTGCTTCTTTTGGTCAGTTGGAGGTAGCTCATTGGAAGGATCCCGCAGAGTGGCCAGATTTGGGACTTGCGGAAGAAAGTGTTGAGCTTCACAAGATTCTTCATAGTAGGAGTTGTAGTTCTCTTCTGGAAGAAGATATTCTTGCTTGGACCCATAATCCTAAGGGGGTTTACTCTGTTGCTTCTGGTTATCAGGTGTTATTGGCTCAGAAGCTAACTGGGGCAGAGGTTCATTGGTGGAAAAGGGTGTGGAATAAACTCTCGTGGCCTAAATGCAACTGCTTTGTTTGGACTTTGGCTTGGAATAGGTGCTTGACCTGGGATAACATTCGTAAACGGGGATTTCAAGGACCTTCAATTTGTGTTTTGTGTGGGGGAGCGGAAGAGGATTCTTCACATTTGTTCTTTCGGTGCCCCTTTGTTGTGCAACTTTGGCATTGGTGGTGGGAGGTGTGGAAGCTTCCCTGTATTCATGCATGCTCTTTGGTTGAATTCTGGGATAGTATGGGAAGACCTCCTTCT
The DNA here is from genome assembly GCA_007258455.2 of Sequoia sempervirens. Classification (NCBI taxonomy): domain Eukaryota; kingdom Viridiplantae; phylum Streptophyta; class Pinopsida; order Cupressales; family Cupressaceae; genus Sequoia; species Sequoia sempervirens. The sequence goes on from VDFB02168118.1 coordinate 169,912,050, forward strand.
ATGGCTTCCTTTTTGCAGGAAGTTTGGTTCGTGGGCCCTACCTTTCTGCTTTGGCAGATTTGGTTGGAGCGGAACCGCAGAATTTTTCGTGATCAGAAGTTGGTGGGTCGGCAAGTTTGGATGCGTATGCTTGGAATGGTGCAGGAGTCTGTTTTAGCTAAATGTGATGTGGTTTTCCCCTTGGAGAGAGGTGATGCTGAGTTGGTGGCCAGACTAGGTCTTCAAGAAATTCATTCATCTTTTGTCAGTTCTAGGAACTGTAGGCATGGGAAAAAGAGGGTCCAACGGGTTGGAAGGTGGTTACCTCCTCCCAATGGATTTTTAAAGATCAATACTGATGGTTCTTCTAGGGGAAATCCTGGGCCTGCTGGAATTGGTGGGGTTGGCAGGGACTCAGCTGGTTCGGTGATTTTTCTATTCTCTATACATGAGGGGGTGAAGACTGTTAACTTCATGGAGGGTCTAGCAATTCTTCATGCTATTGAGAGGGCCCTTGCTTTGGGATGGAGAAAGGTTATATGTGAAGCTGATTCACAGATTTTGATTAATCTCTTGAATGAGCGAAAGATATCTGATATAAATTGGCAATTGGCTTCGGTGGTTCAACGGATTCTTCAAGTTAGTTCTCGGATGGAGGAGGCATCCTTTGTTCACATCCCAAGGGAGTGGAATCGTGCTGCTGACTGCTTGGCCAAATGGGCCTCTGAGCAAGATAGTGGTTGGAAGGTTGAGGATTGGGATCAAGTTAACCCTGAGCTGCATCTGGATTTAGACCAGTTCTTGGAAGAGGATAGGAGGATACATGGGGATAGTTGATTTTGTTTTATGTTGTGGGGTTTTCGCCTTGTTTTCTGGGACTGGGTCCCGTGGTTATTATTGTAATGCTCTTTTCTGATTTCTAATAAAGTTTTTACCCCTTTGTTTTCAAAAACCATTGTTTAAAAGTCAGTTTTTTTTACCATACCATGCACGGTACGTCATCCATATTTTGACCTAAATAATCATATTTTTCTAAATACTTTTGGAAAAATATTTGTAACTCATGAAGCACATTTTCAATATTTTTTTGTAATTTTTTATTGAATTTTTTTTGGTTAATTTTTTATTGGCCATATTTGTTGTTTTGAAAAATCATCATGTATTTCATGCATAAGATGACCTAAACTTATCATTTTTTTAATTTTTTTCAAATTGAAAAGAATTTTCTAAAGTATATTTTTGTACAATTCATTTTTCAAAAAAATATTTTAATAAAAAGTTATTAAAATACTAAAAAAACCCTAATATTTCATGTTTAAGGACTAGTTTCATCAGAAATTAATTGAAAAATAGAAAAAATAATCCAATTGTAAAATAAATACATATTTGGAATCTACACTATCTCATTTATAATGGGTTTTAATTTTGTCAAAAAATTATGCAAAAAAGGTCTTCAAACATATGTCCAAAGTCATTATTTTCTTGTGACATTCACATGCCCTTCAAGTTGTAGGTCAAACCAGGTCCAAAGCTTAGGTTTGGGTCCCCAAGCCTTTCTTGAATCGAAAAACAAGGAAAAAACTTGACCAAAAATTCAAATTTTAAAAAACGGGATTCCTTTTTTTCTCGAGGCCTCAAAGCGAAATGGGATTCCATTTGTTAAATAACGGGACTCATTTCATTTTGCCTAATTTTGAGTTTTTTTTCTTAGTCCAAAACTTCCACCTTAAGTGGACTTAACTTCGTTCTTTCACCCTTAGATTTTAAGAGAGGATTTTCCAAAGCTTGGTGCCCTTAGCTTGGAACCTTTCGATAGAGGTTGATTGAGATGATTAATGGTGAGTGTTCATATTTTCCTAGCATGTATTCATATGAAAGTGACAATGATGGCCTCGAGAAGAGTGGCTTTTGAATTGGGTCTCTTTTAAAGTGTTCACTTCAATGCATACCGATTTGTATTTGTATTTGTAGGTAAATAAATATCATTTTTAGGAAAACACATTTTTTTTACCCTTTCTCACTTTAGTATCGATATAGAAAGTTTAGTATTGATCTAAAATCAAAGTTTTTTATAGTTAAAGGGTCATAGGCCCAAAATTAGATTATATTAAAAGTAGACAAAAAGGGTTAGCCCAAAATGCAAAATGTCTAACCATCGTTTACATGTAGAGTAGTAGGTGAGGAGGAGAAACAAAATCTACGTTTTAGCTAGAGTGTTTTGTTATTTCTTCTCTTCTTTGTTTATTTCTTTTTAAAGAGTAAAATTTTGTTGATATGGACATACTAGAATTTACAAAGATCTCAAATGATGTAGACTTCCCATCTACAATTGGTTTCAAATTAATAACCACATTATTAACCATCACATTAAATTTATCCTTTAGAAGTTTGAGGGGTAGTGAAATTAAATTAATTTTTTGGAACTCATCAAAGAAAAGAATTTTTTCTTTGAACTCCATGAATTTCTCATTGTACTAGGTACGTTTAATTGCATTCACTACCAAAATGAATAAAGAGGTGGTGATAAAAAACATAGGATTAATGGCCTAATACAACCATTTCCTTTCCATTGCAATTGGATTTTCTTATGATTTTTGTGCTATAATTTTAGCTCGACTTTTCTAAAGAATGGTTAAGATATTTAATTATTGTGAAATTTTTTTAAAATTTGAATATATTGTAACATGATTCTTATCAAGCTGTTGGAAGTTGTTGTCATTGATATCAACACTAAGGAGATTGTTGGTAGTTGTTGTCATTGATGTCGACATTTATGATTATGACAAGTGGAGACAAATGGGGAAAGATGTAAGATGAGTAGGCTTTGACCATATGACAAATGGTGACAAATGGAAAGTATAGGGTGGCTCTCATGGGGAAGAAGATATCACACATGTATGAGCATCCAATGAGAGGAGAGGCTAAAGGATAAGTTGGACATGGATAGTGACTTGTGCATGCAACACTTGTCACATGTTTCCAAGTTTGGGGGAATGGGTAGAATTAAAAATTAAGAAAAATGTTAATGATGATTAGGCTAAGGACTAAATTAATTAAACATGGACTAATTAACTTAATCAAGAATAGGATATGGACTAAGTTAATTAATTATGGATAATTAATTTAATCAAAATTAGTGGATTTGGAGGAATGTGCATAAAAGTTAAATTTAATTAAATAGTATAATATTTAATTAATTTGGGTAGGACTATAGGATAATTAATTAAATATAAGGTGGAGTGAAATAATTAATTAAGTAGTATGATATTTAATTAATTATAGAAGAAGGTGAGATAATTAATTAAAAGTGAATATTTAATTAATTATGGGATAAAGATGGATAATTACTTAAATAATATAATATTTAATTAATTATGGAATGGAATGAGACAATTAATCATATTTAATTAATTGTAAGGGTGATGCTCGAGATTAATTAAAATTTAGAATTTTAATTAATCAAGCGTGTGATATCAGAATTGGGGTGTCTACAAAGACCATCACCACAAGCATGATTATGGCTGTGGCCACCGCCCTTGGTCATCACCCCTCCACAAATGACTTCACCACTAATATAATTACTACATCCACTGCATACATGGGCTCCCACATAGTTAAACCTCTTAGTAGAGAAGTTGATCTTATGCTTCATGATGCTTGAAACTAGAAAAGACCATCCTCTCCCATGGTTAGGTAACTTAGCTAGGGTATTGAAGGAATCAAACAAGGGTGATGGCCAATATATTTCCAAACAAATAAAATATGGAAATTTTCATAAAAATAAAGATAAATACATGGTCTTGGATAAATTTGAATTCATCCATAGCCACCATCCCATTTTATCATTCTTGAACTTTATAGCTAACAATTAAGACATTAAAAACACAATTACTTTTTGCTAGGGTCTATGTTAATGTGTAGGTGTTCATAGGTTCCTTCCAAACTCAATCACTCTAAAAATATAATTTGGGAACTAGGCCTAAAAAATATTTATGAAAACTCAAGGGTTTAATACCAAAATTGTTTATAGTTTGGACATTTGGTGAATTGATGTAGTCTAAAATATAGAGCCAAAGGAACAAAATAATAAAATACAAGTAGGGAAGGACTTGTCTTGTTCCTCCTCTATTTTGTGGATTTTAAAGGAGGTTGGTCCTTTGAATAATTTGGTTGTCAAGGTAAACTTAGAGAAAGACCTAGAAAAATATCCTTTCTAGAAGGATCTTAAACATTTTCAATTCTTGAGAACCTTTCCCTCCAAAGGAGGGAGAATCATTCTCAAAAAAATTACAAAGGGTGGATGGAAGTACCATAGATGTTGAGACCTTGAATCCCATGGATAGAATCTTTATCAAAGAGTTGTTTCAATGAAAAAGGTGGAGCATATAGTAAGCTCATAAGCAATGGTAGTGGAAGTAAAAAAGGATGGAACACCTTTAGGAAGAAAAAAAGAGGAAGAAATAACTAAAAACACACTAGAGGAGAATGTTGAAGTCAAGATCAGCTCTAGAACCAATCCTTAAGTGGGTTCTAATGTTTTGTCTCCCCCATTCTTAAAAAAGTAAGGATCATAGGAATATTGGTGATGTAGGTATGGATCAAAAGGTTGAAAAACCCACAATAAGAGAAACTAGATCAAAGGAAATAGATAAGAAAGTTGATTGTGGTCGATAAAAGACTATGGAGATATCCACCTCCAAAAGAAGCAAGAAATGATAATCCTCCCAGAACATTAAAGAGCTTAAGAACCCTAGGAAGTAGATGTTTTTAAAGAATTGCATTAAAGAAAATAAAGTGGGCATAGTTATGATTCAGGAGTTAAAAATGAATGAAAAATATTTGATTTGATGGCTAAACTAATCTAGTCTAATATTGAGACTGATCCTTTGACATTGTTGGTACTTCTAGTGATTTGATCACTCTATGGAACCCTCAAATTCTTGAAGGAAAGGAAATCAACAAATCAAAAAATAATTTACAAGTCATTTTTCTCATAGTGGATAAAAAGAAAAATGGAACCTAATTAATATTTATGCCCCAAACATTAGATCAAAGAGAATTTCTCTTTAGGATGCACTTTCTTTTGGAATTCATTATAACCTTGAGGATTCCTAGGATTTCAACACACCTTTGGTCCCTTTCGAGAAATTAGATGGAATAGTGGACTATTTTGGTAACATGATTGGGCTAGCTGATTTTCTATCCAAAAATGGTCTAATGGATGTTAAATTTCAACGTCATTTGTTTAATTGGTCAAATAGAAGAATGGGAAACCATTCTATTCAAGTTAAACTTGATAGTTTCCTAATTTATGTTGCCTTGGGTATCATTGCTAATGTCTTCCTTTCTTCCCTACCTAGGGTTGGTTCAAATCACAACCCCTTGATTAAAAATTTGGAATGACCCTATTAGAAAAGGCCCCTACCCCTTTAGATATAAAATAATGTGTTCTTATTACCTGTAGTTCAAAGAGTGCATTACAGATTGGTGATAACAACCTCAAAATGGGACTATGATGTTTAGACTTGTGTTTAAAGCTAATAAGAGTTGAGTAAAAAGTTGAAAAAATGAAACAAAACATCATTTGGAAATATTTTTGAGTAAAAATATAGCTTGATCTAATAACTACAAAAAGTCTTGAGATAAAATGGAAAAAGGAGATAATGATGAAAATATGCACAAAGAGGATGTTGTTGTGAAAGAATATTTTTAAAAGTTTGTGATAAAAGAGGAATTTTTTTGGAAATAAAAATAAGAATTAATTGGCTTACTCGTGGTAACAAGATCACCAGGTTCTTCCATGTGTCCACTTTCAAAGACAAAAAAAGAAACACAATATCAAGTATTACCATATAGGAAGGGAATGTTGTGGAATCAAAAGAAGATATGGGGAACAATTGCACTATTTCTTTCAATATTTTAATAAAATACAAGTTGAGAAATGTAATAAAAAAATGATAGAGGAGATGTTAGAGGAAATTTCATCCATTTTGATTGAAAAAGATAATAAAATTCTAACTAGAGTTGTTTCTTTGGTGGAAGTGAAAAATTGTGTTTTATTTTGACCCTTTAAAGGCCCTGAGGCTTGACGGGTTTCCTCCATCCTAAGAATTTTCAAACATAATTGGACAAGATATATATCTGTTTATGCTGAAAACTGAAGAAGCTAAATGAATTAATCTATAAATTCAAATCAAAATTTCAGCATATCATCAATAAATCCTTTCCAAATGAATACAAATGAAAAATGCAAACTAAACTATGCAAAGCTAAAATAAATGCATTCAAAGGAAAATCAGCTCCATTGTTTTCCTATTTCACCATGATTCTTGATTTATGCATTTGATGCTCTCATCTTTTTATGAGCACAAGTGCAACAAGAAGCTGTGATGAGTGGAAGAGAGATTGAAATTGAATTTTTAAATAAAAATGTGTATCCCCAAAGAGTGAGAAGGAGGAGGTTTTTATAGATGAATGCATAATGTGAAAATGAGAAATGAGAAATGAGTGGAGTGATTTATGCCATGATTCATGTTTGGAAGCTCAAATTGTGCAATTTTGAGCTAATTCCATGGAAATTGATTTATGAATTTAATGTGCAATTTTAAGCTACTTTCATGGAATTTGATTTATGAATTTTAAATTATTTAATGAAATATATGAATGCATTTTAATGATTAATGCAAATGAATAATCATGCAAATGGTCAAAGTGAAATGATTTATGTAAATGGATGATGAACAAGCATGAGATGGTTTAATGATTTGATAAAATGCATGAATAGAAGAAAGTATTGAATGAATTGATTAAGTAAATAATAATATATATTTAATCAATAGACGAATATCATTATGATTGTGAGGAAAAATTTGAGTGTCTACATTTTTCCCCTCTTTGAGACAATGCAACTTGTCGCGTTGTTTCAAAGAAAAAGATTGAACAACTGATACATGCCCCAAAGATATCATGGTAAGGATTATGATAAGAATGATATGCCCCCTCAAGAGATTGATCAAACAGATTGTAAGAATATTAATCTCTCGATAGATGTCTAGAAAATGATTAGATACCTTATATTGTGCAAGTGATAAAGCGGTGATGTACATTTTGATGAAAATGCACAATTGATGGGCGTAACTGAACAATTGATGGAAATGATCAGTATAGCTAGGTTGATGAGCTAATGAAGCTGATTGAGCTGATTAATCTGATTTAGAATTATGCTTATGCAAGACAAGGTGTTGCAATGATGGATTGACTAATTGATTAAGGGGACATGAAATTTCAAGAAGCAAGTTGATTGATTTGAGATTTGATTAAAGAGACATATATTAGTGAGTTAAGCAATTGATTGATTTCTCTATGACAAGAAAGATGAAGAAAATGAAATGCAAGATGGAAGAGAATGAAGGTGATGAAGCCTCTTGTTCTTTTTAAGTGCTTTTATCATCATCGAGCTTATTATGTCACAAATTAGTATGAGCGTCTAGATAACATGAACATCTAGACAATCTGAATACTGTTTGCATTTTTATTTAGTAATGAAGTATAAGCATCTAGGTATAAGAACCTTAGATGACTTGAATACTTATTGCATTGAAGACACTATCAGACAAGGAATGCTCTCATCCACAATAGACTCATAGGTCCTCGATGGTTTTAGACAACCATGTCCTAAGACGGGTCATCTTGTGAATAAGAAACAATCCATAGACAGAAAACAAGTGAACATGCCCTATCCTTGCCTCTCTAGTCCAAGACATCCTAGAGAAGCTAAAAGACATGTCACCAAATATAAAATCATAAAACAATCAAAGAAAAACAAATAAACATGTATCATGCTTTACTGTAAAACCAACGCTTATCATAGTTTAGGCATATTGTGTGGGTCTACCAGATAGATTCGTAGATGTGTTGCAATGTCTGTTTGATTGTCAATTGTGGTGTGTTTTGATTGAAATTAAAAGTTGTGTGATGATCTAAAAGTGTCACCATCTAGGGATTTTTGAAGTTTTACGATTTTTTTTTGGATTTTTTTTTAGGGCATTTTATGATTTTTTTGGATTTTTTCAGGACATTTTATGTTTTTTTTGGATTATTTCAAGACATTTTATGATTTTTTTGGATTATTTCAGGACATTTTATGATTTTTTTGGATTATTTCAAGACATTTTATGATTTTTTTTGGATTTTTTTTTAGGACATTTTATGGTATTTTTTGGATTTTTTCAAGACATTTTATGACAAAAATAGACAAGCAGACAGACAAAGAGGGTAGTTTCTCTGATCGTGAGATGCTCAGTATCTTAACCCATAGCTAAGGTTAAGGAGATTCCCTAATGAGGGATAAGACCAACCTAGTATGCATGGCAAAGCGAGCGAGTGAGGGGAATGTCGAACAATTCACAAGCCATGGTGAGTGTGAAAAGGTCATTATGAAGTGGAGGATGAATAAAAACATAATGAAAAGATCAAGTAGAGCTCTAAAGGAAAGAGAAGCGAAGCCTCTACATGGCGTCGATTTCTCAGTTTTCACCATGGTACTTGCTCAAGGCGCCACTAAAGTGGTTTTCACCATTGAATGAATGGATTTCTCTTCTTCTTTTTTGTATTTTTGCAGTACTTTTTTCCATTTTTTTGTATTTTTTTAGGACTTTGAAAAGATTGTACCCTCTGAAGCATTTAGGTATAAAACTTGTGAATGTGCATACTATTGATGGGATCACTAAGCAATTCACCCCCCAGAGTAGATAACTGGTATGCCCCAAATCCATACACAACAGTGATAATGTATGTACCCAACCAGTTAGGCTCAAATTTACCCTTTTTTTCTATCTTGTTGAGTGCGAGGATTTTCATGAAGAACAAGATCCCCAACCTCAAATGTACGTGGTTTCACTTTTTTATTATAACTTTGACACATCCATTGTTGGTATGCTCTAAGATGATTGAAAGTAGTTTTTCTTCGTTCATCCAACAGTTCCAACTCCTACAGACAGGAAACTCGGTATTCTTCATCACTGATTTGATTGTGCAAAGAGACATGCAAAGAGGGAAAATCAACCTTGATGGGAAAGATGGCTTCAAAGCCATAGACAAGGGCATATGGGGTAGCACCTATGGGAGTGCAGACACTCATGCGATAAGTCCACAATGCAGGATTCAATTGAATATGCCAATCTCGACCAGCTTCATTGAATGTCTTTTTAAGAATTTTGAGAATGGTTTTGTTAGAAGCCTCAACCTAGACGTTACCTTGAGGATAGTAAGGTGTGGAAAAATGATGTTGTATATGGAATTTCTCACAGAGTTCGTGGACATCCTGATTTTTGAACAAATGACCATTATCTGTGATGATGAAGAGAGGAACGCCATAATGACAGATGATGTAGTTCAGTATGAAGGTAGCTATTTTTTTCAGTGATATGAGTGAGAGGAACAACTTCAATCCATTTCGTGAAATATTCGGTGGCAACAAGAATGAACTTATGACCATTGGATGAAGGTGGATGGATCTTGCCCACGAGATCGAGTCCCCACTGATAAAAGGGACATGGTGTAGTAAGAGACTGCAATTCTTGTGCAAGAGCATGTATCAAGTTTACATGTTTTTGACACTGCTTGCATTTTTTAATAAACTAATAAGCATCCTTTTCCATTGTAGGGAAATAATAACCCATACACAAGATTTTCTTGGCTAAGGTAGGACTGCTAGAATGTGCCCCACATATACCTTCATGTACTTCTTGTAAAGTAGTTTTGACCTCATCGTGCTCAAGGCATCTAAGTAAAGTGCCATCAAGACCTCAATAGTAAAGGGTATCGGCTAAAATCACATAGTGGGAAGCTTGACGAATAAAGGTTTTATGGGATTTATTGGATAGGTTTGATGGCAAGGTGTTATCTCAAAGATAGGTATAAATATCCCCATACATTGGGAATTAAGACCAAAAATAAGACAAATCATTTCAGATTGTGGTATATTGTAAGTAGGTGTGAACCTTAGAATTCCTACCACTCTAAATGTGCGAATCTAACTAAGAAACGTGAAAGACAAAACACCAAGGACACCTCAAGATTAGCCAAAAGAGAGTTACAACGAAAAGGAATGCAAATAAAATGAAGCACAAACACTTTTACCTCCCTTGTTGTTGAAACTTCTTTGATTGGCCCTTGCTTGGATTTGTTGTGTGCTCCTTAGATGATTGTTTGAATGTCTATGATGCAAGCTTCAATATGCAAAATGATAGATAAAGATGGTTGAATGATCTAAAAAGACTTGGACAGCATGTAATTGTGAGAGTGCAAAGTGTTGTGAAGGCAAAATGGCAGCATAAGGCTATGAAAATCAAAAGTGTTGTAAATGCCTTTGAGAAGGGGGTATTTATAGAAGAATTTGAATTCTCTAGAGAATTCAAGGGTCAAGATTGATCCAATAAGGCCAAGATGAAGGGCTATGGTGGGTTGAGAACCCACAAGCCCTCACATCTTGACATGTGGAGGGTGAAGTGGACAAGGGGATATGAGGTGGAGATGAGTTGTCAAGAAGGTACATGAGGTGGAAAAGGACATGCACCTTGGGATGGAAGATTTCCACAAAAGGGTTCTTGTCCCAAGTGGGGGAGTGAAAGGGACATTTGAGGAATTTTAAATTCCTCAAAATCCTACATGGGAAAATGAAAGGTGGTTGGGGGGGGAATAAGTATGAATTAAAAAATTCACATTCATGGGATGATCTAGAGGATAAAAGGTGGGTTCCAAAAAGGTGGGACTTGGTCACATGTGGAGATTGTGACAAGTCCAAGGTTCTAGAAGCCTTGGGAGAATGGAATGTGAATTAAAAATTCACATTTAAAGGAGGGGAGTCTAGAGAAAATAAATGTGAATTAAAAATTCACATAGAAAAGGGGGTTAACATCAAAGAGGAAAAAAGGAAGAATTGACCAAAAAGAGGTGCTAAATTTAGTTAATGATTTTGGTTAAGGTTGTGCAAATATTGGATTAGGCTAATTAACAGAAGGTTAGAGGCAAGTGGAAAATGTTGGAGGATGTGACAAGGAGAGAGAAAGTGAGGAATTTTTAAATTGATTTTTAAATCAAAAGGAGGACAAGTGACTAAATTAAATAAATTAGTGTATTTATTTAATTTAGAGAGGAATAAGGGAAAAGACAGTATTAATTATTAAATTAAATACTTTATGGGACAAAGGGTGTAATATTAATTTAATAAATTAATATTAATATGATAGACGTGAATGCAACAAATTTAATCATATGGAA
>VDFB02168118.1:169923408-169960631 GCA_007258455.2 Sequoia sempervirens
TATGATATCATTCAAGACATTTTTCAGTGTCTACAATTTCCACTTGTCTTAATCATAAGTGTTGACATCAATAACAACAACTACCGACAATCTCCTTAGTGTTGATATCAGTGACAATAACTACCAATAGTGATAAGAATCATGTTACAACATATTACATTTCACAATAATTGAATACCTTAACCATTCTTTAGAGAAATTAAGCTGAAATTATTGCACAAAAATCATAAGAAAATCCAATTGTAATGGAAAGGAAATGGTTGTATTAGGCCATTAATCCTATGTTTTTTATCACCACCTCTTTATTCATTTTGGTAGTGAATGCAAGTAAACCGACCTAGTACATTGAGAAATTCATGACATTCAAAGAAAAAAATTGTTTTCTTTGATGGATTCCAAAAAAAAAAAAATTAATTTCACTACACCTCATACTTCTAAAGGATAAATTTAATGTGATGGTTGATAATATGGTTATTAATTTGAAACCAATTGTAGATGGGAAGTCTACATCATTTGAGATCTTTGTAAATTCTAGTATGTCCATATCAACAAAATTTTACTCTTTAAAAAGAAATAAACGAAGAAGAGAAGCAATAACAAAACACTCAAGCTAAAACTTATATTTTTTTTCTCCTCCTCGCCTACTACTCTACATGTAAACGATGGTCAAACATTTTACATTTTAGGCTGACTCTTTTTATCTACTTTAATTACGCCGGCGCCCTACTAGTATTTCTCTCTTGAAGGCATTTTTACCTCCTATGGTGTAGATTGCTCGACAGGCAATCGCCTGCGATGAAACTAATCACAACCGTTCATCATTTTTGGCCATTTTCTTGGCTGTTTACGCGCCTTTTTGCTGCTTTCCCCGCTGTCGTAGCTTTCCGCTCCAAACTTTTCGTCCCTGGTATTGGCCTTTCACTTCTCCACTTGCGTGACAGTTGAGAAGGAATTTGCAATTAATGTTTCCATAAATATCTGCGCCTACCATCTACCCTCACCGCCCTTGTTTGGTCTACAATATCTGCTCTGTAATATTGCAAGCCCTGCACATCTTCACTTGTCCTGATTTCATTGCGGTTTCACAAGAACCTGCGCAGGTTGTGATTCGTAGGTCTGGGCTTCCTACAAAATCTTGAGGTAAGTCGGTTCTAATGAAGCTTTCTATTAATTACACGTTGTCCACAGTTTGAAATATCTAGGTAGTTACTTCTCTGCACAGCTTCAAACCCAGATGCAAAATACTTCATAAATATACAGTTAGCAATAGACTCTGGTAGTGATTTTTGCAATAGGTTTACAATTTTTTTCCCATTCATAGACTCTGGTAGCGATTTCGACAATAGGTTTGCCTCCTCTTCAGGAGGTTTTGGCTTTGGGTATCCTTTTATAGGGTTTCTATTATTTTTCTAGGAAAGATGGGTTTTTTTCGAATGAGTTTTCCCAGTAACAACATTTGTAGTGTTTGCCAGTCAAGGTGTTGTGTTCTTTATACGGTATTAGGCCTGTGGGATTTCTGCGATTGATGTGAAAAAGTTCAAGGAGGCAGGACATTGCACAGTCAAGGCTGCTGCTTACTCTCCCAAGAAAGAGCTTGTCTAGATCAAGGGTCTCAATGATGCCAAGGTCGATAAAATAATTGAAGCAAGTTCGGTTATTTGCAATCCTTTGAGGCCCTTTAATAAAGAATGAAAATGAGTCAACTGTACATGTATGACAGACTTTATTTAACTCATAAAATGGTTTAAAACTGTTGTCACAGTATTTACTGTTATAAACATATCATGCAATGCACTGCAGCAATATCTGGGAGGTCTAATATAGTCTTAGGAATGCACAATATCATCCTCGATTGTTCATCCTGAGTTTGTAAATGTCTGATTATGAATTTTGAGCAATAATCACTACACAACAGCTCTTCATCTTACCCAGAAAGGTCTTCCTTTAAATCTGAAATGATATTTCTGAGTGTGCTCTATTATTTCAGTCAACGGTTGAATATTATGCCACTATTCCGGGTTATCAGATTTATGTTCATTTCTCTTAGAATTGTCAATAGTTCAATCATCTATATATTTTTTTTCCAAATTTCAGTATTTTTAGTTTAAATCCAGAAGCCCCACAAAACATCAATTCTGCAGCATGTAGTTAAAAGCTTTTTTTCCCTTTGTCTTTGCCAGTCTCAATTTTCAGCCTGATGTATTTTTGGTATAGTTTGATGCAGAATTAATTTGACTCACTTTAGTGTTGACACACAACACATACCCAGATTGGAATTGTTCAATAGGCAGTGCTATTTTGTGTAATTGCAGATGTTATCATCTATGCCTTGAATTTAATGCAATATCTTTCAAGTTTTCCTATTTTTTACATATCTATACTTATATGTAGAAAAAGGATTCATTCATTAGATACAAGGAAATTAGAAGTGATTCGAAATAAATATATTACACATATTATAAATTTATAATTTATTCATATTATATGTTTTCATATTTTTGTTTCTTTTAATATAAAATGAAATATATTAGGACTTTGTATCGTCCTGCCCCTGTTTATTTCTTGATCATGTGTTCACTGATGTATATCTATGTTGTATCATTAAAGTGATTAAACATTACCAGAACAAGTTAAAACTGTTTACCACAGATTGGGACTCTCTTTTCCTTGTCCTTTCCCTTGCTTGTGCACAATCATAGCTATTTTGGGCGTTTGCTCTGAGTGTTAGCAGCTTTCCTGATGGATTCTCATTTGTGTATGTGTTTTTCCTTAACACAACGGTTTTTTATCTATATTCTTGGATAGAAATAATTTACATCAAACAACTCCAAGCTATTTGCTTTCATAAAAGGCAACTGAAACAATCCTTCAAGAAAACTTCAAAATTGTGTATTTCATTTAAAATCCTTTCACATTACATTACAGTCAAAGTAACATAGCCCATGTTGTTGCTGACGATATTCTTTACTTTGTCAGATGCACCTATTTTTGCTTCAGCATATTCTTTATAGGGGAATGCATTCAAAATGTCCTACTGCAGCAATAGCCATCTCAAGATAGATGATGAAGTTTTGAACATCAACAGCCTCTTCTGCACTTTTTATTTTATTAGTGCAAATTTTACGAATTGCTAAGGATTGTTACTACACAGCTGCAAGTCATGTTACTGATAAATGGGTATCACATTATAGTTTTTACTTTATTTTCTAATGCATTTGTTTGATACATGAGATATAATGGTTGTCCGTTTATGCAATTTTGCATTCACTTACAAAATGGGAAAAGAAAAAATTGCACATATTCCAGTTTGATATTACATTTATTTGTATATTGTCAAATTCTAAACTAAATACATCTTGCAGTTCATTAATGCATTTTCTCAATTTTATGTTATATACTGTGTACAATGATATGCTTTGCAAAACATCAAACCAAAAAATCTCCCTAATTGACCTTCCACAACTCTTCTGAGGTAACACAAGTGGAGCTTACATGGTTACGGTATGTTTTAGAGTGCCTCATTAGTTCAAAAATTATGAGAGCATCATTGGAGAAACCATTTTGTGCATATCTACAACCATGGCATTACAAGAGATGGCATCTCTTTGAGGCATTTTGTGAAACAGTTTACATACCTTTTGAAGGCTTCCATAGTTTACATGTTATCTTGTAATCTGCAGACTGATACAGGTCTTGTCAATGGAGCTCTTGTTTATGTTGATTCTTTATTTTTAAATCTAACTTTCTCAATCTATTTAAATCTGATTCTATTTTTCTTTATGTTGATTCTTTATTTTTAAATCTGACTTTTGGCCATTTAAAAAATGATTGTACAGACAAGAATATAGACTCTTATCTTTTTCTTTTGAGCAAATAAGACTACAAATATTACTTAACTTTCAATAATGCGAGTAAATATTTCCGATGCATAATATTCTTCTCCCTATATGATAGACTCTCTAAGACATTTTATTGAATAATTCATATGCTTGCTCTGCCTCAATATTTCCTTTTACACCTGTAAATATATTGTTATTTTACAGAAGTATTGATTATTGGGTTTCAATTTTTAGTGGCTATTAGTAATATTGCAGTTTTTTTTAATTGTTCTTAATAGTACTAATTTGTTTTACATTTTTCTAGTGGACTTCAACTTTTAAGCTATAATAGTTACTAATTAAGATTGTAAAGTTAATAAAATGTAGCATAATTATATGTGCACTTTTAATTTGTTTTCTTCTTTCTTTGTAGATTTCAAAGTACAACATGGATTCAGTGATTGTGGTGACAAATAAATCCTACTATTCTTCTAATTACTTAACACAGTAATTATACTTTTTCATCCTCATCTTTTCTTCTTCATCAATGGAGCTGGTCACTGTGCACTTGGACAAAAAAATAATAACTGTACTTTTATCACCAACTATTCACATTGTTTCACCATCTCAACATTTATATCATCTGTTCCATACTTTTATTTGCAGTCCTGTACTTGCATCAACTATGAGAAATTTAGATTTTCGGTGGCTAGAAAAATATAAAGAATTTTCCAAAAAAATCTTTTCTTTTGAGTTTAATTTACTTAGTTTACAAACTGATTGTGATTTTCCTCTTCATATGTATTGAAGTGGGTATGGTGACATGATTCTTTTAGTTGAGATAAATAAGACATTGCCATTTATTAGCAATTATGTCTTCCTAGCTGATTAACTCACTTCCTAGGAAATACAAATATAAATATACATTGCAAGAAATTCTAACATGACTATTCAAAAGAAAACAAAAAAGATATGGATTTTGTTGTAATCTTCTCATAACCCATGTCGGGTTTAGACGTTTGATCAAGTTGAAGTCATTGCTTCCACAAGATTGGTTTTATAATTTGTAAGTGCAATAATGAAAAGAAAAATAAAGCTCTAAGTCAATGGAACATACCATTATGGTGTCATGGAAATGTTGAGAAATATGCATATAATGTTTTCACTATTATAACACTTTTTATCAACGACATTGCAGAATCTTTAGGTAAGTCGCATTTCTCTTGTTGTTAATGGTTTCCACTCCATATTTTACTACTTTCCCCGTCAGTAATGCTTTTCACCCCTTTACTGTGTGAATAGATTGAAGCAGCAAGATTAAGCAGCAACGGTACACAACTTGGGATTTCTTGAAAATTTCCTACGACCTCTGCCCATTTTCTCTCATTTGCATCATTTACTAGTCGACACAATTTTTGCAGAATTTGTAGGTAAGTCACTTCCCATGATTTTGGTTTATTGTATTTTTTGTAGCCTTCAAAATTTCTAGGGTTTTTTTTAAGCAAATCCAATTTGTGCCTATCCTGCCATCGCTCTATTGTAGTCTTGGCCTTTTGTTTTGTATTATCAGTCCATAGACATTCCTGGTATCCACTCCCTCAAAGGGTTGCATTCCCATTAGAATCTCATAACAAGTCAAGGCAAAGCTATGTACATCTGCTTTATGAGTATATTGCTTTAGAATCTCCCCGTCTATTTCAAAACCTTCTTGGGGATATTGGAAGACTTCCGGCGCCCTCCAATAACAAGTTACGCTGGTGAATTCAAAGGATTGAAAACTGTAAAGCCTTAAACTGGACTCCCCAAAATCACATAGCTTAACTCGCACATACCCTTGTGCTTTGCATGACTTGACATCTCTTTGAGGCATTCTGTCAAATAGTTTGAGTGAAGATAGCTTAGACAACGATGAAGAGGTAAATGCCATAGAAGGTGTGTGCTATGTTTTTCCATCATCTTAGAGGAGCACTTTTATTCCTTTCTAATAGCAGTTTTCCTACTGTTGCTCTCTTTTCAATATTCTTATATTATTTGCAGTTTGTATGGTTGCTTAAACCTACAACTATGAACTATTGTTGCTGCTACAATAGATTATACCCTAAGCCTTGAAACTAAGCATCATACCCTATTCAGACTTATCCCCAAGCTAAAATACCTTAATACCGAAACCTGTTAAAAATGTAACATAATGCCCAATTCAAACTTATCCCATTCTTCAATACCTTAATCCCTAAAACCTAGAAAGATGTAGGATGATACTCAGTTAATGCTCATCCAAAATCACAATATACCTTTGTCTGACTTTATGTATTACGGCGAATTGGTAATTGCCAAGAATCGTGTCGGTACCCTCGTAGAAGTTTCCTTATTTGACCTATTCTCTTGACAAATACCTCTCCTTCACCTTATTTTCATTGCAGAAACCCATCTTCATTCTGAAGAAATTGTGTTTGTTTATCTGTAACAGTGGAGAATTTTTGTAGTTGATATAGTGCTAAAATGGCATCGAGACTCTCCAACAGCGCCAATATCACTAGCAACAAATATGAAGGGAAGGGAAGGCACTAATGCTGTTATCAAAGGTATATAAAATCTATTTTCTCTATGCCTTTTCAGCTATGCTTTCAGTTCTGTATACCTACCTGTGGCCGAAGAAACTAGGTTCAATTTTTTACATGGTATTAATTAGTTAAATGTGTGAGATCCGGATTTTGAATCTCCCAAGCAGTATTTTATTTCTTCATAATCAGAATAAGAAGTGGAAAAAAGAGTTATAAAAGAAAATTCTTACTCTAAGAGATTAATGGAAAACATTTTATACAGCTAAATCTACAAATATATCGGATCTTTCAATTATAAATGAAGATCGAAACCATAACCAGAATAAATTAGTATAAGAATGAAAATTTGGACATTGGTAAAAACAACATCATTAACAATTGAAGAGAATGTGGTGTGCAGACAAAATCCAGTGATAAAATATGGACTTTCCCAATGTTTGAACCACATCTGGATTGAAAGAACATCATTGTTTGTTATGTCAAGGGAATAGATTTCAACTTTCAAATGATAAACAAGTCGGCTCTTTTCTTTTGGGTACGAATCGGTGAAGTTACAGGCATGGATGAAGCCAACGTGGATGACTTTGAGAATACATGTTGTTCATATAGCTTTTTGTTAGCATTATTTGAGAATACATGTTGTTCACCCCTGTTGGAGATATCTGTTAATAGAATACCAAAACAACTCTCAGTAATCTATCGTATGGGTATTTATTTATGATAAGCGTCTGTAGTATTTTTGTTCATTACAGTTTGAGGAGTTGTTTTTTGGTTTTCAATTTATTGGCACAGGACTTATCACTATATTTTGTTAATTGATTAGCAGGTAGTTTATGTTGGTTTTGTATGGGTTAGTTTAATGAGTGAAGATAAAGGTATGTTTTTTTTATTATGTCAACCTATGAAGGTTTAAATATCTGCAAAGATGTGATTGGATCAGATTGATGTTCAAAGTATGTTGCATATTCTTCATGTTTAATATCTATATGTGTATAAAGGTTGAGTAAGAGCATTATTATTGTATTATGTATGTTGCATATTCTTCATGTTTAATATCTATATGTGTATAAAGGTTGAGTAAGAGCATTATTATTGTATTATGGATGGTTGAGTTTTTATGTAATAGGAAAGAAGGTTATTGTGTTAGGTTTTTCACTCAAAAGAGCTTTTCCTAGCAAAATATTGCATATTGTGTTTTATTTTTGAATTGCTTCAAATTTTGTATGCATTGTTTTTTTGTGCAGGTTTATAGGGCTTTTTTTTCCCTACATTTCAACCCTGGAGTGATTTTGATGGATTGGATATTCCTATTGTGATAGGTGAGTTAAAAGATAGCTTCTAGTTTGGATGTATGTTCTTTCCTAGTGATGAATTTGCTAAATAAAGACAAAGTTGTTGATATCTATGTAATCCAATTATTTTCATAAATTCAAAAGAGGAATTGGAGTCTTCTTATCAATATGTAAATGAAACATAAAAAGGGGTTGAATTTGATGGTTGTATGTGTAGATTTATGTAATTTTACTTTAAAATACAATAATTTTGTCAAGATCTGAATCTCATGAAGGGGAAAATTTTGGACCTTGGACTCTTGTTAGGATAATGCCTTGTTTCTCCTCATTGATACTGGTCTCAATAGTACACTATGTATTCTCCAAACATGTGGTATGACATGGTAAGTTACTTGAGAAATTTGTGATGACTCTTTACAATTTTCTAAAGATATTGAAAATAGTGAAGAGGACATTAGCAGTAGTAAAGAGATCCAACCACACCAATAAGAACAAGAGCTTGGATTATAACAGTAAGAGTAGCATCGACAACTAAAAATTGTTGTTTAACATCATAAGTAGTTAATAGAGCCTCATCATTACACAAAGCATCAACCTTAGATATACCAAATATGTATAGGATTCAATTTATACTTAGGTAATTTTCATAGGCCAAAAAACTTATTGTATAGTGACATAAGAAGTTAAATGACTAGACAAAATCATAAACATACACCACTTGTGGTAGATTTCTCCTTCGTATTTGTATATATAATCATAATTATTAAATACACCACTTGCATATTTTGTCACATATGTCTACACACCCATTGTTTGGATACTAATGTAGTTGTTGGACTAAAAATGTCAATATGGGATGACCAAGATAATATCTAAAATATAATCACCATTCCCTCATGTCACCTATGCTCCAACTTAAGTTTTAAAATATTCTAAAATGACATGCCTATTTTGCAAGCTAGAAAAAGAACCAACAAACAACCATAAAACACTCTAAAGAATGACAGAGTGTCAGAGTGCTCCAAAAGGATAAGAGTGGCCTTGTGCATATTTTTAGTACCCTTGTATGACAGAAATACCCCTAGACTACAACATTTCTTAACTTCTAAGAAATGTTCTCTACCTAACAAAATTCTATATTCGTTGCACATCATTTCTTGAACTTAAACAACCACTTTTTAACTTCATATTCAAAAAACATCTGATACACATTTCATTTTTTTCATCTTCCAATAATTATAAATTTATAATTTAGATTTCCTAATTTTATGATACATGAACAATTTCCTAGCTCATTATATTATTTGTTCTATATAATGGTTGTTTATAGATTAGATCATAGAACAATGACTTATTTTTATTATTATTTTTATATTGTAGACTTAATTTTTATTTTAAAAAGTGAGAGATGAACTTCACGTGAAGGGGATGGACCAAAATGTGAAGACATAGACAAAGCTAAACTATCATGATCACTTTATGCAAGTTCATTGTCAAAAATATTGTACACGACAGTGGACATGAACTCTAAGCTGTTTGGATTGAATCTATGTGCTGCTTTCTTATTTTGAATTTTACTTCCCTGCAGTAATATTTGTTTTGGATTTTAGTTCCCTGCAGTAATAATTGTTTCTCTTTATATCTTGACACATGACTTCAAATTTGGAGGATCTGCATCTGCAGGCTAGGAAATGATTTTGTCTTTATGATAAAAGTTAAGGTAAGGTTATGTTTATAAACTCTAAAAGTCTCAATGTAGCCAGAATCTGCCAGAGAAAAGACCCATTGGGTGTTTTCTTAGAGAGAAGGCCTCAGAATTTATGCGACATCCGCAAGAGCAACTTCTAGCCCTCCTTGAATAGAAATGTAATTCGAACTTGGTTGCCAGAGCTATTTTCACAGATTGAACTATTCTCAAAGGCTAATTTTGTGATAGTTTTCTGACAATATTTTTGACATTTAATGTCTAGTGGCTATAAATAGTAAATGCAATGGTTGCGAGAGCTATTTTCACAGACTGAACAGTATACATCAAAAAATCTTCATATGTTAAAATTAATACATTCTCAGTTTATTGCCAATATACTGCTTCTTCTACTTTTAAGATCGACTGTCAAAATTCAAGGGTTCATCTTTATATGTTAATACATTCTTCTTTACAAAGCATATTAAATTCTACACTAAATTTTTCCTCTCAAATTTTTACTTTTTGTTATCAACTATAATTGAGTTTTACAGCTGTAAATGACTTTTATCACTTTCTAATTATCAAAATTAACACAAAATTCACTATATTGTCTTCGGCGTACCCATTGCACCCCACAGGTGCGATTGCTAATATAATCTAATTTTAGGTGTATGGCCCTTTAACTATAAAGAACTTTGATTTTAGATCAATACTAAAGTTTCTATATCAATACTAAAGTGATAAAGGGTTAAAAAAAAGTGTGTTTCCCTAAAACAATATTTATTTACCTACAAAATTATAAATACAGATCGATATGCATTAAAGTGAACGCTTTAAAAGAGACTCAATTCAAATCCACACTTCTCGAGGCCACCATTGTCACTTTTATATGAATACATGCTAAGAATTTATGAAGAACACTCACCATTAATCATCTCAATTGACCTCTAGCGAAAGGTTCCTAGCTGAGGACATCAAGCTTTGGAAAATCCTCTCTTAAAATCCAAGGTAGAGAAGAAAGTGATTATCTAAACCTTTGATACTAGTCTTGTAGGTTAGTAGAGCTAGGAGGGAGCCAAAAATTTGGGATACGTTTGAATTTTTTAATTGAATTCTTTTTAAAAAATTACAAAACATTGTTAAAATTGTGTAATTTGGAAGTATTAGGTTATTACTTGAAAATAAAGACAACAATCAATAAATTATTGAACCATTTGAGGGGTGACCTCCAAAATTAAAATATGATATAATATGAACTCAAGTTACACAATTGTAGATTTGATCTTAAGTGGGAAATGGATAAATGTAAGGATCAAAATTGGTTCCAAGAAATTACTGTAGATAGAGACAAATAAAGATTAAAGTATATACCAAGTATTAATAAAAAATCTCATCATATAAAAGAATAAGCTAAAAAAAAATCTTAAATGGAAAGAAAAAATACAAGATATGTAATTTTCAAAATTAAAAAAGACACATAATTAAAACTTAGAGGGAAATAAAATTTTAGAATATTTAAATTCACCCATAATTAATATAGAGAAGAGTCTAGATTAAAGACATTGAATAGAGTTTAACTCCAAATTTAAGGGGGTGCAATTCTTTAGACAAATCCTTTTTACTTGATATTTCAAGTACCTTAATAAAAAAAAAGTTAGCTGATAGGTTATATATAGTGTGAGATTTCATTCGGAAACAAGTCTCACACCATGAAACTTCTTTTATGTTGGTAAACTTCATCAAAAAATAAGGGTAAAATCTATAATATCTTTATAGTAAATGAATACAAATTTACTCAATCAAATTCATTGCTCTTGGCTTCGATAGTTGTCTTTGTAGTGAACGATCCAATTGATTGTTGGTCACCATTTACTATACAGACTAATGTAAATTCACCACCCTTTCATCACTACTCAAGTTGTCTATAAATAGAGTTCAATAGACCGACTATCACAACATCTACAGAAGATCAAAGGACAACAATTTAGAAGAATAAAAAGGGATTGAAGAGCAATACCAATTTTTTTCAAGTCATTTAATATTTGAGAAATTAAAAACACCATGATACATGAAGTCATTTAATTTTGTATGTTATCACAAGCATAGATGAGACTATTGGACTTTTATTGTTTCACCAGCTTGTCTGGTAGGCAAAGCCTTAACTTGGCTAGCTCGCCTATTTAATTCTTTAATGGGTTTGTATGGTACAAAGATGACTAAAGAAATTTAATAATTGAGTTGATTCATGTTAAAATTATATTATATATAGATATAATCTCTTCTTCACCCAATCACTTGTGGATGCCAACCCTTGCTTCTATGTTGTTAACAAAAAATTACTTGTAGAGTTTGAGCTATAGAAAATCCCTCCATAGAATCATTCAACCTTATATCGATTTATATATTTATATCCCTAGGATAAAACCAATTGAAAATAATTTCTATGGCTATGTGGTTATGAATAGAGGAAAAATTTCCCTTTCCTCTATCTCAACATAATTACTAAATTCCTACTAGGAGTTGCAAGCATCCTCTACCATATTAACATGTTCTTTGGCAATAGAATGTCTAGGTAGCATTCATAGTACTGCAAGTAAGTTTCATCTAATCTTCTTATATCCTAATATCAAAGGGATATTAGGGATATAAAATTGCATATATATCCTTTATATGATACTAATATTTCCTCTGTAGCGATATGTTTATGCCAAATTATAATATAATAGTGTTGAAGTTTTGCAGAAAACCAATAGTAGGTTAGGTCTACAATACAAAATTCATACCAAAAAATTCAAGAATTAAAAATAATATATATAATCAAGCAACAATCACCTTTTTTATCTAATTTAAAGGGATATCACAAGGTGCGAAGAGGCAACCCAATCCTTCTCCCCCCATGCTTTCCAACAAATGAATACTACCAAAATAATTCCAACTAATATCAAGAACTTCCATGATTGAACACCATCATAAGAACAAAAGAGATCCATAATCTCCCCAAATACTTCATATGCATGCTTGTTATGTTCTATACAAGTAGCTCAAATAGCTTACAAAATAGAGTAATTTTCTTTGGTTATAGAAGCTTCACTTCTTCTTCTTCTTCCAAGACTAGTTTGATTTAAAAATACATACCCATCAAACATGCCTTTCATGCCAAATGATATTCTAAGCTTGTGGTCTACAAATTTATTTTCTTGTCAAAATACCTTCAATCTCCACATAAGACAAATATGTTTTCCCATTTTTTACATTGAGTTACATCTTCTCTACAAAAATACTGTACTCCTTTTTCCATTTTGCACTTATAGATGTGGAATACAAAATGTTTCATTCATTCCCCTAAGCCAAACCTACACATCATTTTGAATGATCATTAAAATCAACAATGAAACAAACTGTAGAATGAAAACCATACTTCTCAATGTAACAATCATATGCAGCCCACCAAATAATGCTTATGTTGATAAGACCATCATATGTGGCACCTTAGATTGCCAGTATGAGTATCATCTAATATGTTTGGTAAGTAACGTCTTATCAAAACCAGTCTCCCTACATATGCTACTACAATCTATTAAAAATAAATGAAAATTAGATTTAAAAATATCGAGGTTTTAGAGCTAACAAATTCTTGAGCTCAAGACAAGATTTAAATGCAACTTCTAAATGAAAATATTAGCTATGAGTTAAAATTTATTTTCAAGCATGAGGTGAGGAATGTTTCAACAACTTGTGTCATGTTGTCACCCATAGCAAAGAAAATAGTCAAGTAGAAAATAGAAGGTGATTAGAACAAGGAAATCATATACAATGTGGAGCATATTGTTGAGCCAAATGTGGGAGGCATGCAACTACCAAGTGTATGCCCATTACGGGTCTTGTTAATATGTAAATATACACTATTTAATTTAAATATAATTGTATTTATTACATTGCATTTTTTCTCCCTTCAATTTCCTAGATTTTTGTTGACGTCCATTATTACTCATTTGACGTATTCCTTAGCCTTCATGCCTTTTTTATTAAAATATGAATTTTTAAATCCAAATTACTCCTTGGATTATATTAACGAGGTGGATATATATATATCCAGCCATAATCACCTCGTCTACCACACCTACAAACATTTAAGTTTGCATTAATAAAATAATCTATTGAAAGGTGTAAAGCCATGACATCATATTAGGTAGCTTATCTATACAAACCAACTATTTAAAATGTCATTAGAATGAAAAATAGGATATTTATAGAATCACGTCTATATTAACAATTCAAATTTATATAAATACTTCAATTCAGAAACATCTCATACTTATTCATATTCAGATTCCTATCAACAACTCGATCAATAAAAAGTCAATCATAAAGATCTTTTCTGAACCTCTTAACCTCTTCAATCAAATGATTAGCAATATTTAAAAAACTCTTCCTTTGTTTTTGATTAGCAATATTTAAAAAATTCTTCCTTTGTTTTGTTTTCCTGATTTTTGGTTTGCTCTTTTTATTTATATTTGATGCTCTGTTTAATACAATAGACTCTGTGTGATTCACTGTTTCTTTAATTGATGGATGAAATTGCAAATGTTTTCTGTCGCTGGTGTTATGAACTTTGAAGTCTCTTACTTGAATGAGGAATGAGCATTTGTTGTTTCTTGCAAGTAACTGTCGCTGGAAGCGTTTTTGTTCATCTGAGATGAAGTGGCTGGATGTTCATCGTTGTATTCTGTAGAGAAACCTCATAGAGTGTGGATAACTATCGTATATATTTTCCTCTGAGTATTGCAGATTGTTTGTGTTTCAAACAAGGCAGTTATCAATATACTTTCAAAAAAATTAGATGCTTCTACCATGGACATTTGTCAACTTATTTGTGGTTTTATAACAAAGAGATTTGTGATATTGCTATCAGGGTTCAATCATGTAGTTTTTGAATCAAATTCATTGACTCATATTTCATGAGTAGTAGTTCACAAGAACCCATCTCTCATAATAATGAATGGTCCACTTAGCACTCATTGCATTTGGGTGATGTTCCGAGAGGTTAAGCACTGGGCCTTCTCAGAGATCACCCATCCCAGTACTACTCCAGCTCCAGTTCAAATATGCTTCTAAACCTTGGAGAGCTTCTCTTTGAATATCATTTAATTATGTTTTGTGAATATAATCTAAATCCTTGTTCATCAGATCTTTTGTTTATGAAAATGCCGAATAAAAGGAATGATAAGTAGAAGAGTTCTTATTTCATTTTAAAAACTTCAATATGCATATGAATAAAGATACATAATGAAGCTATGCAAAAAAGAATGGAACGCCTTTTTTTCACACCTTCATTCTAAACTTAGTCTTAAAACTAAAAGCAAAGTGTGAACACTGAAGAACAATATATGTTAGAAGGTTAGTTCCATGTGGTGAATAATGATTACAATCACTAGAATATGTATGCAATTAGTGGAAGTTTAGGCCCCACTATCAACAATTAGGATAACAATAACTAGTCCTCAAAAACCCTTTTAAAACCCTTGAATTTCACGATCAATAAAATTGCTTAAACAATATTGTATATATTTCAATATTATATTTCAAAATTGTATACATAAAAAATACAGTTTTATACATAAAATATTATAAATTAAATTAATGTATCTTCTAAACATATCAAATTGTATTCTGAATAAATTAACATATATAATTTTCTCTTGCAATAATTTTATAAACATTGAACATTCATTTTCGCATATTAAAAGGAAAAATGCATACAATGCCCAACAAAATTCCTGTACAAAATATACAAAGCAACAGATCACCAAAACAATTAATTTTCTGAAAAACCCCAGGCAGTTCTTCTGGTTTACACGCTCGGCACTGTCATATCCAGAGAACTCTCGAAGATTTGGAACTTCTTCAGGGATTTATTCATTAACTCGCATTGCAGTTTCCATTCCACCTGCATTAGGAACCTTCGACAAACCCTGATTTTCGCCGTCGTTGAAATCCCTACAGCCCTCATCAAAATTAAGCTCATAACTCACTCGATCGTAATGAAACCTCGCGGACTTGGAATTATAAATGACTTTTCCCTCTGCGTGACACCTCCGAACGAAACGTTTCCATTTAGGTTCAACGTAATCCTCCACCAGCGAGTCACACCATTCACCGGCCTGCCTGACGCTGTTCCAGCCCTGGCGCCACCACTTGACGGAATCTTCATCTTGCGGCCCAGGATTCGACCTGCCGACCCTGTGGAACCACGAGGGCTTCAGCAGAGAACTCTCGGCCGTGTTATCGTCAGAGGCGAAGCGGCGGCGGCAGCAGCAGCAGCAGAAGAGCAGGTTGGTGCTTCTGGACCTGCGGTCGTGCATTTTGCTCTTGTTGCCTGTGTTCCTGGGATTCGACCTCTGCACCAGCGGAAGTTTACGACTTTGCATGAAAATATGTCGAAGTTAACTCTAGCGAGTGTAGAGAGATTTGCAAAGATTTTCCCTGTTTCAAGGGATTAGGAGCGTGTGAAGGGCGTGGATTTGTAGCTTTATCGTTGCCACGTGATTGGGAGACTGTGTGTCGGTCTATTAATGGCTTTTATTGTAGTAGCTGGTACACGGCTATCAAGAGTTTTAAGATATTATTACAGAAGCGCGTATGAAACAGTGGGAAATATGAAATAAAAAATTTCAATGATGTTCACAAGATCTAGGAGTTAGAATTTTTTTTATAGAAATCACCTATATTGATTACAATAATTTTTTATTACAGAAAGATAATAGTACATAATTTATTAAAAAAAATTAAGATTTTTTTGGGATGATCTTTTTTTTGTTATGTAAGATTATATAAATAGTATTTTAGATAAGTGTATATGGAATAAGAATGTAGGGGATACTCATAAATTTGACAATTGTCAAACTCTTCATAATATTGTGAAGGTAAGATTTTGATGATCTATGTTGATGAGCATATGTTTCTCTTGATGATTTATGTTTTTAATATATGTTGTTGTTTTGTTATACTTTATGATTGTGAATGTCCAAGCCATTTTTAAAGGGCTTTGTCGTCAACCATCATTTGTGACTAGAGTAGTTGGAAATAAATGTGGTTGTGTTTTTTTCATGTGTGTGTACAATGTAACATTGGAATTTCACAACAACTAATAGAGGTAGATCAAGTGGCTTGCTTTCATTTTTGTAGACAATAGCAATCACTTTGCCAAGCACATCATTGATTAATCCAACTAAAACCCACAAATTTGTGTTTTACACTACCTATTGTTTGATGCAGAACAACACCATGTTGTCTATCATTGTTCATCATCTAAAATTGATTTGTTATGCCCTTTTTTGCTCATTAGTGGAGTGTGGTACTAGAGTTGACATTGATTTTAACTTTATTTTGTTATGTGTTTCAACTTAGCATTTGTTGCAAATAAATGCAGTAATGAAGAGAATGTATCTTGTTCATTTATACAAAGGCATGCCATGAGGTGATGTCAATCTATATGTGTTGCCTTTGCATTCCTGATATTTGTAAGAAGATTGCGATTTTTTATTTGGGAAAGTTCACTTCCATGTCAAAAATTGTGTTCAAGGTGACCATTTTTTGGAAGTTTCTCTTAAGTGTTGTCCCATATGACAATCTAACATACATTAGGATGTCTCGTATAGGTGGTAATTCTCCTATATCACCAACAAACATAATAAAGAAACCATCAAAAGGACTTTTATTGTGATATGTGAATGCCTCATAAAAGTTGTTATCAATGCATTGTAACAAACTTGGTCCAATAAAACTCATTTAATGAATTATAATGTATTGAATGAAATACATATTTTCTTGGAAAGTTGATAGAGCTTGACCTTGAAGAGGTGTCATGTCTTTGATTGGTATGTGAAGTGTTGAATGAATGGTTAATGCATTGATGCCAAAAGTAGCCATAATTGTTGGGGTGAGCAAAAGCAAGGGAATTTTTTAATAGGGTGCATTTTTTTAGAGTGGTATCTTGATGTTATTAATCATGTATGACTTTCCTATTCTTATGGTACCTTTTTTTATCATTTTAAGTGGTGGTTGCATTTGTATATGATAAGAATGGTTCACAATATTGTTGAAGCAATTTTTTGATCAAAAGAAAGCTTGCCCTTTGCAATACATGAGTTGGTTTTAATCTATTCCACCTATTTTTTGAATGATTGTAGTTAATGAACTTAGTAGCATTATCCATCAAGGAGGGAGAAATTATATTGGCAACTCAATGTTATTGTCAAAGTCTCAATATCCAATCATGTCTAGGTTATTAACATCATTCCCTAGTGGAGGCTTGATAGGAGTTGTCATTCATTTACATCATAGTGCTCTCTCCTTTTTGGGCCATCAAGAATAAATTCATCATCACTATTGTTAGTTGATTTTGGAGGTGTGCAATCAAAATGTCATAGATGGTAGGTACTAACCATGCCTTCCCAATAGGTGGCAATCTCTTGCCTACATGACCCAATTTATTCTAGATTTTTGTGAAAAGGTAAACACAATAGAAGCTCACTTGAACAAAAGGACTCAAGCATCTTAGTGTCTTTAAAAGAAATAGTTGTGAAACATAGCAAGACCAAAATAATGCTTAGAATTTCTCTTTATGTCCATTTACAGACTATGTGGGACTTGCACTATTCTAGTTCATCCTTACTTCAATAAGTGGCAATGAGTCCAATCATACATGTTGACCCATATATCTTTCAATGAAACTTGAAGTAGCTAATGTACTTTGTTGAGCTTAAGGTGTATGACACGAGACTTTTTATTCACATTCAAAGAAATAAATGAACAATTATCAATTTTCAACATTAATTTTAACAAGTGGTAGAACTCTTGTGCACTAATATCACATGTACTACACTCTCACTTACAAACATGCAAAATATAGTAGAATTTGGATTTTTTGAGTCAACATTTCTAAAAATACATTCCAAAATTCGGTAATAGTGCACATCCTAACATTTCTCTTAGGCATCTTAAAAACTTTGTCAATTCTAAATGGTGCAAAACAAATAATGTATATTTCCTTTTAAAAATTAAAGTATAGACTTTACATTTTATATTTATAAATTCATACTTGATATTTCCCTTTAAAAATTAAAGTATAGACTACACTTGTGTAATGGCTTTCAATTTAAGTTGTGTAATGGTTTTGCTTTGTTAATTGTTCGATTTGTTGATTTGTGCACATCCATTTTGGAAACAATGAATTCAAGTGTACCTATGTCTAACATGATATTTTTCAAGAAATTCCATCATAGTTAATATCCTAATAATTCTTTTTAAAATATATTATTAATTTGAATTACTTTTTCGTTATTGTATCAAGCTTCATTGAAGATAGAGAGAGAAGAAAAAGGATATGTATTTCCCTATGAGAAAGTATGTGATCAAAGTCTAGAGTTTTGAATTGTACAATTGCCTATTGCATTCCCATGGTTTGTTTTGATAAAGTGAGCTTTCATTGTTGAACAGTTGTTTTTTATAAATTGGTAATACGATTTAATGTTCTTGTAATACAATGTTTATCATTAATGGAAAAATACTTATTTCTATTGGATACAATTAACCGTTGAGATTTGTCCTCAATTTATTTGTACCAAGTAATATAGATTTAAACTGTTGACAGTTAAATTAAATTCTATATATAAATAGGATTGCAAAAAGAAATGATAACAAACACTAGAATTGCACAAGTTATTTATGTGGATTTTTAATAGTTAATGATGCCACTATTTAATGATGTCACTGTTTAGAATATCCAGTAGTTATTTAATGTGTAGTCTCAATTTTGTTCTCCAATATGTTCATTTTTTGTGTGATCATAATTGTCAAGCCATTCATTTTGATCTATATGTGAAGGAAATCAGTAATATAGTTCATACATTCAATTTTTAATGTTTGATAATTTTGGTGAGTTATTGTCGGTTCTTGGTTTTTTATATATTTTTGGGTCAGTAGAGTAATTGCTAAGTCCAACCTTTTTTTTTTTTTTTTTGGAGATACCCCTAAGGGGTTCCCTTTTAGCTTAGCAGCCAAGGTCTGTGGGGTATCCATTCCGCCAAAATCCCCCTGGGGCATGATCCCAACCTCATCCCTTTTAGGCGTCGGGGCTTTGCACTCAACGAGACTTGATTCCTAGTGGGCTCATTCTGAACCTTTCAACTTCTCCTAAGGATCTCTCTCATAAATATAAATATACAACACTTTCAAAAATCGGACTTGTCAATGGGCCCTTGGTAAGTCCGAGTTTTGAAAATGTTGTATATTTATATTTATGAGAGAGATCCTTAGGAGAAGCTAACTGCATTTGGCATCACCTTTAATGACATGGGTTCATGGATATTTGCTTTTTATAACAACTATACATAAATCCATCTTATGAACAACAATTGCTTTTACAAACTCAATAAAATTAGAATTTCTGCTGCATAACATTTTCTAAGATATCCTTAATGAAATCATTGAATAACCATTTTTTTTTTTTTTGCTAAAACCATCCAAATGTCTTCGACGTACCCATTGTACACGAAGATGGGATTGCTAGTTAATAATTTTCTCTCGCAGTAACCCTTGCACCTCCTCTCACTGCAAATGCTATAATTTTATAAAGATTGAACATTCATTTTTGCATATTAAAAGGAAAAGTAAATACAATGCCCAACAAAATTCCTGTACAAAACATAACAAGCAACAGATCACCAAAACAATTAATTTTCTGAAAAACCCCATGTAGTTTCTTCTCGTTTACACGCTCGGCACTGTCATATCCAGAGGAGTCCCGAAGATTTGGAACTTCTTCAGGGATTTATCCATTTACTCGCGTTGCAGTTTTCATTCCATCTGCATTAGGAACCTTCGACAAACCCTTATTTTCGTTGTCGTTGAAATCCCTACACCCCTCATCAAAATTAAGCTCATAATTCAATCGATCGTAATGAAACCTAGCGGACTTTGAATTATAAATGACTTTTCCCTCTGCGTGACACCTCCGAACGAAACTTTTCCATTTAGGCTCAACGTAATCCTCTACCAGCGAGTCACACCATTCACCGGCCTGCCTGACGCTGTTCCAGCCCTGGCGCCACCACTTGACGGAATCTTCATCTTGCGGCCCGGGATTCGACCTGGCGACCTTGTGGAACCACGAGGGCTTCAACAGAGAGCGCTCGGCCGTGTTCTCGTCAGAGGCAAAGCGGCGGCGCCAGCAGCAGAAGAGCAGGCTGGTACTTCTGGACCTGCGGTCGTGCATTTTGCTCTTGTTGCCTGTGTTCCTGGGATTCGACGTCTGCACCAGCGGAAGCTTCCGACTTTGTATGAAAATATGTCGAAGTTAACTACAGCGAGTGTAGGTGGTCTTGGAAAGATTTTCCCTGTTTAAAGGGATTAAGAGCGTGTGGAGGGCGTGGATTTGTAGCTCTGTCATTGCCGCGTGATTGAGAGATTGTGTGTCGGTCTATTAAAGGGTTTTTCGCAGTAGCTGGTACGGCTATCAAGAGTTTTAAGATCTTTTTACGGAAGCGCGTATCAAACAGTGTGGGAAATATGAAATAAAAGTTTTGTGGGAAATATGAAATAAAAGTTTTCAATGACAGGTTTCAAGTGTGTAGTTCTATCGGTCAAACTCATTGATCCATGTTTCATGAGTAGTGGTTCACAAGAACCCATCTCTCATGATAGTGAATGGTCCATTTAACACTCATTGTATCTAGGTGATGCTCATAGAGGTGAAGCACTAGGCCTTCCCGGGAGTCCCCCATCCTAGTACTACTCCAACTCAAGCGCGTTTTACCACAAAGTTTCCCCCCAAGATTAAGCCCACTTAGCTTGCAACCCCATTTGCAAAACCTGCAACAAGTGTTGAGCCTTATGAACCATTCATTATAGAGATTCACTATCATCAGAGATGGGTTATTGTGAACCACTACTCATGAAACATGGGTCAACGAGTTTGATTCGTAAAACTACACGGTTGAATCCTGATAGCAATATCATAGTTTTCAATGATGTTCACAAGATCCAGGAGTTTAGAAGTTTTTATAGAGATTATATTGATTACAATAAATAGATAATAGTACATAATTTATATAAATAAACAAATAAATAAATTTTAGGGTGATCTTTTTGTTATGTAAGATTATATAAATAGTATTTTACATAAGCCTCCTTTAACTAACCTATCTTACTGGCCCTCCCTCCAGACAGGAAACAAATACAGGATGGTCGACCCTTCCTCCTATTCCTATGCTCGAGAACTCTACTATACAGATGGAAGGAAGATAAACGTAGTTAACTCCAGGGAACCGTCCAGCCTTCCCGATGGAGAATACTTTCTCCTCTGTGCTAAGGATCCTACTAATATTCTAGGACTCCATCCCCTAGGGACTAATGATTGACAATATTGTGAAGGTAAGATTTTGATGATTTGTGTTTATGTTGACGAACATATGTTTCTCTTGATGATTTTTTTTTTAATATATGTTGTTTTGTTATACTTTATGGTTGTGAATGTCCAAGCCATTTTTAAAGGGCTTTGTCATCAACCACCATGTATGACTAGAGTAGTTGGAACTAAATGTGGTTGTGTTTTTTTTTGTGTACAATGTAACATTGGAATTTCACAACAACTAATAGAGGTAGATCAAGTGGCTTGCTTTCATTTTTGTAAACAATAGCAATCCACTTTGCCAAGCATATCATTGACTAATCCAACTACAACCCACAAATTTGTGTTTTACACCACTATTGTTTGATGCACAACAACACCATGTTGTCTATCATTGTTCATCATCTAAAATTGATTTGATATGCCCTTTTTTGCTCATCAATGGAGTGTGTTACTAGAGTTGGCACTGATTTTAACTTTCTCTTATTATGTATTTCAACTTAAGCATTTGTTGCAAATAAATGTACTAATGAAGAGAATGTATCTTGTTCATTTATACAAAGGCATGCCATGAGGTGTTGTCAATCTATATGTGTTGCCTTTGCATTCCTTATTTTCGTAAGAAGTTTACGATTTTTTATTTGGGAAAGTTCATCTCCATGTCATAAATTGTGTCCAAGGTGACCATTTTTTGGAAGTTTCTCGAAAGTGTTCTCCCATACATGATAATCTAACATACATTAGGATGTCTCATATTGGTGGTAATTCTCTTATATCACCAATAAGCATAATAGAGCAACCATCAAAAGGACTTTGATTGTGATATGTGAATGCCTCATAAAAGTTGTTATCAATGCATTGTAACAACCTTGGTCCAATAAAACTCATTTAATGAATTAGAATGTATTGAATGAAATACATATTTTCTTGGAAAGTTGATAGAGCTTAGCGTTGAAGAGGTCTCATGTCTTTGATTGGTATGTGAAGTGTTGAATGAATGGTTAATACATTGATACCAAAAGTAGCCATAATTGTTGGGGTGAGCAAAAGCAAGGGCATTTTTGAATAGGGTACATTTTTTAGAGTGGTATCTTGATGTTATTAATCAACTATGACTTTCATATTCTTATGGCACCTTGTTTGATGATTTTAAGTGGTGGTTGCATTCATATATGAGAAGAATGGTTTGCAATATTGTTGAAGCAATTCGTTGATCAAAATAATTTTTTTCCTTTGCAATACATGAGTCACTTTTAATCTATTCACCTATTTTTTGAATGATTGTAGTTAATGAACTTAATAGCATTATCCATCAAGGAGGGAGAAATTATATTGGCAACTCAATGGTATTTTCAAAGTCTCAATAGCCAATCATGTAGATAGGTTGTTAACATCATTCCCTAGTGGAGGCTTGATATGAGTTGTCATTCATTTGCATCATGGTGCTCTCTCTCTTTTGGTCCGTGAAGCATAAATTCATCATCACTATTGTTAGTTGATTTTGGAGGTGTGCAATCAAAATATCATAGATGGTAGGTGCTAGTCATGCCTTCCCAATAGGTGGCAATCTCTTTCCTACATGACCCAACTTATTCTAGATTATTGTGAAAAGGTAAGTACAATAGAAGCTCACTTCAACAAAAGGAATCAAACATCTTAGTGTCTTTGAAAGGAATAGTTGTGAAACATGGAAAGACAAAAACAATGTCTAGAATTACTCTTTATGTCCATTTATAAACTATGTGGGACTTGCACAATTTTAGTTTATCCTTACTTTAATAAGTGGCAATGAGTCCAATCATACATGTTGACCTATATATCTTTCAATGAATCTTGAAGTAACTATTGTACTTTGTTGAGCTTAAGGTGTATGACACAAGATTTTTACATTCACATTCAAAGAAATAAAGGAACAATTATCAATTTTCAACAATAATTTTAACAAAGTGATAAAACTCTTGTACACTAATATCACATGTACTATACTCACAAACATGCAAAATATAGTAGAATTTGGATTTTTGGATCAACATTTCTAAAGATACATTCCAAAAGTTAGTAATAGTGCCCATCCTAACATTGCTCTTAGGCATCTTAAAAACTTTATCAATTCTAAATGGTGCAAAACAAATAATGAATATTTACTTAAAAAAATTAAAGTATCAACTTTATATTTTATAATTATAAATTCATACTCGATATTTATTTTAGTAATTAATTATTTATTTACACTAGCATAAGTTTAACTTAGGTCTTTTATTTAATTAGTTAAGTCCTAGGTTGCATCATTAGAAAATCATTAATAATGGGGTCATTACCCTTTCCATGTATTTAAGAGATAAGATTCATTTTAGAAGATGAGTTGTCCTTTTTAGAACTTATCTCAATCAATTTATCATTCCCTAGGTAGTTAGTTAGGGTTTACATGTTGTCACATGTTGTGTGATTAAGACACTTGACAACATCTTAATGCATCTTGTATCTCAACCTTGCTTATATAATTAGGGCATATGTACATTTGTAATCATATTCTAGATATCAATCAAATAATCTCCATTTGCATGCCCTTAGTTACAACACTTTCTGTGTGGGTGAATTTCTTCTTGGAAAAGGTCCTCTTGAAGGTTGTAGCTTCAGGGACATTGTGCATCCATTATTTTAACATGGTATCAGAGCCATTCCATTGAGATTTCATCCCAAGATCAAGGAAGTTGGGCTAGAGATATTTGTTGCAGGCTTGAAGGTTTCCATTGCAGGCTACTTGAATCCACCCGGGGACTAAGCTGATTTCTAAAGCGGATTGAGTTAGATCTGAGCTTTCCATTGTCTTTAGAAGACTTCAAAACCCTAGGATCGCTTGTTCATTCATCGAAATCAGATTCATTAACCCAAGAGCCATCAAAGGTACTTTAGGGTTTGCAAAATCAACTGGTACGATCTGTACAAATTTTCTATAAAATGTCCTCCCCGTTAGTTGTCCTCTGTGGCAAATTTTTTTTAGTCGCAAGCCATTTTCATTTAAAAAACATTTGGCTCAATTTCATATTATTTTGGCAAAAAAAATTTTGGGCTATTCTATATATTTTCGACAAAAATAATTGGGGTGACCTGCAATTTATTATCCATCGGCATCTATATTTATGTGGATATAGTTTGATATAATAGTCCGCATTAAAAATCAAATTTCAAATCCCTGACTTTAATAGTTACCACCAAGTTTTGTGTCGTGGTCACATTAAAATCCACGGACCTGCTTGATCTGGTGGCACAACCCGAGCTATCTGCTCTACCTTGGTTGCTCCACCTCGCCATCGCTTCTAGGAGGGGAGCCATTTTTTTTTTCCAACTTTAGCCTTGTGGTCACATCAACGACTAGGTGCCAGTTCGAGGGGGTTGATTTTTTGCCCCTGTTTACCTTGCAGAGTGCCTAATATAGGCCTTTTTTTCATTTTTTCATAACTTTTCACCAAGGTATCAAAATTTGAGAAACGAGATATTGTTGGAAAGAGGATTCAACCTACTTTCCAGTGGTGACATCCTTTTTGCATAGTTTTGCTTCTAGAAAAATCTACAAACAACTAACGTCAACCCTCCATTTTGGACTTAAAAGACTTATATCTTCTCAATCGTTTATCAAAATTTGGTGATTCCAGTGGCATTCAGAAGATATTTCAGAGTTTTTTTCATTAGTCCATTCACTTCAATCAGTTTCAGCGCTAGGTACTCTTGCATTATATTTTTTCAACTTGGTGCATTTGTTCAATCACTTGGATATCTTGAAGATTGGAATTTTTTTTTTTGATTTGGGTGGCATCTCTTCAGTTGCAAATCATATTTGGAAGTTTCTATTTATTGTTGAAGGTAATTGTCTTTGTATTTTTGGAGAAATTTCATAGTACATTATGGGGTTTGCATATATTCCTTCTCTAACAATGTTGCACAAGGGAAACTATAAGCAATGGCGAGATGAGATCATCCACCATCTCCAATCACTTGAATTATTGCCACATTTGTATGGTATAGTTCCCCATCCAAGTGAAGGTATTCAGGAATTTGCTTGGAGTTGCAACAAATATATCGTCTTAGAGATCATTTCAATGCAAGTTGATTGTGATGTTTTGAATGCTATTGATCATTGTGATTGTCCTCATATCCTTTGGACTAAGATTTGGGAGCTATATGGGGATTATGATACTTCACTATTCCCCAATGATCATATTTCAAAATGTCATTCTTTAGATCAGGTACCCCATGATGATATTGCTATTCAGGAGCCTACAAATTTGGAATGTCTTGAATCTTCAGATGAGGATGTTACGAGTTGTACAGGTGCTTCTTCCCCATCAAAGACTATTGGTATCCCTTCACATTCAATGATTCCTTGTCCAAAGTCATTGATTGAGCCTTCCATTATCTCCATTCATCAGGACACATTCAGTTTTCCAGACTTGGCATCACAGGATGGCTTTGTGTTAGGGATTGGTGACTTGGCTACTTCTACAGGTTTGTATGACATTCTTGAGGGGATATCTCTCCTCTATTCAAATTCCACTTTGGAGAGTTCTCTTGGGTCTCCTCATTCGTTTGTCCCAACCTTGATTGGGGATCCTGAGACTATCTCAGAGGCACTTACATTTTCTCTTCGGAGATTTCATGTGTGAGACTTCTTCCCTCTCATTCCATTATGGAGTTGGAGTTTCTTCAGCATCTACCATTGGATTTGCTTCTTCCTAGCAAGAGAAATGTGATTTGGACACCTTTGTTGCTTCAGACTTCTTTGAGTGGTTTTGAAGACACTTCATTCAAGGGGGCAATCTAGTCTCCATTTATTCCTTCAATGGAAGGATCATTGTTTTGCAGTCTTTGGATCTTCCTCATCATTTGTTTATGGATTTTCCTGGTTTGTCACCTTCATTGATTGGGTATGTACCTCAGTTGATTGTGGCATCTTCATCTTCCTTGGGCATGGAGACACATGAGTAGTTTTTAGAGACATCATCATCCACATTCATCCTACCTTCCTTCAATTCCTATCTGGAATGGGAAGCATCCCTGCACTTGCACTTGGTTTTGTTTCTTTTGAAAGGGATACAAGTTATTTGTCGACGTTGGACCATGTTTTGTCTACAAATTCTTACCTTTTTTGCAGGTGATCATATATTCTAGGGGGGATATATAGTCTCTCTATTTCCCTTCTATGGGGGGGGCTATTGATTGTATTGTATCCATGTGATGGATGGTGTATTTGGGGGGTATTATGGAGTCCTCCATCCTTCCCATCCTTTCGCACTTTTCTCCTTTCTGGAGAGGGGTTTTCTTCCCACTAGGTTTTCCCCTTTGCCCTGTTTGTGGGAGAGTTGTTGCATTTCATCTATCATTTGTAAATGGGTACCTAAAATGACCATCATATAGTCAGGACCCATCATCCATTGCATAATCATTGCATTTCTCATTTCCTCCCTAAGTTGCACTTATAGGGGGGTGTTGGTGTAATTAATTATTTAATTACACTAGCATAAGTTTTTTAAATCCTAAGTTGCATCATTAGAGAATCATTAATAATGGGGTCACTACCCTTTCTATGTATTTATGAGATAAGATTCTTTCTAGAAGATGAGTTGTCTTTTCTAGAACTTATCTCAATCAGCTTATCATTCCCTAGGTAGTTAGTTAGGGTTTACATGTTGTCACATGTTGTGTGATTAAGACACTTGGCAATGTATCTCAACCTTGCCTATATAATCAGGGCATTGTACATTTGTAATCATATTCTAGATATCAATTAGATAATCTCCATTTGCATGCCCTTAGTTGCAAAACTTTATGTGTGGGTGAATTTCTTCTTGGCAAAGGTTTTGTTGAAGGCTGTAGCTTTAGGGACATTGTGCATCCATTATTTCAACAATAACAATTACCAAAAAGTAAAAAGTAATTTTTGAAAATCTAAGGTGGCCCATGTAACATAACCCTGTACTTGTAACCATTCAATGCACACCAAAGATATATAGTCGAAGCACATCATAATCACCCAACGAGGTTCATTAGCATAAAACATAAAATAACATCCATACATCTATCATATAAATCATTTCTTCGGAACATCAATAATTAGGATCACATTTAATCATAACATAAATAATGCATATCACTAAACTAAAGCATAACGACAAACCAAGCATGTAAATATATAAACATGTTGAAGAACATCATCTTAAACATATGACGATTCATACACACCATTTAAGGTAATAAAATAATCACCATAAAAATCATGAACAAATGATGAAGCTAAAACACCAATCTCAAATTAACAAAACATGGGGAACACGAGCCTAATTCAAAATTAAAATTTTAAAATTAGGAGCTCAATTCCATTTGTGCGAAATTGATTCAATTCAATTCTATACTTTCAAATTTGAACCAAGATGATGGATAATGGAAGTTGCAGATTGGATCTGAATTAAAATTATTACTAATTTCATAGTAAAAATACACACTAATTAATGCGCAAAGAGTTCCAAAAAAACACAAGGGTAAAGAACATGGGCATGCAATTTTCACCATTACAGTAATGTGATCATAACGAGGTTACACCAGAAAAGAGAGTAGAAAGCGAATAAGATGGGAAGGACTAGGGTTTACAGAGCGGCTTAAGAAACTTTGTCTGGTTAAAGGAGCTTTTATGCCGGTGCAGTGAAGTCGTAGGATTTATTTATCCGTCGTGCTCTCATGGCGGAATTACAGGTATTTCTTACACCCGTTTATACTGCACATGACGATTCGGATGCGTGATTTTTACGGGGATTATAATTTTTAAACCATTTATATCTTACTAATGTATTTTAGGGTTTGTAAAATCTTGTGTGTTAGCCCTGTTACCTGATATTCTTCATGTCAACTGGGAGTGGCTCTGGAAAACTATATTTTTATATTAAATTTCTGAACACTACTTTTAAATTGGGGAAAATATTAGTGGAATATTTTTTTAATTTTTTTTTTTAATGTTCTGTAGGTTTTTCCTGGATACAGAACTAATCAAATTGCAGAAAACGCTCACCAATAAATCTGCAGAACTTCGACTTCAAAATTGAACATAAAGACAGAAGGCAGCACAAATATTTTGTTTCTACCTCTGTTTACCTGTTAAACACTTTTGGTCCAGCAAGAAACATATTGTCTGGAAAATCAAAATAGTCAAGCAGTTCTAGCATGAAAACAAAATAAGCGACCATAACAACCCGAAATCAAAATAATAATGTAGTTATATTATTGAAAAAACACACAGAAGAAAAAACTCGAAGGAGGAGGATAGGGGATACAGTTAGAATGATAGAGAAACATTATTGAAGCCTTTGATGGGCCAGTGGCAAAAGGTTTTGAGATGGTTAACTTCTGAGGAGTGTGTTTCATGGTGGGCATCAGTGAAAATGCACATTGGAACATCTGGTTAGTATTGCTCAATGCTAGGTTGGTTTATTTATTTTTCTATTTTCTTTGATTAGGAAGTTGTTTTAATCAAGGTCCTGAAGGGCTACAGCCCACAACATGGGTGATGTTGTTTCCTCTTAGATGCCAAGCCTGGGGGGGTTTCTGTTACCCAAAAATATTTGAAGAATTGTACGTGTTTTTCCCCCTTTATTTGCATCCTACTCAGGTGGATCAGTTTCCTGAATTCCATCCCCTACAATATTTATTAAAATGCTATGCTTCATCTAGAATAAAAGTCTGATACGTTGTGCAATGGTGCTTAACCTTGGGTTATTTTTAATAGCCTGTGAATAAATGTAATCAGATCCTTAAAAGACTTTCTATCTTTAATGCATGAATATGTTTAATCAGACCTTGCAAAGAGGCTTTTTTCAATAATGTGTGAGTATGTGCAAACAATATTTGCAAAGATGTCATTTCTGTTTCTCAATAATGACTGGATATGTTTAATCGGGTGTTCCAAAGAGGTTGAGCAAATTCCAAATTTTTAATTTAACAAAATGATATGCTCAATAGTAAACTAAAATAAGATTGTTTCCAACCAAATAGCATTCTTGATAATCTGTCCCAAATTTTGGCACCATACATATCAAATTTGATACATGAAAGGAATACAACAATTGCAATGAATCCATATGTACAAGAGATGCCACATTAATCTATCTTACCCACTCATAAGATTTGGAAACTGAATCAATATACCTCAGGATTTCATTGCATGCTTATTTGCTGAAATTTTAATCACATATGTAGTGAAGTGTACTTGCACTTTTAAATTATTAAAGGCAAGTTTAGGGCATGTCAATAGTATTTTAAATCTTATTTTCTCGTACAGACATTGAAAACCTGAAATAGATTGGCATTGAACGTTGCTTTGGATATTTATATTTGAATAAGGAAGGAAACTATCTTAGATGAATCTTTAGCATTATCTCCCACCTGCCCTTCACTTGTCAGCACAGCGTGCAGACCAAGGTTAAGAAAATAAGGAAAGGTCTACTGTACTGTTTGGGAGCAATCTGGATTTGCAATTATGCCTATCTTCAAATGCCTTCATAGGGCTACCAAAACAGGGTAAACCACTGTACAGTCATCTGGGCTACAGCCATGCCTATCCTCAAATGCCTCCTCAGAAATAGCTATTCTGGCCGAAGCCATGCATGTCTACTCTCAAATCATGAATTTTTCCAACAGAATGCATTTCTCCAAAAAAGACCAGACAAACAAATATTTCGAATCTTAAAAGAAAAAACTTGTCTCATAACAATGCATAAAAAGTGCAGAATTATAATGTCAGCCTTTTTGTCAATACAAAGTTATCTAGAAATTGCAGATTTATATATAATGGTGCCCCATGTAAATTTTATGGATGAATTGAGAACAAAACTATGGCAAACTTTATCCTCTAACCATTGAACCTTAGAGGTATTTTAAAAATGCCGCAATTTAGGGTTGCTATAGGTGGCTATGAATCTCCCCTAATCTGATGAGTGTACAGTAGCCTGATTGATTCCATAGCTAATTTTTGGTGTATCAAAACTAAAAAAGGAACTTAGGACATTTATCTCATATACCGTCATTCTCTCATCAGGTCGAATGTGTTTGTAGATGGGGTACTTCCCCATAAAAAACATTCAAACCATGCTAGATTTTTTCTAGCGGGTGCTTGATGGGGTTTCGTACAATTTGTGTGCTAATAAAACATGTATTTATGGATGATTTTTTTAATCACATTAAGCTATATATATGGGCTTCTATAATAATGGTTTTTAACCCTTCTCTATTCCATGTGCAGAGTGTGCAGACTGAAAAGGCCGTTCTGGAGCAACCAAAGGTTTTCTTCTGGTAATATTGAATTCCAGTCCTTTGTTTCTTCTGAAGCATTTCAACTTTACTTGGCTCTTGATCTCAGACTAATAGAAATGCAGTTCAAAGAAATCTGGGAAGGGGAAAAGACCAGGGAAAGGTGGCAACAGGTTTTGGAATAATATTGGCCTCGGTTTAAGGACCCCAAAGGAAGCAGTTCGATGTAGTTCAGTGAAGTCAGTATGAATATATTTGTGTTGAGTACTTTTTGTTTCTCTCCATGCTTGAATGGTTAATTTGTTCACCTATCATTTTGTGATTTTCTCTACTGAATGAACATATTTCTTGAAATGCCTGCCTTGTGCTTTTACACTCTGAACTTCTGAAGTTTTGTCTTTTTAAGTGCTTTGGAGTGATGGTGTCTTCCCGAGGTCATCCAGCTTAATATTTGATTGTTTTAGATTTTTCTCCTATGGTTTGACACTTTTTTTTGTGTTTTGTTACTTTTGTGCAATTCACATGATGTTTGGTGCTTAACTTTCTAAGCCAAATAACATTTCTTGTCAGAAAGTAGTTGTTACCCTTTTAACCAGTCTTCATAGAACCTAGAGAGCCATCAACATGTTGCCCTTGCAGACTACAGTTAATAATCATAATAATAAGTTAACTTTGTTTCACTAAATTCTGCTGCTAACCTCAGAAGTATCTTATCATTTTGTAATCTGTTGAATGATTTGCCGTTATCACACAACATATTTTATGGGATTTACCTTTTAACTATTGCCCATCTCCTTTGCATGATGTAATTCATTTTAACCTTACATGCATTTTTCTGTATATATCCTTCATTTAAGAAGTCGAATATATAAGTGTTGATCCTCTACTTATTGTTTCTTGTATCAAGTTGGTCAATTCTCATCAGCTGAATACATGTTTTAGATAATTACTCTTTTCCTCTGGATTCGAACATATATTTCTTATGTTTCATTTCCTCTCTACTGTATATGCTTTTTCATATATAACTTTTCGTGCCTTTGCTTGTGTCCTGTATGTTTTCTTTGAATAATTACTCTTTGTTTCTTTCTCTAATGTTATAGTTCCTAGGGGATTTCAAGGGATTTTCCACGTCTGAGATTCTGTAATGGGCATGCATTAGTCTTTCTCATCCGAAAAACAATCTTGCATGAAGATCCATTTCTATTTGTTTTATATGCAGACATGTTAACATTTAAGATTCAGAAGATATGCAGATCACATAGACCAGAATTTTATTATTGCACGCAGGGGCATACGTTGACAAAAACTGTCCATTCACTGGTAATTCATCAATCAGGGTTCGTATATCGGCTAGAACCTGTAATTGTGCAAAAATGAACCACACTATAATAGCCCGCAGGAACTATCTCCTCTGTGTGAGGAAGTATTGAAGGTAACCAGAGGAGTTAAATTAAAGTGTTTGTTTACAGTATAGTTATAACTGAACAAGACATGGGTGTTTTATGAATATCTGTATGGCTGTGTAGGTATGAGAAAAGGCATTCAAACATATATCAGCTTAAATTTCACCTTGCTTTCGTGTTAAGGAAATCACATATTATTGGACAATGCAGCTATGCATAGTCGCGAAAGCTTCCAGTCAAATTGAATGTTTTGTACGGTAAGAATTTTTAAGATTTTCTTTGAGAGTTCTTATAATATGTGCCCTTTTCAATGCCTTCAAATTCGTTCTTTTAACAATTTGTGTAAGTGTCAATATTAGCCAACTTAGCCAACACAATTGAATTTAAGTATTTCTAACTGAGTCAGTTTTGGATCAAACATATATTTTTGGTCAATAGGCTACATATGGTGTGAGATTTGAGCCTGAAACAAGTCTCACCTGCAAACCACTGTTGAGTCATCAAAAAACAAGTTTCAGCTACCCTTTACTGGTAAACTAGCTGCTGTTTAACGGTAAAAGCCTCCAAAATCTCACTTATCACATAAAATCTAGATAAATATTGATTTGACAGCTGGATGGGAACATTCTATTTCCATTTGCAATGTTTTTTGTCAATTTGATGACAACTTTCTTTTTTCATTTGCATTGCTTTATGTTTTAAATATGTATGCAAATATTTTATAATCAATAATACTTAATTGCTTTAAGGAAAAAATATAGATTTGTCTAAGTTTATTTCATTCCATTATTTAGC
The DNA here is from genome assembly GCA_007258455.2 of Sequoia sempervirens. Classification (NCBI taxonomy): domain Eukaryota; kingdom Viridiplantae; phylum Streptophyta; class Pinopsida; order Cupressales; family Cupressaceae; genus Sequoia; species Sequoia sempervirens. The sequence continues at coordinate 169,956,665 of VDFB02168118.1, forward strand.
ATTTATTATTAATTATTTAATCCAACCACATGCAACTAGAATTTGCATGTGCAAACACATACTCTCTAACATATTAACATACATATAGTTTTCTATCGGCGTAATCATTGAACCTTCTTTTAAGTGCAAGTCTTAGTAGTTAAATTAGAATTGAATTACAAATTTTCTAATTATCCACTAAATACATATGTAATGTTAATTTCTAGTCAATTTATCCTTTTTTTTTTGAAAACTTGATATTTCATGTTGAAGTGAGTTCTTTAAACTTTGGATAAATAGTTACACAAAAAGTTGTGGTGTTTAAACAATTATGTTTGTAGCACGCATAACTTTTAAGATTTATTTAAAAATATATATTTATTTAAATAGAAAAAATAATAATGTATATACAAAGATTTCAAGTCATTTAATTAAAAAAAGATTGGAAAAAAAATAACTATATATTTTATTAATTTATTAACAATTATAATGTTAATTTATAAAAAATAAAAAACATAAAATAAGTGATTTTTTATTATATATTAGTAGTTTACATTAGTTTTGAATTCAAAACATGTTACTACATTTTACCATTAGTGTTGGCTATTTCTTCTATATTAGTGAGACATAGCTTTTAACCTTGACTAAGATGTTAACTTTTATATTATCATTTGACTAAATTAATCTTTTAGTGTTCTATGTTTTACGTGGATTGAATTTGTGATATATGTAGGAGGGAGGCATTTTGGTTGTATCAAAGTTTGATAAGACAATTTATGAATTACCAAAGAAAAAAGATGTTACATTTTATTTTTTGTTTACATTTTTTACTTATCAATTTGAATTCTTTTTTTTCACGAGTGAGATTTGTCTTTATTGTAATTTGCATGATATCATCAAAGAATTACTTGATTAATAAATGGTTTGATGCAATTTTTGATTTTTTTTATCTTCAAAATCTATATGGAGTCAAAGAGGTGTAAGGGTGCACATGGTAGGGTAAGCATGAAACACATTTGAAGACGTGCTTGTGCATTGCAGCCGATCCATTCTATACAAGCTTACTTTGTTGATTATACACATTGAGAAGTCTAATTGGATTTAGACCTAACTTATTCAACCAACTTTAAAGGACCTTCAATACAATCTTAAAACTTGTCATTAATGTTGTAATATTTCTCAAAGAAATACAAAATTCCTTGAGTTAATGAAGATCTTGACGTTATGAATATGTTTCAATTTGTGCATTGACAATGAAATATGATATCAAATAAAAGGTGAATCAAGTGCACATTTTGTTGATATTGAGTATACTAATTTTTGTGGGAGGGTTTTATAAATCAAATTTAGATTTTTTTGCAACTTGATATATGAGTAATAGTGTATGTTTATACCTCATTAGCTAAGAGACAAGAATCAAGGGGTGTCCATTTTGTCAAAGTGGCTTGGGGCACAATTTCGACCTCATGTCTTATGGTGTAGTGGACCTTGCACTCAACAAGACTTGATCTCTAGTGGGTTCATAAAAAACTATTCAACTTCATCGGTAGATTAAGGGCCTTTTGATAAAGTATATTAATTTAAAAAATGTTTGTGGTGAATGATTTCATAGCATACTTGTGGGGAATGCCGTTATTTAGAAAATAATCAATTCATTCAATTGATGAAAATCGTAGTATGGATCTCTATGGAAACTTGAACAAATCTCTTGTGTCACTACATCCTATTAAAGCTTATAATTAATAAGTGCCATAGAGTAGCTTGAGTCCTTGCCTAAATATTGTATTATTAGTTCAAATAAAAAAAAGCTAGTATGATTGCTTTTATTCGACACACTCTAAGCTTTGATTGCTTAGTTGATAGTGTGGGTACTTCTAACATTCTTCTTTCCATCAATTTATTGTCTAGCATGCTTTTCAATAGATAGTAACACTAAATAATAGTCTACACAATTACTGATAATTGTCATTAAACATTAACATGTTACAAATTGTTGCTTTATATATTTAAATTTGGAATATTTTGACTTAATCTCTTGCTTGGTAAACAATTAAAATGCTTGCTATTTCCTTGCATTTTTAATATTGGTTGTGGGTTCATGAAATTTTAAATTACAAAAGGGTTGTCATACTTGCATTTTGTTTTGTTAGCATCCTTTGTGGATGGAGATGTGAAATCTTTCGACATTCTATTATATGATGTGTATACTTCCATAAGTTGTAGACTTTGGGTTGTCTCACCTGACCAAACACTCATTACCACACTTATGCAAGCCATGATGGGTTATTTGGGCCAAAAATACTATTAGATGGTTAAACTTGTAGAAAAAGTTATTTCCTCAATGGAGCTTTTGAGGGGTTGAAGCTTGTTTCCTTTAAAAGAACAAGGAACTAGAGTAACTCAGTCATTTATTTCCTCAATTTAATGAAGATGAAGGATATGATTGAAATTCTATATTCTTATGTAATGCTCACTCATACACACATTTACTAACAAACATAAACATAATACTATTTTTTTTTTCAATACATCTTAATACTAAGGTTTACACTACTCATGATGGTGTGAATGTGTACTTGATGTTGCACATGCAACAAATTGAGGGCACATTGTAAGGTAAAGAGAAAACATCAACGTAATTGAGTACAGTGAAACCCTAGTTGTAATACCCTAGAAAGGCGAGGAGAACTAATGAGGTGTTGATGTTGACATGCATATCACAAGGGAATACTCACGAGCTTTTCTTACCAAGATTCTTAGCTAAAAGTAGAACTTATTGTTACCTTAAAGTGATTTACATGGTTTAAAATCTATTTGTCAAAAGTAAGTCTAATTTTAATTATAAAATTTAACTAAGTAATGAGGGTTATTTAATTTCCTAATCAACTCATTTTACAAAAATAAAAATGACATTAATCAATTGGCCTATAATAAAAAGAAACACACACACACAGACACACACACAGACACACACACACACAACTCTTTTTAATTTCCCCACAATAATTAAATCACTTCATTAAGCAATTTAATAAATATCAAATAGTTGACCTTTTTTGGATCTATAAAAGTGGTTGTGAGGGGCCACACCCTTCCATTAATTTGAAGAAAATAGCATATGGACCTTTTACATTTTTGCATTTTTTAATACAAAATAGAGCCTTGAGTTCGAAATGGCTCCTTCATCCAAGACATATATCAAGGGCATACAATTGTTTCAACTAGACTTGATCATGACAACCCCTAATTTTTCACTAAACTATCTCAAATAATAAACTATTGTTAACAAACAAGAACCAAAAAATCCATAGCCTTACTCCTCTTCCCCATCTTCTATTTCTAGCATTGCAAGTGAGTTGATCAGAGCAAAGGACTAATAAACAATGTCATCCACATTCTCCCTTATGAGGGCTTTGATAAAGTTGAGCCCAATTCTTGCTTGATAGAGGTGCATATTTACATCTATCCTAGACCCCAAATGACAAAAGGGACCTAGGAGACATTTTGAGTCCCCAATCTATGGCCATACTCCTTCTGGCACTAGGCCTAGCCTTGGGGAAGCACGTTACAAAATATCCTTCAAACCCCATCTCCAGTATGACCAAACCATGTAGGACATGATGTTTTCAACTACTCTAGTGTCTTCCCTTGCATCCATTACCATTGCCATAAACATGGAGGCAATATTAGTATTTACACGGATCGCCCCGTCTTAGTCATGTAAACATCCCTTAACAACAACTATGTGCATGAAATTCGTGTCAATGTGAATGATTTAAACAATAAAAACCAAACAACACAAAGATCAAACAAACACTCAGATTAAACATAGGAGTTAACAAAACATAATCAAAACACAAATGATTCCACCAAATTAACCCTTGTTGGTCCATGAAATGGTGGTTGTGTTAATGGATGGTTGGATGTTTGCTCATGAATTATGTAGCATAATGTTGCTCCAATGATAAAAATGAGTGAGTGAGAGAGA